>ML660197.1:4208207-4525090 GCA_007570785.1 Antilocapra americana
AGCGGGAGGCGCGCGGACCACGCGCCGCGGGGACCGGGGAGGCTGGCCGAGTCGGGGCCGACGGCGCCCCCGCCCTCCCTCGGCGCCGGGCGGGGGTCGCGCTGCCCCCCGTCGCCCTCTGCTTCTCTCACGGGGCCTCAGACTTGACAGCGACCGAAGCTCGTGCCCACCCCCAGACCCTGCGCTGTGGCCCCGCTCCAGACTCAGGCGAGAGGACCCTTTCCTCAGCCGCGTTATTGGGACAATTCCAAGCAGAGTTTTCTTCGAACGCGTTAAAAGGGATTTTTTTTCCTCCAAAATCACGTGTTTTTTGTTTGTTTTGTTTCGATTTGATTCCTCCCCAAAGCCGTGTCCCTTTAAATAGAAATTGAATTCAGTACCGAGGGGTAGGACAACAGGTTCACGGGGCAGCTAAGTGACCATCCCAGCTTCCCTCAGCAGCGTTTGTGTACGGCTGTTATTTTCTGGTTCTCTCTCTGTTAATTCTAAATGGTACTTGCCTTGACAAAGATGATTTTAGAGAAGTGGTTAGTTTTACAAAGGAGAATTCTCAGGATGTGCCTATAAGCGTAATTGAGTCCTGGTGGTGGTTTACAATTTAGCTCTTCTAGCTGTGGAACTTAGAGAAATATGTGGGGTAACTGATGACACCCGAATTGCTTGAGCATAACTGTACACCTTGCTCATGCTACTGTTGACACATTTAGAAAGATTCCTTTTCACAAGCAGCTGACTGATGTAAACATTGGGTGTTTTCCTCATTTCAAGCTTAAAGGCAGTTAAGTCAGTTAAAGTAAGATAGATTCTTGGATATATTCTTAGGTCACGATCCGTAGATCATAGGAAGAGTTCATTCATTCGACAGATACCTGCATTGTGTGCCAGGCCCTGTTCCAGCTTGTAGGAGTACAGCCCTGAGTAAAGCAGGCCAAAACTCCATGCGGAACCAATCAAACCTGACCAATTAAACTAAAGCTATAAAAGCAAAAAACATTTCTCCTACAAACTTAATGGATGGGGGAAAGTTCTCTTCGAGTTACACACACTTTAATTTTTGAATAAGGGAAGGGTTTTCCCCTTGCCTATTGAAAATGATGTGAACAATTTAATTTTAATGGTGACACAATAGAAAAAGCATATTAAACAGGTGGTAAACCAAGGACAACCATGCTATTTGAATGGCTGCTATTTACAGTAACATATGATGATGTACCTGTTTATAGTCAGAGGATTGAGAATCCCATATTGTTTTCATGTTTTCTGTTGTGTTTCAGCTTCTCTTATATTTGAACATATATGCACAGTTTGGTACATGCTCCATAGTTACCACTTAGTGTGCATCAGTGTGAAGTGAATTTATTGTCTAATGAAGTTCTCCTATTTTATTAATGAACTTTTGAATTTTCTTAGCCTCAAGGTTAATAGTAAATACCCTATGCAATTATTCAGAGTTTCATCTGTAAGATTGTGAAAAACCAATAGTATTTCAGCTCTCAAATCTGTTTACGCTTCTCTTTGATACTCTTCAAGTTAACTGTTAAAAAAAGACCTACATATATTTCTATCTTTCTTTTCTCTTGGAGCACCATATATCAAGTGAGCATTTCAATTTACTTATATGGTTCTTAGTTTATATTATTCATATTTCTTAGTTTATATTATTATATTATGGAATATGATCTGAAGAATGAGATCATAGTGTTAGGGTTTTTTTGCAGTTTTGTTTTCAAAAAGAGATTTAGAAATCTTCCAGTTATTTCTAAAGCAGATAGAATGAGTGAGCTAGTTATGAATTGTGGTGTTTGAGGATTTGTGAGTATCAAATTTCTGTTCATCATCACATTTAAGTCTACACTAAATTGTTTGTAACACCCATTTTGTTTCTCAACGTCTGGCCAATTTTGGTCTCATTAAATAGAGAGCTTTGTTTTTTTCTGAGGTTCTGTTGACGGTTCTGATAACCACTATCTACTGTTTCACAGCATAACCTTTCATGGACTTCATATTTGCATGTTCTCAGCCTGCACAGCTCTGAGCATGGGCTAACAAGAAGGGAGCTGTGGTGAGGAGAGTACCAGACTAAGAGTGTCAGGAGACCTAGGTTCAGACTCGAGTGTCCCAGCTCTGCTGTGCGGGACAGACAGGGCAACCCCAGCTTTGAGCCCCGTTCTTTCACCTGTCAACTGAGTTTTGAGGACTAAAAGGAGATGATGTCCAGTTTGTGAAACTCTAGGATCTTAATACAAACATTATTTATTTAGCGTGTTGTTGTTATCACTGTTTACCATATTTGGTTTATTTTTTAAAGGAGTCAGGAAAGACCATAAAATTTGTTACAACTCTCAACAAAAGTTGAGTAGTCAAAACAAGGAATCAGTTGCTGCTTGGTCTTGCTGAGGGGAAAAAAAAAAAATCCCTGTTGCTGAGACGCTTTTAATCATGGGCTCCAATCCAGCAACTGTGACTGAGGTGATTGTCAAATGATACCATTATTATCCGTATGGCTGTGGTAGAATTCTGTTTCAGGGGCAAGATAGATGGAAAATGAATTTTTAACATTATATTAATGTTACCTGCATTTATGTATATACCCATCATTTTAAAACTGGAATGTATTAGAAATATGTTATTCCAATCAAGTTAATAATGAAAAATAAGAGAAAGGAAATAGGAGTGGTGATCATTAACTTTTACATTATTATGGACTAAAACTTCAGTGCCATTTTGAAAAAAATCTGAGCCCGCACAGAACCTGACAGAAAACAGGAATTCAGTGCTCAATGTTGAGCAAGTGAATTAGTAAATAAATGAATATAAGCCAATCCATTCTGCTCATTTAAGAACCTGCATTGTTTAGGTAATTATGGGGGATACAGGATAAGATATGATTCCTTGTCTTCAAGGAGTTTACAGTCTAGGAGACCATAATAATTCCCTCTTAAATTTGTATAGTAGTTTTGAAGTTCTATTTTAGTTGAATTAAATTTTTGCTTGCTGGTTTACCTGATGCATTAACGGACTTACTTTGCCCTGTGCTATTTTATGATGAAGTAGGCAGTCACCGCTAAGTGAGGAAATATATATACTCAAATGAAATTGATGTGAAAGTACTTTGGAAATTATGAAAAAAGTTTTTAATAAGAGAAAGTAAAATGAATAACTCTACTTAACTGTAACATTTCAGAAGCCTTTGGCTTTTAGGGCAGTGACTCTCCCTGTGTCTGCCTTCACACATGCACCAGATACTCCCGAAAGTAATATCTAATTACTCCATGCAGTGATTCTCCAGGTGAGATGGGGTTGGAGTGCAGTGTAGTTTTTAAAAGCCTTACGGGGATTCTGTGCTGTTCCACACCTTTCATCTTGCCGGGTCCCCACCCCCTCTGAGAATTACTGACTTTATAATAGGAAGATGGGAAGACAAGCTTTGGTGAGGAGGAGACAAGGCAGAAACATTTGTGTTTAAAGTCTCTGTAGTTAAAATCGTTTCTTACCCAAGTAAGTATAATAAGAATTTTAAGTAAGGCATGCATGTGTTTTAAGCTTCCAAAAATTATTTTATATCTCAAACTGGTAGTTGAAGGAAGCGCCTCTTCACTTGTAGATTTATGGATACTTCCTGTCATGGTGTGCAGAGTTCTGCTTGGAATACATTGCCTGAAGGTTGAGCAGGGTAATACTGCGCCTGACTTTCACATCTTAGGACTGGGGACTTCCCTGGTATGTACCATAACTTTTCCCATCTTTATTTCAGAGAATTTTCTGGCCTTTGACATTCTGTAAATGGGCAAAGTTTATATACTTCTCAGCTTCCTAATTTCCTTTTTCAGACCCTTGTCTGAATAATCTCATCTCCAGAGACTTCACTTCACTGCTTTTCCTGCTATCTTAATGATGTTTCCTAAGCCTAGTTTTAGACTTCTTTGGGCCATGCTTATTCTTTGGGCCAAAGCCACTTGAGGCTGGCCTGACCCTTGGCTGCCTTAATTGTACATGTGTTCTGCAACTGAAACCCCAGATACCAGTGTTGCAACTTCACAGCCTAAAAGCATTTTGATCATCTTGTAGACCTTAATTAACTTCAGTGGTGCTGGACTTGACAGAAAAATGATAAACACAGGACTGTTTTAGAGGGATATTGGGGAAAGGGCTAAATACAATGGAAAAATTAGAAATTGAAATGCTTTCACTAACCTTTCTCATGAGGTGTTTAGCTTAACTCTTATATTTGTAGTTTCTGTGAAATACATTTAAACAAATCTTCCACACTGGAATTCTGTACTTCATTTTTGCTAGTAGTGTACTACCTTAAAAAAAAAAAAAGTATTTTCCAGTACTTTCCTCCAGCTTTCATTTATGATTCTTCTTGTCTGAGTGTTCTTGACAGTTTAGTTTCATTGCTGCTGTTTTGAAAATTACTTTAAGTTGCTGCTATCAGTTGAGGTGGGGAGGGGACTGAACATGAGCTATTTCAGATTATTTGCTTAAAAGCATCCTGTTTTATTAATGATGCTTTCCTTTTTCTTCACATAGGTTCCTCATGGCTTTTCTTGAACCTCACTAGATTTGGAGATTGATTTTAATAGTAGTCTTAATAGCATATTATTTTCACTTTCTTGTTATATACCTATATACTGTGGACCCAATCCATGTTCTGTAAGCACTTTTATTTCCAGAGTCTTTTTCTTTGGCCATTTCTCCAAGGTTTCCTAGCTACTAACCCTTTGGGGTTTTGTGTGGTGTATGTGTGTTTTGTTTTGTCATTTTCTAGGCTACCATCCAGATGATATACTTAAGGGGCTATAACAAGATAGAACATATATCTTGTGGAGTCTGGAGGATCAGATAGAAATTTTATAAACTTAGTTGAAACCTCAAAGTGAAATACTATAATTTGGGTTACTTTCCTTGATGAAATTTAGTGTGCCCTTCAAATATAGCTATTCCTTTATTCTCTAGGCTTCCCAGATTTGGGTGTAATTATTTTACTTGGATCGTTTTCAAGAAATAGGTCCAGAAGAAAAATAAATTTCTTTCAACAAGCTGCATAAGTAGAATGGTACATACCAACAAGAGAAACACATCCCCTCTGCTGCCCTTTTCTTTTCCCATCGTGGATTTCTTCAAATACTTGAGGAGTGACTATTTCCTCAAGGTCTCTCACCTTCAGGCAGTGCATTCTGGTAATGGAAACTTGTTAAAAAAATGTAATCAACTGAGAGTATGTTCTTTGAGGCTTTCTATCTTTACTTTGACATTTAGTTTAACTGACATCAAGTCGGCCTCAGCTCATGAACCTTCTTAAGGTGCCTGTCATCCCCAGACCTCGAAGCCCCTTCGTAGCATCGGCTTTCCTTCCTTTGTATTTTTACCTCTGCTACCCTTAAGAGCCATGTGCTCATATTGACTCCTAGGGTTATAACGTCAGAAGTCGTTTATCCCCCACCCCATCTCCTCTGTTGCCATTTCTGTTTTGGAGGTTTTGCATTTAGTGGATTGAAATTGTGTGCCCAGTCCACTTTAGGGGTATCCATAGGAATCACTGATTCATTGAGGCTGTTCAGGATCTGCTTCCTACCCAGAGCAGGCGAGTTGGCTAAGTAATCACACTCTTGTCTTTTTCTAGGCTTGACAAACTATACCTCATGGTTCATTGTGTTTCTGGCTTTTTAAAAAAAAACAAGTCTTTTTATTTTTAAACTACATCTTTCTCTATTACAGTGACCATTCTGTGAGTGTGAGTATTATTGGAGAGCAGTCTTGAATTGTCCCATCTTTTGTGCCATGGCTATTTCTGTAAAGAGCATTTGACTTTAGCATCTATTTCTGCTTTTAAAGCTTCATAGTGTTTACAAATTAAGTTTATTGATTCATAGTTTGTGAATTGAGGTAATGAGGTTTTTTCTTTTGTAAACTGTTTTTGCTTAGTTTTTAAAAACTTGGCTCTCCTGTAAAATTAAAGAATTATGTAACTTGAATATATACACACAAAGGGATATAAAGAAGGGCAGTAATATTTATTGTGCATTTAACGAGTTGGGAAAGTCCAATGTGATAGTTAAGCATATGGGCTTTAACATCATGTGGACTTGGGTTCAAGTAATGCCCCCAACACTAGTTATGTGATCTTGAACAAGTCATTTACCTGCTTTAACCCTCAGTTTTCTCATCTGTAAAATGAGGATAGTAAATAATATTGTCTACTTAGGATTGTTATAAGGATATTTGACCTAAGTCACAAAAAATACTTAGCGTAGTTTCTGACACAGGCATGGTTGCTTGAAAAGTTGATTTCTTTTATACTATTGTTACTATAATTTTATTTTCATTCTGTAATTTAGTTCTAGGAAAGATACTAGCTTCACAGATGAGAAAACTGAGATTGCAGGTTTCACTACTTGGTAGAGGCCTCTCTCTGTCTAACCCCGAAGTCTGTCCTCTCTTACTGTGCTACTTCATCCTTTCTGAATGGTGTTTACATACAATAACGTAGAGTTTGGTCCTCTCAGACTCCACTACATGTAGAACAAGTGTCTTTATCTTCATGTTTCAGGTGAGGCAGCAGCTACCAGGAGTGTCCTGTGCAAGGACATTAATCTATTTTCCTTCTCAAAATGAGAATCTCTCTTCTATTAAATAATCCAGTATAGATGTGACAACAATGCAAATTGTGATCCTGGACTGAATCCTGGCTGGATCCTGGAGTTGATCAGTGGGTCTGTCGTTATAAAGGACATTAGTGAGATAATTACTGAAATTAGAATAATGTCTATAGGTCATGTAATAGTACTATATCAGTGTTGATTTCCTGATTTTGATAATTGTGCTGTGGTTTATAAGAAAATATTCTTGTTTTTAAAAAATTGAGTAAGGGGACATTATGTCTACAAATTATTTTCAGATAGTTCAGGGGAAAATGTACACGTATATAGGGAGAGAGTGATGACAGAAACTTGATAAAATGTTTTATCATTTGTGAAATCTGGGTGGAAAGATATAAAGGAATTCTTGTAGTATTTAGGCAACTTATTTGTAAATCTAAAACTATTTCAAGCTGAAGAGTTAAGAAAAGAAAAGTAACACATGCTTGTTAGAAAAACTAAAGCAGTATGGCAGTGTGTAAGTATAATGTAAAAATCTTTAGTCCTCCTGTTCTGGAATGAGCACTGTGATATCATTTATAAGTATGGTTTCTTCTTTGATCCATATAGATAAACATGTATTTCTTAACAGAAATAGAGTTCTGTTTTATATACAAGTTTCTTGGTTTTTCTCCATAGTTACTTACCCACTTTTTTATACATAGAAATTTATTTATCTTTGAATAGCAACACAACAATGCATGTAGAATTCACTTTATTTTCTCTGGTCTCCTGTCTTCCATTCCTGTGCTCTTTCGACAGTACCCTGCAGCCTATTCTGTGTTCCTCAGCTTTCTTTTCTATTGAATGGCAGTAACTGCCCTGCTTATGTGATAGTTGTAGGGATAAAAATGAGATCATTAATATGAAAGCTTTTGGAAGAGTTACATAGTGAAAATGAAAGTCGCTCAGTCGTGTCTGATCTGCAACCCCATGGACTATACAGTCCATGGAATTCTCTAGGCCAGAAGACTGGAGTGGGTAGCCTTTCCCTTCTCTAGGGCATCTTCCCAACCCAGGGATTGAACCCAGGTCTCCTGCATTGCAGGTGGATTCTTTACCAGCTGAGCCACCAGGGAAACCTGGGAATACTGGAGTGGGTAGCCTATCCCTTCTCCAGCGGATCTTCCCTACCCAGGAATTGAGCCTGGGTCTCCTGCATTGCAGGCGGGTTCTTTACCAGCTGAGCACAAGGGCAGTGTAAACGTGGAGTGTGATTAGGTGGATGATCTTTACTGTTGACGATATGAAACATGATACTTGATTCACTTACGAAATAAATTTCTAATGTTTATACAATGTTAGCACAGGTTTTAGGGCCTCTGGCTTGTCTTCTTTCTCCTCACCCATTCTCATCCCAGACCCCTAGCATCCACACTATTGAAAGTGTTTTTGAAGCAGAAATTCTAAAACTTTAAACTTTCAAGTTGCATTAGGTTAGAGTACTTGTCATTAAAGAAGGGAGTAGCAGAGGATGAGATGGTTGGATAGCATCACCAACTCAGTGAAAATGATTTTGAGCAAACTCTGAGAGATAGTGGAGTATGGTGGAGCCTGGCGTGTCACTAGGGGTGGCGACGAGTCGGACACAACTTAGTGACTGAACTACAACAAACCGGTCTTTGAGATCTTGAGTTATAAAGTACTTTGGAAAAACGCTATACAAACAATCCTTGAAAGCTTTTTTCGGTGATTTACATTCTGGAGTTTTTTCTTTTTAAATTGGGTGTATTTCATCCTGTTAAGATTTGCCATTCCAGTGTGTGTGTGTGTGTGTGTGTGTGTGTGTGTGTGTGTGTGTGTGCGCGCGCGCGCACCATTCCTGCGTGTGTGTGTGTGTGTGTGCCATTCCTGCGTGTGTGTGTGTGTGTGTGCCATTCCTGCGTGTGTGTGTGTCTGTGTCTGTGTGTGTCTGTGTCTGTGTGTGTGTGTGTGTGCCATTCCTGCGTGTGTCTGTGTGTGTTTGTGTGTGTGTGTGTGTGTGTGTGTGTGTGTGTGTGTGTGTGTAAGTGATTGACTTCAGCATGGTTTTCTTTGCAGCCTGTAGGAGGCCCAGAATAGAAAAGACAAATACAGAACAGCTTAGGTCTCTCAGGCTGCTCTCCTTTTCTGGATTTAATACAAGGATTGGTTGCAGAACACAGCAGTGGTTCTAGCCTTGAGGCTCATGCACAACTTTCTGTAGACCACCATTCCTCAAGTATTTTCTCTCAGGACTTCTTTACACTCTTAAAAGTGATCAAGAGTCCAAAGAGCTTTTGTTTGTATGGGTTATATCTAAAATTTTTGCTGGATTAGAAATTAAGACAAGAGTACTAGTTCATATAAAAATAGCAATATTAAATCCATGAGTAGAGTGCTATGCTTTTATATTTTTACAGATTTCTTTAATATTAGGCTTAATAGAAGATAACTTTGAGGACCCTCACCATAGTCAGAGCCAGTATCAGGTAGGCTAAATGGAGTGATGATCTGGCATCCAGAGCAAAGCTGATAAGATGCCTCTCTTGTGGAAACACTGGTGAGAACAGATTCGGAGCAGATGCATGGTAACCTTTCGGGAAGAAGCTGTGTTTGTCATCTTCATTGTTGTCGCCTTGTTCAGACCCCCTTCCTAGTCATCTGTGCATCATGTCTCCCTCTCCCTCTGTTGTAAGTGTGTGCTTTGATAAAAGCCCTACTGTTGGTCCTACACACTCTTATGTATGGCAGGGCATTCATTCAACAAATATTTGTTAAGTTTCTCTGGTGTGCAAGGTTCTGTGCTGAGCAGTGAGAATAAAGCAGGGAACAAAATGGGCAGCTCCTTTGTTCTCATGGACTTTGCATTTAAATAGTCATACAAAATGTTATTTAATATGATTCTTATGGTACTGGATACTCTGAGCATTTAATGGGGTACCAGTCTTCACTCTGGGATCCAGGAGGCTTTTTTTGAAGAAATGTTCATGCTGCATGCTAAAGGATAAGTAGTGGTGGAAGGCTTCATTTAGTCTAAGCTGTATTTCTGTAAAGATCTTATCTGTGACTGAGAAAGAAATGTAGAGAAATTGACCCTGAACAGTTTGAAAGTTCCAGGTTGAGGGATGAACAGCTAACAGTTTGGAGATAAGTGCTGATTATCTGAGTAGATAGTTGTCTTTCTGAATACAATTCAGTGGAATTCAGTGGAAGTTCTTTGACTATGAGACATTTATATAGAGATAGTACTTTTCTCAAATTTTAATGTATGCACAAAGAGTCTAGGGATCTGGTTAAAACATAAGCTTAAACTGAATAAGGGGTGGGCCCAGAAATACTGCTTTTCTGAAAAGCTCATGCATGATGCTGATGCTGCTGGTCCACGGACCGTACTTTGAGTAGCAAGACTACAATTACATAGAATAAGACTTTTAGCACGATACCAGCTGAACAAGAGGCTGGGCGAATATTCTAGAGGTGATGTCCAATAGGAAGAAGTATTTGATAACAGTAGAAGACAAAGCAGTTTGGTTCAAGAAGTATCATGCTACATAGTGAAAGGCAAAAGGGATTCACGGTTGCTCTTACAGAGAGGATAGGAAAACTTGGCATTGCAATAGATGATTCCCTAGTGGGCTCAGACCGTAAAGAATCCACCTGCAATGCAGGAGACCTGGGTTTGATCCCTGGGTTGGGAAGATCCACTGGAGAAGGGAACGGCTACCCACTCCAGTATTTTGGCCTGGAGAATTCCATCAAAAGAGGAGCCTGGCAGGCTATATAGTCCATGGGGTCACAGAGTTGGACACAACTGAGTGACTTTCACTTCACTTTTCATTTTTAGCACAGCCAGAGAAATATTTCACAGACTCATTTCCATGGTGAGGACCAAGTGAACTAAATGGCCATTAGTCTGCCTAGGGAAAAGGTCAGGTACTAAGGATTTATGGCCACCCTATGGTAATTAATTATGTGACTTCAGAAAATGATCTAAATGACAAGCTGCAAGAGATACTAGAGAGAAAGTGCACTTTTAGTTGGGAAAAAAAAAAAAGAATCTTCATTACTACCTGTCATTAATCATAGGTGATTAATCCATAGATGGACATATTTGTAAGTAGATTCGATTTTAAAAAATGGTTTTAAGTGGCAAGGGTAGGACTAGAATGGGGAGAAAAACGAATCTTACAGTTAATATCCACTGTGAAAAGGTCACCAACAGTAAGCCTAATATTTGCATATCTCTTAAGTATTTCACTGGCACCCAGAATATAAGTTATTGGACTATCCAAAGATATTATTGGTCTGCCCTTATTGCAAGATATTATTATAGAAAATATCTTTCTGTTGCAATTATGCTTTAAATTTTTGTTCAAGGTAGTTTACAGTAATTAGTAGATTTGTTTGGATTGGAGAATTAAAGTAACAAGTTAGCCGTAAGTCATATTATGAACTATTAAATCATGAAAAAATATGATTAAGTGTAGCATATTTTTTCATGATTTAATAGAAATATTTTGGAATGTTATAATAATGGTTTAAAACTCTGTCTAAAATTTTCTCCCCCTCTAGAATGTCATCTCTTTGGATTTGTCAAGATCTTATGACCTTCAGAATATGGAAGGAAAGGAGTTCGTCAGATTTTCTACACTGATGAGCAGTCATTTTAAATCTAACTTTTGTACCTATACCTATAGAAGGTTAATAGGCATGATTTACTGGTATGGAAGGCTCAGTGAATGCTGAATCAGGCAACTGTCTTCAACATGCTAAAACTCTTTTAGAGTGACGTGAATCTATGAAGTTTGAAACTACTCCTAGAGTAAAATCAACTGTTAAGATTGCCTCTTGATTTTAGAGGTAGGCCCACCTAGAAGGGGGAGCCTGAGGAAAGCTGAGGGTATAGCATGTTTTTGTGAAAGATCAAGTTTCCTTCAATATGTGTACTTCTAAATGTGACTCCATAAGATCTGAGTATCAGGGAACATCAGAGTTAGGAAAGCAGTTGTTTGAAAAGAAATGAAATAGATCGAAAGGAACCCCTTCGAGTTACAGAATTGAAAATGAAAAGCCTTTGACTGTGTGGATCACAATAAACTGTGGAAAATTCTAAAAGAGATGGGAATACCAGACCATCTGACCTGTCTCTTGAGAAACCTCAGGTCAGGAAGCAACAGTTAGAACTGGACATGTAACAACAGACTGGTTCCAAATAGGAAAAGGAATACGTCAAGGCTGTATATTGTCACCGTGCTTATTTAACTTATATGCAGGGTACATCATGAGAAACCCTGGGCTGGATGAAGCACAAGCTGGAATCAAGATTGCTGGGCGAAATATCAGTAACCTCAGATATGCAGACGACACCACCCTTATGGCAGAAAGTGAAGAGGAACTAAAAAAGCCTCTTGATGAAAGTGAAAGAGGAGAGTGAAAAAGTTGACTTAAAGCTCAACACTCAGAAAACTAAGATCATAGCATCTGGTCCCATCACTTCATGGGAAATAGACCTGGGGAAACAGTGGGAACAGTGTCAGACTTTATTTTTTTGGGCTCCAAAATCACTGCAGATGGTGATTGCAACCATGAAATTAAAAGATGCTTACTCCTTGGAAGTAAGGTTATGACCAACCTAGATAGCTTATTGAAAAGCACAGACAGTACTTTGCCAACAAAGGTCCATCTAGTCAAGGCTATGGTTTTTCCAGTAGTCATGTATGGATGTGAGAGTTGGACGGTGAAGAAAGCTGAGCGCCGAGGAATTGATGCCTTTGAACTGTGGTATTGGAGAAGACTCTTGAGAGTCCCTTAAACTGCAAGGATATCCAACCAGTCTGTCCTAAAGGAGATCAGTCCTGAATATTCATTGGAAGGAGTGATACTGAAGCTGAAACTCCAATACTTTGGCCACCTAATTAGAAGAGTTGACTCATTGGAAAAGACCTGATGCTGGGAAGGATTGGGGGCAGGAGGAGAAGGAGATGACAAAGGATGAGATGGCTGGATGGCATCACTGACTCAATGGACATGGGTTTGGGTGGACTCCAGGAGTTGGTGATGGACAGGGAGGCTTGACATGCTGCAATTCATGGGGTTGCAAAGAGTTGGACACGACTGAGCGACTGAACTGAACTGAGTCACTATAACAAAGATATTCATTTTCATAATGCCTTATAGGTTTAAATGATTGAGTTATTAAAAAGTATTCAACAGGTTGCCATTCTTAAGATTTTTTGTTGTTTAGTTGCTAAGTCGTGTCTGACTCTTTGTAACCTTGTGGACTATATAGCCCGCCAGGCTCTTCTGTCCATGGAATTTTCCAGCCAAGAATACTGGAGTGGTAGCCATTTACATCTCCATAATGCTGTCTCCACAGTGAAATGGAATGTTGCCAGCTAGACTAGGCTCCTGCCATGCTTGGGAGCATTTGGGGCAGAGAGCAGTTGGTAGAACTCTTACGTTCTCCACTTGGGGAATAGTGACAACTAACCTGAGGAGGTGCCCGCCATGTCTTATTCAGCTACCAGGTAAAAGCCAGTTAGTTTTAAAGCCAAACTTGGAAATCTAGTTTCAGACTAGGTCTGTGCTCCCGAATGCCTGCATGACTCAGTTATTCCTTCCCACAAACTGTGCCTTGCTCTTCACTGGATCAGCAGTGGGTTTAATGAGTGAGAATGAGAGCTCTGTTCTTATTTGGCTAACGTGACTCCAGTGAAACGAAAGTAAAAGTGGGACTTAAGATTCAAATCTGTGTCCTAGTTTGCCTTGGGTTCCTTGATTCTACAGCAAACCTCTTCATCAGAACTTACTGTCACGCCCAAAGAAGTTCTACCAACAATCAGTATTAAAAATGGACTCTAGTTGCAAATTATGTATCCTCATGATACTATAATCCAGGGGTCAAACCCACGTCTCCCAGATTGCAGACAAACTCTACTGTCTTAGCCGCCAGGGAACCCCGCTATATAACATTAAGGGGCATTTGTCTGTTTCTGACGTTCTTTACCTGTGTGGTTTTATAAGTGCGTCAAAAGAATCCTCTATGCCGGATCCTGCTTTATTAATTTTACTCCCAAGAATATAAGTCTTTTAGTACCTTGTTTTCATATATTTTAAAATTATTTATTGAAATTATTTATTTATTTATTTATTTATCTTGATTTATTGTTTGTGGTATATATTCAAACAGCTGATTTAATCACAGCAGTATTGGAATGTTTCTGTTGCAGAACACCATGCAAAGCTATAGCCCAAGTCAAAGCGAATTAGGCATTTCCAACCTGAATATCTTGGGAAATCTTTTTTTAAATACTATATTTAACCTGCTCTAGAACTGACCAGACTAAAGACCTTAGACTTAAAAACCTTACAGACTTATTAATAGGCAGAGTTTGAAAGCTTCATTATCTTTAATACAACTAATGAATTCAAAGAATGGGTTTTTAGATTATATGAAAAGGTGTTTTGTTTTTTTTTTAATCCAGGCCCTTACTTCGCTTTGAGATTCTGCAATGGTTAGATATGTGTTCTGACTGGCTTATCAAAGTGTGTTCCTACTTCACAAAAATCCAAAGGGAAGTGGGAGGACACATTAACATCTCAGCTAGGGCAGTGCTGGGATCCTTGAAGGTTTTTCTTTTAATGTACATTTTGATACCCTCATAGCCCTTAGAAGTGATTGGCTTCTGCTTCCTAAGTTAATGCCTGTCTATTTGGGGAAGTTATTTGGATTTTGTTTAGTTAATGCAGATGAATACTATAGAGAGAGGTAAGAGGAGAATGGGGGGGTAGGGGGGAGACCGAATTCTTCAAGCATGTAGGGATGTGCGTCAAGAATTTCAAAGACCTCAAACAGATGTAGATGGGTGGGGAAACAGCAGACTTGAAGCTGCTCAGCCGTGACATTTCTTCTAACGACGAGAAGCTTGAAAGCTGTAATTCTGAGAGTGTTGCAGTATTTTGAAGTCAGACACTTAGCACATTTTAAAATACTGGTGGAATTTAAATGGGCTTTTTCCATCTTAAATGAAATTAAGCATTTTGGGTCATCATCTTATTTCGATAGTTGTGGGTCTCAGATGAACACCAGAGCGTTTAAAATGTACAGGGCCATGGCAGCATCTCTTTTGTCTTTTATCTCCATTGTTCTCGTAGTACAGAAAGATATTTTTTCTCTTTTAAATAAAGTAGTGCATTTCTATTTTCTAGTTTTTCACCAATGACCTTGAATTCTTTATTGTTATATTTTGCAGTACGTTTTTATACCTGAAGTTCCTGGTGGTGTGGGCACTTGTCCTCCTGGCAGATTTTGTCCTGGAATTCAGATTTGAGTACCTATGGCCGTTTTGGCTTTTCATCAGAAGCGTCTATGATTCCTTCAGATACCAGGGACTGGTATGTTTATTAATACATGTTTTTCAAGTATAAAGGATTTAATTACCCTTCTAAGAAAGTCTTCAATAACTGCTAGTGAAACTGTTTAAAGTAGATTTTATTAGCAAAACTTAGGTGACTGTATTGAGCTAATAGGATCTGGGGCCTGAAACTGCCCTTTCAGGCCACTTTGTCTAAATCCACTGATCAAATCTTTACACTCCCTCCTCCTCTTCCATTCCAGTGAAAAGAAGGGGAGGGAGGGAGGATTTCAGGAGGAGAGGCAGAATAGCAGGGGAAGCAGTAATTACCTACCCAGCCCTACTCTGAAGTACCTCTGGAGCCTCTGGCTTAGTGATTGGGTTAGTTAGAACAGTGGTTCTGAAACTTTTTGTGTTCTAGACCCTTTACACTCTTAACAGCTATTGAGGACTCCAGGAGGCTTTTTATTTGTGTGGGTTACATTTATCCATATTTACTATATTAGAAATTAAATCTAGGAAAAATTTTGATGCTTATTTAATTTAAATAAAAGTTTAAAATTTTATTTAAAATAAAATTTAAATTTAAAATAAAAATTTAATACTTAAATCACTTAAAATAACAATAATAAACCCATTACATGTTAATACACATTAAATTTTAAAATGA
Organism: Antilocapra americana; assembly: GCA_007570785.1. Lineage (NCBI taxonomy): Eukaryota > Metazoa > Chordata > Mammalia > Artiodactyla > Antilocapridae > Antilocapra > Antilocapra americana. The sequence continues at coordinate 4,223,834 of ML660197.1, forward strand.
AAACCTAACTGTATTTTCCAAAACAAAAAAGAAATCAAAAGATTACATTTTTGAAAACCTCTCTAATGTTTAGCTTAATAGAAGACAACTGATTTTCATATCTACTTCTAAACTCAGTTATTACCAGTATCATGTATCATGTAATCAATGATTTTAATCAGTGAATATCGAAGTCATGTATTCTAGAAGACACCACCATACTCTTGAGTAAATGAGTGTGAAAGAGATAATGCCTTAGTATTATTATGAAATTATTTTACTTGGAAGACTTCTGAAAAGATCTCAGAAATCCCCAAGGATCCCCAGATCATGTTTTGAGAACTGCTGGATGAGAGCAAGGGCATAGGCCTGGACTTGGTCCCTTGATTGACCTGTAGCTCTGTTGTGTTCCAGAGTCACATCTTAAACCTGTAGCTCTTCTGCCCAGGCCTAGTACTCTGGTCAGAGCAATCCATGCCTTGAAAAGATGGTTTCGGGCTAGTGTCCTGTTAGCAATAGATGATGATGTATCCAGAGGAAGCTCCATTGTTGGACATCTGTGCTATTCTTAACCACAGTTGTGTTTCATCTGTGCTCCAACAGCCTGTCCTTTAAGAATGAGGCTATTTAGTAATGTTTTGTGAGGAGAGAGGAGAATTTTCTATGTTGAATTATGTTTCTTTTAGGTAACCCACCTGTGGAGTCCAAATAAACTCACTGTAAATCAACCTCAATTTGTTCTGGTCCAATTCTTCATCATTTGAGGCCATAAATAGGATTACTTTTCAATGCTGAATTAACCACATCTTTTTATATGGGTGATTTTAAGTATTTAAAATTTCCTGTTGTAACTCGCTCTGTAGTTATTACATAGCAGCCTCAGAGATTTTGTTCAATGTGCTTTTAATAATCTCTATTTGAAATGAGCAAGTTCTAATATGTGCTTTTTATTTTGTCTTTCCCTTTAGGCCTTCTCAGTATTTTTTGTTTGTGTAGCTTTCACGTCAAATATAATATGTCTGCTATTTATCCCCATTCAATGGCTTTTTTTTGCTGCTAGTACATATGTGTGGGTTCAATACGTATGGCACACAGGTAAGTCTTAATGGTTTCTTAGATGAATCGAAATCTTAGATTCAAACTTCTAAAATGTGATTTCCTTGAATAAATTACTTAGAATTGAGTTTAATGTGGACGTTTTAAAGATCCCTTTTCATAATAGATTATAGTATACCTTTAAAGTGTATTTCTTTTTTATTAAATCAAAAGTTTAAGCCTTTATGATTTGATATTTTGATTGTAGGCATTTCAGTTACCAACTCTCATTAGGAAGTAATCATATTTTTTAAAAAATTGAAGCAATTATTATTTAGGTAGACTTGAAGACAGCCATGTGCCAAAGAAGAAGAATGTTCCTGCCACTTCAGCATTGAAAGGAACGTCGGAAGTCATTTAGTTGAACCCTTGCTTAGTATAAGAATCCTCACAGCATTGCTGGCACATGGTGTTTTAATCTCTGATTGAAAATCTACAGTGACAAGAAACTTACTAGTGTTGTTTTGGGGCAACTGGAATAGAAAATTCTTCCTCGTACTGGGCCAGAATTTCCCTCCTTACGCTTTTGACCCAGGATACCTTGATTGTCTTGGGGTGCACTGATCACTTCAAGTTGATAAAGTGCTTTCCCCAGAAAAATATATGGGAATATACAGAATATATATATTTTTTCAATTTCAGCAGGCTTACAGACCATCCCTCTAATCCAAACATTGAACCCCTGTGTCAGAGCCACAGTGAATGGTGTGCCCTTCCATCCATGTTAACATTTCTTTAGACTAAAACACCATGTCACATCCTCTCATGTTCTTTTCTGTAGACAGGGCATCTCTGATTTCATCAGCTTCTCCTTGTATGTTATTTTAAGCTCTGTCACCATTTTGGTCTCCCTAGTTCTTAGTGGCTCTCTAAACCACAATGTACATTTCAGGTGTGTTCTGGCTTGAGTGGAACTACATAGTCACCTCCCTTCTTCTTAGAGCTATTCTTATGCTATTACAGTCTAAGGTGAGATGAGATGTTTTAATAACTCCAGTCCACTATGAAGACTGCGCATAGGACACACGGGGATGTGAGGACTGGCTCACAGACCTTTGGGGATGTCACACTTGTCTGCAAAAGCTGCGTGAAACTTAATTCCTAGGCCCAGCTTCAACCTGTAGCATTTTGACCACTGAAAGCACCAACTGATAAAAGCTCTCTGGAGCAACATTTATCCTCTTCTCTAAGTGCTATAAGGATGATGTGGTCCCACGTGAGGAGACACAGTTCAGCTGTATTTTGAAGTATCTGCTGTGAGCGTGGTTTTCTCCATCTTCAGCACTCTCTCATATCTGACTTGGAGAAGGAAATGGCAACCCACTCCAGAACTCTTGCCTGGAGAATTCCATGGACAGAGAAGCCTGGTGGGCTGCTGTCCATGGGGTCACAGAGTCGGACACAACTGCAGCGACTTAGCTTACTTGCATGCATTGGAGAAGGAAATGGCAACCCACTTCAGTATTCTTGCCTGGAGAATGCCGGGGACAGGGGAGCCTGGCGGGCTGCCGTCTGTGGGGTTGCACAGAGGCAGACGTGACTGAAGCGACTTAGCAGCAGCAGCAGCATATCTGACTGAATTTGTAAGCTAGCGTGCTTCTTCCTTAGTCTGCTTTCCTCTAGTTAAAGTGATTTTTCTATATACCAGGTTATACTTCCATTTTCTTGTCCTGGGCCTCAGTTTCAAGTGAGCTGCCATTTATACCTATTCTCTCTAGATCTCAGCTTCTTTTCTGTCATATGAGAATGGAGTGATCTAGATAAGAATTAAAGGAACCTTCCAGCTCAGATAATCTGTGACTCTTGATGAATTATAATGATATTCTAAGTTGCTTTAATAGTGTCTTATTAGTTGAGAAAAAGCTACTCACGCAACTATTAAGAGAACCTATTGGAATTGAGTGGGTGACCAACAAGGCAGCAATGAAGCTAATGTTAGGAATGATATTGGTCTCTCTTTAGCTCTAGGCTCAGAAATGCATGTTGGAATACCTAAGTTATGAAGTGCGTTTTAATTCGGAGTGGTTAGTGAACAAACAGAACAAATCCTGTGTTCTTATTAGGCCCCGTAAATATGAGTGTAATTGTTATAGGTCGGGATTAATTTCTCTTTTGTTGTTAAAATTTAACATTTTTTAAAAAGAATATTAGGAATGGTTGATGAAACTATATATTGCCACAAGAGCATGAAAATATTATGTCATTAATTTTTTCCTTGTTGTTAAGAGGGCGAAAACAGGATATAAAACTGTATGTACAACATAACTATTAAACTAGTTCAAAAATATTTTCAGTGTGGTTTTATTTATTTAGATGTAGAAATATGAGTAATTTGTCCAAATTTTTCTATTTTTTCTGGTAATATGCTTATTTTGTTTATGATAACTTTAGAAATTAATATAGAAAATAGATATTTACAGAATATAAATTTTTGAAAATATATTTTGAAATGAATTTGAAAATGCATAATCCTAAGGATTGCCTTTTGTCTTCCTGCCTTGCAAAAATACCCTTTTTTTGGTTTATTAAATCTATAAGAATGGTTGAAACCATTAGCTGTTTTCACAGGACTTTGCCTGTCTTCTTATCTTATGGACTAGGTCTGTGGGGACTTGAATTCTCCTTAGAAGCAGATTTAGTATTGTTTCTGTGAATTTGGGCACAGTTATATAAACTCTGGGCTTCACTTTACTCTTCCATAAAATGAGGAAGTTGGACTAAGTGAGACTAATCTCTGGGACTAATTTTTCTAGTCCCAAGATTCTATAATTTTTCTTCTGTTTCATCCATTCCAAAGAGTCTTAGAAAAAAGCCATCTAGTCCTTCAGGTCACTGAGTTTTCCCTCCATTTGTCTCTTCTTTAACTTGCTTGCTCTATACACTCTCAAAGGAGATCTTTCCACAGTTATAAATCTCATATCTTTGTGTTCCATCTTCATAAAATACTCCGTTTATAGTCATGTCCTGACATGGATGGACCTAGCCTATGGACTTGGATTCTAAAACCCAGTGAAAATTATCTGATTATTTGAGTCTTGCTTATTCTATTGCAAATTGCTTTTTCTTCTGTTGAAAATTGTTTTTAATTACAAAAGGAATATGAGCTTGTAGTTAAGAAAAAAAAACTTCTTTGAATACTTGAATGTCAGAAACATTTCTTAGTTCTGTAATTCATTCTTAAAAAATTGATTGTTTTTTTACATATCATTCTGTGGTAATACAGATCTTCATCCTTTTGAAAAGTTGCATCGTATTTTGTTATATAGATTTATTATAATTCAGCAGTTCCTATTGATAGTCATTTAATTTTAAATTCTAGGTTTTGCTATTGCAACTAATACATTGAACATTCTTCTACATTTATCCCAGGGTTCTTTTATATGTCTACAGGTTAGATTCCTGGAATTGAAATTTTGGGGTCAAAGGTATAAGTATTTTTAATTATACTGCCAAATTGCCTATAAGAAGGTTACCCCAATTTACTTTCTTGATAAGAATGAGAGGGAAGCCGTTCACACATCTTCCCTGTACTATTACTCATCTTTAAAATTTTGGGTTTATCTGATAGGGTAAAATAATCAGGTCTCATTTAAAAATTTTTATCTCCCTAATCAGCAGGGAAGTTGACATCTTTTCACATGTGTTTTAACTGTCTATAACTGAGTCACTGAGTGTGCGCACACACACGCACACGCACACACACACACACACACACGCACGCACACACACACACTTTCTTTTTTATAACTTCCAAATTTTTTTCTTCAGTTGCCTTGTTTATTGATTTGTAGGAGGTCTTTATATGCTAGGGCTATGATTTCTTTGTTTTACATATATTGTAAATATTTTCTGGCAGAGTACTAGTTTTTATTTCTGTCTATGGTTCCATAGCATGTTTTGTCATATGAAAGCTTTCAATTTGGATCAAATAGCTTTTTAATTAGTTTCAAAGTCTTAAATGAAAGTTACTGTAGTTGAACCAGTCTCCCAAACAACCCATCTGTTATATTAGTTAATGTTTCATTAATGCTTGTCTTTCTGCTGCTTTCCCACAGAAAGGGGAGTGTGTTTGCCCACAGTATCCCTCTGGATACTCTTTGTTTATATTGAAGCAGCAATTAGATTTAAAGATCTCAAAAATTTTCATGTAGACCTTTGTCGCCCGTTTGCTGCTCACTGGTGAGTATTACATATATTTTTAATCTGTAATGCAGTTCAGTGTTTTCAGTGTAGAATGGTAAATTTAATTGTAAATTTTTTCTTAGAGATGTTATATGAACTCAGAAGACAACATAACATGGTGTGGTAAAGAACATGAGCTCTCTAGTCAGGGAGATGAGTGCTTGACTCCCAGCTTGCCCCCTGACAGCTTTGTGCTTTGGACATGTCACCCTCTCTATGCCTTAGTTCTCTTACCTATATACTGGGGAAGCTGTCTCATGGGGTGTCATGGGAAAGAGGAAATGAAGTGATATATGTAAAGTGTTTAGTTAGGTTCATGTACACGGGAGTCTGATATGTGTTATCTGTTTTTATTGCAATCAGATAATGATGCCAAAAAGTCTTGATGAAATATATGACTATTTCATGGAGCTTAAATGATTTTAAAATTTCCTTTGTATGTTTACAAAAGCAAGAGAATATTATTAATAATTTTAAGGACTATTATTTTTAGCTATGAACCATGAAACATTTTTTAAAATGAGCTTGATTTTTGTTTATATCTGTTGTAGAAGTCACCACTTAATGTATGCTTATTTTAAATACACCAATTTTTGCTAATATTTATGGCAGAAACCAAAACAAATAGTAATCAACAACCAAAAAATAGTTGCCAGTATGTTTAAAATCTTCACAAACAAGTGAATTAAATAGACTTGGTCAATAAATTTGTCACTATAAATTTGTGGTGTGATCACATTTAGACTAGTTATAATTGATAAATTATAAGTTTTAATGTTAATGAGACTTCCCTGGTGGCAGTAAAGAATCCTCTTGCGGAGAAGGAAATGGCAACCCACTCCGGTATTTTGCCTGGAGAATTCCATGGACAGAGGAGCCTGGCGGCACAGTCTATGGGGTCGCAAGAGTCGGGCACGACTAAGTGACTTAAGCACACACACAGTATTCTCAGGGCTTCTTTTGGGAGCCAAGGTGGGTGTTTTTCAGTGGGTCAAATATTACATAGTCAGTGGTTATAAATTGTTATTTGAAAAGCATTTGGAGGCAGTATTATTAAGTTTGCTGGTAAGGAGCAATGAAAAGTCTGAGTCTGACTTGACACTGACATATTCCACTCATAGTGTTCCAGCGTACTCTCTTACATACTCTGAATTTGCTCTATGCAAAAATCTCAACTGGATTTTGCAGTGTTTTTGTTTTTAAAATTGGGATTTATTGTTAATTATATACAATTCAGAAAATACCTGGTAATGGCAGGAGAAAAAAAATACGTGATCCCATCACCCATGTTGAATACTGGTGTTTCTATGTATAATCTTCTCTTTTAAAAATTTTTTTATACATTGTAGCGGTTTTCTGTTTATATGTATGTTTTGTATTCTGATTTTTTTCCAGAGTAGTAACTCAAATATTTTTCCTGTATTACTGCATACTCTATAAATACCAATTGTAATAGCAAAAAAAAAAAAAAAAAAAGAATCCTCTTGCAATGCAGGAGATGCAGGAGATGCAGGTTCGATCCCTGGGTTGGAAAGATCCCCTGGAGAAGAAAATGGCAACCCACTCCAGTATTCTTGCTTGGGAAATCCCATGGACAGAGGAGCCTGGCAGGCTATACAGTCTGTGGGGTCGCAAGAGAGTCAGACATGACTTAGTGACTAAACAACAGCATTAATGAAGCTTAAGAAAAGTTTTGACAATGTTTTCAGAGGCTTTGAAACAATATTAGACTGATGGCTTGAATGAAAATATTTCAACTTTTTATGTCAGACATTAGAGTTGTAAGTACAGCTGGTTTAATTTGTTAGTGCAAAACAAATGTTGGCACTGATAATATCAGATACTTGGTTAAACGATTCTTAATTTATGTTTGATAGAGTGTTTATGAACTAATTTTCCAAGAATAGCTGGTGGCAGGCATTTCTCAGGCAGCAAGAAGATGAGTCACCTGAATTTGACCCTGCCTTCTAGTATTAAAAGCCAAATGATTCTGTTTGATTTTAACGCTTGTAATGTTTACTTGTGACCACTCATAAAATCTCTACCTTCTTAGTTCTTAAAAACGTACAGATCCCTAAGTCCTAACCATGCATGAGGCAGGTTCCATGTTAATCAAAGACTTTTGCCACTGGATCCAGCAGTCCCTGTGGTAACTTCTTGAGTGTATTTGAAGAATGCCAGGGCCTAATGGGCAGCTTCTCATGGTCTGACGGTCCTGGTATTCCGCAGGGGTTTGTTCTGCATGCCACAACAGACGTATTTGTGTTTACTGAATGCTCAGCTGTTACCATCACCTGTAATGATGAATCCGTCATAGGGTCCTCATGTGCTTGATGTATGTGTTGCCTGTTTGCTTAACTTACATTTACTAGCAGAATTGTCTTCTTTCTAGTATTGGGTACCCTGTGGTGACTTTGGGCTTTGGCTTCAAAAGTTACGTAAGCTACAAAATGCGGCTGAGAAAGCAAAAAGAAGTGCAGAAAGAGAACGAATTTTACATGCAGCTCCTTCAGCAGGCCCTCCCTCCAGAGCAGCAGATGCTGCAGAAGCAGGATAAAGAGGCCGAGGAAGGTAGGTCTTTACTCTGATGCTGTTGGCTCAGCAGGTCAGTTATCAGTTTGTTTGGCAGTAGTTGTCTTTTCAGAAAAGTTGTAGGGCTTGGGAAAATTACCATGACTTTCTGTGTTTTCTCTTGTTCCTCTTTAGGACTGTTGCTTTGTTTGGTCATGAAATACAGAATGTGTATGATGTTTTCTGCTTAGTGTCTTAAGACCATGTGCTTTTCAATATGTTCATTTTTTTAACTTGTTTATTTTCTATTTGAGTATTTTATTTGTTATGAAGATTTTAAAATGTGTATTCTCAGTGACAGGAGTGTATGTAACTGTGTGCCTTTGCAGTTGAAGCAAGCCAAGTATAAGCCAGCTAGAGATGTGAACACAGAATTGTTTTACAGACCAGAATCCTTCTGAAAACAGCAAACATGGCTGGGTCTTATTTTAAATGGTTTGTGTAACGCAACATGGATCTTAGAATGACCTTTTTCTAATACAGCCTCTCTCATGAATATGTAACCAATTCATTAAGTGAACAGACAGCAATACCAGTTTTCTTTGGTTTTTGTTTTTAGTTGATACATGACAAAATCTTGTTCTCTGGTATGGTGCAAAATTATCTCTTCAAGTACACTTTGTCACGTTTGAATATGTAGACCTATACAGAAAATTCATTGTAAAGCAGCCTAGTAAATGATAACAGACTTCTTATTACTTTAACAATAGAGGAAAGACGAAGGGTAGATGCCCTGTATGCTAATAGCATGCCTGTTTGTTTCATTTAATCTTTCTCTTCCGTAAAGTTATTAAATTTGCTTAATCCAAGCATCTTTTAAAATGTGGCCTCTAAGATTATGATCTACCTATGTGCTGTCACACCAGTGATTTGACTGATAAATGAGGTATGACTTAATTGTAAAATCCTCATATTCTTTTCAAGGTCACAACTTTAATGACTTGGTGTCTAGAAATGATTGTGATTTTCTAATTGTGCAGCTTCTCAAATTTGTTTGGCTTTGCTTCTTGCAGTTAGCATACTGTGGTGTGGTCACTGCTTCTGAATAAGTCTGCAGCTCAGTGTAGTGCATTTCTAAGTGTAGTCTACACAGTTTTTTGGATCAGTCCGTTTTGGTTTTTTACAACTAAATATTCCAGTGTGGGTTTTTTTTTTTTTTGCTTGTTGGTTTGTTTTTGGTATTGTAGCAGCCAAAGGATTACCTGATATGGATTCCTCAATCCTCATACATCACAACGGAGGTATCCCAGCCAACAAAAAACTCTCTACAACTTTGCCAGAGATAGAATACCGAGAAAAAGGGAAAGAAAAAGACAAAGATGCCAAAAAACACAACCTTGGAATAAATAACAACAATATTCTACAACCTGTAGACTCTAAAATACAAGAAATTGAGTATATGGAAAATCATATCAATAGTAAAAGATTAAATAATGATCTTGTGGGAAGTACAGAAAATCTCTTGAAAGAGGACTCATGCACTGCTTCCTCAAAAAACTACAAAAATGCCAGTGGAGTTGTGAACTCCTCACCTCGAAGTCACAGCGCCACAAATGGGAGCATTCCTTCCTCATCTAGTAAAAATGAGAAGAAGCAGAAATGCACTAGCAAGAGCCCAAGTGCACACAAGGACTTAATGGAAAACTGTATTCCTAATAACCAGCTAAGCAAACCAGATGCACTGGTAAGGTGAGTGTGTGTGCCGTGTCCTGACCAGCACTCCCATAAACTGACTTGGGCCTTGAGAAATGTGCTTCCGAGTAGGCCTGTAGGGGTTGTTTGTGATCGGATACTGTGCCAGTTACTTCTGCTGGTGGACGGTTAGTGCCCCTTTCCCACGGGTCTGTTGGTCACCCACGCCTTCGTGCAGAAGCATCGACTCTTCCCAGTGTTCTCAGCGTGGGCTGATAGTGGTCACTTCCCACATTGGACAGATTTACACACAACTTAATTCTTCTTCTGGTTTTGAGAGGCATATCTTTAGTCTTTCTATTTGCATATCCAAAGACCATGTGGCGTAGACACGAAAAGAGGAGTTTGTGGCCTGTTCATACAAATCTTTGTCAGACAGGTACAAAAAATAACCTTCTTTCTGAAAACTCCCTAGGTAAATGCAGTTAATCCTTGAACAACACGGGTTTGAACTGTGTGGGACCACTAACACGTGTTTCTCAATAGTAAATACGGCAGTACTACATAACCACTAGTTGGTTGAGTTTGTGGAGGTACCATTTGTGTCGAGGGCCAACTGTAAATTACACTGGGATTAATCTGCATATTGTTCAAGGATCAACTGTACAGTGTTAGATACAGATTTTAACTAGAAATGTTCCTTTTCCCATGTTTAAGTTAAAGATTAACATTGTTATGTTACCTTGATTGGCACAGACTTAATTTTGCTGTGTTTTATGTATTTTATAAAATACACATACGTCCCTTTTACTTGATCAGTCAGTCAGTTTAGTCGCTCAGTCATACCCGACTCTTTGAGACCCCGTGGACTACAGCACGCCTGGCTTCCCTGTCCATCACCAGCTCCCAGAGCTTGCTCACAGTCATGTCCATTGAGGCAGTGATGCCATCCAGCCATCTCATCCTCTGTTGTCTCCTTCTCCTCCTACCTTCAATCTTTCCCAGCATCAGGGTCTTTTCTAATGAGTCAGTTTTTCACATCAGGTGGCCAGAGTGTTGAAGCTTCAGCATCAGTCCTTCCAATGAATATTCAGGACTGACTCCTTTAGTATTGACTGGTTTGATTCCCTTGCAGTCCAAGGGACTCTTCAAGAGTCTTTTGCCTCATATCTTTCAATTTGGAAACTGAGATCTGAACTGGAGCTTTTAAATTTTTTTTCTCTCTTTATTATTTTTTAAAATTGGAGTGTAATTGATTTACAGTGTTGTGTTAGGTTCTGGTGTACAGCAGAGTGATTTAGTTATACATATATCTCTACATTCTTTTTCATATTCTTTTCCATTATGGTTTATTATAGGATATTGAATATAGTCCTCTGTGCTATACAGTAAAACTTTGTTGTTTATCTATTTTATATGTAGTTGCTATCTGCTAATCCCAAACTCCTAATTTATCCCCCTACCCACTTTCCTCTTTGATTATCATAAGTTTGCTTTCTATGTCTATGTGTCTCTTTGTTTTGCAAATAAATTCATTTTGCCATATTTTAGATTCCACTTATAATTGAAATCATATGGTATTTGTCTTTCTCTGACTTACTTCACTTAGTAAAATAATCTCTATATCTGTCCATATTGTCAATGGCATTATTTCATGGAACTTTTAAAAAGTATGTAGCTCAAGAGGGCCCCTGTGACTCCCTCTCTCCACTGTTATCTTGTGTTCCTGTTTGACTTGCTTCAGAGCAGACAATTTATGAGAGAAAGTTTCTGGTATTATATATTATATGAATTAGATTAATAATTTGTTTTAGTTTTCTGATTGGCAGCTAGATAAAGGGAAATACAGGTGGATTCTACTCCTTAAGGTTCCAGAGGTTTCATAGCCCTTGGCCACTGTTGGAAACATACCGTGCTGCTGCTGCTACCAGACTGACGTTCACGTATGTTTTTTTGACATTCTGCCCCATCGTGCCCTGCAGAGAAAACGCTCAGCCGACAGCTGTCTTTCATTTGCCCAGGGGAAAAAGACCAATCAGTTGACCTTCTATGTCAAAGGGAATATCTCACAAATTTACTATATGCTATAAATGAAACATCTGCCACCAGCTTTTTAACATCCTCTCTCCTGCACAATTTTAATAATAGCATTCAAGTCAAAACAATTTTCCTCTGTTGGGTGTTACAGAGAGAGCAATCAAAGCTCAGTTCTGTGATACCATCTCACTTGGGCCCCACTTGTCACGTTGGTTAACTCTGCCACCTCATCTGCTTGTAGTAAAGGATTTCAAGGACTCAGATGGCCTGTTTTCCAGTCATTGGTCCAGTGCTCCTGTGCCCACTCCTGGGGTATATACCTCTTCCTGTGGTCATTGATGTGTATTCTGATCTTGATCTGAAGGGCTCCAGAATATTACTCTGTTTTAGGGAATACCTGCTGTCAGATATATAAATATAAAATATTAAATAGCTTCATAAGCTTCCATGGGATTATTTTCAACTTTTCATGTAATATTATAAAAAATAGATGATATAAATATCCAACAATAGAGAAGAAATTGAAATACTTACAGTCCATTTATTTGATGAATTTTTAATAAAGACATTAAAAATCATATTTTGAAACAGTTACTAATATAGGATAGTGCTTATAATGTAACATTTCATGAAGAAAGTAGAGTGGATTCTTACTGAAAGCACTTTATTTTTCTGATGTACACAGAGAAAGGATTTGACAGGAAAGGAGCCAAAACAGATAATAGTAATTATTTCTCCTTGATAGTATTGGGGCTTTTAGTTTTTCTTTCATCTTTCATGCATTTTCAAGTTTTTCTGTGATAACAGTGAAAGTTTATGAAAGGAAAATATATCTTCCTTGACTTCATATATGTTTTGATGAATATTAAGACTCTAACAGATCCAAACCTGACATTGAGCTGTTAGCCAGAGAGTGGATTTGTTTTCTTCAGATGGAAAAGCCTGGGCTTGACATCTCTTCAACAGTCTGTACATGAGTTCTTTGCTCTTGCAAGTACATCCAGGGCTGTGTACAGGTCCAGGCTGGCTAGAGGGAGAAGACTGATTGTCCCTTTTATAAGTTTTTAAAAAATCACTTGAAAGCCAGTGTTGTATTAGTAGTAGTAAATGCAGCACATTCCACATAGGTATGTGTGTCTCAATATCATGGTTGAAAACTGCTATATTTGAGGAAAAAATTCATTGACGTAGGTGGGGGGGATTCATTAATATTCCACTTTCAAAGAGAAGTCTTGAAGATTGGTATGGCTGTCAAAGTGAGGTCTGATGGTCATTCCCTTTGAAGGAGCAAAAGACCCTGTGGATCTTTTCATTGTCTCTCCAAGCTCCAGGGATGTTTTCTAGTGTGCTGTGTACCACAGACCGACGGATGACTGCACACAGGCCAAAGCTGGCCCACTGCCTGTTTTTGTAAAATAAGTTTTATTGACACGTAGCCACACTCATCCATTTGTGTAGTGTCTGTGGTGGCTGGTTTATGGTGGCAGAGTCGAGTAGTTGTGACAGAAACTCTTCTGCCTACAAAGCCAAAGATGTTCCTAGCCAGCAGCTAAAAAGTATGCTGGTAGATTGCTAAGGTTGGGGAAGGTGGGGAACTCGGCAGTAAGCATTGCCTGTAGGTCACGTTCCAGGAAAAGTTTGGAACTTGCTAAAGCATCTTTTGGTTTGAGAAATAAGTATCTTACAAAATGACCCAATTTCTGCCAACTTAATTTCTGAATTCTTTACCTAAGTTATTTAGAAACAGACTTATAATGTTGGTAGCCAAAAATATTTTTAATTTTGACATGGAAAAAATTCTATACATAAATAAAAGAGCAACGAGGAAGATCAGTTATTTTAACTAAGTGCTGGGTTAGAAAGGAATCATATAAATTAGAAGGAGGTTTGCTCAATTTTTTTCTCTAGTGGTTAGTTTTTAAATATTTTAAGTGTGGAAAAAAAGGAGATGCATGACACAAATCACTTAAATTTTTGTTGAGTTTTCATCAACTGAATTTATATAGATGTGGCCGTAGCGTTTGTGTAGTTTTTGTGTCCTGATTTTTCACCAAAATTATATTGAAATCATTTTCCTAACTTCGCCTAACCCTGGTTTTCACTTGATGTGGAATATTCCATGGCAGTTCTGTGCGATCATTCAGTGATCTGTCTGAGATCCAGTAGGTCAGGGTGTAACACCTGAGCTGCTTTCCTGTAGTTTCAGGGCCTGCAAGCAGAAAAGCCAGCACTTTTGTTTGTACTCGGCAGAATGCTGCCTCTCAAACACAACCCAAGACTGTGGGGTTTCTTATTTGGGATTTGTTACTTGTTTCAGTTTTCTGGTTGAGGGAGAGAATTTAAAACTGGGTACAAAATGTAAAGTGATCCATATTCTGTAGAAATGTTGAAGCAGAAGTCTCTTCTTTGTTTTATTTCCATCCCACTTTTTTTTTCTCTGTTTTTGTATTCAAGACAGATTAATCTTTCTTGTTTCTCATGCTTTCTCTTAGTAATATATCAACTCCTTAACGTAGTTGAATAATGTTTGATGTGAAGAGTCATAAAGGAAAAGTATCCACACTCTGCCTAGTAGAGACGGCATTTAATGAAACTGAGTAGAATTTAGAATGACACAGAGGTGTTTGGACCAGCCTTCCCAGCCCTGTCATTTATCAGTGAAGTAAACAAGCCCTGGAAGAGTAAATGACTAGTCCTAGTAACTAGCTGGAGGGACAGTTACAAGGACCAGAACCAAAGTTTCTTGACTTCTTCTGCCTTTGCTGTTAATAGTGTGCTGCTTTTAAAAAAAGTTATATGTCAACCTGCTGTATCGTTCTGTTTTTTTTATTTTTTTACAAATTCCTGTGTTTTTGTTTGTTTCAAGTATATATACATCTAAAGTTGGCACAAGGATTGGCACCAGAGCTAAATTTTGTGTTCTTTTGGCTAAAATCTATAGAAGAAATGCTTAGAATTTCAGAATTTGTTTAATTTCCCTTTCTTCTAGAGAGATGCTGTTTTAAGAGTTTTAAAAATTCTTGCTCTTGCCAAAGACACAGGTGTATTTATCCCTGAACAGAAGGTGGCCATCCACTGGTACCCTTGAAAGTTTATAGGGTCTCCTAAGAATGCAACTCTTATTAGGACTCCATGGGAGTTAGTCTGGTTCAGACACCCTAGAGCCCCCTAGCAGGAAATTTGCTCTTTAGGAATAAACCTGGGATAGGCCTGCATTGACAGCAGCAGACCCGAGAACCTCAAATTTAAGAACTTAAGATAGGGGATGTAAACATCAGCTCATCCTGGGAAGGGCCACCAGTGACAGCTTGAAAGGTCTGAGGCATGGGCTTGACCACGGTGTAAGTTCTGAGGGCAGAGGTGGGGGTAGCTTTTCTTCAGGGGAAAATGGAAATCTGGGGAATGCTGTAATTTATTGAATAGTCACTCTTTTTTTTTTTTCCCCTCTCTAAATTCATTTGTCTATTTCAGGCACACCAAAATGTTATTACTTATAACTTAGTTTGTTCATACAGTTCTACATAGTTGGAGACTTAAGAGCCTTGGGGGAAAAGTAGAGAATATTTATTAGGATTTTTCCAGTAATCACTAAGCAAGTATGAGAGCCCTGCCTCAGCAAAGGTGTTGGGGGGTGGGGGCAGGGGAGGGGTTCACAGGGGAGAGAAGCTCTCTAAGAAATTCTAACCCATTCACTTACACAAAGGAGTGTTTAACTTACATTCATACCCAGGAACTAACTTATATTACCACTTCTGGGTCTTAGGGAAATATTTTGGGTGCATATAGATTGATGGCAACATAGTTGATAAAGGCTTTATGGTATTCTGGTCCATCAGTGAATATATTGATTAGTGTTTCAGTAGGCTATGACATGAGTATTTGTGACTCATCTCTTTCTT
Source organism: Antilocapra americana (assembly GCA_007570785.1). Classification (NCBI taxonomy): domain Eukaryota; kingdom Metazoa; phylum Chordata; class Mammalia; order Artiodactyla; family Antilocapridae; genus Antilocapra; species Antilocapra americana. The sequence goes on from ML660197.1 coordinate 4,239,229, forward strand.
GTTTAAGCTGGTGGGCAAGCAGAACGTCACTGGCCTGCATTCTTCTTTCTAGCCATTATAAATCTTGTGTTTATGTTTTATGATTTTATGTTTTTCTTATGGGGGACAAAGATAGCAAAAGCTAAGAACAGCCGACTTTCTTCTGTGATGGGGCTTGGCTGGTGGCACAGATGGCCCAGGTGGTTTGACTAAGCAGTTCTCAGTCTCTGTACTTCTGAATTTCGTCTTGTCTCCAGCTACCAGTGTTTTAAATTGCTGTGTAACCTCTGCCTTATAGAAGACTCCTTAGTGTGGTCTTGCTGTTTGGGGACAAACAGCAGACAGTTTACTTCCAGTTTCTAATTTCCTCACATTTTAAGATGTGTGTGCGTGCTCAATTGTGTCTGACTTTGCAAGTCCATGGAATGCAGCCCACCAGGCAAGAATACTGGACCAGGTTGCCATTTCCTTCTCCAGGGGATCTTCTGACCCAGGGATGGAATCCATATCTCCTTAGTCTCCTGCATTGGCAGGTGATTCTTTACCATGAGGCCACCTGGGAAACCCCATTTTAAGACATCTACAGACAATTTAAAGTTAGACATCCACTGAAAGGAAAGGGCCATATTTTTAGAGACTGATTTTTAACTGTCAGTTCATTTTGGTGGGAAGAGCTGTGAAGAAAGAGCATAAATAGAGAGAGAATCCAAGAAGCCTCTGTTTCGTCATCTTAGAGACTGTAGGCACAAAGCGAGGATAGAGTCCAAAGCTGAGACCTGACTCTGGGGAAGAAACAAGACGGTGCAGTCGACCCCAGAGGTGAGCCTCTGTGCGCTCACTGGGGTGAGCACCGGGGGAGGTGGCCCTGGATGGACTTGGCCAGCCTTCTCTCACGGCCCTGAAGAGGCCTGCATGGGGATCACAACAGTTTAAGTGGGGAATGTTACAGAGGATTCTCTTGAAAGATGGAAACGTGAAAGTGAAAGTCGCTCAGTCCTGTCCAACTCTTTGCGACCCCATGGACTATACAGTCCATGGAATTCATCATGCCAGAATCCTGGAGTGGGTAGCCTTTCCCTTCCCCAGGGAATCTTCCCAACCTAGGGGTCCAACCAGGTCTCCTGCATTGCAGGTGGATTCTTTACCAGCTGAGCCACAAGGGAAGCCCTGAAAGGTGGAAATGTATCTTAAAAAGAATGTAATGGAAGGACCTCAAGATGGATTGTTAAAGGGGAGGAAGTAGCAAAACTGATCAGATAGTATGACCCATTACAAAATATGGGTAAGTATTGTTCTTTATATAGGCAGAAGATTATTTGAAATAGTTTATACCAAATGGTCAATTATAGTTGATTATAGTGGATGTTTACTTTCTATATTGTCTGTTCCTACATGCTTGGAACTTTTACACAGGCTTATTATGCCCGTAATAGAATGTAAGCTCAATGAGATTAAAAGACGCTTACTCCTTGGAAGGAAAGTTATGACCAACCTAGACAGCATATTAAAAAGCAAAGACATTACTTTGCCAACAAAGGTCCATTTAGTCCAAGCTATGGCTTTTCCAGTAGTCATGTATAGATGTGAGTGTTGGACTATAAAGAAAGCTGAGCACCAAAGAATTGATGCTTTTGAACTGTGGTGTTGGAGAAGACTCTTGAGAGTCCCTTGGACTGCAAGGAGATCCAGCCAGTCCATCCTAAAGGAAATCAGTCCTGAATATTCATTGGAAGGACTGATGTTGAAGCTGAAACTCCCAATACTTTGGCCACCTGATGCGAAGAGTTTGAAAAGATCCTGATGCTGGGAAAGATTGAGGGCAGGAGGAGAAGGGGACGATGGAGGATGAGATGGTTGGATGTCATCACCGACTCAATGAACATAAATTTGGGTAAACTGAGGGAGTTGGTGATGGACAGGGAGGCCTGGCGTGCTGCGGTTCATGGGGTCTCAAAGAGTTGGACACAACTGAGTGACTGAACTGAACTGAAGCTCAGTGAGGCCAGGGACCAGCTTTGCTCTTTTCTTCCTTTTTTTTGCCTTTGCCACAATATATGATGATTGGCACACGGTAGATGCTTAGTAAATACTTACTGAACAGATGTTACCTTTGTCCATGGAAAATAATAGATAGGCGGCCGAGGGAGGAAAGACGGGCCTCAGTAATTGCAGTGCGGTGCCAGTGCCATGTAATTCAAAGGCTTTTGAAGTTGGAAAACCTCAGTGTTACATTAGACCAAGCCAAGGACCTGCTATCCAATGTAAAACTGTTGTTCTTGAGTAAGTCGTTACTGACTTTATTTCTAAAAAATAAAAAGAGTTTCCACTCTTAAGCCGCCTTCCTTGGCTGTGCAAGAGGTTCAGAAATTTCTGGAAGTTACAAGAGCAAGGGGAGAAAACTCCAAGGGACTGCTGTCGAAAAAGCCATTTTTTCTGGCAGTGGGTTGGTTATGCTGCAGGGCCAGGGAATCTAGGCACAAGCTACATGTCAGCCAAGAACGCAGAGAAAATCTGTTTGCCTTGTCTTATTCCTCTTTCCTGGTGGCTCTTGCCTTCTCTCCTCCCGCTTAGTCCTAGCCGTCCTCTTTGTCTTTGTGGTAGCTGGAGAGAGAACTCAGATCCCATGTTTCTGTTCCCGAACCTCTCTGTCCTGGAAACCCCCTCGGTTAGAGAACGTGCCGACTGCCCTGTGTGCCACCTCAGGTGCCAGAGAGAGAGGCATGTTGGCTTGTTTTCTTAGAGTGCATTTTGCTCCGTGTCAGGAATAGTTTGTGAAAGAGACTCTGACCTTGGGAGACAGTGACTGAGGCTTTGGACTTCCCCCCGACTGCTTTCCCTCCATGTGCTCCCTGTCGCCTGCTCTGACAGCCCGTGCTGCACAGGGCCGGGCCTGGCGCTGTCCCCGCAAGTGATGGCTGCCAGAGTAGGCCTTCCCACTGCTGCGGGTGCATTTGGTCATTTATTCGTAACAGTATGACTTCCAGCCTAGAGGTGAAACTTCCTAATATACGTGACATTTCAGAAAGAAGATTTTAACTAGACACTTAGAGGTTCTAACTAGATTAGATTAAATATCTTGTATGTAGCTTTTACTAAATTATTTGGAAATGATTAAGTGGAAAAAATAAGTAATGGAGTGTATTTCTAGTAATATTTAGTAAGTTTAGTGTCTCTGTGGAAACATGTTTCTGATTTATATTAGTCTAGCATTGTTTCTGAGCCGTCATGTTGTCAGACCTGATGCGTTGTCAGACCTGATTGTTTTCATTTTCTGCCATGCTCATAGTATTTAAGGCACCTGTAGGTTTTACTTGGTTAGCTTTGTTTATTATATTAATTCATAATATAGTTTGAATTTGTTCTAATCATTGCAGTGATTTAAAACTATAATATTCTGGGATATAAATGTAGTCATAGAAGCATGATAATTTTAGACTTATGCAGGCCTATTTTACAGCTTGAAAACCACTCAGCACTTTAGAAGCTAGACATTAAATGAATTTAAGCCAGTGGTTTACTTAGTGTCTCCATATCCAGGTGATCAAAGGAAATAATTATCTGTGTTGCATAGATAAATTATGAAATAACACATAAATTATTTGATGGGGTGAGTCCACATTAGAAACACTTTTATGTTGAGTACTGAGATTTTATTCCAACAACAGGAATTTCTGATTAGACAATTAGAAAGTTTCCTCCCTAAGATTCAGAAGGAACTGCTGTAAAATTTTGTGTTAAATTCTGAGTCAGTATGCCCCAGTGGCACATAATGAATTGAGATTACCAGCTAAGGATTAGGGGTGGATTCCCTGAAGGGGAGGAACTCCAACGAAAAGGAACTGTGGTCTTTAAGTTTTACTCACGCTCTCATTTAGAAACTAGCTATTTGAATACTTTGACAGCCAGTGTGAGTCTACTTCAGTCTGTGCAAATCTCTTGGGGATCTCTGAAACCTTTTGGCTAGCCAGCTGGGACTCACAGAATTAAAACCAGCTTCAGTTTCTTTTTTGTGAGAATGACAGCTCCTTACCACAGGTGCATTTCTCCTCTTGGTAGAGTGTTGGAACAGACTTGAAATAGAAATACAAGACAGCGTACTGAGGAGGGCCCTCATCCTTCCTCTCCTCTGACTAGGGAGGGTATAGCAGACTCAAGATGCGTATAGGAACGAGGCAGGGCAGAGGCATGAGCTGGGGGTCAGGGTTGGCGTCATTCACAATCAGTACTGTACTTGGTACACGGGAGTTTGGAAGCACTTGCCCTTCCAGACAGGACAGCCAGTTGTTGCTCTGGGGGACTGTAGGCCCAGTGTTGCTAAATTTTCTGATATTTAGAAGAGATGCCAAAAATAGATAACTTGATGTGAAATGTCACAGTTAAAATTTTTTTTTTGCTTCATGTAGAAGAGGTCAGATTAAACATGTTTATGGGCCAGATTGGTTCACCGGTTTATAACCTCTACCTGACCCTTCCTGTTATTCTTGTGTTTTGTTCCATCCCCCGCTGACCGCATCAGTCAAGACTGGCCTTCCGTAGAAAGGACTTTTAATTAGGAACTGTCTGGCAATCCCATAAGCTGCTCGGCCATGTGTTAATGGGAATTTTGCCCCCGCCCTGTCCTTGAGTCTCTTGCGCCCTGGAGAACGTGCACCTGTTGACGGCACCCTCCGAGTCAAAGGCTGCTCCTTTGTGTTGCAGTCCTCAACACCCGACCTGGGGCTTTTAGGCCACTTAGCGGCAGGGGGCAGCGATCCTGTGATGAGAAGGTAGTTTGAGTCTCTGTGCAAGCCACTCAGTAGTGTCTGACTCTTTACGACCCCATGGACTATAGAGTCCAGGGGATTCTCTAGACCAGAATACTGGAGTGGGTAGCCTTGCCCTTCTCCAGGGGATCTTCCCAACCCAGGAATCGAACCAGGGTCTCTTGCATTGCAGGCAGATTCTTTACCAACTGAGCTGTCAGAGATGTTCCTCAAATGATACAGTATAGAGGCCCCCTGTGCTTAAGGATAGTAACTTCTTCCACATCAAGGTGTTTTTCTGACATATTCTTGGAGCAGACACCAAAACGGGCCGTGAGACTGGTTATTCACAGATTTCACAGACCAGCTGAGTTTGAATATGGACTTAGACAAACTATTGTTTTAATAGGGACTGATGGATGCAAAGTAATATTTCATGTAGATTTAGGAACTGAGGCATTTTCTACTTCAGAAAGTTAAGTTCTCCTTTTTTGGAGTGACCTAAAAAGTTTAAGAAGTAAAACAGTTGGGTTTTCCCTAAGGCTTTCAGATTATTTTGAAACTGGCCTGTGATGTGGGCAAATCTCAAAGTAACTGAATGTTGAAAAACCATGCAGAGCAAATAAACAGCCTCCTCTTAAAAAAAAAAAAAAACTTTTCTCCCAATCATAAAATAATAATTAAAATATTAAAAGCTACCGATGTTGATTACTTCCAACTTTGAAAATAGAGATGGCCACTATCTTACATATACATCCTCTTAGTCTTTTTTCTTTTGCATACATACTTATTCTTTTCACAAAATGGAGCTCATATAATATGCATACTGTTTTATAATTATGTTTTCCCATTGATTCTGTCATGAGTGTTCTCCCATGTCATTGAATATTTTTCCTCAGTGGTTTTTTAATAGTTGCGTGTCAGTCAGACACATGAATATAAGTTATTTAGCCAATTTTCTGTTGAATATTTATTTAGCCAATTTATTTAGTCAATTTTCTGTTGAATACTGATTTTTTCTTAGTAGAAATACTATTGCAACAAACACCCTTTTACACAAATCTTTGTGTGTATCTCCAGCCTGGGAATGGGATGCTGTATCAGCAGATACAAACATTTTGAAGACTTTTGATACAGACTGTCATATCTGACCACATCCTTTAAGGACCTTATTAAAAATACTAGTTCATGGCACCCCTAGCTTTATGCTTGAGGGGCTTCAAGAAGTTAATTTCCCGTTTCCCTGAGTGGCCAGTGAAGTCCTCTAGATTTCCTGTCCCGTCTCTCCTTGTTCCTTAATGAAAAGGACAGCTGAGGGAGCAGAGACCTAAGGTTCTCTGTCATACGGTTTCACCTAGTCACATCATTGGGTTATTGCTTATTTTTGATGCTTGTGCCTGGTAAGCAATTGTAGTAATCACAGTGAAACCTGAGGCAGCTTCATTTCCTTATTTCCAAAGCTGTGGTTAATTGGATATACTGGAAAAGCTTCACTTGTTCAGTGTAGGCCTCATTTAAGTTGAGAGACATCCATGTCTTTATGTGAATGACCCGTGTTCCCTATCCTATCAGGGTGAATGACCTGGAAAGGGGGGAAAGGAAGGAGTTGGTGGAGAGGGCAAACAGTATTTCTTTTGGGGACAGAGCTTTGATTTATGAGCTCGGTTTCCTGCAGAGACAGCTGTGTGGCCCCTAAACAAGTCTTGTCTTGTATGATTAATGTGTGCTAGGGATCTCCTAATGGAATTAGGTACTTCCCGAGATGAGGCAGTTGCTCTACACTCATTCCTTTCATGTGCACCTGGCTTCTTGATAAGCAAACGCCCCTTTACCCCTGTCTCCATCAGCCACTGTTTAAACTAAAATCTGGCAGCCTGCTCCAGATAGGTTGTTTCCAGAGCCTCATGTATCATAACACTGACCCTGTTCTATTCTAAGCACCGAGGAGATGGACATAGAGTGAGGATTTGAGACATGGTCTTGGAAAGATTGAAAGAAACTTTAGAAATACACTTCCAGGTTCTAATTTTAGAGTACCGTCAGTCCCTGGCTTCAGAGAATTTATGTGCTTTTTAGAAATAAGATAGCATGCACAGGAAAAGATTAAAAACCAAAACAAATTTAAACACAGCACAGGGCAGGGGTTTAGTGCCAAGTGAGAAACACCAACAGTAAGGGTTTTTAGATTTCAGAAGGATAGAAAACATTGGGCCCTTGGAAGTCAGTACCTCATACTGAAGAGTTGTTTTTTTTTTTTTTTAATTTTTTAAAACTTATTTTTTTATTGGAGGATAACTGCTTTTCAGAATTTTGCTGTTTTCTGTCAAACCTCAACATGAATCAGCCATGGCATACGTATGTCCCCTCCCTTTGGAACCTCCCTCCCATTTCCTCCCATCCCACCCCTCTAGGTTGACACAGAGCCCCTGTTTGAGTTTCCTGAGCCATACAGCAAATTCCCATTGGCTATCTATTTCACATATGGTAAAGTAAGTTTCCATGTTACTCTTTCTATACATCTCACCCTCACTTCCCCATCCCCATGTCCCTAAGTCTATTCTCTATGTCTGTTTCTCCATTGCTGACCTGTGAATAAATTCAGTACCATTTTTTTAGATTCTGTATATATGTATTTCAATTCGATATTTATCTTTCTCTTTCTGACTTACTTCACTCTGTATAATAGGTTCTAGGTTCATCCACCTCATTACAGCTGACTCAAATGTGTTCCTTTTTATGGCTGAGTAATATTTTTATGTAATATTTTGATAATTTGTAATATGGCTGAGTAATATTTTTATGGCACAGTAATATTATGGCTGTGTATATGTACCACAACTTTATCCATTCATTGTCGATGGACATCTAAGTTGCATCCACGTTCTAGCTATTGTATATTGTGCTGCAATGAACAATGAAATACGTGTGTTTCTTTAAGTTTTGGTTTCCTCGGGTACATGCCTAGGAGTGGGATTATTGGGTCATATGGTGGTTTTATTCCTAGTTTTTTAAGGAATCTCCATACCATCTTCCATAGTGGCTGTATCAATTTACATCCCCACCAACAATGCAAGAGCATTCCCTTTTCTCCACACCCTCTCCAGCATTTATTGTTTGTAGACTTTTTAATGATGGCCATTCTGACTGGTGTGAGGTGATATCTTATTGTAGTTTTGATTTGCATTTCTCTAATAATGAGTAGTATTGAGCATTTTTTCATGTGTCTGTTAGCCATCTGTATGTCTTCTTTGGAGAAATGTCTGTTTAGGTCTTTTCCCCACTTTTTGATCAGGATGTTTCTTTTTCTGGCATTGAGTTGTATGACCTGCTTGTATATTTTGGCAATTAGTCCTTTGTCAGTTGGTTCATTTACTATTATTTTCTCCCATTCTGAGGTCTGTGTTTTCACCTTGCTTACTTTTGTTTTTATTTCCGTTATTCCTGGAGGTGGGTCATAGAGGATCTTGTTTTGATTTATGTCATCCAGTTTTCCTCTAAGAGTTTTATAGTTTATGGTCTTAAATTTAGATTCTTAATCCATTTTGAGTTTTTCTTTGTGTGTGGTGTTAGGAAGTGCTCTAATTTCATTCTTTTACATTTAGCTGTCCAGTTTTCCCAGCACCATTTATTGAAGAGGCAATCTTTGACCCATTGTATATTCTTGCCTCCTTTGTCAAAAATAAGGCGCTCATGGGTGCATGGGTTTATTTCTGGGCTTTTTATCTTGTTCCATTGGTCTGTGTTTCTGTTTTGGGCCAGTACCATACTGTCTTGATGACTGTAGCTTTGTAGTATAATCTGAAGTCAGGAAGGTTGATTCCTTCAGCTCCATTCTTCTTTCTCAAGACTGCTTTGGCTATTCGGAGTCTTTTGTTTTTCCATATGAACTGTGAAATTTTTCGTTATAGATCTGTGAAAAAATGCCATTGGTAATTTTATAGGGATCACATTGAATCTATAGATTACATTTGGTATTTTCACAATATTGATTCTTCCTACTCAGGAACATGGAACATCTCTCCATCTATTTATGTCATCTTTGATTTCTTTCACTAGTGTCTTACAATTTTCCATGTACAGTTCTTTTGTCTCCTTCAGTTCAGTTCAGTTCAGTTCAGTCACTCAGTCACGTCCAGCTCTTTGCAACTGCATAGACTGCAGCACACCAGGCCTTCTTGTCCATCACTAGCTCCCATAGTTTACCCAAACTCATGTCCACTGAGTCGGTGATGCCATCCAAACATCTCATCCTCTGTTGTCCCCTTCTCCTCCACCTTCAGTCTTTCCCTTCATCAGGGTCTTTTCAGATGAGTCAGCTCTTCACATCAGGTGGCCAGAGTATTGACGTTTTAGCTTCAACATCAGTCCTTCCAATGAACACCCAGGATTGATCTCCTTTAGGATGGACTGGTTGGATCCCCTTGCAGTCCAAGGGACTCTCAAGGGTCTTCTCCAACACCACAGTTCAAAAGCATCAATTCTTTGGTGCTCAGCTTTCTTTGTAGTCCAGCTTTCACATCCATACATGACCACTGGAAAAACCATAGCCTTGACTAGACAGACTTTTGTTAGCAAAGTATTAAGCCAACTTTTTCACTCTTCATTCACTTTCATCAAGAGGCTCTTTAGTTCTTCACTTTCTGCCATAAGGGTGGTGTCATTTGTCTCCTTGGGTAAGTTTATTCCTAGATATTTAATTCTTTTTGTTGTAGTGGTGAATGGGATTGATTCCTTAATTTCTCTTTCTGATTTTTTATTGTTAGTATATAGAAATGCAAATGATTTCTGTGTATTGATTTTGTATCCTGCAACTTTGCTTAATTCACTGATTAGCTCTAATGATTTTCGGGTACTATCTTTAGGGTTTTCTATGTATAGTATCATGTCATCTGCAAACAATGAGAGCTTCTTCTCTTCCGATCTAGATTCCTTTTATTTCTTTTTCTTCTCTGATTGCTGTAGCTAGGACTTCCAGAAGTATGTTGAATAATAGTGGTGAAAGTGGACACCCTTTTAGGTGTCTTGTTCCTGATCTTAGGGAGAATGCTTTTAGTTTTTTACCATTGAGAATAATGTTTGCTGTAGGCTTATCATATACGGCCCTTACTGTGTTGAGGTAGGTTCCTTCTGTGCCCATGTTTTGAAGAGTTTTAATCATAAATGAGTGCTAAATTTTGTCAAAGACTTTTTCTGCATCTATTGAGACTATCATATGGTTTTTATCTTTCTTCAATTTGTTAATATGGTGTATCACATTGATTGATTTGCATATATTGAAGAATCCTTGCATCCCTGGGAATAAACCCAACTTGATCATGGTGTATGAGCATTTTGATGTGTTGCTGAATTCTTTTTGCTAAAATTTTGTTGAGGATTTTTGCATCTATGTTCATAACTGATATTGGCCTGTAGTTTTCTTTTATGTTGTCTCTGTCTGGTTTTGGTATCAGGGTAATGGTGGCCTCATAGAATGAGTTTGGAAGTGTTCCTTCCTCTGCAATTTTTTGAAAGCGTTTTAGAAGGATAGGCATTAGCTCTTCTCTAAATGTTTCATAGAATTCTTGGGTGAAGCCATCTGGTCCTGGGCTTTTGTTTTTTGGGGAGATTTTTGATCACAGTTTCAGTTTCAGAGCTTGTAATTGGGTTGTTCATAATTTCTATTTCTTCCTGGTTCAGTCATGGAAAATTGAATTTTTCAAAGAATCTGTCCATTTCTTCTAGATTACCCATTTTATTGCTGTATATTTGTTAATAATAGTCTCTTATAATCCTTTGTATTTCGTCATTGTTTTAACCTCTCCTTTTTCATTTCTCACTTTGTTGATTTGATTCTTCTCCTATTCTTCATGAGTCTGGCTAAAGGTTTGTCAATTTTGTTTATCTTCTCAAAAAAAAAACAGCTTTTAGTTTTATTAATCTTTACAGTTGTTTTTTTCTTTTTTTTTCATTTATTTATGCTCAGAACTTTATGATTTCTTTTCTTCTGCTAATTTTGGGGATTTTTGTTCTTTTTCCAGTTGTTTTAGGTGCAAAGTTAGGTTGTCTGTTCAGTGTTTTTTGTTTCTTAAGGTAGGATTGTATTGCTATAAACTTCCCTCTTAGAACTGCTTTTTCTGTGTCCCATAGGTTTTGAGTTGTCATGTTTTCATTGTCATTTGTTTCTAGAAATTTCTTGATTTTCCTTTGATTTTTTTCAGTAACCTGTTGGTTATTTAGAAATGTGTTATTTAATCTCCATGTGTTTGTGTCTTACAGTTTTTTTCATGTAATTGATATCTAATCTCATAGCATTGTGTTTGGAGAAGATGCTTTATACGATTTCAGTTCAGTTCAGTCACTCAGTCGTATCCGACTCTTTGCAGCTCCATGAAACCGCAGCATGCCAGGCCTCCCTGTCCATCACCAACTCCCGGAGTCCACCCAAACCCATGTCCGTTGAGGCTGTGATGCCATCCAACCATCTCATCCTCCGTTGTCCCCTTCTCCCCGTACCCTCAATCTTTCCCAGCATCAGGGTCCTTTCCAGTTAGTCAGCTCTTTGCATGAGGTGGCCAAAGTATTGGAGTTTGAGCTTCAACATCAGTCCTTGCAATGAACACCCAGGACTGATCTCCTTTAGGATGGACTGGTTGGATCTCCTTGCAGTCCAAGGGACTCTCAAGGGTCTTCTCCAACACCACAGTTCAAAAGCATCAATTCTTCTGCGCTCAGCTTTCTTTATAGTCCAACTCTCATATCCATATACATGACCACTGGAAAAACCATAGCCTTGACTAGACAGACTTTTGTCGGCAAAGTAATATCTCTGCTTTTTAATATGCTGTCTAGGTTGGTCGTAACTTTCCTTTCAAGGAGTAAGCATCTTTTAATTTCATGGCTGCAATCACCATCTGCAGTGATTTTGGAGCCCAGAAAAATAAAGTCAGCCACTGTTTCTACTGTTTCCCTATCTATTTGCCATGAAGTGATTTCAGTTTTCTTAAATTTACTGAGATTTGATTTGTGACCCAAGATGTGGTCTATACTAGAGAATGTTCCATGTGCACTTGAGAAGAGGGTGTATTCCTCTGCATTTGGATGGAATGTCCTGAAGATATCAATGAGATCCATCTCATCTAATGTATCATTTAAGACTTGTGTTCCCTTATTAATTTTCTGTTTTGATGATCTGTCCATTGGTGTGAGTGGGATGTTAAAACCTTCTGCTATTATTGTGTTACTGTCAATTTCTCCTTTTATGTCTGTTAGTGTTTGTCTTATGTATTGAGATGCTCCTGTGCTGGGTGCATAGATATTTACAATTGTTATGTCTTCCTCCTGGATTGATCTCTTGATCATTATGTAGTGTCCCTCCTTATCTCTTGTAATATTCTTTATTTTAAAGTCTGTTTTGTCTGATATAAAGAGTGCTACTCCAGCTTTCTTTTGTTTCCCATTTGTGTGGAATATATTTTTCCATCCTCTCACTTTCAGTCTGTATGTGTCTTGAGGTCTGAAGTGGGTTTCTTGTAGACAGCATATATATGGGACTTGTTTTTGTATCCATTCAGCCAGTCTGTGTCTTTTGGTTGGAGTATTTAATCCATTTACATTTAAAGTAATTATTGATATATATGTTCCTATTGCCATTTTTGTTTTTATTTTTTTTACTGGGCCTTGAATGAGTGAGGTTTGAAAATTAGAGGCCTTTCCTCCAGGAGGTATGATATAATTAAAGACAAGCGCTGTCTGGAAATGAGTGGGTCATTTTGGCTGGTATGATGGGTGTGTAAAAACTCAGCTTTCAGTCACTTGGCTGTATAATTTGAATATGAGATGTGAAGCCCCTTTTCTTACAGAGCAAGAAGCATTGTAAATTGTGTGTTTTCTTGCAGGGCCTCCAGCATCTCTGTCAGAGCTTCTTAGAACCCAGAGGTAACCGTCAGAGCCAAGGCTCCTTAGCTTCCTGACGCCTCATAGGTCATTCTGGCATGTGTAGAAATGAACACTCAGGCTGTTTTCTGGGGTGGGTACGGAGTGTGACTCAGAGTATCTGGGGAACCTAGTCCTCCTCAGGTGGAGTCCTCCCTCTTTTCTGCAGGACTTGCTTCGTAGGTGGTGCTAGTGGTAAAGAACCTGCCTGCCAGTGCAGGAGACATGAGACTCAGGTTCGATCCCTGAGTCAGGAAGATCCCCTGGAGGAGGGCATGGCAACCCACTCCAGTGTTCTTGCCTGGAAAATCCCACGGACGGAGGAGCCTGGCGGGCTATATAGTTCACGGGGTCGCAAAGAGTCGAACATGACTGAAGTGACTTAGCACACACGTACACTTCCTGGAGAAATTTACTGCCCCACAGTGTTAAAGTTCTTGTGTATTCTCAATCAGGCCTCATAACACCTCAGGCTTTATTAAAATGTGAAGAAGGTGTTGGCTATACACATTGGATACTTTTATACTTTCTGTGAAGTCGGTACTGTGGCTGTAATTCAAGTGAGTAACAAAAGATCAGGATTACAAACGTTCAGACATAAATATCTCCCTACCTTTTCAGATACTTAAAAACAGTACTTCTTTGAACTGAAAGCTGACACCTTAATACTGTACTTTGTTTTACCAGCAGGTGTGCTTCAAGATACTCACAGATATTTTTCCTACCTAGGTTGCCTTGAAAGACTCAGGTTTGAGCTTCATTCTTATTGGTCAGCTAGGAAATGACCCCTTATTAAAATGTAAAACCTCCCCTTAAAATTAAATAATTGTTAACCATTTACATTATAACTTAGGTCAGTTGAGTGGGCTAAGGGAGAAGAGGAGCTCGAGTTGAGGTTTGGAGTGTCAGTTTTGCCCTTACGTCAGTTGGGCGGGTAAGTGGAAGGACTGCCCCCGGGGCCCCACCTCTTGTTTGTGAGTTAGGCGGTGTGCAGAAGTTCAGAGGTAGCTTCACAAGTTTAGAAGTTGAGTTTAAATTTATGAATAAACTGGCTCGGAAAGGTGCGTGGACCTAACAAGTAATGTTTTGGCTTGTCCAATGGGGCACAAAGGGAGGTACTTATTGGACACGTAGACTCCAGCTTTGCCATGTGCCCTGTGTCTGTCCAGAGTGGCAGCCCTCTTGGGCAGCCTCTGTAAAGTGACTAGTGCCACAGGAGTTGGGCAAGGAGGGAGTGCATTTATTCGCTGCCTAAGCCTTTCCAAAGTATGGTTAACATCTCTGTGATCATTTATTTCTCTTTTTGGATGAGTTTGTAGCTCTGCTAGAGGAAAGTTCTCTTTTATCCCTAAATCTTCTCCTGTGTAGGGAGAATAGGATTTAGCTCTGATAAATGGGCTTAAGCTTGGAGATGAATGCTTTTTCCTCGTTTTTTTTTGTTGTTGTTTCTGTTTTTAAGCATTTATTTCTCTTTGGCTGTGCTGTGTCTGTGTTGCTGCGCGGGGCTTTCTCTAGTTGTGCTAGTGGGGCTGCTCTCACCACGGTAGCTTCTTCTGCTGAGCTCAGCCTCTATAGAGTGTGGGCTTCCGCAGTTGTGGCTCATGGGCTGCAGAGCATGCATCCTTCTTTCTTTTGATTTCTATTTACTGAAATTAGTTTTAAGGTTTATAAACTATTACTTCTGTCTCACTTTCTTTCTGACCACTTGCTTTAAATTTAGGTTGCAGCTATTGACATTTTAATACAGTCCCATGAATACATTTGAAGATTTTGCATTAACCTCTTAACACCATTTAATTAGTACTTCTTGATGCTTCACACCAGTAAATTATATATCTGCATTTTACCTAGTAAGTACTGATCTTCAACACAAAAGGGTTAAACATACCATTACAACAGGTAGTTATCTTTCTAATAAATGCCCCCGGCATTTGACTGGCTCAGTTCAGTTCAATTTACTAATGCATGTAACTCTTTAAAAACTCATGTTTACATTTTTTATTGAGCATATGCAGGGATTGAGGTATGTTTTTAAAAGTAAGATTGTACAGTACATCTGTGCAATGTGATATTATGCAGCAGTTGTTTGTGAAAAGTTTCTAATAGCATGGAAAGGTGCTTAAGATAAATAAACTGTATACGTGGTACTCTCTCAGCAGTATTAATATTAATGTGTGTTAAGAAAGAGAAAGAAAAGAGAGACATACAGAAATGAAGTAAACCAAATGCAAATTGTGGTTCTGTCTGGATGAAAGAATTATGAGTTATTTACATTTTTATTCTTTTCTGTTGTAGGCAGTTTTTTATTTTGACTGGGTATCACTTTTTCAATAAAAACTTAAATCCAGTAAGGGGTTATAAATTATTTTACCACCTACCTCAGTAAAGATTTAAAATATAGTGAATGTTCAACGTTAAATTAATGCTTTCTGCAGAGAGACAATGAAAAATTTCCCCTCATAAATTTAAAAGATTACTGAGAATTTACCATTTAGCACATTAAGTTGTCTTACATGTTGTTAACAGTTTCCTTTAGACCACTGTTTCTTAAGCTGGAAATGCTGGTGTTAAATAACAGATTTGGAAAACCGCCATTCATAGTGTTACAGAACTAATGGCAGCAGTTATGAAAATCCTGAAGCATTTTAATTCTATACCTTGTGAACTTAAGTTATTTAATTTTTGAAAATAAGTCTTTTATGGAAGTATAACACACATCCACAAAAATGCACAAATCTTAATTGTACAGGTTATGAATTCACAAAGTAAACATACCCTTGTAACCATGTCACTTTATTTCTTGTGTTGTACTGCTATATGTCTTTGACAAAATTTTCATAGCTCTCCACACAGAAGATACTGTTTAGCATTCTGTGATCTCCAGAAATTACACTCTTGATATTTTTGCATTTTTTGTTCTCATAACTTCACTAACTCACTTGGGTTTTTTTACATTTTTCAAGGAACTCTGAAAGTTTCATTCAGAATGTTGTTATTCTTAGTGGTAGGAAGGTTTGGCTTTTGGAGATTAAAAACTGCAAAAGAGTAGTAACTTCAAGATTATCGACATCTGACGTTTACGTTTGGGGCTTCCCATATTCGCAGTGGCAAGGAATATGCCTGTCAGTGCAGGACACACAAGAGACATGGGTTCCATCCCTGGGTCGGGAAGATCCTGTGCCAGAGGAAGTGGCACCCACTCCAGTGTTCTTGTCTGGAAAACTCCATGGATAGATGAGCCTGGCGGTCTACAGTCTGTGGGGTCCAGAGAGTCAGACAGAACTGATGCACACGCGCACACACAGAGCCTTTGTGTGTTTAATCCTTCTCTCGTTCCCAGCTGCGGCACACGCTTTGCCCCAGTCACAGGTTGTGTGGAACTTGATTCCCGGGCCCTACATACGATACAGCTTAGGGTGTTAACCTGAAGGAGCAGATCAGCAGCCAGTGGTAAGTGTGTCAGGCCTAGAAATCCTAGACCAAGTTGAGAGGAACGGAGATCATTTTGCCTCAGACAGAGAAACTGGGTGCTGAAAGCTTACACGCCTCGCCCAGGGTCTCAGAGCTGGCACAGTAGCTGCGTCTAGAGGCCTGATCCTCTGTCCCTTTCTAAACCGTGCCAAGTCCCTGGTCTCTTCTTAAAGCTCATCCTTTTTTAACTAAAAATGTACTCCTCAGGCAGTGAAACTGACTTCTCAAAAAGGTAAATTACCTAACACGTTTTTCACCCAGACTTCTTAATGGGGATAACGTGACAGCATCGACCTGTTTTGGAAAATATCCCTTGGGTTACTTTGGGGGAACGAGGGATGGTGTGGAGACGATATAAATGCCAGTTGGTGACTGTTTCGAGCCGTTCTAGGAGTACACTACGCTGGACTAACCCTGGCCGTAGGGAAAGTGTGGCGTGCTGTCTGTTTGTGACCCTTCCCTGCAGACCGAGCTGTGTCAGGAGACCTGGCAGTGCCTCTGGAGCACAAGGTCTCTAGTCTGCCTTCCCGGCTCCTGTGCCTGGAGAACAATAGATGTTGCGTGATTTTTGATTTTGAGATTTTGTTTCAGGTGGCTGAAGAGAGACATGTAAATAAAGCTGCTCTTTGGTTTTCTAAGGAATACTCGGCAACAGATATATGTGTTTAGTAAGTGTTGATCACAGTGATTGACGGGCCCCGGGATTTAGCATTTCATGAAGCATATCTGTTAGGCCTAGCCTGTGGAGCTGGCAGTTCTAAGGAACAGTCACCATTGCCCTCCAAAAATCTTGGTTCTGTTGCTACGTTGGATAGTGAGAGGCACAAGAGTCTTGTCAGAGCAAACTGACATCTGCCTGCCCCTGAGTCTGCAGGAACAGGTGTCCTCTGAGTCCCCCCGCAGCCGTCCTCGGCCTGACCCTCAGTGCCGGTCTCCACAGTCCGGTCTCCAGACCCCTTCTACCTTTTGTCCCTCTATTCCCAGAGCATGTCCCTCCCTCAGAGGTCAGACTGAGTACTCTGTCCCCAGGTATTTGTGGCTGTTGGTGCTTTTGAGTGCGTTTCCCCTTATTTAGAATGCCTCGTCCTCCCCTTCTGCTTCTCCAAATCCTGCCCAACCTTGGAGGCCCAGCTCATTTCCCATCTGCTCTGCTCGGAACTCATGTGGCACTTCTCCTCACCCCGTGCTACGGCTGATAGAGCTACAGGTTGGCCAGCGGGAGAAGAGTGGACTGGGGAGCTAGGTTGCCTGTGTGACCTTAGGCTGAAGACTTTTCTGAATCTAGGTGTCTTCATCTTTAAAAATGGACTAATAAGTCCCAAGGTTATTCAGCTTACCTCATAGTTGTACAGATAAATGAATTCGTGCCATTAAAATCTACAGAACAGCGCCTGACACATAAGTTCTCATTAAATATTAGTTAGTCCTTTTAGCATGTGTTTAACTGTGACCTCCCTGTATTATGGTTTAATCATTTCAGATGTCTATTTATTGGCCTCTAGTGAAATCATAAAGTCCTCTCATGAAAAAAGGGGCTTGACATTATACTTTTTGTTGACCCTTCTCAGTCCTGCGTGTGCACGTAATAGTTCCCCAGTGCATATCACTTGAAATGAAACTGTGACTGTTTTAAATAAAATAGATGAAACAGGAGTGAGGAATTGAAAAGATGAGCTTCATTTCACAGATGGAGTTTTCTTGTGATTCGTAGATCATGTAATTTGTTCGTTTTTTCGTTGTTGTCGAGTCTAATGAGCTCTTCTGTCACAGTCACCACAAATGTGAGCATCATTTAGCAAGGTTGATAGCAGTTTCAAGAGGTTGTCTCAGACACTTGTCTTCTTGGCCCACGGTGGGGGAATCTCAGAGAGTAGATTCTGACCTGTCAGGATGTCTCAAAGCAGGTGGGTCCTGAGCTGGTTATTATGAGCATATCTCCCGTGCTGAGGCGCATGCGGAATTCACCAGTGGGGAGGGGGCCCTCCCCTCAGCCACCCTCCCTCTGCCTTCCACTCTTCCTTTGTTAGCAGCTCAGATACACGTCACCATCTTCACCTTTCAGGGTTCACAAATGTTTGAGGAGAAGCAAAAGTTATCCTGTGGTGGGAAGGCGTGGGGACCCAGGCCGAAGCACTCATTCAGAGGCTGACTGTGGACGGGAGTTGCATGCAGTGGTGGCGGGGTGCTCCACCATCCAGCCAGCCCTCAAGGACTCCAGCCAGGGTCTGCCCCAGAGCCCCAGGGGTGCCCCCTCAGTGACGAAGATGCTGCTCTTTTCCTTCTCCTAGGCTGGAACAAGACATTAAAAAGTTAAAGGCCGACCTGCAGGCCAGCAGGCAAGTGGAACAGGAGCTCCGCAGTCAGATCAGCTCTCTCTCAAGCACCGAGAGAGGGATCCGCTCGGAAATGGGCCAGCTCCGGCAGGAGAACGAGCTGCTGCAGAACAAGTACGTGTGCCTCGTGGGCCTTTGGCGGCGAGCCAGGCAGCCGCCGGGTGCTTGTGTTGTCCGGATTGGGGTCCAGAGTTCATGATGACAAAATAATCTAGCAGAGGGGTTTTTAAAAATAGAATGTTAAAAGTATTTAGTTTAGGATGAGATATTCAATGTGTTATAAAATCTATAAAACATTTCGTGGCAACAAAACAGTTTAATAATACTCTTTGTCTTCTCTCATTTAATAACTTCTGCTCTCAGTTTAAGATAGTCATTGAGCTTTTGTGACAATTTGAGTGTAATTGACCAAAAGTATTTCTGCCACAGTTTGAAGCTCTTACTCCTTTGAGTGAAAGTTTCCAGAGGATTAGACTCTCTGTACTTTGATTTCTGGAATTAAAAGTAGCGTTGAACTTTGATTTTATTTGAAGAGGCAGACCAAAAGCCTGCTCTTCTTTTATGCTTTCCATTAATTCATTCTGGAATTACTTCTTGACTCCATGTGAGTCTGTCTTTTTTTTAACCTCTATGCATTGGGCGTCTGGGGGAGTGATTGCTGCTGTAGGTGCTGAGCTGTCTGGGCGTTCTCTAGAAAGAGCATTCCTGGGACTTCCCTCATGGTCCAGTTGCTAAGACCCTGGCTTCCAATGCAGGGGGCCCAGGTTCCATCCCTGGTCAGGGAACTAGATCCCACGTGCCACAACTAACAGTTCAAATGCTGCAACTAAGACCCAGTTCAGCCAAATAAATAAATTAAATAAAAGATAGTTAAAAAGAAAAAAAAAAAGAGCATTCCTTCCTCATTTTCAGGGAATGTAACTCAAAAGCTAGAGCATTATAGACAAATAGGCTTTCCATTGTTTCTGACCCATGCATGTGTGTGATGGCTCCAGCATTGTTGATATATTGATATAGTGAGAAAAACTCACCTTGTATTGATATATAAACCTAGGAGGAGGAGTAGCAAGGCAGAGAGTGTGGCTGCAATTTCTATCTGAAATTAAGCATCCTGTGATTCTAACTACGAGTTCTATTTTGGGATACTCCGAGAAAACATCTCCCAGCTGGAAAGGAAAGGCTGCAGTAGGCTGTAGTATATTGTATTCAAGCAAAGAAAGACCTTCCCCTCCCACCCTTTCCCTCCGTTTCAGTGGGGCTCGTTCCATCTCCTCTTCCTTGGTCTCAGACTGAAGTTCTATGAGGCAGTAGAATTAGTTCTCCAGTTATCTTTTCCTCTCTTAGCAACTTGTTTTATCCTGGTTTTTGGATTCCCTTCTGTAGATCACTTACACTAATAAAGCATGTGCTGTGCTTAGTTGCTCAGTCATGTCCATGGACCGCAGTCTGCCAGGCTCCTCTGTCCATGGGATTCTCCAGGCAAGAATACTGGAGTGGGTTGCCATGTCCTCCTCCAGGGGATCTTGCTGACCCAGGGATCGAACGTGGGGCTCCTGCATTGCAGGCGAATTCTTTACCGCCTGAGCCACCAGGAAAGCCCTGGAAAGCAGAGGCGAGGTCCAGTTCTGTATCTTGTAAAGTAGCTTGTTTATTTGTTTTTAGGAATTGTTAAATAATAATGACTGTATTTTCCCTGGGCCCTCTGGGAGTTGACGTCTGTGACTTGCTATTCAAATCTCCTGTTTGGCCTTCAAATGGTAAAGAGGAGCCATGTCTCTCCAGGGTTTGTGGTGAGCGCTTCTAATTGTAAAACTGTGTGACAATCGTTTCCATATAGATTACATAATGCTGTGCAAATGAAGCAGAAAGATAAGCAGAATATCAGCCAGTTGGAGAAAAAGCTAAAAGCTGAGCAGGAAGCCCGAAGTTTTGTAGAGAAGCAGTTAATGGAGGAGAAAAAAAGGAAGAAGTTAGAAGAAGCTACTGCTGCCCGGGCTGTTGCATTTGCTGCTGCATCAAGGTAGGTCCATGCCACCTGTGTGGCTTTCCTTGGACTGAGAATGGAAATTTGATGCCTTGGGCAGGGCTGGAAATACACAATCAAGCACGGATGGATTGCTTTTAAGTAGTTACATTAATTGGTTTAAACTCCATCTCTGCAAGCTCAGGCTCTCATGACCACTTCATCGCTCAGTGACCTCCTCTATAAAGCAGGATGAGGGAATCACTGTGCCTTTCACACCTAGAAGGCAAAATGCTGCTCAAAAAGGAATTCCAGTCACTGTCTGTAAGACTGATAGTTACTGCACACTTTGAGACAGCTGGTCTGGACTTTGGTTCCCTTGCAAAACTGTCATTACTCTCTACTCTTAGTTGTGCGTTTCTGGAGTTTTTATCTTAAAATCTCTGGTTCCTCAGGCACTGTGTCCTGACTGCTCCTGTCTTTGTTGGACATCAGCAAACTGTCAAATGATCTTAAAAAAGATGGTGAAAGAGTTAAGAAGCCTCTTTTTCTCCCTCTCTCTCTTTAGCTTCTACTTCACTTTTTCACTTTTTCTTCATTTTTTCAAATGGTGAAGTTCTTCTGCATGGTGAGGGTCAGTTATGGGTTTACAGATGCAGCCTGAGGGTAAATTATTTATTTCATTTAAATTTCTATCCCCAAATTTGTGTCTGTGTGATATAGTTCTACTTTTTGCTGTTTTGTATTTGGCACGTTAATAGCCTTCTTTTCAGTTCTGGCATTTGTAGAATACTTGGTAAACCACCATTTCATCTTTTAGGAAGTATCAGTGGGATAAAGTCTTTCTCCTGTGTGATCCTGCCTTCCCCCAGCAGACTCTGAACTGCAGCTGGCTGAGCTAACTTGGCCCATCAGCATCTTTACAAATCCATAAGATCCTTGACTAACTTGCCTAGGACTTGGCGAGTTTTGTTTGTCTGTCATTTAAAGATCTGTAAGCGTTTCTGAAGCACTTGCATTGCAGGAGATTTTCCTGAACAGTCTTCTGGTGTGGCTTACGCTGTCCTTAATGCATCTAGCAGTTACGCTTTTTAAAAACAATCCCTGAAGTGGATAAAACAGTTTCTTAACCATATTGTTTAGTGTCTCTCATGCCTGAGAGTCAGTACATTGGTTTCAGTCTTTACCTTTAATCTCTTCTGGTTTCGGTTAAGCTTTTTGCCTTTGGTCTCTTATCCTTGGATGGTTCTTGTTTGCCATCATTCATATAGTGAAGTGAAAGTAGCTCAGTCGTGTCCGACTCGTTGCAACCCCATGGACTAACTATACAGTTGGTGGAAATCTCCAGGCCAGAATACTGGAGTGGGCAGCCTTTCCCTTCTCCAGGGCATCTTCCCAACCCAGGGATCGGACCCAGGTCTCCCACATGGCAAGCGGATTCTTTACCAGCTGAGCCAATAGGGAAGCCCTCATTCATGTAGAGGCTGTTTTTATTCTTAAGTAAATCTCAAAGCTTAAGTGTCTCTCTGAACCTTCCTTTTTGTGGGCAAAGGATACATACCTTCTCCACCAGGCTATTTCTGAAACCTAAACAGTTCATCAGCTTTGAACTGGCTGTTACCATCATCTTTTTAAGTTTGTCCTTATTATGGACCTGAGAGGCAACTCTAATGCTGCTCCCTTCTCTTTCTGTTTACTTCAGGCTTGTCAAAATGTCATGCCTAAAGAAAGGTGACGTTTGTAGTACGTAGACCCTCAAAAGTGAAAGTGTCTTTAGCTCACTGCCCTCTGCTGGAGACAGAGCACGTCTGGTTCTGTCTTGCTCAGCCCATGTGCATTATCTTAGGTCACGCTGCCTGGTGGCGAAGCTCGGTGGATTGGCAAAGTGGAGAAACCTCAGCTCTCACCCCATCTGTGACCTACAAGTTGGGAACCTTGGGATTCTATTCACTTTTTCAGTGTTATATCTAAATAGCTTCAGTTTTCTTCTCTGGAAAATGGAATAATAAACCCAACTCCAGTAGAGAAGGCAGTATGTGTAAAAAGTACTAGCTTGGGATCTGGCTCATCTAAGACAACCAGTTACTAATCATTTTAGATCATTTTTGAAATTATAAAAGTACAGAGAGAATGAGCAGACTGAGCCAAAGGCTAAATCTGATTCTGTGAGTACAAGAAAAATATCAATCCTGAAATATGATCGAACCTATGCTTATTTAAATTCTTTTTCCTTTCTCTTCTTTTTAAAAGGGGGGAGTGCACCGAAACCTTACGGAATCGGATCAGAGAGTTAGAAGCAGAGGGCAAGAAGCTCACAGTGGACATGAAGGCTAAGGAAGACCAGATCAGAGAGTTAGAGCTGAAAGTCCAGGTAAGGCAGGAACAGCCGACTTCACTGCACTTGAAGTCCTCTGCTGTGTTAGATTTGTGCTCTCTGCCGCCATGAGATGGTCCCTGCTGATACAAGCCAGACCCCATTGCGTTTGAAAATCTCCATATGACCAAAAGAAGCTCTCATCTTGTCCAGCTCATTCTAGCTATATTTAATTTAACTGGACTCTAAGACAAGCCAGAAATATTGATCCCTGACATGTTTTATACCAGAATTTGGTTTACCGGAGATTCATTTCACTTTTTCAGGTTACAGGCCAAATTAGTGTGCTTTGGAACTGATATACCTCTTCTTAGCCCTAACTCTGTATCCATTGCCAGGGAATTGACCATTCTGGATGGCTCCGAGCCTCACAGATGGCCACCTGAGGCATGGAGTGGAGGAAAACTGCATGTGCGTGGAGCAGGAAGCTGCTGGTCCTTTGGACACTGCCAGTTTGGGGATTGTGTATACCCTGACGAAGTATTTGATGTTGGGTGTTTAAAGGGGCATTTAAAACTAATGTCTTAAGTTGTAAAGTTACAGTAATTTGAGATACACGGAACCCATAAAAAATCAGTGGCAGATAGAATAGATGACCCAGAGACAAAGCCTAAAGTGTACAGTGAGGATGGCATCAGAAGGGGATAAAACAGCAAGAGTTAGTCAGTGAAGGCTGTGGAACAGCTAGACAATGGGAAAAAAGAAAATTAGACACTCATCTGATACCACAAAAAAAGAAATTCCAGAGGAAGAATCGAAATGTCACAGGAAAAAAACCACATCTTGTTTTAAATCATAAAGTAGAAAAAAATTGAAAAAAATCAACTGGGGCAGATACAAATATTGCAACAAATATTATAAATAAGGGATTAATATTTTCAATATGTAAATAGTTCACAAATATTGCTTTTAAAAAAAGCTCAGATATACAGATGGTAGGCAAAGGATATGAATGAATAATTCACGGAAAAAATGCAAATGACTGATAACAATGTAAGAATATGTCCTTATCTGTCACCAAAGACAGATTAAAATTAGGTATCATTTATCTTCTGTGAAATTAGCAAACAATTTTTAAACAGTGATAACAGCCTGGGTAAGGGTGCACTGAAATAGGCCTCATGTGTTGCTGGTAGAAGGATAACATTCTGGAAAGACCACATATTTTCTAAGAATATTTTCCTCAGACTCCAGCCTATGTTAGACATTTTAAAGTCTCACCAATGATTGATACACAACAATGTACATCACAGTGGTATATATTAATAAATGCAAAAAAATTGAAAATAATCTTAACAGTGGAGATTTAATAAATTATGGTACATATACATTTAGGTCCATACCATTTCTGTCCTTTATTGTGTCCATCTTTGCATGAAACATTCCCTTGGTATCTCTAATTTTCCTTAAGAGATTTCTAGTCTTTCCCATTCTATTGTTTTCCTCTATTTCTTTGCATTAATCACTAAGGAAGCCTTTCTTATCTCTCCTTGCTGTTCTTTGAAACTCTGCATTCAGATGGGTTTATCTTTCCTTTTCTCCTTTGCCTTTCACTTTCCTTCGTTTCTCAGTTTTTTGTAAGGCCTCCTCAGATAGCCATTTTGTCTTTTTGCTTTCTTTTTCTTGGGGATGGTCTTGATCACTGTCTCCTATACAGTGTCATGAACCTCCAACCATAGTTCTTAAGGCACTCTGTCTATCAAATGTAATCCCTTGAATCTGTTTATCACTTCCACTGTATAATCATTAAGTCTGAATTTTGCAATAAGGAGTTCATGATCTGAGCCACAGTCAGCTCCTGGTTTTGTTTTTGCGGACTGTATAGAGCTTCTTCATCTTCGCCTGCAAAGAATATAATCAGTCTGATTTTGGTATTGACCATCTGGTGATGTCTTTGTGCAGAGTCCTGTCTTGTGTTTTTGAAAGAGTATGTTTGCTATGACCAGTGTGTTCTCTAGGCAAAACTCTGTTAATCTTTTCCCTGCTTCATTTTGTATTCAATGGCCAAACTTATGTGTTACTCCAGGTATTTCGTGACTTCCTACTTTTGTATTCCAGTCCCCTGTGATGGAAAGGACATCATTTTTTGGTGTTAGTTCTAGAAGGTCTTGTAGGTCTTCTTAGAACCATTCAACTTCAACTTCTTTGGCGTTAGTGGTCGGGGCATAGACTTGGATTACTGTGATATTGAATGGTTTGCCTTGGAAATGAACAGAGGTCATTCTGTCATTTTTGAGATTGCACGTGAGTACTGCATTTCAGACTCTCTTGTTGACCATGAGGGCTACTCCACTTCTAAGGGATTCTTGCCCACAGTAGTAGATACAATGGTCATCTGAATTAAATTCTCCTATTCCGGTCCATTTTAGTTCACAGATTCCTAAAATGTCAATGTTCACTCTTGCCATCTCCTCTTTGACCACTTCCAATTTACTTTGATTCATAGACCTAACATTTCCAGGTTCCTATGCAGTGTTGCTCTTTACAGCAATCAGACTTGGCCTCCATCACCAGTCACATCCACAACTCGACATTGTTTTCTCTTTGGCTCCATCTCTTCATTCTTTCTGGAGTTATTTCTCCACTGATCTCCAGTAGCATATTGGGCACCTAACAACCTGGAGAGTTCCTCTTTCAGTGTCCTATCTTTTTGCCTTTTCATACTGTTCATGGGGTTCTCAAGGCAAGAATACTGAAGTGATGTGCCATTCCCTTCTCCAGTGGACCACGTTTTGTCCTAACTCCCCACTCTGACCCGTCCATCTTGGGTGGCCCTACACGGCGTGGCTCATAGTTTCATTGAGTTAGGCAAGGCTGTGGTCCATGTGGTCAGTTTGGTTAGTTTTCTGTGATTGTGGTTTCCATTCTGTCTGCCCTCTGATGGAGAAGGATAAGAGGCTTATGGAAGCTTCCTGACAGGAGGACTGACTGGTGAGGGGTGGAAACCGGGTCTTGTTCTGAAGGGTGGGGCCACGCTCAGTAAATCTTTAATCCAGTTTTCTATCATGAGGGCTGTGTCCCCTCCCTGTTGTTTGGCCTGAGGGTAATGGTGGCCTCCTTCAAAAAGACTGGTGCAGGCACTGTTGTCTTCAGTGCCCCTGGCCCTGCAGCAGGCCACTGTCGGCCCACACCTCCACCAGAGACTCGTGGACACTCACAGGTAAGTCTCGGTTGTTTGTGGATCACAACAAACTGTGGAAAATTCTTAAAGAGATGAGAACACCAGATCACCTTACCCATCTCCTCAGAAATCTGTGTGCAGATCAAGAAGCAACAGTTAGAACTGGACATTGAACAACGGACTGGTTCCAAATTGGGAAAGGAGTACGTCAAGGCTGTATATTGTCACCCTGTTTATTTAACTTATGTGCAGAGTACATCTTGCAAAATGCCAGGCTGGATGAAGCATAAGCTGGAATTAAGATTGCTGGGAGAAGTACCAATAATCTCAGATATGCAGATGACACCACCCTTATGGCAGAAAGCATAAAGGAACTGAAGAGCCTTTTGATGAAAGTGAAAGAGGAGAGTGAAAAAGCTGCCTTGAAACTCAGCATTCAAGAAACGAAGATCGTGGCATCCAGTCCCATCACTTCATGGCAAATAGATGGGAAAACAATGGAAACAGTGACAGACTTTATTTTCTTGGGCTCCAAAATCACTGCAGGTGGTAACTACAGCCATGAAATTAAAAGATACTTGCTCCTTGGAAGAAAAGCTATGACCAACCTAGACAGCATATTAAAAAGCGCAGATACTACTTTGCTGATTAACGTCCATCTAGTCAAAGCTATGGTTTATTCCATTAATCATATATGGATATGAGAGTTGGACCATAAAGAGAGCTGAGCGCTGAAGAATTGATGCTTGTGAACTGTGGTAGTGGAGAAGGCTCTTGAGAGTCCCTTGGACTGCAAGGAGATCCAACCAGTCCATCCTAAAGAAAATCAATCCTGAATATTTATTGGAAGGACTGATGCTGAAGCTGAAGCTCCAGTACTTTGGCTACCTGATACGAAGAACTAACTCATTGGAAAAGACCATGATGCTGGGAAAGTTAGAAAGCAAGAGAAAGGGATGACAGAGGATGAAATGGTTGGATGGTATCACTGACTCGAAGAACATGAGTTTGAGCAAGTTCTAGGAGTTGGCGATGGACAGGGAGGCCTGAGTGCTACAGTCCATGGGGTGGCGGAGAGTCAGACAGGACTGAGCGGCTGAACTGAATTGATACATTTAGGAATATTATATAGTCAATAAAAATTGTATTTTCAAAGAACTGTAGATTATATAAGTATTTTAAAAATTGTACATTTAGTGTGATTTCAGTTATGCTAAACGATACATAGGCTTAAAAAAGACTGGAAAAAGATACATCAACTTTTTTACAGCATTGGGATTTTGGGGTAATTTTTATTTTCTTCTTTGAACTTTTAAGTATTTTTTAATTCACTATAATAAGTTTCTGTTTCTCTTAAAAGGAAAATATTAAAATATCTGTGGGTGTGTGTACGTGTGTGTGCATCTGATGTTTTAAGTGGGTTTATTTTGGAGTATGCCCTGTCAAAATAATTTAAGATTTTTACAGTTTTTAGTTAAAGGTGAGAGCAGAATTTTGGCTAATTATAGCACCATTTGCAACTGGCAGCAGGGTCTTTGTGGTTCTGAGTTAGGATTTTAAGAAAGTGTCTTATTTGAAGATGGAGTCCACTGTTAACCTCGAAATAACCCAACAGTTAGTGTTTCTATGTGTGCCCATCACTGTATGAACACATTTTGCACTCCCTCTGAGGGGTAAGGTGTGAACCTATGAAGCAGCAGGGTTCTGTGTTCCAGGGGCCAGGTCAATAATGGTGGGATTTTATTTGTGATTTCAGGCTACTTTGTAGACATCGATGCCAAAACTGTCTTGTAACACTGCTGCTTTGGTTATATTGATAGGAGCTTCGGAAGTATAAGGAAAATGAGAAGGATACGGAGGTGTTAATGTCAGCCCTCTCGGCCATGCAAGATAAAACACAACACCTGGAGAACAGCCTCAGCGCAGAGACACGAATCAAGCTGGACCTGTTTTCCGCCCTGGGGGACGCAAAGCGACAGCTCGAGATTGCCCAAGGTAGGCGAGCAGCAGGCCCAGGTCGGGGCTGCCTGGGGACGCAGAGAGCGGAGCTTCCTTGGAGCTCTGACCAAAGGCATTTGCACTTCCGCTTCACGTGGCTGGTAAGTGCCCACCGTGAACCTCTGGGAAGCATCACAGTAGTTCATTCTGTAGACCTATTTTGAGATGAGAACATGTCCAGTGCAGGGCACACAGGGAAGAGTATGTGTTTCTGTGCCCAAGGAGCTCAGAGTGTTGTAGACGAAGTAAGTGGAGACCTGCAGGGTCGCCAGAAGGTGCCAGCGGCACAGGGTGTATGCGTTCCCTGGGAGCATCGGCAGGTCCTCGGCCAGTCTGGAGAGTTAGGGCCGCTTCTTAGGGGCCCTGATGTCTGACCTGGGTCTGGAGGGATGAGAAGGGGTTAGCCCAGTGAAGAAACTGTGTAGTGAGCGGGAGGGGAAGAGAGGTGTCTAAACAGAAGAAACAGCTTGAGCAAGGCTGCTGCTGGCTCTGTTTGACTGGAGCAAAGGTTACACAGGAGGGAGTGCAGGGAGGAGGAGGGTATGGAGGGCAGGCTGTTCCTCAGCAGATGTTACTGAGACTCACTATGTGCCAAAAACTGTGAGGGGACAGACGGTGACAGGCCAGCTTGTGACGGGGATGGGTGCAGTGAGGAAAGGAGAGCAGTGGCAGGGGAGCCTGTGCTGGGGTGGGGAGCGCTGCCGATTGGACGTGGGGGACATGAGGAGCCTTTGAATAGGTGGCCTTTGAGCAGAGACGGGAGGAAGAGAGCGAGGGAGCAGGGAAGTGTCTCAAGGGAACTTGCGTTGGGGCCAGCGGGCTGCACCCGGGCTGACGGGGAGAGGTTTTAGGATCAGAAGTAGTGGGAGCCACAGTCTGCCGAGCTTTGCCACCTGTGGAGAGAATTTTATTCTGAATGACATGGGAAGCGTTGGAAGGCTTTGGAGTAGAGACCTAACATGACCTAATGAAAAGAAATTTAGATTTTGTTCAAGAAGTTGATAACCCACAAATAGATGACTGAAGAAAAATTTTTTCAAGCTTAGTAGAAGAAAAAGAATATCTCAACAGAGATTGAGATATTGCAGAGCATTCACACTTGGTCTGCATAAACCATTTTACTAGAATGGTTTACTTGAAAAGGAGATGAGATAAACAAGACATACTCTGGTTGAAGCTCCACTAAGGTAGTGGCACGCAGACTTCTTGGTCTTAGGGACCTCTTTATACTCTTGACACATTATTGACCAGGGGATTTTTGCAGGAGCTAATGCCTGTGGTGTTACTGTGTCTCCGGTCAATAAAGTGTTAAAATTGGGTGTCCCAGGGAGGTATTTTTCAAGTGTGTGTTTATACACTCAGTCTGTTGTGCTTTCATTTGCCATGTTGCTTCTGGAAGACTCCACTTAGTTTCATGAGGGAATGCACGTGAGGAAGGCAGATAATGTCTTAGTGCTGGGCGAGGGTGGCATGGACTGTGGGAAGTGCCACACCAGGGGAGCCACACGTAAGGCCTGCCACCACACGTAAGGCCTGCCACCACACGGTGGAGGCCGGCGGCTCAAAAGGCCAGAGGAGAGGTCAGGGTAGCTTCCTAAGGGAGGGTCTGTTGAATGGACTTTGAAGGGTGAATTTTTTTTTTCTTTTTATACTTTAAATTTTTTATCTTGTATTGAGGTATAGCCAATTAATAATGTTGTGGTAGTTTCAGGTGAACAGCGAAGGGACTCAGTCATGCATATACATATATCCATTCTCCCCCAAACCCTCCTCCCATCCAGGCTGACACTCAACATTGAGTAGAGTTCCACGTGCTATACAGTAGGTCCTTATTGGTTATCCATTTTGAATACAGCAGTGGGTACGTGACCTTGAAGGGTCAGTTCTGAAAGCAGAGAATGGCAAGGAAGACCATTGTTATCTGAGGGAACAGTGTAAGCGCAGGGGAGAAAGTGCTGAGAAATCCAGGGGAGCAGTCCAGTGGCCTCTAGCTGGGGGATGTGGAAGAAGAGAGTGGACTGGGGGACGGTGAATGGAGCAACACTAGAGGATGCAGCTCCTGGATTCTCAGGAGGGAAGAGCGTGACAGGTTCCAACAGGGCTGCTGAGACCTTGGAAGAAAAGTGGAACAGATTTAAGGAACGAGAAGAGAAAGAGAGTTTGGTTTGGGATGCTTTGATCTGGAGTTGCCTCCCAGACACTGAGCTGAAGATCTTCATCAGTCAGTGGGAATTGGGGGCCTGCGCCCAGAAACAGGGCCAGAAGCCTTGGTGTTGGGTGGGATACGAAGTTGTGAAAGGTCAGCGAAGCCATAGGAGTGGCTTGGGATGGCAGCGACAGAGCAGAAAGAGAAGGGGTTGAGAATCAGGCTTATGAATCTGCGGACTCAAGGAAAGACATTTGAAAAGAAGCTTCCTGGGAACCCTGAGCAGCCTTCTGAGCACACACTGTGTTTTCCTGCCTGCCTGGCTCAGCTCCCTGAGAAGTGGCCACCCTCTCTCTCTGCCTCCTTCCGTTTGCTTGGATTTGCAGACTTGAAAGAGGTTGCCTCCTGGAGGGGAGCAGCACCTGGTCTCAGAGTAGCTGAGGGGAGCTTGGCTTCTCAGCACGGATTGTACTTGTTGGCCCAGAAATTCCTGTAAAGCCACAGAGAAGCAAAGAGAATTGTCTTTTCCAAAGCTCTAGGAATGTTTGTATGTTACTGATTAAAGAAACCAAACTTAAATCTGCATGGAAAAAAAGATACAGTGGCTCATATATCAGATGCCATTAGGTATTTTATTCATCTGAGGATTTCTTTGTTCAAAGAGGAGGGTGTTTGATGCTCACCTGAAGCTGAGGGGACGTGAAGGAAGCCGGAGGGAGCAGTTCCTTTCTGCGGCTCTTCTTCTCTGCCTTCCCCACTACTTCTCTCTTCTGTCATGCTCGGAATATTCTAATAGGAACCCAACTTTGTAATTTAAATCAAACCCCTTGTTGCCTTTCTCCTTCTGCTTTCTCCATCATTTGATTCATCCTGGTTCCAAAATGTCTTTCATCTCTACTCTATCATTTTTTAAAATCTTCCACCACGCTCTCTTACATTTCAAATATATTACCATCTTCTGTAGGACTCAAAGTGAGTGCAACTCAAATGCAACCTCTTACTTTTTTCAGCATTTAAATTTCAAAAGGGCTTCTCCTAAGTGTTCTTCCCCTAGTGGACCAGGGAGCATCAAAACATGATGGAGACTGCATGGGCCTTGGAACCAAGTAGTACTGGGTTTAAATCCTGCTGAGCCATTGATAACTGAATGACTTTGGTAGGATATGTACTTTGCAGGGCCTCAGCTTTCCCCTGGGCCAGGCACTATTTTGGCAGAGACGAAAAAGGGGAGACGGTCTTGGCATTCACGAGCTCGTGGGCCAGGGGAGAGATGGGGGTCACTGACCATCGCCCATTTCAACACTCATGGGAGATGGAATTGCAGACTCTGGAGCCAGACTGCACCGTGTTCAACCCCAGCCCTGTCACTCCTCTCTGTGCTCCGGTCTCCTCATCTATAAAATGGGTGATGATGATAATTCCCACCTTAGAGGGTTGTTTCGATAAGTAAATGGATTCGTCTGTGTAAACACTTAGAACAGTGCCTGGCACATATGCGTTAGCTGTAGTGATTATTAGCATTATTACAAAGAAGTGACAGAAAGGGATGTTTAGGGTGTGTTGAGAATCGAGGAGTTGGGGGCTGGGGGTAGGGTCTGATTAGATGGAAGGAGCAGGGACAGCTTTGTGCGGAAGTAGTAGCAGAAACCTCCTCAGTTAACAACACAGAGCAGCACGGGAGGAGCGCAGGAAGAGGTGCGGCCGTGCGGCAGGCGGGAGCTGGCTGCGGTGCCTGCCCGACTCAGAGGTGCTCCATCCTCCAGAGCAGTGTTGCAGCTCCGGAGGCCGAGGCGTCGGAGGAGGGCAGCGCCCGCTTAGGCTGCCCTGCTGCTGCGGAGCGCAGCACGCGGCCTCTGTGCTCTTCGCCTCGTCACACCTGCCTGAACACAGTTGCTTTCCACTCGCACACCATGGCCCACGGGCCACATCTGGCCTGCCAGCTCTTGTAGGCTGCGAATAGTTGTTACATTTTACTATGGTCTTGAAAAAACTGACAAGAACAGTATGTGGCTCACAGTGTTTAAAATACTTACTGGCCCATTACAGAAAAAGTGTCTCCCTTGCAAACCATCAAAGCTGGAGTTGAACCCACTTGGGGTTGATGGGCCTAAAAGGGCACTGTGTTGGGTGAGCCCTTCCTTCTCACTAATGGCGGGTCTTTGATCTTCCAGGACAAATTCTTCAGAAAGACCAGGAAATCAAGGACCTAAAACAGAAGATAGCTGAAGTCATGGCCGTCATGCCCAGCATAACATACAGTGCTGCCACCAGCCCCCTGAGCCCCGTTTCCCCCCACTACTCTTCCAAATTTGTGGAGACCAGCCCCTCTGGACTCGATCCCAATGCCTCTGTTTACCAGCCCCTGAAGAAATGAAGGCCGGCAGTGTGTTTCGTTCAGCTATTTGGTTATCAGAAGGCATCACAAAGGAGCGTCTCTGGCAGTCAAGATAAAAAAAAAAAAGTTGATATTGTATTTTGTGGGACTGTATATGTTGTCGTTTTTTAAAAGGGGGGGAAAGATAACACCCAAGTCTGATTAGAACTGCCCATCAGTTTTTCTTGTAAATTTTTAGAAGACCTCACAGAACTTTGCAGTTTATTTTTCTCGGCCAATACATTAAAACCATTCTTGGATTTCAAGTAGCCAATTTTGCCTTTTATGTATTCTTACAGTTTCCTCTTGAAGAAAAAAAAAAAAGCAGAGTTTTTGCTTCTCAACCCTTTATTTTTGTTTTGTTCTTAAATCAGCAAGCAAAACCTGCACATTGGGTTCACTTGGGATGATAATGAAAAATTTTAGTTGTTAGTGTGAAAAGGTTCAATAACCTAACACGGCTTTGATCCCATAGCTGCATTGAAGATATTACAGAAAACAAAAATCAGTGATCCCTCCAAGGACCAGACAAATTCAAGGAGAGTCATTTCAGCCGAGGGGAGAGACTCAGGTGATGAGACCAGCTGTGAGACTGTCACAGGGGTTGTGTCTCAAACGTGTATATTCCCATCGGTGCGTTGGGTCCTGGAAAATAGCTAGCCCCGGTCTTGTTCACAGTGCCTTGGGAAAATACATTCAAGAGGAAACTTGACTTTAAACAATTTCCCCCTTTACCATCATCTGTCTTTTCTATCGAGCTCACTACGGATCCTGCGGTAAAACTGGTGGGTAGCTGGGCTGTTTGTTATCCCTGCAGCCACACCTTCTGTTTCCTTTCATAGAGAGCCCCACAGTGTTCTGAACTGGTCTGAGGCAGGCACCCCGGGAGCGGGCGCTGGGTGGTGGTTGTGTTTGAGAGACTGCAGTGCCAGCTAATAAAAGCTGCAGCTCTAGGTTTTGTTTTTGTTTTAATTTCCTTTAACAGTGTTTTCCAGTCTTCGTCATCTTGTGTTTGACGATTTAAAAGAAACTTGACAATTCCTCAGCTCTTGTGCCAAGGAGGGTTTTATTTTATTTTTTTTAAAGAGTTTAAAACTCAAAATTCTGCACAAAGATTTCGGTTTCAAGTGTGTATTATACATTGATAGAAAAGTGTTTGCACTGGCAACCTTTGGAAGTGTTCTAAGAATCAGGGTGGGGGTGGAGGGAGGGTCTGGGAGAGGGAGGGGCAAAGCAAAACTGTATTTGGAAACTAGGAAAATTCAGAAACCAAACAGATTGGCTTGGCTTCCTTGCCATGGATTCTGGAAGGACATAAGTTCTACAATTTCCTATTAATTGGCATGTACATCTCATTTAAAGCAAATGAAGTAGGACAAGCAGGTCAGCAAAATAGAAATATTAAAAAGAATCATCCTTTTAATCCCAGATCTTATTTTGGGATTAAAAACTTCTAGCTTTAGCCAGGTGTGCATGTTGCTGCCATTTTGCATTTTTGAATCATCTTGTGTAATTGTCACCATGAAAGTGTTACTTGGAATTGTCATAGATTTTTTTCATCTTTGTGCAAAAACATGGAAAATTGTTAACTGACTTTGTGTTGAGGTTTCCCCCATTTTGCTGCCTTTTGGGACACTACTTTGGTTAAATACTTGGTCTTGGCTGCATTCTTATTTTTTTTCCTGTGGGGTTCAAAAGAATAAACATTTTCTTACAGATAAAAACTAGTTTTCTGCCTTTTTAACTTTTCAGGAGGGCACACGAGGTAGATTGTTCTGAATGGGCCTTAGATTTTCACTCTCCTGCTGTCCTCGACTCTGCGTCCTGACGGTGGCAAGTGTCCCTTGTAGCTGAGCTCAGGTACAGGATTTGGGACAATCCATCCCAGCTCTCTGTGTGTTTTCCTTCTAGTCTTACTTAGGATGTATCCATTCTTATCCCCTCACCCTCCCTCTTCCTCCCCTCCTTCTCCCTCCCCGCCTTTTCCTTTCTCCATGGCATTAGAAACAAAGTTGACTTGTTTTCTGGTACAACCCTCCTTTCCTAAAAAAACAAGTTAGGGGTGGAGTCGGAAGGTAGTTGGTAAGAAATTTTTAAGAGCAAATTCCCTTTCCATTTTCCAGAGTCTTGTCTGGGCCACTTTGTGACCAGTACCCTGTCAGGTTTCCTTTCTGCTGCGCATCCTGAACTGATCTCCAGGGTAACCGCGTCTGCAGTCCTGCCTTGTTGCTAGAGGCTTTGCCTGTTTTCATCCTCTGAGAAGCCAGCTGCCTGCCCCTCTGGGCCGCTCTTTTCCTCTCTTGGCCATTGTTACAATTGACCTTGGCTCCAGTTTTGGGAAATTCTGCTCTTGGCACCCCAGCCCTGTCCCTGTGGCTGGACAGCCTTCCTGAGTCTCGGCCACGTAGGCTGCACCGCACGCCAGTTCCCCAGTGGAGACCCCTCGGCTTGGCTTTTGCCTTCACCCTCCCTGAAGGAATGTGTCTGCCCAGAGCCTCTGATTATCATGTGCTTTTCCACCAAGGAGGTCTCCAGTTGTTGTCTTTGTTATTCTAGGGCCATTGTGAAATGGTTCCGTCTTAGTACAATATCATTTATCACAGGCCACAAAACATTGTCTGCCATTCTGGATGATTATTTACAGAAAAAGCGGCCTGCATGCCTTTTGACTGGCTGAATAACCTCTATTGACATCTCCTAACTTGACATCAGGAAATAGCTGTAGTGTGCCCATTCCCTCTGATCATCTTTCCAAGACATCCTACAATATGAGAATTAACACTTCCTCATGGCTCCCAGCCTAAAAGGAAAGGGATAGTCCTTTCTCCTGCCATCCCAGTTGCCCAGGCTCACATGGCTGTATCCACAGGGCTGTGGCAAGCCGCTTGGAAGGCTGAACATTTCTAATAGTTGCTCTCAGACTGCTTCCTGCGAAATTCACATCGTCCCAGAGGAAGACAAAACTGGAGACCCACCCCAGAGCCAATTCAGTGAAGGGTGAGACTAGTCAACCGTGGCCCGCAGCAACTAGACCTGTTTAGGTTAAAGGCCTTGAGCCCCATTAACACCTGGTTTTCTGCGACTCCGCGGTCTTTAGCACTGAGCTGGCTGCTTCACAGGCCTGCAGCGTCTCCCTCTCCGAAGGCCCTCATCTGCTCTGGGCTGGGCAGAGCCCTCTAGGTGGGGAGGGCAGTCTGCTCTCAGCTTTGCCGCCAGCACAACCTGTCTGGGGTGGGTGCTGTTCCCTCCCCTTTAAGAAGGTCGACCAAACAGCAGCGTGGCGTTGTTCCTGACGGCCCAGCGGCCCAGAAGGAGGCGCTGTGGGAGTCAGGAAGAAGAGCGCTCCGTGCACTAGCCAGGGCTTCCAACGAGGCCTGGAGCTGGAGCTGCCGCAGGGAGTGGCCGTGAGGCCGGCCTGGCTGGGAGTCGGCCTACTGGGCCCGCGCTGTCCCCACAGCCTGGCTTCAAAGGGAGCTCCTTAGCACGTGGTCTGTACCCTGGGCCTGCAGCGCCAGCACCCAGGAGCTTTCCTCCAGGCCTCCAGCTAAACCCACATGTGAACAGCGTCTCCGGGTGATTCTGTTGCTTATGAACTGTTCAGAGGCCCTGCCTGAGCCGGCTTTCCCAACCCGAAGCCTCAACCCTGTCACTCCTCTAGATCATCTCTGAAAATTCAGAATGAGAGCTTAATCAATGAGGGGCAAGCTGGGGAGGAAGAACCCAAAGTGTTGCACATTTCGCTTATTTCAGGTGTTACTTTCCCCGCTCTTCGTTAGAATGCAAACTCTGTGAGGGCAGGGGTTTTCGCCGTTTCCCCCTCTAACCTCAGCACCCAGAACAGTGACTACGGCGTGGCAAGTGCTCGATGAATACTTGCGAATGAATAGAGCTAACTATTAGACGAGACATGTAACCTGAAATACAATGTCTTAACTGAATCAGAACATCTCTGTAGTAGTGTTTCTAGGAGAGGGGAAAATCTGAAGTGGCATATTTACTGTGACTTCCTCCATCTGCCTGTCTCTGGTTTTTGCTGAAACCTTGTTTTTCTTGTCAGATTTTCTCTACAAACTCCTGCTTGAATTTACCAGGTGCCAAGATTTCCTAAACTGCTGGATGCCCTGCAAACAGTCACTTTTCTGTGAGGAAAGCCTTGCTTGCCGCAGGAAACCTGCTGAGGGCCTAGGTGTGTTTTACCTAGATTGAATTTCCCCATTTGCCGGTTCAGCTGCATCTTGAGTCATTGTGGGGCTTTTTCATTTTGACAGTAATCAAGTTATGAAGCATTTCTTCCTGGAAGGTATGTGGTTAGAGGCTGATCCATCTGCCCAAGGGGACCATCCTTTTCTTGGTGTGCTGTTTTGGGCTTACCTCATCTCTGCTTTATTCCTACCTCAATGTTTCTTTTCATTCCTCTGCCTGAAGTTTAAATCTTGCATCCCCTCAGGAAGGGCTTGCTAGGGTTCTGGAATCATCCTGCCCTTATACTTGTGATCTCTGTCCTAAGAATCCCAGGCCTAGCGTCACACAACGTGGTGTGGCCTTCTGAGCTGCGTTCAAGAAGCCTGGAGGGGTTTACTCTGGGCAGTGGTCTGTCCCGCCCCGTTCCCCAGCTCTGTGGCCCCCAGACACCTGAGAGGGAGGTGGGGCTGAGGAGGTGTGTTAAGCCGGCACCAGCACCTTTGGCACGCTGACTGTCTTTTGTCCTCAGAGCCTGGGCTGTTTGGACACAGTACCTGGTACCAGGCCTGCGCTTATCTAGAACCATTCTCAAACTTTTGAAATTTCATCAGAAGGGCCTAAATGGCTTGTTAAAACACAGGTTGCTGTGCCCCACCCTCAAGAGTTTCTATGCAGAAGAACTGAGGTTTAGGGCCTGAAAATTGGTGTTTCTAACAAGTTCCCAGGTGACCCTGGGTCCCAGGACCCCCTTTGAAAACCAGTGACTTGAAAGCAGTGAGGGCAGGCCCTGGAGCCCAGTCCTGTGACGCCATCCCTCCAGCTGCCACCAGGGGGCACTTGCGAGCCAGCTCCACGGGACAGCAGAAGTCCTGCCCTAAAGATTTCTTTCTTTCTAAATGTAATTTTTGTTATTATGTATCAAGAAGCAGAAATATTATCTAAAGAGCAGGGTAGGTTCTCCAAGTCTGTCTCTGACAAGCATCAAAGGTCTGAGTGTGCTGAATGTCCAAGCTTTCAAGAGATGGAACTTGTTTCCACAGGAAAAGCCTTCTGGGGGCCCCCAACACACTGAAACAGGGATTCACTTTCAGAATGTTCTGAATCACTCCCTATTCAGAACCTAAGAGGCACTCAAGATTGTAAGTGACTTTCGTTTTCGTCTTTATGTGTGTGTGTTAGGTTGCTTCAGTCGTGTCTGACTCTGCAACCCATGAACCATAGCCCACCAGGCTCCTCTGTCCATAGGGTTTCCCAGGCAAGAATAGTGGAGTGGGTTGCCATTCTCTTCTCCAGGGGAATCTTCCTGACCCAGGGATCAAACCCACGTCTCTTATGTCTCCTGCATTGGCCAAGGGGGTGAGCGGGGGTTGTCTTCACTGCCTGGGAAGCCCTTTCCTCTTTGTATCTCACTATATATATTCTCAATTTTCTGCAATAAACCTAATATTACTTTTATAATAAAATGTTGTTTAAAATACACTTTCAATGGAATTAAAAGCCAAAACAACTCAGCATTTGAGACTTGAGAGATTTCACACTACCCAGATTTTTTATTTGTTTTTTTTTTGAAAATCTGCAGATCTGGCGTCCCAGGGGGCTGGCGTTCCTCTCTAGGCACTGCAGAGTCTGGCAGCGGGGTGGGGTGGTGGGAAGCAGGCCTCAGGAGTCCTGTCACTCTTAAAACCACTGGGGGGAGCTCTTAAAAATGCTCATCCCCAGGGCCCACCCCCAAAGAGCTGGATCTCATCAGGCTGGGAAGAACCTGGGCTTTGTTTTAACTCCACAGGGGTTTCTAATGTACAACAGGGCTGAGAACTAAAGGGTAATGATCCTCAATCCTGGCTGGGGCCTGGGGCCTCAGACAGGTCTTATGGGCATTTGTGGGCCTGGGGTTGGGCCAGGACCGAAGGGGCTTTTAGCTGGCCAAACAGCTATCCCGGGCTTCCCAGGTGGCTCAGTGGTAAAGAGTCGGCTTGCCAATGCAAGAGATGAAAGTGGTGCGGGTTCAGTCCCTGGGTAGGGAAGATGCCCTGGAGGAGGGCATGGCAACCCACTGCAGTATTCTTGCCTGGAGAATCCCATGGACACAGGAGCCTGGAGGGGGCCACAGTCCATGGGGTTGCACCGTGTCGAACACAACTGAAGTGACTTGGCACGACACCAATATTGTATCAGTCCAGGAGGTAACTGCTCAGAGAACTTCTGATCCACCGCAGGGGCCAGTGGAGCTGAAAAGCCAGAGGATTCTACCTGTCAAGTCACCTGTGCAGCCTTTCTGAAACATCAAAAGCAGCTTTGAGAGCGCACGTTACAGCTTCCCAGGCCTCTGTAAAGCTGGGCCCCTGGTGGAACCGACAGCGTAGCGAGCTCCTTGTCCTGAGAGCACGGTCATTCCAGCAGCTGCACCAGAGCCAAGACTGTCCAGAGAGCCAGAGGAATTAGCCCAGCAGGCCGCGCTCCTGGCAGGTGGCGCAGCAGTTACGCTGTCTCTCTGCGACCCCCATGAACTGTAGCAGATACCCTTGGCCTTTGTCGGGGAGGCCCTGTCTGTCTGCCCACCCACTGATCTGCCCTGACTCGGAATCAACTGACGCCCTTGGGAAGGCAGAGAGGGATAGGACTCCCACCTCCCAGGGTGGTTTTCACTGTCCGACAGAGTTTGCACCAAGTCCCCTAAACTCTCTGTGCCTCACTTCCCTCATCTGTCAAATGGGGATGATGAAAATGGTCCCCAGGTCACAGCGGTGCTGTGAGAATTCAGCAAATCAGCACCTCCCGGCACCGGGCTTGTTTGCATCCCACTTCAACCATCAATCAAGTCACTAATCCTCTCGGCTGTTTTAGGAGGCAGAGAAGTGGGCTGGAGAGTTTGATGCCAGGACGATATGAGCTAAAGCATGGAAGCCTCTAAACTCATTTATTTAACTTATTGTAAGTATTTTTAAAAAATTTTATTTGGCTGCACCAGGTCTGAGTCATGTGGGATCTAGTCCCCTGACTAGGGATCCAGCCTGTGCCCCCTGCATTGGGAGCACAGAATCTTAACCACTGGATCACTAGGAAAGTCCCTCTGAGCTCTTTTTTTGTTTTTTTACTGAAGAATAATTGCTTTACATAAGCTCATTTGAACAGCCTTGCTCATAAATTGTGTGTGTATCCACACCTCAGCATTCACCCTCCCTCCCCTGAGGGGATCTTGCCTCCCCAGCTTTGAGAATTCGCAATTTTCTTTCTTTGCTGCTGACTCCCACGTTCATAGTCTTCAGTTTAGGTCTCACTCTTCAACTCCAGACTTGTATTTCCAGGTGCCACTTGACAACTCCTCTGGGGTGTCTCACGGGCCCTCTGACTCAGTCTTTTTAAACTGAGTACCTGATTTCCTCCCAAACCTGTCTTCCTCCATCCTTCTAGCGGCTCAGGCAGCCCCTGGGTCCCCTCCTTCTCTCACGCTGCACGTCTCATCCGTCCGCAGATCCGGTCAGCTCTACCCCTGGAAATGCAATATATTTCCAGAACTTGACCCGTTCTCCCCTCCTCCACTGCTACCATTCTGGTCTGACCGACCATCCTCTCTCACCCGGACATCTGCAGGAACCTCCTCACTGACCTTCCTGCTTCAGCCCTTGCCCCACACGGTCCAGTCCGGTTCCAACAAAGCAACAAGAGAGATGCTGTTAGATCACAAATCAGGTGATGTCAGAGTTCCAGTGAATCTACATTCTCCTTGGAGCAAAGAAAAGAGCCCTGATAACGTCCTGCCAGCCAGTACACAATTCATTTTCCACCTATCTCTCTGATCGCCTCTCCTCCCAACCTCCATCAAGCAGTGCCAGGTATCGCTAATCCTGCCAAGAATGCTCCTGCCTCAGGGCCTTTGCACTGGCTGTCTCCCTCATTGCTGATAAGCATTTTATTTTAGAACAGTTTTAGGTGTAAATCAAGTTTAGAAAAAAATGATAAGATAGTACAGAAATTCCTGTACTCATCACCCAACTTCCCCATATTAGCATCTTACGTTAATGTGGTACTTTTGTTATAATTAATGAACCAATATTGATACACTGTTATTTACGAGGCTCCTCACTTCACTCAGATTTCCTCAGTTTTTACCTAACATCCCTTTGTCCCTTTTCTGTTTGAGGATCCCATCAAGACATCGCATCACATTTAGTCATCAGATCTCTTAGGCTCCTCTTGGCTGTGACAGTTCTGTTTCTTCTTTTTCAAATGTCTAATTCATGCTGACCAGCTAAAACCAAATAGTCTCTATTCCTCTTCTCGGCTTTCTTCTTCTCAGTATTAATTACTATCTATCACATTTGAAAGTTTTTGTTTACCTTGTGGTTTGACTGTCTCCCCTGATGGAAAAGGTCAGTTCCATGGAGCCAGGGATTTTTGTCTGTTTGGCTCACTGCTGTATCCCTGGCACTCAGTAGCATGCCTGGAACATAGTAGAAGATGCTCCATAAATGTCTTCTGGACGAGAGGATGAGCACTGGAATCCGACTGTAAGCCACTGGGTCCCCTTGCTATCCATATTCTGCACTCCCTTGTCCCCCCACGCTCCCCCAGAAAACAAGAGAAAAATTTCTCTGAGCACTTCCCTCCTATGGGCCCTGGGTCCACCTACTCTCATGTATTCCAACAACCCCAAGGGGCTGGTTGTTGTCTTGTCCTCATGGGTGAGGAAACTGAGGCTCAGAGAGGCAGCGTCACACATGAAGCCTCTGGCCTCCTTTAGTCTGTTGGGTTGGCCAAAAGTTTCATCTGGTTAATGAATAAGGTGTTCAATAAAGTTCTGGGTGAAAATGAAAAAAATAAAAATGTGCCTTCTAGTTTTACTGGGAAACGATTGCAATTTTCGGCCTGCCCAAGACCAGCCTCCTTGAGACCCATGTCTCCTACAGCCTGGGATTCCTCTAGCAGTTAAAGAGAGGGCTCTTTTCTCCATGATGGCTTATCGCGGGATACTGAATACAGTTCCCTGTGCTGTACAGGAGGACCTTGTGTTTATCCGTTCTATATATAATGGATAAGAAGATCACATCTGCTAATCCCAGACTCCAGATCCGTCCCTCCCCTCCTCCCTTCCCCTTGACAACCACAAGTCTGTTCTCTATGCCTGTGAGCCTTTTTCTGTTTTGTAGATAAGTTCATCTGTGTCATATTTTAGATTCTACACATAAGTTATACGATATTTGTCTTTCTCATCCTTACTTCTCTTAGCGTGATAATCTCCAGGTCTACCCATGGTGCTGCCAATGGCATTATTTCATTCTTTTTATGGCTGAGTAGTATTCTATTGTATATATGTGCACATCCTCTTTATCCATTCATCTACCCACGGACATTTAAGTGGCTTCCATGCCTTGGCTATTGTCAATAGCACTGCTATGAACCTAGGGGTGCATGGCTCATTTCAAATGACAGTGTTCTTGGGGTATATGCCCAGGAATGGGATTGCTGGATCATAGACAACTCTATTTTTAGTTTTTTGAGGAACCTCCATGACGTTCTCCATAGTGGCTGGACCAACTTACATTTCCACCAACAGTGTGCGAGGCTTTGAAGGAGGGGCTTTGTGGCTGGGGTTCGCAGGGAGAGGAAGACAGGAGTTCAGCCCAGTCAGGACATCACATGGAGTCAAACAAGGTCTAGGGGGCAAGCGCTGTCATGGGCCCTGCCCGGGTCAGGACCCAGGCTCCGTGCGGGTGAGCAGACAGGCCCTGTCCAAGCTCACACAGTCAGCCAGACCAAGGGTGGGCAAGGAGGCTGGCCTCCTTGATTTGGGAGGGCGTGGTGGCCAGCAGCTCCTCCAGGAGGAGAGGGTTTGTCTGTACCCTCTCAGCTTCAGACGTCAGCAGCAACTGTGGCCACGTTAAGGCCCCTCACCTTTTCCCACCCCAGCCCTGCCTTTTTCTTTAGCAGATTTAGTTCTCTCCCCTTCCTAACTTGGGCTTGATTTGATGACACTCTCTTTTGGGGGCGGAGTCAGACACTCTGATTGGCTCAGGAATGTAACCTCTATCCCGTGAGGACCAATGAGATGCGAGGAGACCTCACTTGCCTTCCTCAAGAGGGCTTCCCTCCTCTCCCAGCCAGACTGCCAGGCAGTATGAGGATGTGGCCTTCGAGGTGGCCTATTGTGGGTTGTCCATGAGGCGCTGGGGGAAGAGCCTCACTCACAGGCTGATTTGGGTGAAGAGGGAGACCAGGCAGTGCTTACCCACAGACCACAGGGCCCACCATGCCCTAGGGATCCCCTTAGATACCAGGCAACTGGCAATAATAAACCTTTCCTGCCTAAATGAATGAATGGATGAATGATGCCTGCCCTCAGCTCACTATCCCCACATGAACTGCTGGACTTTTTTCCCCCTCTCCTTCAGTTCTCCCAACCCAAACGTCTCTAGTCTCAGCTCCCTAATCTGTATAATGAGTGTAATAACAGTATCTACTTCCTAGAATTATTGTGGGAACTAAATGAATTTAATATATATGGCACGTAGTAGATACACGCGGTGTGCTCAGTCGCTCAGTCCTGTCTCTTTGTGGCCCCATGCACTGTAGCCTACCACTCTGTCCATGGGATTTTCCAGGCAAGAATACTGGAGTGGGTTGCCATTTCCTACTCCAGGGGATCTTCCCAACCCAGGAACTGAACCCGTGTTTTCTTACATCTCTTGTATTGGCAGGAAGATTCTTTATCACTGGTGCCACCTGGGAAGCACTAGTCGGTACATTACAACTGTCAGTTATTTTTGTTAAGATTAGCGTTATCATTTCCCTCTAGGAGCCTCAGTTTTCTCATCTGTGAAATGGGAGTTCAGCTGTTCCTTCAACAAACTGCTGATCATCATCGATGTGCCAGGCATTGTTGTTAAGATCTGGGGCAGTGACAGAGATAAATGGGCCAAAGTCTATGTCTGAAGGAATTAACCTTCTGGTGTGGCAGGCAGTCAGAGTTAAAACCCAGTGAGGGAAATGGCAGGGCATTTGGAAAGTCTGTTGTACAGATAGGGGGTCACCTGGGGTAATGAGAAGCTACCTCCAAAACTGGACTAATTGAGGTGAGAGATGGGACTGAATCCATATCCCCTGCTCTTTCCAGGATGCTGAGTTGGCTTGAAAACATTTGGGACAGGCTCCAGTCATGAACCAGACAGAAAATGAAGTTAGACTACCAGAGAACCCAAAGTTTAGAGCTGGAAGATAGATACAATTAAGAGTCAGGGAAGAGCTAGCCAACTTATATTGCAGTCATCTTTCTTCTAAAATGCTATCTCAGTTTTTTTAATTATGTGAAATAATGTATAAATCTAATTCTTTAGACTTTTGTCTGTTTCGAAAAATGAGTGAAATTTTTTATTTTAGTGGTTTCATATCTAATAGGAACAGCCCCATTGCACTGCCACCTGGTGGCAGCATACTAAAGTCACAGGTTTGTTTCATTCTGTTTGAGATGAACAAGACTACACGGCTGCCCTGGGCCTCCAGTTACCCTTCACTCAGCAGTATCTGTTCCAAGAGCAACTAGATGGGACTTCCTTGGTGGTCCAGTGGTGGAGAGTCCACTTGCCAATGCAGGGGACACAGGTTCGACCCCTGGTCCAGGAAGATCCCACAGACTGCGGGATGACTAAGCCTGTGCATCACTACAGACCTGCGTACCCTAGAGCCCATATTCCTCAGCATTAGAAGGCACCACAGTGAGAAGCCCGCGTGCTGCAGCTAGAGAGTAACCCCTGTTTGCTGCAAGTAGCCCCCACTTTAAAGCCCATGGGCAGCAACAAAGACCAAAAATAATTAATTAATTAATTAATTAAAATCCAGCTTAAAAAAAAAAGATCAAACAGATAGATGAGCCCGTGGGTTGTTAACCTCACGTGAAGGGTGGAGGGTGATGGGGAAGGCCGGGGAGTTTTTGGCTGATCAGGCCTCCAAGGCAGAGAGAACACCTGGATTCAGATCCGCCCCCCGTCTGCTGCCAGCAACTATGGTGACCTTGGGCCTGGGTCTTCACCTCTCTGAGCTTTGGCTTCCCTACCTATAAGAGAGGGGGCTACCAGTAGTCCCTTCCCTTTGGGGTGGTTGTGGAGTTTAAGCAAGATAACCCATGGAACATGCTTAGCACAGCACCCGCACATAGGAGGTCTGACATCATCCTGCTGCTCTGCCCTGTGGACCGGCCCTCAGTTGAGCAAGTTACATGTGATCTTGCAGTGGATCCTCACTATGTTCCTCTTATGAGCTGGTTACTAT
Source organism: Antilocapra americana (assembly GCA_007570785.1). Classification (NCBI taxonomy): domain Eukaryota; kingdom Metazoa; phylum Chordata; class Mammalia; order Artiodactyla; family Antilocapridae; genus Antilocapra; species Antilocapra americana. The sequence goes on from ML660197.1 coordinate 4,284,085, forward strand.
CGTTAAGCCCATTTTACAGATGTGGAAACTGAGGTTAGCAAGGTGAAACAACTCACTGAGGCACACAGAGCACCCATGGAGTGGGGCCTGGATTGCAAGCCAGGTCTGTCAGTCTTTGAGTCTGAACTCAAGCTCCTAACCACTCCTTATCTACACAGCCTGAGGATGGTGAAATGAAACATGGATTGAGTACCCAAGCTTATCAGTGTGTGGCACGTGGTTGGCACTCATTAGAGAGGGGGCAGTCATAGGCGCATCCAGGTTGCATGTCATAGCCACTGCACTACCCCTGACCCCTGTCTTCTGGAGCTCGGGTACCAGGTCTGGTGGGTTCAGAACGAACACGGCTCAGGCAGGGATGGGCGAATGAGCAGGCCCCTCTTTAGGTCACTGCATCACAATGGCCCTGCCTGTCCCTGGGGCCCTGGCTGTCCTCACGCTGTGGGGACACAAACAGCCAGGAGCTGCCTCCGACCTCACCCTGCCCTGGTTACTCTCTGGCCTTCAAGGCCCCCACCTACCCCTTCCTCCTGGGTCAGCCTCCCGCACCACCCTCCCCTCCTGGCCACCCCCAGGCAAAGCCTGGCTTTCCCAGGACAGAATGGGGTCAGACCTGCTGGGTGATAGATGGATTTAATAACCAGCTATTCCTACCTCCAGCCCATTTGCCCTCCACTGTCCCAGGCCCACAACAGGGGCCTGAGTCAGCCTCATCGGTCAGGGGAGAGAAGTCGGAGGGGTGGAGACCACCCTTCCAGCCTGCTCAGGGCCCTCCAGGAGCCCAGAGCAGCTCAAAGCTGAAAACCTGGGATTTGGATCCCCCAGTTTTAGCCCTTCTTCCTATTGGTGGGATGGCCTGGAACAAATCATTGCTATTCTCAGACCCTCACTTTCTCCATCTACAAAATGCAGTGGATAATCCCCAGGGTTGCCATGGGGCCTGAGCCAGTGGCATATGTGTGCTTGCTTTGTGAATCTCCATGCACACATAAAATGTGATTCTGGTTATTGATCATCTTTGGCTGCTATCTGGGCTGGGTACCCCTAGAAGCAGACCCTGAGTCAAGGATGAGAGAAGTTCCCTTGGAATTTCTTGGGCAGTGATGCACTGGTGAGGAAGTGGGGAAGGGAGGGAGAATCCAGTTCAGGTTATGCTAATCAGCAGGCTACAGGGGATTAGCCCTTCTAGAGACTTCTGCAAGATAAGGCAGCATGGGCCTCAGATTTGTCCTAATCGAGAGGTGAGGAGTTGGGTTATTATCTACCAGCGCTCATCCACCTTTGGTTGAGGATTGCTCCCTAAGACACTTCATTGCTTCCAAGCACTTCCAGACCACCCTGTGAGGGGGCCGAGCAGGCCCTCTGGGCAGAGGGAGAGTCCTGGGAGAGTCGCAGGTACTTACATGGGAGGTGTCTAGGCCTAGGAATGGTGATGCTGACGAGGTACACACGGGGCTCCACATGCACCTCCTCATCTATTTATCCCTCAACTCTGTAAGGGAGATTCTATTATTAGCCCCATTTTGCAGATAAGAACTATGAGGCTCAGAGAGGTAACGTTCACTTGCCCAAGACCACACAGCTCAGAAGGAGTGAAGTAAGGGTTAGAATGGGCTGCAAGGTCTTTGGTCTTTCCACTGCCTCTCAGATTGGCAGACTCTTTTGTATGTGGGTTGCAGTCAGCAGTGTGCTGCTAAATGTTTAAACACAGGAGGAAAAAAGCCCTGGCTTATAGTGTTTACTGGTTGCCATGGTATAAATACACCCACCATGGCCAATTTCAAGCTACCAAAGTGATGTCTGTCACTGAATACAGAGCTGGGGAAAGATGCTAACAATTGGCTCTTAAAAGCTGGTATAAGCTGGCTCCAGCACACCACTGTTGGAATATTTTTGGTCTCATCTCCATATAGCTCTCAGTATTGAGCAAACTGAATTTCTCTCAAGGGTACAAATACATCACACCTGTTCTAGCTCCCACCTCTCTGTTTATACTATTTCTTCCTTCCGAAATGCCTTTTTATTTCTCTCTGTGTTTCGAATTCTTATTCATCTTTTAAGATCCTGCTCTGGTCCCACTTCCTCTAGTTTGTATTAGTCAGGATAAGTACCATTAGCTGCTGTAACAAACAGTCCCATAATTTTAGTTAGTGTGTAAAATCACTAATCTTACACAATCTAAATGTATTGCCCCTTTGTCCTATTGGCCAGGAGAGGTTCTTCTCAGCCTGGAACCCAGATTACTTCCATTTTAAAATGCTACCATCATCAACAGTTTGTGTCCAAATTCACCACAGAACAGGGAGAGAGCAGAGAGGATCCCACAAGAGTTTTATGGCCAGCCACAGAACTGGTGCTCATCACTTCTACACATTTTGTTGGTCAGAACTATCCCTCTGGACTGCACGGGGCCCAAGAAGCATGGCTTAACTGGAAATGTGATTTTCTTCCAAGGAGATAATGAAACCCCATAAACAAAATCCAGCCAGCTTCTGCTTCTACTTCCCCAACTTCCACAGTCCAACCAACTTCTTTCTTTTCTAGATTCTCCCAGAACATACTGTCCAGAAAGTGTTTTCTGTGGTCTTTGACTCAGACTGGCAGGCATGGTTACTGGGCTGGTCTTCTTCTGACTCCTTAGATGCACAGAGGCTAAGCTGTGGAAGGTCCCTAGAAGCAGATTTCCCATTGCTTGCTTCAGGTAGGAATCACCTGTAGATTCAGGGTTCCCAGGCCTGATATAGGTCTGGAGAAGAGCCCAGCAATCAGTATTTTCAACCAGACCGTTAGGTAGTCCAGAGGTGCAACTAACATTGATACCACTGATCTGGTCCAAAGGTCCCATTTCGTGGATGTGGACACTGAGGCCCAGAAAATGGGGGTGGGAATTTGCCCTAAGCCGTGGAGTAAGTTAGAGCTGGATCTGAGACTCAAACCCAGAGCTCCTGACTGTCTACACACCATGGGCTGTCTACACACCATGCTGTCACTCATCAAGAAATCCTGACCATAAACTCCAGCATAAGACCCTGGCTGATGCTGAATCTGTCATGGGTTATCAAGATGACCTTCGAGTTGGATGTGAACTCTAGAGGTAAGCAGACCTCAGTTCAAATTCTACCTCTTCCACCTGCTTGTTTTGGGATCTTGGACAAGTCTTGCCACCTCTCTGAGCTTTGGTCTCCTCACCTGGAAAATGGGGCTGATAAAAGTATCCATCCCCTAGGTTGGGGCAGAAAATGTATGAAAAATGCTCAGTGCAGCATCTGATAAATTCTCAATAAATACTTGTTGGCTCTGGTTATCTGCTGAGGTGAGTGGTGGTACTCAAGGAGCATGAGGCGCATCTGGAAACAACCTCATGGCTGAGGCTAATCTAGAAGAAAGCCTCCACCAGCTTAACTTTCAGTCACTATGTGGCTCTTTCGTGAATATCAGCTCCCAAAGTGTACCTGCAGAGCCCTTGGGAGCTCAAGCAGCACAAACTGATCTTGGTTTTTATCCAGGTGGGCACATAGCTATTTGCTTCAAAAATGTACCCAAGCTGTGTGTGTGCCTGTGTGAGCCTGGGCCCTATTTCCATGCATGGAGGCTACGTACATGGTCTCAGGCCATGGGAGGGCCACGTCAGCCAGGGCAGGAGTGAACACCTCACAGCTTAGAACTACAGAGCCTGCTTTTGGTCATTCTGTGTGTGCATCGTGGCTCGGCTGGGATGCTCCTCCACGTAGGCACTCAGGCACGCGGCTGAAGGAGCAGCCGCCAACCCAGCTGCTGCTGTTCCCTGTGTCCAGGAAGCAGAGGACTCTGCAAAGTTTTATTCAGGCAATAAAGTGCTCCTCACTGAGGCAAACCCATCAACCTGTCTCTTTCCGCACTTGCATAAAGAGAATAACAGTACTTAGATCATTGGTGAGAGGGGCTACCTGACATGATACTGTGGAATTGTTAGAGCAGGATGGAGACAGAACTCGGTAAATGATGGGTTATAATGGCCAAGTAGTGGAAACAGCCCGCATGTCCATCAACAGATGGATGGATAAGCAAACATTTGCGATGGGATGCGATTCAGTCATCGAAAGGAAAGAGGTCCTAATACATGTCACAACACGGATGACCCTTAAAAACACTCAGGCCAAAAACCAAAACAACGCACTTAGGCTAGGGACTTCCAGGTGGTCCAGGGAATACTCCACACTCCCACTGCAGGGGGCACAGGTTCAGTCCCTGGTTGGGAACTCAGATCCCACATGCTGTGTGGCGTGCCCCCCCCGAAAAAAACCCCTAACAACAAAAAACACTCGGGCTAAGTGAAAGAGACAGTCGTAAAAGGTCTTATAGTATATGATTGATTGATATGAAGTGTCCAGAATAGGCAGGTTCACAGAGAAAGGAGCCTAGTGGTTGCCAGGGGCTGGGAGTAGGAAGGAATTAGGAGCAACTGCCAATGGGTACAAGGTTTCATTTTGGGCTGTTGGGAATGTTCTGGAATTAGACAGTGAAGATGGTTGCACCGCAATGTGATTCTAGTGCAACCCACTTGAAAATGAAGTTTATGCCATGTGAATTATGCATAAAAAATGAAATATACAAACTATAAAATGAAATAATGTAATATAAAACATGAATGATATAAATAATATTAATGTAAAATATAAATAGGATAAAACACGAAAATAAGTACTACTCATAATAATTAGTAAGTGAAGGATAAGAAATACTCCCCTCCCCCTACAGAGATGCATTGTTCACCCCCACTCCAAACTGGGAGCCCCACCCTTGTAATCCTTATCTTTATGCTGTCGTTTCTGTGGACTGGCCGGTTTTCCCTAGCCCAGGAATCCTTCAAAGCGGTGGTGGGGCCTGCCTATTTTTGCTCCTCTCGGCGGCCCCTGTTCCAGGCAGGGGGGATCAGGTGTAGAAACTGCTGTCACTCACAAAGCTGTGTTCACGCCCTGTGTGTGCACGTGTGTGCACATAGCTTGTGCACACACATGTGCGTGGTCCTTAGGGCTGTTCGTACACCAGCTCCTGCAGCAGGGGCTGCTCCCCATCTCCAGTCTACCCAGGCCCTTCTCCTGCTGCCCCCAGCATCCTGGAGGGGTGCTTGCCTGGGAGGGAAGAGCCGCCAGTCAGCCTTCCGGCCCCTTCTATTTGTTTCATAAGGAAGCTAGCTGGTCCATGGAAGGAAGCCTTGCCCAGTGTCACAGGGTGACATGGGGCAGAGCTGGACCCAGCCTCCAGGCACCGCACAGCCCAGTGCCCCCACGCCGCCCCCCAGCGATGGTAGCGGGTTGGAGGGCGGGCCGTGGGGCTGGGCGAGTGCTGCCTGGGGCCTTCTCGGAGCCCCTCCCGTCAGACAAGCGACCAGCCTGTTGTACAAGGATATGGAGGGGCCAGCGGGCTGGTGGGGTCGGGGAAGGCCGAAGTCAGGTGGAGAAGGTCCCAGGCGCTCAGAACTTCCTGTTTTTATCATTGCTCTAGTCGTGAGCAAAATCACAGCACCAAACCCACTGGCTTCCCTTCGCCTGTCCCCGTCGCCCCGGTCCCAGCTACCTCTCTCTGGGACTGTGTCTCCTTTCAGGCCCACAGAAGTGGGCCCACCACGGCAGGGATGAGACTGGACCCTGAGACGAACCAGCCCACAGGGATCCGTTGCTGCAGTTGGGCCCAAAGGCTCCCTGAGGTTGGACCCAGCCTCTCTTCCAAGGGCTCTGTATTCATGCATTTACTGAGCACCTACTGTGCGCCAGCTCCCATACCACATGCTGAGGTTAAAGGGCATCAACACCAGCTTATCCAAGATTCACTTGAGACAGTAGTGGCCTGGCTGAGACTAGGGGTGCAGCTCAGGGTCCAGCCTGTGCCTAGAGCCAGGGACCTCCGCTTCCTCAACCCCAGCTACAAGAGGTCACTCTTGGGGTCTTATGTTCAGGACCCCTGGGGACAGTTTATCACAAGGAGGGGACACACACATGAGATGGAGTATGTGGGAGCACGAAATATGGACTCACAGAGGGAGAAAGTGATTCCATTTCTGAGGAGGAAGGAGAGTCTCGGGTGGGTAGTCTCCGACTTTAACACTTTTCTGACCTCCACTGACCTCCCTTTGAACACAGAGTGCGCGCATGCTCAATCGTGTCTGACTCTTTGCGACACCATGGACTGTAGCCAGCCAGGTTCCTCTGTCCTTGGAATTTTCCAAGCAAGAATACTGGAGTGAGTTGCCATTTCCTACTCTAGGGGATCTTGCTGACCCAGGGATCGAACCCATGTCTCCTGCATCAGCAGGCCGGTTCTCTACCACTGCACCACCTGGGAAGCCGCTCCTTGAGCATAGAGACTGGCCTTCAAATCCGGAACCCTGGGGATACCAGGGAGCCCATGAGGACACAGCTTGATTAACATCTTACTCATGCCATGGCTTAGCTTCTATTTATGGCAATCAAGAAGTTTTGCATTTATTAATAGTTTTCTTGAAAATAAATTAAGTAAAGATGAGTTGAGTTTTGAAAAGACACCAAAGAGCTGTCAGGACAGGCAGGAGTGAAAGTGGTTTTGAATATTTGGGTGGTTTGGGAAACAGTCCAGGGTTTCACGGATCTGGGAGATGGGGTGGTTTAATCCTGGTTTCCTCCTGCCGGAAGGACCCTGGCCTGGACATGTCATCTTTGGACTCCTGGTGGCCAGAGTCCTTGTCTTCAGAGCATCTGGGTGTCAGGCTCCCTGTCTCCAGAGCAACAGTGGAGAGGGCGCTGGTGAACCTCCTGGGTGGAGACCACCCTTTCTCCTAGGTGCATCGGCTCAGCCACCCTGGCCCTGGGCTGCTGTGTCACCTATGGCTCGAGAGCCAAACCATCATCTTCCTCTCTCCTCACCCTCCCACACACAGCTCTCCTACAAAGCCTTCAGATGACAAGCAAGGGGTTGGACCACCCGGCCCTCCCCTTCCTTCCCTATCTGCCCAGGTGAATCTGAGGCTCCTGGTGCAGAGCCTCTTGTGGCACACACTCTCTGGACCACGGTCCTTCCACTCCGTGCTTCCCCTTCCAGGTTCAGCCCCTCCATGATTCCTGGGTGTCACTCCCCACCACTAAGACACTACCCTCAGTGAGTCTGAGGTAGTCTCCTGGCACCTTCCTCTAAAACACCACCACCTATGTCTGCAGGAATCATGTGGGGCAGAGTCAGTACTTCCATGGATCGCTGTAGTCCGCTAGGTTCCTCTGTCCATGAGATTCTTAAGGCAAGAATACTGGAGTAGGTAGCCATTTCCTTCTCCAGGGGATCTTCCCGACCCAGGGATCGAACCCATGCTTCTTATGTCTCCTGCATTGCCGACAGGTTCTTTACCATCGGAGCCACCAGGGAAGCACTAGTACTTCCTCAGTTCAGTTCAGTTCATTTCGGTTGCTCAGTCGAGTCTGACTCTTTGCGACCCCATGGACTGCAGCACATCAGGCTTTGCTGTCCATCACCAGCTCCCGGAGCTTACTCAAACTCATGTCCACTGAGTCGGTGATGCCATCCAACCATCTAATCCTCTGTCATCCCCTTCTCCTCCCCACTTCAATCTTTCCCAGCATCAGGGTCTTTTCAAATGAGTCAGCTCTTCGCATCAGGTGGCCAAAGTATTGGAGTTTCAGCTTCAACATCAGTCCTTCCAATGAACACCCAGGACTGATTTCCTTTAGGATGGACTGATTGAATCTCCTTCCTGTCCAAGGGACTCTCAAGAGTCTTCTCCAACACCACAGTTCAAAAGCATCAATTCTTCGATGTTCAGCTTTCTTTATAGTCCAACTCTCACGTCCATACATGACTACTGGAAAAACCACAGCTTTAACGAAATGGATCTTTGTTGGCAAAGTAACGTCTCTGCTTTTTAACATGCTGTCTAGGTTGGTCAAAAGTATTCTTCCAAGGAGCAAGCATCTTTTAATTTCATGGCTGCAGTCACCATCTGCAGTGATTTTGGAGCCCCTTCCCCCCAAAATAGTCTGTCACTGTTTCCATTGTTACCCCATCTATTTGCCAGGAAGTGATGGGACTGGATGTCATGATCTTAGTTTTCTGAATGTTGAGTTTTAAACCAACTTTTTCACTCTCCTCTTTCGCTTTCATCAAGAGGCTCTTTAGTTCCTCTTCACTTTCTGCCATTAAGTGTGGTGTCATCTGCATATCTGAGGTTATCGATATTTCTCCCAGAAATCTTGATTCCAGTTTGAGTTTCATCCAGCCCAGCATTTCTCACTGTGTACTCTGCAGATAAGTTAAATAAGCACGGTGACAATATACAGCCTTGACGTTCTCCTTTCCTGATTTGGAACCAGTCTGTTGTTCCATGTCCAGCTCTAACTGTTGCTTCTTGATCTGCATACAGATTTCTCAGGAGGCAGGTCAGGTGGTCTGGTATTCCCATTTAAAGAGATTTTTCCACAGTTTGTTGTGATACACACAGTCAAAGGCTTTGGTATAGTCAATAAAGCAGAAGTAGATGTTTTTCTGGAACTCTCTTGCTTTTTCGATGATCCCCCGGATGTTGGAAATTTGATCTCTGGTCCCTCTGCCTTTTCTAAATCCAGCTTGAACATCTGGAAGTTCACTGTTCACATACTGTTGAAGCCTGGCTTGGAGAATTTTGAGCTTTACTTTGCTAGTGTGTGAGATGAGTGCAACTGTATGGTAGTTCGAGCATTCTTTGGCATTGCCTTTCTTTGGGATTGGAATGAAAACTGACCTTTTCCAGTCCTGTGGCCACTGCTGGGTTTTTCAAATTTGCTGGCATATTGAGTGTAGCACTTTCACAGCATCTTTCACCGCTACTTCCTAGGAGGGTATCAAATGTGCGCCCGGTGGCCTTGCAGACAGTGGGAGAGAAGGCGATTACAGCGGGGCAGGGACTTGCTCTAGGACACAGAGCAGCAGAGCCAGGACCCAAGTTTCTTGATTCTTCACTTGATCTTCTTCCCTTTATCTTTTATGACTCTAGGGCTGAATAAAAAATGTCAGACAGCTGAGAACTTCCCACAGGCAAGGTAAACCTAGAATGTGAGGTCCCTGTTACGCTCTTTCCTGTTTGTCTCCCCCGCCCCGCCGCTGCCGAGGTAGTTCCCACCTTGACCTGTTTTCAGCAGCTTGGAGGCACCTCTAATCTGCGTCTGTCCACCCCAGCGGCCTGTGAATGCCTGAAGGGCAGAGAGCGGCTCTCATCGTCGCCTCAGTCTCAGCACCGGGTTTGGTAAATTGTAAGCGTGGCTTGCATGGTGACCCACGTATCCTGAGACCCCAGGAGGCCTCATCTTGGCTCTGGGCGGGCAGAGCACATCGTAAGACACAGACCATTAACCAAAAGTAATTTAAAAACAACTCCAACTGTGACTCGTGTCTAATACTCTTAAAAGCTGTTTCCTTCCCTGTTTTCTTTCTCTCACTTTCCCCTTCAGGCTCTCTCGTCCCATTTTCTGGGTTCTGTGACACAAAACTGAGAAACCAGTTTGCCCAATCCCCAGATTCTCTTTATAGAGAGAGGGTAGGTGTCGTAAATCAGCTGGTCGTCCTCCCAAACTGTCCTCCTCCTCCTCAGCACGGGGCCATGAAGCTGGACGACATTTCCCAGCCTCCCTTGCAGCACTGGCAGCTGGAACGTGAACGGCAGTGACAGAGGCCACATTCAGGCCTTGGCCGTCAGTCACCGGGTGCCCTCTCTTTCCTCCCTGCTGGCCGAGACCAGAAGTGGGGACAGTAAACCTGGCAGAAGTCATTGTGTGGAAGGAACCTGCCCTCTGCATGCTGGTGTGGAGCAGGCAGACATGCCTTCCTGGCCTGGAACTTCACCAGTGAGGTCTTCTCAGGGACCCAAGTTTCTTGATTCTTTACTTAATCTTCTTCCCTTTACCTTTTAGGGATTGAATAAAAAAACATTTCTGTCTTTCTCACAGAGAGACTCTAGTATTGAATAAAAATAATGCTTCTGTCTTTCTCACAGAAAGACAGTTCTGTGCTCTTTTTTTAAAAAAAATTTTATTTGGCTGCTCTGGATCTTAGTTGCATCTTAGTTGCATCTGGTCTTAGTAGGATCTAGTTCCCTGTTGTTGTTCAGTCGCTCAGTCCTGTCCAACTCTTTGCAACCCCCATGGACTGCAGCACACCAGGCTTCCCTGTCCTTCACTATCTCCCAGAGTTTGCTCAAACTCGTGTCCATTGAGTCGGTGATGCCATCCAACCATCTCATCCTCTGTCGTCCCTTTTTCCTCCTATCCTCAATCTTTCTCAGCATCAGGGTCTGAGTCAGCTCTTCGAATGAGTCAGCTCTTCGAATCCGGTGGCCAAAGTATTAGACCTTCAGCTTCAGCCTCAGTCTTTTCGGTGAACATTCAGGGTTGATTTCCTTTAGGATGGACTGGTTGGATCTCCTTGCAGTCCAAGGGACTCTCAAGAGTCTTCTCCAGCACCACAGTTCGAAAGCATCAGTTCTTTGGTGCTCAGCCTTCTTTATGGTCCAATTTCCCATCTCTACATGAGGGAATCAAACCCGCATTGGGCATGAAGTCTTAGCCACTGGACCAGGAAAGTCCCCTCTGTGCTCTTTAAGCTTTTTTTTTTTTTTGCCTCAGGAAAGAAGTGTTGAGTCTATCCCTCAACAACAGACTAGTGAAGGGGGTGAAATGGCTGAGTATCAAAGCCAGAGTTCTTTTAGAAGGGGAAAGAGTCTAGACAGTACCCACGTGATGAGCTTTGTCATATCGTGTGAGGAGGACTGAATGGCGAGGAGGTGGTGGCAACTGCAGTGAAAGATAGCTGTTCTTTGTGAACTCAAGTAGAAGACAAGAGGGTGGGGTGGTAAAGCACCCAGTTGCAAGACTGATGGTGGCTCAAATGAGAGAGCGGTAACCTTCACTGAATCATCATTGTTCCTCCAAAGGACACAGACCTCTGCTGCCCTTCCCTGGGAGGTGGGCAAGGCAGCCCCCTTCCCCCTTATTTCATAAGGGTCTCCCCAGAAGAGAGTAGCTGGCTTGCCCTAAGTCACCCTGGCTGTCAGAGGTAGAAGAGACCGAGGAAACTGCAAAAAGGATTTGAACCTGGCAGCAGATTGGGGAAACCAGCAAGGGAATCTTCCTGTGCTGGAAAGATCAACTCAAGAAGCTGCACCCAAAGACAATGGATGGAAGTGACCTAAGGAATTCCAGGAAGGAGAGAAGCCCGCGGCCCAGGTGTCTGGGGGGCTCTTACCCCAGCCTTCAGGGTAGCTGTCGTTCACACCAACAATGCTACGGCGGGCAGGAGGCAGAAGGGCTGAAGCACTGAGGTCTGAAAAGGAAGTGCTGGAACCACAAGTTTCTAATGTAAGTTGTCTGCAAGAAAATGGACAGGGGGAGGGCCTGGAGCCCAGATGGCCAGGAAGTGGAAAGACTGATGGGCCCCAGCCTCTACAGGTCATGTCCATTTATTCATTCCCTGAACATTTATTGAGCACTGGCAATGTACCCAGCATCTCTGTACCTGGGACATACAGCTGTGAACCAAACGGACCAAAGCCCCATCTTCCGGCAGCCCACATTCTAGTGGGAGAAACAGACTGTAAGTGATAATTGTAAGAACTAAGTCCATCTGTAACATCAAGATGCAAGGAGATGGACTTCCCTGGTGGTCTAGTGGTCCTCGCAATGCAGGGGTCTCAGGTTTGATCCCTGGTCAGGGGAGATTCCACATACCTCAGAGCAACCAGGCCAGTGCACCACCACTACTGAGCCCAAGTACTGCAACTACTGAAGCCCTAGCGCCTAGACCCCGCGCTCCGTAACAAAAGGAGCCACCACAACGAGAAGCCCACGCACCGCAACTAGAGAGCAGCCCCACTACTGTTTTCCTCTTTGTTTTGACTGCTAAGAAGCTCAGAACTTTTTAAAAATATGGACATTTTATTTCTGTATTTAATTTTTTTTCATTTATTTGTCGCTGTGTGCGGGCTTTCTCTAGTTGCAGAGAGCAGGGGCTGCTCTCTAGCTTCGGCGGATGGGCTTCTCACTGAAGGGGCTTCTCTCGTTGCAGAGCGCAGGCTCGAAGGCACTCGTGCTTCAGTAATAGCGGCACGCAGGTTTAGTAGCTGTGGCGCACCAGCTTAGATGCCCTGAAAAGTGAAACTGAAAACATGGAGTCTTCCTCGACCAGGCATTGAACGTGCATTCCCTGCATTTCAAGTTCAGTTCAGTTCAGTTGCTCAGTTGTGCGACTCTTTGCGACCCCACGGACTGCAGCACCCAGGCCTCCCAGTCCATCACCAACTCCTGGAGTTTACTCAAACTCATGTCCATGGAGTCGGTGATGCCATCCCACCATTTCATGCTCTGTTGTCCCCTTCTCCTCCCCCTTCAATCTTTCCCAGCATCAGGGTCTTTTCAAATTGCAACGCAGATTCTTAATCACTGGATCACCAGGAAAGTCCCAGGAATTTGCATTTTAAACCAGCACCCCAGGAAAACCACAGCTGTAGGGAGAGGGAGCAAGGCAGGTGGGCAAGCAGCTGGAAAAGGGGCTCCCAGGGAGGCATGCCACCCACCGCGTGTGTGGAGAGTGGCTTCCACTGGCCAGGGAGGTATAATGCAATGACTTGGGCTGGGCACTGAAGGGGAAGGGATGCCGCAGGGTGGAGAACAGGAAGGGAGGGGAAGGGCATGGCAAGAAGTGGGAGCTGCCTGGACAAAGACTAAAGGACAGAAAGGAAGAAGATGAGAGGAGGTTTGCACAAGCTTTCTCAGATCCCTCTGTGACCAAGGGACACAGGGACCAGGGTGGGCTTCATCAGCCTGCAACAACTGGGGGGACAGGATTCTTGAGAATTGGTCGCTGTTAGCTGCAGATGTAGCCCCGTTCTTGATTTGACCCCCAAGACTCATGATGGATGGGTCAGCTGGGCTCACTACCCCAGCTTCTCTTCATCCTCCCCGGGGGAGGCTGCAGGCTTTTATCCCAGAGAACAAAGGGGCTGGAGGCTTGGGGAAGGGGATGAGTGAGGACCTCTGAGGGGCATGACCGACCTCACGGCCCCTCCCTGGGTGGCCCTCAATGCGCTGGCTGGGCAGCTGGCAGAGGAGGCAGCCTGTCTCTCAAACTGGGGACGCAAGCCTGTTGGTGGTCAAACTGGGGACCCAAGCCTGTTGGTGGCTGCTCTTCTGCTCAGAGCAGTCACACCTGGAGGTGCCCTGGAGCTAAGTCTCACAGAGCAGACTGTTAAATATTCAAGAAATTGGCAAGCCATTGGTTGTTAAACTTTTGGTAACGAAGTTGGCCATGATGGGCTGAGCTGACTGATCACCTCTCCACTGACAAGGGGGCCACAGCCATTGGCACCACGGGACGGGGAGCATACAGAGACCCCAGCCAAGACACAGCTTCTGTGCGTGCCCTGCCCTGGGCCCAGGAAACATCCAGGTACACTAGATGCTTTCAGGTATCCTACTCTCGGGAAACAAGCAGTCTAGTAGGGAGACAGACAGTCTGGGAGGTTATAGCCCAGAGGGAGGGCTAACACTAACAACCCTGCCATATCTTGAGAATCTCCCGTGTGTTACGCTGCTGGGAACTTTTCACACATCATCTTTACTCTTCACAGTATGGGAAAAATGAAGCTCAATAATATCAAATCATCTGCCCAGGATCACACAGCTGGCAAAGTCAAGTCTAAAATCCTCTTGGTTCTGCTAAGTAGCCTCAACCACTGCAACGTCCTGCCCCCACCTTTCAAGTTGCACCGTGGAGCACAGAGCAGGAAACACCTAAGCCTGCTTGGGGTTGGCATGGGAAAGGTCTTCCTAAAGTGGACATTTGGTCTGGGTATTGAAGGATGAACAGGAGTTTGCCAGTTTTAGGGCAATGTGGAGAAAGGCATTCCAGGTGAAAAGAAAAGCACAGGAAAAGTCATGGAGCTATAAACAGGCATCAGAAATTTGAGGGACAAGAGAACAGGGTGGTTTGATGAGGGTGTGTAGTGGGGAAGGAGGCAAGATGGGAAAAGAGATTGGGAGTTCGGTGAGAAGGGCCTTGGAAGTCAGGAAAAGAGACTGGGTCTTTGTCCCGTAGGCTTTGGGAGCCAAGGAGTTGGAAGTTCCTAGAACTCTGGAAATATTATGGTGAGTTGCTACGATGTCTGCTCTTACCAAGTCCGGTGAAGCAGTGCTTCTCAAACCATCTGCGGTAAAGGACTGTTTTTTACATTTTTCTAATCTGTCACAAACCAATACTTCCATTCAATACAAGGGAAATGAATTACTAGAAAAATAAAATTTAAAACATGGGAACCTATTTTTCTCATGATAAGATTCAAGACATAAAATAACTCTATCAAATTGCTCTACAAGTTCTCAACCCTTAATTTCTGAGCTCACTTTGAAAGAGATGAGCTTGTCTGGGGATCTCTGTTACAGGCACAGGTTGAAGACAATGCAGGTTCTCCTAGTAAGAGGTGCGTGCTCTCAAACAAATCCCGTTTTGGAGATGAGGAATCTGTTGCTCAGGGATGGCAAGTAGGCTGCCCTAGGTGACACAGCTGGCGAGGGGCAGGGCTAGGATTCATGCCTGGAGCTCTCTGCCTCACTATGTGCTAAGGTGCAGTCCAGCCCCTTAGCCTTGTCCACCGCTTAACACGAGGTCAAGAGCGCAGCAGATAGGGAAATGGAGCCAGTGTGAGGAGTGAACTTCCTTGCCCAGGGTCCCACTGCAAGAGGATGGCAGAGGTGGCCAGCCTCCAGGTCTCCTGACATCAGCCTGTGCTTAGTTTTGCCACTCCACCTGCCTCTAAGTCTGCACGGTGACCCCCAGGCCAGATAGTGCCAAGGAGGGCAAGGGTAGGAGAGGCATGAAGAGGCAGGGAACTCATTGATCGCTGGCAATTACATGGTGCCTTGTCATTCTTAATTAGCTCAGCAGCTCCATAGCCAGAGACAGCCTTACGGATGCTGAGGCTGAGGGGGAGACAGCTGCTGGTCCCACCTAGGAGGGTGGTCTGGGTCAGCAGGGGCCCCTCAGGAGCACCTCCCCCAGCCCCTTTAGGTGTTGCTGTTTCTCCAGCTGCAGAGGGTCACCCACTTGCAGGGTGCACTCTGAGAACCAGAGCACAGGACTGAAGTCCAGCTCTTAGGTGTGTACTGAGGGCCTCCCCTGCGCCAAGCACTGGTCAGAGGCTCTTGAGGACCCTGGGGTGAATGACGGTTTCCAGTCCCATGTTTGGGGCATGCCCAGCTGCTGGGGAAGGCAAACAGGTTCACCAAAAAACATTAAAAGAGGAATGACAACCAGTGTTGCCATTTACTGAGCACTTGTCACATGCCAGGCACGGAGCTAAGTATTTCCCACATATTATCTCACAAAAGCCTTACAAAACCCTCTCAAGCAGGTAATACCCTCAGCGTACAGGTTGAAGAAACTGAGGCCCAGTTAGCTGAGGTTGTATATATAATAGGTGGAAGTGAAATGAAGTGAAGTGGCTCAGTCGTGTCTGACTCTTTGCGACCCCGTGGACTGCAGCCTACCAGGCTCCTCCGTCCAGGGGATTTTCCAGGCAAGAGTACTGGAGTAGGTTGCCATTTCCCTCTGCAGAGGATCTTCCCCACCCAGGGATTGAATCTGGGTCTCCCGCATTGTAGGCAGATGCTTTACCGTCTGAGCCACCAGAGAAGTTGGTATAATAGGTGGAGGCTCTGGTTTTAGAGCCCAGGTATAACCCACTCCAGTATTCTTGCCTGGAGAATTCCATGGACAGAGGAGCCTGGCGGGCTACAGTCCATGGGGTCATGAAGAATCAGACACAACTGAGTGACTAACACTTTCACTTTCATAAAGAACTCCAAGGTCAAAAGGTTGTCCAGGAGTGTGTCTGTGTGTGTGTGTGTGTGTGTGTGTGTGCAGGTGCACGCACACATTTGTGTTGGGGGGGAAGATAGGTGTGTGGGTAGCCGTGACTGGATGCTGGGGAAGAGGCCAACCAGACGTTCTGGGCAAAGGTGAGGAAGCTGGGAAAATTAAGGAGTCTGGCTGGATGTTTCTTTTTCTTTTTCATTATTTATTTGTTTGTTTATTTGACTGCACTGGGTCTTAGCTGCAGTATGCAGGATCTTGGTTGGGGCACGAGGGATCTTTTCGTGGTGGCACCTAAACTCAGTTGTGGCATGTGGGATCTAGTTCCCTGACTGGGGATTGAACCTGAAGCCCTGCACTGGGAGCCTGGAGTCTTAGCCACTAACCAGCAGGGAAGTCCCTGGCTGCAGGTTTCTGCACAAGGAAGCAGCATGGAAAGGTTCTGAGGAGGGAAAGGTTCAGAGGTGATTGGTTGGGGCTGCTGGGACGGTGGAACCCCGCAGACAGGAGAGGCCTTGTGGGGTAGGTGAGAGGTTAGAGCCAAGTCAAAGCAGAAATCCCTGGGCAGTAACTCAGGTGCCCTCAGATTCCGGGAATAAGGGCTGTGTCAGACCTGGGCCTGAGGGGAGTGGGGGATGGGCGGCTCTGGGGAGAGGGTGAACTACCCACAGCTCAGACTGGGCCAGGCTGGTTCCAGTCCCAAGAGAGCTCCCATCTCTGGAAGCCAGTCAAGAACTATGATAATAATAACTACTCCATCTTCACTGTTCACCCAGTGAGGAACATGATTTTAGTTTTATTAAAATATGTGACATAAATCGCACTTATTATATGCAGGCATAATTCTAAAGATGTCCCAAACATTAACTCTTTTAATCCTCACAGCCACAGGTTTTGAAATTTATTTTTAATTGACAGATATTTGCTTTGCCATTTTGTGTTGGTTTCTGCCATTCATCAACATGAATCAGCCATAGGTACACACATGTCCCTGCCCTCCTGAACCTCCCTCCCACCCCCCACTCCTCTAGGTTGTCACAGAGCCCTAGTTTGAATTCCCTGAGTCATACAGCAAATGCCCACCGGCTCTCTGTTTTACAAATGGTAGTGTATATGTTTCCATGCTACTCTCTCCATTCGTCCAACCTGCTCCTTCCTGTCCCTGTGTTCACAAGCCTGTTCTCTATGTCTGCATCTCCACTGCTGCCCTGCAAATAGGTTCATCAGTACCGTCTTTCTAGATTCCATATGTATGCGTTAATATACGATATTTATTTTTCTCTTTCTGATTTATTTCCCTCTGTATAATAGACAGCCACCCATTTTTACAGATAAGGAAATCGAGGCCTGTGGAATTTAAATGACTTGCCTAAGGTCATAAAGTAAAGAAGAGGGGGAGGTGGAATCCCAGACTCCAGTGCCCATGGGTTTCATCACTGTGCTCTGCTAGTGGAGGGTAGAGGGCCAGAATGCATACTCTACTATAAAAACTCCCATTTTACAGATGGAAAAGCTGAGACCTGGTCAGGTGAAGAGACTGGTTCAGGAGGACAGATTATTTGAGGAAATCAGGGCTCTGATCCCATCCTAAGGCTTTGGTCTTGGTCCCACTGCATGCCCAAGCCACAGCAGGAGAGAAGCTGAGAGCCCTACCAGCTCCCCAGCACGCACTGTCTCACTGGGCTCCCATTAGAGCCCAGTGGGGGAGGGGACAGTAAGATTACAATTCTGATACCATTTTCCTAAAGACAAAAGTCACTTACTCCCATAGGTAGCTTTTCCCTCCCTTTTACTGCTTTTTTCCTTTCTGGTTGTTAAAGAATATATGATCACTGTAAAAATTTTTATGAAGTTAGATCAGATAAGTGAAAAAGAAAAACCACCTTAAAACTCCTTCTTGAATACTGGTGTATTTTCAAGATTTCTTTGCTCCTTCTCTGTTTTCATTAGCGTCCAAACTAGGAGGCAAGAGACTTGGCTTCTGGTCCTGCCTGGCTGTGTGACCTTGGGCGAGTCTCTGCCCTTTCCTGGGCCTCAGGCTCCTCACTTGTGAAATGAGCATTTGGACATGGTGACCTTAGAGGAGGCCCCTCGCAGCTCTGACCTTCTGTTTCTGCTTCTGTTTCTGGGGCTGGCAGAAGGGGCACAAGCAGGCTGCCCCTCTGCAGGGGATGCACGGCTGACTGCTCCCAGCAAGCCACCTCCGGGAGGATGCGATGGCCCTGGAAACAGCCTCATCGTGGCATAGAGTGCCCAGGCTTGCCTGCTTACCGGGCCCATATGGTGCCCCCTGCCACCCGGACACCACCAGCTGCCCTTCACCAGCCAGCCCTGGGTGATTACTTTTCCTTCAGGCTCCAGAATCTTCTCTCTTCCCCAGGGCCTACCTGGCTCAGGGCTAGGATGCTCAGCCCTGGGGACCTACCTACCTATCACCAAAGCCCTTTGCAGGAGAAGTTAGTCTGCTCTGGTGGAAAGCTGGAGAGAGGGAGGAAGGGGGGGAAGAAGGAAAGAAATGCTGTGTTCCAACTCCATTTGGACCCCTTGCTAGTCATTTGGGCTTCGGAAATAAATCAGAAAAACCTACTGCTCTTGAAGGACACAAAATCTGGTGGAGGCAAATAGAGTAGAAATGGGAAGCCGTGACATTGCCAAAAGCTCAGGTCTGTGGCATACCGCAGGGAAAAGTCTATAACTGATGGATGGCAGCCTGGAAAGCTTCCTGGAGGTGGCGACTTTATAGATGTGTTCTTAAGAAGAGGAGTCAGCTTTTCCAACTCATGTTATTTACTCCTTACAACAGCCCTGTGGAATAGGTATTGTTGCCTCTTACATAGCTGCGGCTAAGAAAGGTGAATTCACAACCACTAAAAGAAGGAAAGCTGGTTCCAGACCCCTGACATTCTACTCTGCCCTAAGGGACTGGCTTTGAACTCCATCCTGGCTTCTCACCCAGGCCTCGGGCTCTTATCTGTAAAGTGGATCTACTGCTGGTTGCAGTGTTGTTGGAGCAAAGGACAGAATGGCCGAAAAAGCACTTAGTTTATAAACAGGAACGTCAGCCTCCCTGTCCCACTGGGGACAGCACAGTTCTCTCTTTCCCCCATCATGAGAATAGGACTCCTGCCTTCTGAGCCAGAAGAATCCCAGAGGCTGCAGTCACCTTGCTGAGGCAACACACCCACCCCCCAGAAGAAACTGAGCAGTGGCCTGAATATGTATGTTCTCCTTCTAACTCCCTTTGGTAAAGCCTGACAGGCAGGCACAGGATTCTAGAGAGAATTCTAGACTTAGAACATCTGTGCTTGAGGAGTTCTAGAATCCAGTAAAGTGTTAGTCATTCAGTTGTGTCTGACTCTTTGCGACCCCATGGACTGTAGCCTGCCAGGCTACTCTGTCCATGGGATTCTCCAGGCAAGAGTACTGGAGTGGGTTGCCATTTCCTTCTCCAGGGGATCTTCCCAGACCAGGGATCAAATTTGGGATCAAACTAGGGATCAACGCAGGGTCTCCTGCGTTGCAGGCAGATTCTTTACTGCCTGAGCCATCAGCGAAGCCTCAAGTCTAAAATCCAGACTCCCCTGGAAGTGCCTCCTTGAAAGGATGTTAGGGTCTGGGTCAAGGTCTGACAGATTGGAAGGGTCACTAGAGAGGATCTCATCTGATTTCACAAGTAAAGACTGAGATCCAGACAGGAGAAGGAATTGCCTGATGTCACACAGCAAGTTATTTTTAGAGCTGAGGCTCCTTTCCCCATACCTCAGAGCATAACATCAAGATCACACCATGTCTGAGGCTACTTGGGGAGTAAGGTGGGCAGGGGGCAGCCCAGAGGGCCCAAGTGGAGCAAGAGAACAGGCTGAGTCTGCTGGGTGAGTCAGGTGTCCAACGAGTCTTGCTCAGGCCAACCCTATACACCTGCCCTGTTCCCAGCAAAGTTCTAGCACCAACAGCCCTCTTTCCAAGCTGCCTCCCCTCCCCCTGCTGTGGTCATCACGTTTCTCTTGGACAAGCTTCCTGTCTCCTGCCCTCGGTCTTCCCATCTGTAAAATGGTCTCCAAGTACCTTTCAGTGGTCTCGAAATTCTAGGCCCATGCCTCCCACGCCTCCTTACTTTGCCAACAAAGGTCCGTCTAGTCAAGGCTACGGTTTTTCCAGTAATCATGTATGGATGTGAGAGTTGAACTCTGAAGAAAGCTGAGTGTCAAAGAATTGATGCTGTTGTAACTATGGTGTTGGAGAGGACTCTTCAAAGTCCCTTGGACTGCAAGGAGATCCAACCAGTCCATCCTAAAGGAAATCAGTCCTGAATATTCATTGGAAGGACTGATGTTGAAGCTGAAACTCCAATACTTTGGCCATCTGATGGGAAGAACTGACTCCTCGGAAAAGACCCTGATGCTGGGAAAGATTGAAGGCAGGAGGACAAAGGGATGGCAGAGGATGAGATGGTTGGATGGCATCACCAACTCGATGAACATGAGTTTGAGTAAACTCAGGGAGTTGGTGATGGACAGGAAGGCCTGGCGTGCTGCCGTCCATGGGGTCGCAAAGGGTTGGACGCGACTGAGCGACTGAACTGATTTACTTACTCCCACGGCGGGGCGGCGGCTCTTGGACTCTCGGCCCCCTACCTGGTGGGAAATAAGGGGTCCGGGTGTGTGTGGAGGAGGGGGGAGGAAGCGACAGGGAGTCTACCGCTCGACTGGCGGCCTCGGGGGCACCCTTTGTCTAGACGGCCTTGGGGAGCCGGGCGGAGACGGCGCGGGGGCGGGGCCAGATGAGCGGGGGCGGGGCAGGACAGGCTCGGGGCCAGGGCCAGGGGCGGAGCCAGAGGAGCGGTGGGGCGGGTCCAGGGGCGGGGCTGGCGGGGCAGGCTCGGGGCCAGGGCCGGGGGCGGGGCCAGAGGAGCGGCGGGGCGGGCCCAGGGGCGGGGCGGGGCGGGGCAGGCTCGGGGCCTGGCCGGCCCTCGCCCCGCCCCGTCGGACGTCGGCGCGGAGCTCGCGCGGGCAGGGGAGGAGCGCGGAGCCCGCGCGCCGCCTGGCCCCGGCGGAAAGTTTTCCCTGACGGAGTTTTTGGCTGCGGCGGAGGCGGCGGCGCGGCGGCCCGAGAGGACATGGACGCGCTCAAGTCCGCCGGGCGGGCGCTGATCCGGAGCCCCAGCCTCGCCAAGCAGAGCTGGGGGGGCGGCGGCGGCCGGCACCGGAGTGAGTGTGTGCGAGTCCGCCGGGGGCCGGGCTGGGGGTCGCGGCGCACGGACCTCGCCTCCTGGGGGCCCCGGAGTGGGGAGAGAGGCAGGGCCTGACCCCGCGCCCCGTGGCCCGGAGCGACCTTCCCCGGCCCTGCGGGGCTGCGGGTCTCCGAAGGTCCTGTCCCCACCCCGGCCCCCATTCTTTGCGGCTGTGGAGGAGGGGCGGGGGCTGGGGGAAGAAACGGGAGCTCGGGGTCCCCAGGTGCGGGCTGCAGGTCGGAGGCGCCGCCGCGCGCGACCCTGGCACCTCCCCTCTTTGGACAGCCAGCCAGGGGAGGCGGGAGCTCGGCGTCTGTACCCGGGGTGCGGGGCTTGGGAAGACACCCCCTCCCCGCGCCCCTGCACTCTGGCCCGACGTCAGCGGCCGGCGGGCGCCCGCCTTGTCCGCTTCCCCCAGTCCAGCCCACGAGGTCATCTTTTAACTCCGGGGCGCCCGGAAACCGACTCAGGTGCGAGCCTGGGCTTCGCAGGTACCTGCTGGAAGTTGGGGCGGGGCTCAACCTGCGGTCTCAGGAAGTGCCACCCACCCGCCCCGTCTAGACCCCTCCTCTGGCGGGGTTCAGAAGATGGCCCGGCCGGCCTCTTGGCTGTGTTGGAAACCTGTTTTTATTTCTCGCACCTCGCCACTTGAGCTCCCGAAGTCCCTGGGCGCCCGGGCAAAAGGCAGACTCTGCCGCTGCCTCTCCCAGGGGGCGTCCGGGAGCCTGCGAGGAACCTCACCGGGCTTCCCCCCTCCGCTCCCTGTCTCCAGTTACTCTCCGGGAACCATCCAGTCACCTGGCACCTTCCCCCTCGAGGCCTGAGAGACCCAGCCCAGGTCCCTCCTTT
Source organism: Antilocapra americana (assembly GCA_007570785.1). NCBI lineage: Eukaryota > Metazoa > Chordata > Mammalia > Artiodactyla > Antilocapridae > Antilocapra > Antilocapra americana. Next base: position 4,306,019 of record ML660197.1, read on the forward strand.
TTCAGGAGGAGTGGCTTGCCTGGGGTCACGCAGCGCCTTACTGGGAGATACCGAGCCAAAGCCAGGACTCCTGCACCCTCCCTACTCCCCAGCCAACAGCCTGGGACCCTGGCCTCTCCTGCACCAGGAAGCCCGCAGTCAGTACACTCCACCCCTTTCGGTCTTGGCCTCCCAGGGCTCCACCAGGGGAGCCCGAGTTCCCTAGGCTCGGGAGAGGCCCAGGAGTGCCAGCGTGTCTGGGCCTAGGGAGTCTGCCCTGCCCCACCTCTTGCCCCATTCTGCGGTTCCAGCCGTGCCTGCCTCCTAAACCAAGAAAGACTAGCATTGGGAACATGGGCTGGTGCCTGCTGGCGGGGCTGGGGTCAGGCCATTAGGACTGGACAAGGCCAGGGATGCACCCATCTCCCACATTTATGGACTCCCAAAATAGCTCCTTTAAATATTTGTGGGATTTGATCAGAACTTCTGAGAATGATGGCCTGTTCCAGTGGGGAAACCCTGTCGTTTTCTCCAGGGATAAGGGAGGAGCGAGGACAGTGAAGGAAACACCCCCTCCCCCTTCCCCCACTTAAGCCACCTTGAGTGGCAGCAGAGTTTCTCCTGCATGCTCTGATCTTAGACAAGTCACTTGTCCTTTCTGATCCTCAGTTTTCTCATCTGCAAAATCAGGATAAAAACTCTAACCTGGCAGGGATGGGATTTGTTAGTTTGTTTTTATTTTTTAATTATTTTTATTCATTTGGCTGCCTTGGGTCTGCAGCCAGGGGATCTACTTTGTGGCATGTGAGAGCTTTCCTTGCAGTGCAGCGGACTTCTGTCTAGTTTTGGCTTGAGGGCTCCAGAGCGTGCCAGCTCAGTAGTTGTGGCACGTGGACTTAGTTTCCCCTCCTTTCCTGCACACATGTGGGAATCTTTACCATCTGAGCCACAAGGGAAGCCCTTTTTTTAAGCTTACTTTTAAACTATTTATTTATTTATTTAGGCTGTGCTGGGTCTTCATTGCTGCGAGTGGGCTTTCTCTAGTTGCAGCAAGCAGGGGCTACTCTTCCGTGTGGTGCCCAGGCTTCTCATTGCAGGGACTTCTCTTGTTGCGGAGCACAGGCTTCGCTAGTTGCAGCTCTTGGGCTCTGGGGCATGTGGGCTCAGTTGCTCTCCGGCATGTGGAACCTTCCCAGACCAGGGATCGAACCTGTGTCTCCTGCCTTGGCAGGTGGATTCCCATTCACTGCACTGCCAGGGAAGTCCAGAAGGTATAACAGATTCTTAACCGTGCAACCACCAGGGAAGTCTCTCTGGCAGGGGTGTTGAGAGGGTTGTTGACAATGACACCTCCTTGTGGTACCTAACTGGTGGTTTCCTTCTCCCCCACTCCCCTTTCCCCTACCTGTCTTGTGGGCCTACACCTGGAGTCTTAATGTGGTGGAACAAGTCTGGGGGGGGCTCAGCCTGTGTGCCACTGCATAGGACAGGAGAGGAGAGCCCGCTTCCTCTTAGGCAGACCCCAATAAGCCAAGAGTGCCGTCCTGGAGCCTTCTGGACCCCGAATGGGCTGGGGTGAATCCCTACCTGTCCCTGGTTAAGTCAGTTTTTTGTTGTGTAAATTACCGATAATAGTAGTAACCAGTTCAGTTTTTGTTGTTTTTTGATGCGAGTGTTTTGCCTGGCAGGGAGAGTTCAGTGAATGGTGACTACTGCTTTTGTCACTCTACCTTTTATGTAGGGTTTTTTGCTTCCATTATCGTGTTTGCTCCTGTGAGGTGTCAGGGCAGGGATTCTAATCAGATTTATTTTTCAGAGAAAGGAGCCTGAGGCTCGGGGAAGTGGAGTCAGTGGCTCCCGCAGGGAGCTTCCAAAAGCTGGCTCCAAGTCCCTAGCCCAGGGGTCTTATCAGTGTGGCCTCACTGCCCCTGAGGACATCGGTGGCCACAAGTAGAGGGGGAAGCAGTGGGGTGTGTCTGGGGTAGGAGTGCAGAGGCAGCCTGACGTGGGGTGGTGTCCCAGCCAGGCCTTGGATCCCGCCCTCAAGGCCTGAGCCCTATGCTTGAATTTGGGGACCGAACTGAAGCCAGTGGAGTTAAGGTTAGACTTGATACCCGCTGTCGGCTGTGACTTGCTCCTCACCCTCACCCCTCAAGGTCCTCAGCTGGGATTAGTGTGATCATTGTTTTATCTGCATAGAAACTGAAGCCTGGAGTAGGGCTTGCCTGAAGTCACAGAGCAAAGCCAGCAGCAGACAGGCTTCTTTGTCCTGACCCTCACCGCCCCCTGTCTCCCAGTTAGTGCTGACTTCCAAGGGGGACTCTCTCCGTCTCCCACATATGGCTCCCCCCCGCTCCCACCCCCCGTGCCATCTCTTTGGGAACCATAAATATCCTATTTCAGTCCCTGGCCAGGGGTTTTCCTTTCTTACAGCTGCCTGAAGGCTGACTCACCCCATCCCCTCGATACCCTTATTTCCACACGGAGTCCCTCGGACCCTCGGATTCCTCCATGGGTTGTCAGAGAACTCTGAGAGAGAGAGACCAAGTAACAAAGTCTGAGGTGCAGGTTTCGGCAAAGCTGGCTCACGGTAGTCGGGGGTGGGATGGAGGATCTATTTCTGCTTATTTATAATGTTAATGATGAAAGATATAAATAAACCCCAAACCACAACGTACTGAGCACCGACTGTGTGTCGGGCACTGATAGAAGTGTCGGGGAGGCTGGTGAATGAGTTCATCTCTGCCCTCTAGGGTAGGAAGCATGACTGGGGCACCAGTGAGTGATGTGCTTGTGGGTAATGGTGACGCTGAGAGGAAAGATAAAGCAGGTGAGGAAACGATAGGCAGTGTCTTTGTTTGGGTTCTTCTAGAAGCAGATGCTGAGATAGGGGTCTGAGTACAAACCGCTTATTTGGGAAGAGATCCCAGGAAGTATTCTTAGGAGGAGCGAGAAGGGAAAGGAGTCCAAAGAGGGGACAATACGAAGCCAGTTTTCATTGTAGGCAACTGAGAGGCCACCCCAGGGGGAGCTCCAGAGCAGTTCATTTCATCTGAGGGGCAGTTCCTGTCTGTGGTTGTGGGGCTGCTGGAGACGGGAGCTCTTACTGTCCCAGGCTGAGTGGGCATCCAAGTCTCCAGCAGCCAGAGAGAGTGGCATGTCAGATGGCCTGTGTGGAAATGGAACCCACCTTGGGCTTCCCAGGTGGCACTAGTGGTGAAGAAGCAGCCTCCCACTGCAGGAGACGAGGGTTCGACCCCTGGGTTGGGAAGATCCCCTGGAGAAGGAAAGGGCAACCCATTCCGCTCTTCTTGCCTAAAAATCCCATGGACAAGGAGCCCAGCAGACTACAGTCCATAGGGTCACAATGAGTAGGACATGACTGAGTGCCTTAGCATAGCACGAGGAGATAAAGGTGGGGCACTGAGGGTGTCAGTGCAGGGATTCAGGGAAGGCTTCTCAGAGAGGGTAACCTGGAATACAGGTATGAATACAAGGAGGGAGGAATCTGGGAACAGCCTTTCAGCCCGAGGGAACAGCATGTTAGGGACGTCTAACTGGCAGCTGGGACTGCTTCTCACAGCCCGGTGGCTGAGGGAGGGGTGTGTGGCTTGATGGAGTCCGGTCACCCACTGCCCACTGAAAGTGAGCCAGGTGTTCCTTTCAGGCGGCATGCACGGCAGGTTACCTGTTCTTCCTGGGTGATCCTGAGCTTGGCCCTGCCCATGGGACAGGGCTCGGCAGACTGCAGGAGAGAGTCACAAGCACAGCTGTGAAAGTCAAGGCTCAGCACTGTGGATTCTGAGTCATGCCTAGATGCCTCTGAGCATCTTCATCTGCCAAGTGGGACTCCTGATATATCCTTGATTCTTCTCTAAAGTACTGCACATGGCTGTGTACACCTTTGCATTTGACCCTTGGTAATGGCATAACACTCACACTTGTGATCTGCCAGGCATGGTTCTAAGCCCAGCTCATGTGTGTACTGGTTGCATCCTCACCACATCCTCACCCACACAGTCCCGTGGGACTGATACTATCGTTGATACCATTTTAAAATGTGGAAGCCAAGGACTGGGGCAGTAGAGTGACTATGAACCCTACTGCCCATCTGGCGGCTGCTGCTGTATCATTTTGGCAGCTTACAGGATCTTAGTTTCCCGACAAGGGATTGAACCCAGGCCCCTGCAGTGAAAGCACTAAGTCTTAACTACTCGATCACCTTTTTAAAAAAATCATTATTACTTTGTTTTGATAATCTTAATAACTTCTGAAATTTGCTTAGCATGTTTCACACACTGAACCTTTTCTCTGCTGACGCTCCTGCAGGACTGAGCCCATTTGTCAGATAAGGAGACTATGGCCTGGAGAAGCAGCCACACCCCAGATCATTCCAAACCTTGGGTCCTCTTCTTGAGATACTCTGTGGCTCCTGAGGCCATCTTCCCTGCAGGCCAGGAGCCCTGTTGGAGATTCTCTCCTAGCCCACAGATTTGGCTGTAGCCCTGATGGTCTAGCCATCAACCAAGCTGAAGGGGCATGGAGACGCCCTGCCCAGCCCTGACTCCTGGGCAGGGGCTCCTTAGTGAGGAAAGAGTACCATGTTTGCAGCTACAAGTCAGACTGGGCATACAGTCCATCCGTCTCTAGCTAATTCTGACAGCAGGTCATCTGTAAAAATCACAAGTTAAAATAGCACAGTTATTACACACTACAGGGCCAAAAATAACCAGGACCGGAACAGGGCTGTGGACTTAGGCCTGTATTTGCCTAGAGGCCTCTGAGAGCTCTTCCTGATGCCTTGGGTTTCTCCTCAAAAGGAACCCCTGGCCTCCGGCGTGAGGTGGCTGGATGGTGAGCGGGGCGGTTGTGGTAGCGAGACTTAACTCTGTCTTTCCTGAGTGCTGCCAGGTGCTGGTTTCTTCCGGGAGGGCGTGGGGCCTGAGAGAGCTTACACCTCATCAAAGAGATGATTCATGCCCAGAAGTACAGGAGGGGAGGCTGGGTTTACTGGAGGGGAAGAAAGAGCTCCTTCCTGGGCCTGGGAGGCCAGGGTGATGGGGGCGGGCAAGGAGAAGCAGAATGAGGCCGACCAGCATCATCCAGCAGGGGTGCACTCCTCCCTGCTAGATGGTGGAGGAGGCAGACAAGCACAGAAGTCCTTCAAGAGGAGAAGGCCCTAGCAGGCAGCTGCTTGGTGGTGGTGATACGGCTACTGGAGGAAGAGGAGGAAATCCATACCCAGTGCAGAGTAGCCCCCTGACAGGAGAGAAGAGGCCCCAGGAGGCAGAACCGTGGGTGGGGCCCTGTGCTAACATTACACTTTATTATCTCATCTCATCAAAGGGTCAGAACAGCCTTGTGAGCTGGACACTTTTGCTTCTCCCATTGTATAGAGGGCTTCCCTCATAACTCAGTTGGTAAAGAATCTGCCTACAATGCAGGAGACCCAGGTTCGTTTCCTGGGTCAGGAAGATCCCCTGGAGAAGAGAATGGTAGGTAACTCATTCCAGTATTCTTGCCTGGAGAATCCCATGGGCAGAGGAGCCTGGCGGGCTACAGTCCACAGGGTCGCAAGAGTCAGACACGACTTAGCGAGTAAAGCACCACCATTTTATGGAAGAGACAGCTGAGGCTCAGGGTAAGTTAATTAACCTACTCAAGCTCAGTGGAGTGATTCTAGGATTAAGGCCCTTGCTCTTAACCTCAAGGCTTCCTGGAGGAGACTGGATGGAGGGGTTTTCAGTCTGGCAAAGGGAAGGGCATTTCTGATAGAGCGAGCGCCTTGTGAGCAAAGACAAAAGTGGGAAAGTAAATGTTACATTGTGGGAGGAAGCTGCATGGGTGGAACCTCTGTTGTGTGTGTGCACTTGTAGGAGGAGAGGAGGTAGGGCAGCCTGTAACTCCCAATACTCCTTGTGGGCGTTACCTGTAGTGGATTGGGAGCTGGGGTCTCCATTTCGTCATCTGTCAAGTAAGGGGGTTGGGGTGAGGGTCTCTAAGGCTTGGTGAGTGGCCCCCAGTCTACCAGGGCCCTCTTCCAGGAGCCCATAGAAGAAGGGAAGGGTCGGGCCAGGGCAGGAGGATAGCAGAAAAATGCCAAGCATTTCAGAGGTCAGGGGGGACTGGGGAATATCTTGACAACAAAGAGGTCGTCTGTGACCTTGGCAAGCTCTGGCCCTTTGGAATGGAGGGAGCGGAAGTGGCTTTGGAGAGGGGCCAGGAAAGGGCAGAGCCTGCAGAAATGAGAGCGAGGAGAAATGAAAATGCGAGGAGGAAGGATGTTTGCTGAGGGGCAGGGGTGATTAAAGGCCACCCCTGAGGGATTGGTATTACCTGCCTGCAGCCTTGTATTGAGAAACAGATCAGAGCCTTTACATCAGAGGGAATAGAGCTGCAGTGGAGTAGCAATGTCTGCCAAGGACACAGGCGGCAGGCCTGGCCCCACCTGGTTTGCCATCCTTGCTCAGAGGAGTCTCAGCTTGAAAGTGATGGTCTGGGCAGATTCCTACAGAGAGGAGGCCTCAGGAATTAAGAACTCTGGAGGGAAATATCTCTGGCTGTAGGAACGTCTCCCTGACATTTTGCTAAAATGAGGGTAGTTTGCCTCATGGGAAGATAGTATTGCCTAATGGTTAGGAACTTGGGCTTTAAGCGTGACTTAGACAACTGATTGGACCAATTCCTTGTCCTTTGAGCCTCAGTTTCCTCATCTGTGATAGGGGAATGAGAGAATGCTAGCTTGTAAGGTAGTCATGAGTGTTAGAGCTCTGTTTTGCCCTGGGGGGTGGGGAGGTAATGTTCGTGGTTTCTTTGAGGGGCAGGCCCATTGTCTTAGTTCTCATCACCAAACCAGGACTGGAACACCTCGGGGACTTTCTGATTCTCTTTGGAGGATAAGTGAAATAGACTCCTGGTTGATGGACAAAGGATGGGATCCCTTTGGGAGTCTTCTCAGCGGGCCCGGCCTTCTTCGGGATAGAGGCCTAAAGGCAGAGGGCCAGGGTCCAGAGCTGAGGATGGCACTGGGGGCATCTCAGGCCTGGAAGCATCCTTGGGGTTGTCTGGGTCATTCCTTCACTCAGGCATGCCAGCTTGCATGCATCAGGGTCCTGTTCACCTGGGTCTCACTCTGCAGGGGGGACTAGGAACTCCTGTGAGTTCTCCTATGACCTGTACCCCAGCGATGACCACACCTCCCCTCTTGTCCCTGCCTGCTCAGGGCCTCTCGCGTGGGTGGGGCCAAACAGGGGCCTCTTTCCACCTCTCCTTCCGGGTCTGTTTCACTACCCAGTGAGCCAGGCTCCTCCCTCTTTCCAGCCTTCCTTACTTCATGGTCAGGGCTTCCGGTGTGTGCGTGTGCGTTGCGGCAGCCCAGGCGTTGTTAGTCTCAGAGGAGAGAGGCCTTCCCCAAGACCATGCAGGTGGCGGGAAGCAGAGCTGGGGTTTGAACCCTGGTCTTCTGGAGTCGGGTGGCCTTCAGCCATGTCTTTTGAGCAGTCACCTCCCTCTTTCCCCACTAAGCCTTACCTCACCCCTGCTCTCCTTGGACTGCTGTCTCTTTCCTGGTCTCCCCGTCTCCCTACCTCCTGGAGTCCGTGGCTATGCAGAGAGAGGAAAACAGGCCAGGCTGGAGCCATGGGAATCACCTAATCTTGAATTCTGACTCCAGCCCTTTACTCATTGGCTTTTGTCTGCCAACTTCATCTTTCTGAGCCTCAATTTCCTAATCTGTAAAGTGGGAATAATATCCATCTCACCGGATTGCACTGAAGATCTAATAAGAAAATGGCATGGTTTGCCCTCAGAAAGTATTAACACTGAAGTTAAGAGTTTGGGCTTGAAAATAAGAGTTTGATTCTGGGCTGTTGTACTTGCTGGCTCTGTGGTCTTGGTCATGCGATTTCGCCTGCCTGAGTCTCAATGTCTTTGTCTTTAAATGGGTACTCTGAATTGGGCTTCCCTTATAGCTCAGTTGGTAAAGAATCTGCCTGCAGTGCAGGAGACCTGGGTTTGTTTCCTGGGTTGGGAAGATTCCCTGGAGAAGAGAATGGCAACCCCCTCCAGTACCCTTGCCTGAAGAATCCCACGGGCAGAGGATCCCGGCAGGCTAGAGGCCACAGGGTCGCGAGAGTCGGACACGACTTACCTAAACCACCACCACCAGGTCTCAGCGTCTTTGTCTCTAAATGGGTGTGATGAGTGTGTGCCTCATAGGTTCTCCTGAGGGTTAATGAGAAGATTTTACATAAAGCTTCCTACCACGGTGCCTGGGATATGCTGGAAAATGTTAGCCCTTCATTAACGAGAAAAATAATGATAGATGGGGGACCCCAGTGTCCCTTGCTGGGTCTTCCTAGGAGATGGGGGCTGCAGAGGCTGGCCCTACCCATCAGGGTCTGAGGGCCTGTCCTCCTCTGCCCAGAGCTGCCTGAAAACTGGACAGACACCCGGGAGACACTGCTCGAGGGTATGCTCTTCAGTCTCAAGTACCTGGGCATGACGCTGGTAGAGCAGCCCAAGGGTGAGGAGCTGTCAGCCGCCGCCGTCAAGAGGATCGTAGCCACGGTGAGCCCAGTCAGGGCAGGTTGTGGGAGCTCCAGGCAAGGGGCTAGCTCCTGTGGGGGTGGGGGTTGGCGCTCATCACCCCCCTCCCTGTTTATCAGAGCTGCCCGGCCCCCCTGCATCCAGCTTAGAGACTAAAGGGGGCAGCCATTGGGTGTCAGGGTCAAGGCCAGTGTTCTCTGTCTAGCTTTAAGGCCGTCACCTCTCTAAGCCTCCCATCCCTCAGCTCAGGCCACCAGCCAAGGGAGAGATTGTGTGGGGAGGGAGGGATTGCTGGCACCCACCGCCTGCCCTGTGACCTGAGAGACAGGGTAACCCTCTAGGGCTGATCGCCTCCCCAGCTCTTAAGTGAGCATGTGCCCTCGGAGTCCACTGTTCTGGTGGTCTAGGCCCCCTCAGCTCAGACCCCAGCAGGCATAGCGGATGGAGCGCAGAGTCCCCTTCGTGCTGGATTCTGATAGCCCACTCAGTCCTCAGAGTCTGACGTCCTCCTGGCTGTGTGTCCTTGGGCCAGTCCCTTAACCTCTCTGAGTCTGCTTCCCCCCGAGGCGAAATCCTGCCGCCTGTGAGGATGGCTCGAGATTCCATGCTTGGCAGACGGCAGGTACCCCGTGAGCGACCCATGTCCCTGTTTTTATTAGAAAGAGGTGTCGACCGAATTATCTTCCCCGTCGTGTCTCTGCCAGTCACCCGAACTGAGGCCTCCCATGGGCCTCACATCTGAGGCTCAGAACAGCAGGGAGCAGCCCATGAGGGTGGGTCCCAAGGTGGGCCAGGTGAGGCTCCTCTGACCCACGTCTGCCCCAAGGCCAAGGCCAGTGGGAAGAAGCTGCAGAAGGTGACTCTCAAGGTGTCTCCCCGGGGGATCATCCTGACTGACAACATCACCAACCAGCTCATTGAGAATGTGTCCATTTACAGGTATGCTCAGCTCTTCCCTCTGCCCCTCAGGATGGTGGGTGGAGTGCTTTGTCTGAATCCAGGCTCTACCACTGCCTGTCTGGGCAACCTTGGGGCCTCAGTTTCCTCATCTGCATCTGTCGGGTGGAAACAGATCCTGCCTCAGGGGCTGTGCCCAGCACCTGTCTCACAGCGAGCGCCTGGCCGCTGCCACCGTCACTAGCTGCAGCCGCCCTGGGACACCCCGCACCTCCCCCTGGTGCTGCTGAGTCAGGCTTGGAGCAGACAGCAGCGCCATCACTGCCTTTTTTCGCTGGGATTACAGCAGCTCAGCTCGGGACATCTGGCCAGGCGTCCTGGGAGGCCTCAGGCGCATCTGAGGCCAGAGTGTAGAGGATCTCTGTCGAGGGTGGGGGCTGGTCACAGGGCTACAGGCCTGGCCCTCGGAGCCTCGAGCTATCCCCACCTCTCTCTCAGTTGGTCAGTTGTAGTACTTCAGAGGTGGAAGAGACAGACATCTCAGGTCCATTTTCCATCTGGGTAGCTGAGGCCCAGAAAGGGGATTGTCCTCATGGTGAGGTCATGACTGAGTTGAGCCCAGGACACTGACGGCAAAGTTGCGTCAGGCCTCTCGTCCCTACACCCTCTTGCTTCATCTCCAAGCAGGTGGCTCAGCCAGCTAGAGCACAAACCAGTCGTGGGGTCGGGATGTGTGTGGGGGGGTGGTGGATGTAAGCTCTGGGATCATTGTAGAGTTTCTAGCTATGTCTTCCTCTTCCCTTCCCAATTCTGCCTGCCTCCTTCACCCAGTGTTTTCCAAGTACCTGCTCTGCTGAGGTCTGTGCCAGGTGAGGGAATCAGACATAGCCTGCCTTCAGGGAGTTTCTAGTCTAGGAGGAGATGGAGGGGAAGACATGAGAGAGAAGTGTTTCCCAAGAGGGCAGAGAATGCGAGGCCTGCCTGGGGTTCCCTGGGAAAGCCTCTCCTTGCTGAGGCGTGAAGAATAGCAGAATCTAGTTGATTGATACCCAAAGACCCAGGGCATTTAGGAGACCGGCTCCCCAGGGTTGGAGAAGAGGCCCCCTCCCTCTGCCCACTTGGGGGCTTTAAATGTCCTGATCCCTTGGTCGATGCCTGTGATTGAAGCTGGGGCCACGTGAGTCAGGGAGTCTGCGGAGCTTCTGTTCCACCTCTGGGCTCACATTTCCTCTCCTGACAGGGATTCCCAGGATGACTGGAGGCCGCAGGGAGGGATCGAATGGAGTGAGGGGGTGTTTCAAGCTGGGGGGAGCTGCCTGCTAGGCCCCCACCCTGCCCCCAGTTCCTTTACCCCTCGCCCGAGCTCCGGGAGGACCGGTTAGCGTCTCAGTCGTCCTGGGAGTGATGGGCCTGGGTCTGACCTGTGGTCCGAGGGCGGCAGTTGGGGGGCCTTCAGGTGAAGGGCAGCCTTCTCCCCCTCCCAGCCAGTCAGCACAAACCTCCGTGAGGGGCATGGCAGTGGCTGTGGCCCCCGGCCCACCAGCTTGGCGGTCTGTTAGCCTTAGTTTTCTCACCTAAAAAGCGGGGGTGGTACTAGAACCCATCTCAGAGGGCAGTTCTGAGAATTCATTGAGGTGCCATCTAGAATGCTGCCCGGTGTGCGGTAAGGGTTCAGCTACTGTCGTCTGGGGATGTGGCCTTCCTCCAGGCTCTCATCACTCCTTCCTGCCAAGCCTGGGTTCCCTCCCCTCCCCCGTCCCACCACAGCTGGCCCAGGACGCCAGGCCCAGAGTCCTGCCCTGGTGGAATGAGATGGCAGGCTGTTTGGACCTCAGGGGATACGCCCTAAGGGACATCCTGGATACGGTCAGGCCCCTGTCCCAGAGTCTGGTGACACTTCCCCCTTGCCTTTCAGAATCTCCTACTGCACAGCAGACAAGATGCACGACAAAGTGTTTGCGTATATCGCGCAGAGCCAGCACAACGAGAATCTCGAGTGCCACGCCTTCCTCTGCACCAAGCGGAAGATGGTCAGTGGGGGGAGGCTGGGCTCGGGCAGCTGGGAGCCTCAGCTTGGGGGCCCTGACTGCAGGGGAGGCAAGACCCAAAGCGGGTATCAGTTAAAAGTCTGAAATCCCTGGGAACTTCAAGTGGTTCCTCAACTGAGAGCTGAGGGCACCCATGTAGGGCTGCAGGTCCCCTGGCAGGGTGGACTGCCCTCAGCTGGCCTGTGGGCAGCAATAAGCCCACTTTCTCAGTGAGTGCCCTGGGGCCCCTTCCGCTCTGTCATATGATTTGATGGATCTGAGATCTGGGAGAGGTCTCCTATCCCTGGTGTGGCCTGCGGATGCAGGGCCGTCCAGAGATTAGTCATTGGAGACTGGTGATCAGAGAGGCCCAGGGTGAGGGCCCCCAGAGGACCTGGCTGGCTGCAGCCCGAACAGCAAGGGAAATGGCCCTATGCTGGTACCTGCCCCGCCTGTTTCAGTGGTCTTCTCTAAGGTACCATCTCTTCTGCTCCTCAGAACAGCTCTGGGAGATGAATGCTGTAACTGTGTTCATTGTTGTTACTTTTAATGAGGAAACAGCCTCACGAAGGTCAGCTCTCTTCCTCAAGATGACATAGCCAGCCAGGCAGAAGGAGGGTCTAAAACCCATGTTTCCTCCCTTCCTGTGTGACTGAGGAGCCAGGAGCCCCTAACCCCATTTCCAGGCCACCCTGATCACATCTGGCTGGGGAGAGTGGGACCTTGGTGGTCTCTGGGCTTTTGTCTTGCTTGAACTTCGTGGCAAGCCACTGGAGTGAGTCAGCCTTTGGCCTTGAAATTTTTGTTTCTGAGGCCCCCAAGGTCTGAGCATCCGCCCTGTAAGGAGGTTCCTGACGTTTATTGATTTAGTATTGTCCTCTGTTGACCTCTGTGTCCGAAGCCCAGAGCCTAGTTCTTGTATCCTATGGTCCTTCAAGTCAAGGAGACAGGGTCTATTCAACTTCCCCTGTCATCAGGGACACGTCCAGATGTTGCAATCTTAAAGTGGCCCCCAGGCTTTCTGCCGCCCCTCGGGGCCAGCAGTGGAGCGCCCTGCAGTCTCCCTCTCTGCTTCTGTCATCACATTGCTGTTTCTGACTCTTGCCCTCCTGCCTCCCTCTCATAAGACCCTCTGTGACTGGGCCTGCTGGGTAATCCAGGATAATCCTCAGAGTCCTTAACTTAATCACACCTGCCAAGTTCCTCTTGCCATGTGAGGTAACATTCACAGGTTCTAGGACCCTGGTGGCTCAGAAGGTAAAGAATCCGCCTGCAACACGGGAGACCTGGGTTCGATCCCTGGGTTGGGAAGATCCCCTGGAGAAGGGAACGGCTATCCACTCCAGTGTTGTGGCCTGGAGAATTCCATGGACTGGATAGTCCATGGGCACACAATGAGTCGGACACGACCGAGCGACCTTCATCTTTTGTGGGGAGTGGGTACGGTTCAGCCTACCTCAGGTCCTGTGAAAGGAGCGCTGTAGGAGGGGTCTGACTGGGGGCCTGATCCCACGCTGCGGCCGTGGGTGAGACCTGCCCTTCCTCTGGCTGCGCTGCCCTTGGCGAAAGCCGAGGTCACCTCCGCGGCCTCCTGGGCTGTTCTCACAGGTCCCAGTTTCCTTGTGCGCCTCGTTTCTCCCCTGCAGACTCAGTGTCGCCAGCCGCTCACGCGGGCCTCGTGACACCCCAGGTCCCTGAGCTGCGGTGGCTTCTCCCGTGACAGCCTTGTTCCCCACAGAACGAGCTTATTGTGTCCCCATTGTGTGTCTCTTCCTCCGCAGCTAGCGGAGCGGGCGCTGGGCAGGGGCGGCTGGCCCTCGGCCACGGCTGCAGAGCAGGGGCTCCCAGCACGCGGGGACTTCCTCTGGGGAGGTGAGGTCGGCCAGGAAAGGGAGCGAATGCTGGCCTGGGGGCTTCAGGAGCCTGGCCTGGGGCCAGGGGACTTTAGACAGGCTGGAATGGAACCAGTCTGCCCCAGGCTGAGGTCAGGTTCACTGGGGAAACAGTCGGCCACTGCTCGGTGCTGATGGCAGAGCGGTCGGCGGAGGACGGCTCCTGCGGGGGACGCCCAGCGCCCAGGCTCTTCGCTTTTCGCAGCCCATTCTCATCTTCATCAGGAGTGGCTGGATCTTGGCTTGTCCTTTTCCAGCCTTTCCCACCTGGCCTCTCCGATTCCGGCAGGCCCCTCGGAGAGACAGCCCAGCCCAGGGCAGTATAAATAGACCATCTGACACGCGGGTGGTGTCCTTGGGGCTCCCAAGGCCTCACACGAGGCCAGACTTCCAGTGTGTTATGGCCTCGTCGTCTGGTCGCGTTGGAGATCCTGAGACTCTCAGGGCAGAGAGGATGTGGCTGACGAGGAGGAGGCAGAAGGTGAAATGGGTGCCTGGGTTTCTGCATCCCTGCTGCTGGCAGGTCCCTCCCCAGACGCGTGCCGCTCCCTGTCCTGGGCTAAGCTCTGTGCCAGGCACCGGGGACCCAGGGGAGTGAGGCCACAGAGAGGAGAGCGGGAGTCAGTAACTGGCACGCAGGGAGCTTGGGTCTCTGGTGTTGGTCATAGTCATGCTGGAGATCCTGAGGACTTCTGGGAGAAGGAGACATTTTGAGTTGGGCTTTGAGGGATGAGTAATAGGTAGGAGGAGTTTCCCAGGCTGAGAAAAAGGGGCAGAATGGTGAGAGGGTGGGTGCACTCCAGCCCAGGAGTCATCAGCATGTGCAGAGACGTGAGGTGCAAACTCAAGTGAAATGGCTGTGGGTGGGGGAATTCAGATGTCACTGGAGCCCGGGTGGATGGCACCTCAGGGGAACCTTGAATTTGTATGTTGACGCAGCCCTCAGTCCTTTTGGCCAGCGGCCCAGAGTCTCCACATCCCCACCCTTCCTCTCTTGGCTGCCTGAGTCAGCAAGAAGCCTAGACCCACCCAGATGGAGGGGGCAGGGGGCCCCTTTCTGTGTTGCCCACCAGTTCAGCTCAACATGGGCAGCACAACCACCAGGCCTGTCTTCCCTGGAGGCTCCTCTTGCACATGGCCAGAATAAGATTCTCTACAAATAAATGTTTTTATCTGCCCACCTGGGAGCCCTCAGCCAGCACTTCAGCCCCTGGGCTTGGAAGTGAAGGTGCCATTGCCAGCGTCAGTGGGGAGCCCAGGGTTGCAGTGCAGGTGCACTCCCTAATTACCACGGGTCAGGTGGGCAGGGCTCTTCTCCCTCTCAGGATGGCGGCATCCCCCAGGTCATCCTTTGGTGCAGCAGTTAGTGCTTCTGGGCAGCAGGGCTGTGTAGGCACCCGGCCCGATTCCATTTGAGTACCCAGCTGGGATTCTGGATCCCACAGTCCTGGCCTGGGTCTGCAACGCTAAGCCTAATGGTTCCTTGTGAGAAACTGACAGCCTGCATACCTGGAACAAGACAGGGACGTGAAAAACTGGGCAAAGTAGTACCAGGTCAGACAGACAGACCCACAGGCCAGAGGCATTCAGGAGGGATGGACACCTGGCCTGTGGAATCAAGGAAGACTTTTCTGTGGGCGGGCACAAGTGGTCCTTCCATCTCATGCTGGCGCCCAGATTCCTGCCGTCGCCCAGGAAAACGGGGCCCACCCCCTCCCCCAGTCACTGTCCAGCCTGGGCTTGCAGCCACCTGCAGGCATCTGCATCTTGAGTTTTATTTGGTTTAACTTGCAGCTCAGGACTTCAGGGCGAAAGGGCGGGGATGTATGCAAATGAGCAAGCAGATTTATGCAAAAACAGCATCAGGCCTGTGTCCCCAGATTTCCTGGAGGCAAAAATAATAGTGTTCCTATCTCCCTGCCACACTGGGTGACCAGCCCTTGCTTGAGTGTATAGTGGTCTGACTCTGGCTGGTAATTAGCCCATATTTTTAGTTCATGGGCAATTCTCAATGGTAACTGGGTCTATTAAACTTGATTCAGACGTGACAGCTTAAATTGTAAACAGCTGTGAAGAGTTTCATACTTAATTACCATATTTAAGTTTTGCCATAAAGCACCCGTACTTCTATCAAAAATGTAAATGACGGAGACATTCAAATGAGATTTTATACTTCGTGAAGTTTAATTGGCAGGGATCAGTCAGCTTGTTTAGGGATTTTAAATTTTAAAGAAGAGTTTTAAAGGCAGTAGCCACAGATTCATTTCTCAATTAAATTGAGTTGTCTGGCTGAGGGGAAGGGAGTGGGGCTGAGGCTGGTTAGGCCTGAACTTGTGCACTTGAAGGAGTCTGGCACTTTCTTCCCCAGGCTGGGCCTGCAGAGGAAGCTACATGTCGCTTCTGGCTACAGCTGCAAATTCTAGGACTTTCACTCCCAGAAGTCGAGCTGATTAACCCTGAGCTGAAATCGGAGAGGAAGGGGCTAAGATGAAGGTGGGCTGAGGGTCGGTCCTGGCTGGAGCATGAGGCCTCAGAGATCTGTCCCCAGGCAAATGCAACCCAGCCAGCATCCTAGGCACCCCTGGAGGGCTCTGGAGATCAGGGGTGTTCAGAGTCGATGCTTGCCTTTGAGGAGCACCCGCTTGGGGTGACATAGGCAGGCAAGCATGGGCTTTCCCAGTGTCTCAGCGGTAGAGAATCTGCAATGCAGGAGACACAGGTTCAATCTCTGGGTCAGGAAGATCCCCTGAAGGAGGGCATGGCAACCCACTCCAGTATTCTTTCCTGGAGAATCCCCATGAACAGAGGAGCCTGGCAGGCAGGCTGCAATCCATAGGGTCACAAAGAGTCAGACATGACTGAAGCAACTTGGCAGACAGGCATGCAAACTGGTAACACTTTCATATGATGTCACTAGAGAGAGGTAGGCAGGGCTGTGGGAGCCCAGCGCCTGTGGTGTCATGTGACATGGCATGGCATAGCGTGGCGTGACATAAGAGAGGTGATGACATTTAAGTTGGGTTTAAAGGGGTAGATGGTAATCCCCCAGGGGTTGAGGGCCAACGTGTGGTCTTTCTTTATAGGTGGGTGATGGCACTGGGTGGTTTTAGCCTTCTGCCCCCGGCCCTTATTGACATCTTGCTCCTGCCAGGAAATGTAAGAGCCTCATACTGCCTCTCTGGCATCCAGTTGCAAGCCCCTTTGAGCTGGCATAGTCCTAATCAGAGTCTATGGCTCATTCAGGCAGTGGCAGGGGCCCTTTCCCAACTGGCTTTTCTGTTCTAAGGGCTTAGTTACTATGTGAGGTCATTAGGGAGGACTTCTTGGAGGAAGTGAGCCTCGCAGTTAATTGCATTTAGGGAAACTCAAAGGGGAAGGAAAAGAAGTGGCAGTGAGTAGCCACTGCAAGGTCCAACCAGTCCATCCTAAAGGAGATCAGTCCTGGGTATTCACTGGAAGGACTGATGTTGAAGCTGAAACTCCAATACTTTGGCCACCTGATATGAAGAGCTGACTCATTGGAAAAGACCCTGATGCTGGGAAAGATTGAGGGCAGGAGGAGAAGGGGGCGACAGAAGATGAGATGGCTGGATGGCATCACCGACTCGATGGACGTGGGTTTGGGTGGACTCCAGGAGTTGGTGATGGACAGGGAGGCCTGGTGTGCTGCGATTCATGGGGTCGCAAAGAGTTGGACACAACTGAGCGACTGAACTGAACTGAACTGAACTGAAGATGGGGGTTGAAGTACTGATGGGATCCTTGGCTGGTAGTGAAGATGGGGCCTCAGGTGCCTGGAGAAGGTGTGGCCCCTTTCCTTCCAGGCTGCTTTGGTGATGGGGGAGGGGCTGGGATTCTGCCTCCACCCATCAGACATTCCAGAGCCAGGGTGGGCCTGGCCTGGAGTCCCTGGGGCCTCCGCTAGAGACTTGCTGGTACCTACCTAACACTGTACCCCGCCCCCGACTCCACTTCCTATTTTTTAGGCCCAGGCTGTCACTCTCACAGTAGCCCAAGCCTTCAAAGTCGCCTTTGAGTTTTGGCAGGTATCCAAAGAAGGTGAGCCTTGTTTGTGGATGCAGCAGAGTGGGTGATGTGGGGAGTGGGGGGTCAGCCCAGCAGTAGGGGCGGGGCAGATGGTGAAGGCTCTGGCATCCACTTCATCACCTACGTGGTTTGTGGCTTTGGCCAGGTCCCTGCACCTCCGAGCCTGTTTCTCCATCTGAAGAAATAGGGAACAGCTGTCTCCCTCCCCCAGGGTGCTTGTGAGGAGTTTCTTTCCTCCCTTCTGGAGACCTGACACCTGGCCCCCCTGAGATGGGCCACAGCCTGCCCCTGCCCAGAGAGGGCTAGGGCTGGAGTGCTGGGCTCGGCGGCTCCCAACATGCTGTGCTTGCATGCTGTGCTTGGTCCCACAGAGAAGGAGAAGAGGGAGAAAGCCAGCCAAGAGGGAGTGGACGTCCTGGGCGGGGGCCGCCAAGACAGCACCCCTTCGTTGAAGAGCCGTAAGTCTTGAGCTGGGGGAGGGGCCTGCCCTTCATCCAGCGCACTCCCCCCTCACCTGCTACCTCCCTCCTGGGCCAGGGTCAACTCCTAGGTTCTAATTTTTATTTTGTTGTTAAACTAACAATAATTATAGATAAATTCGCGAATGTAGGCAAAGGGGAAAAAATGACTTGTTTAGGTGTGTGTCCAAATATGTCCAGATATGTCCTATACAGTTCTAGGAATCTGGGTATGCTTCTCCCCCTCCACACTTTACAGAACCTCAACGCCTGTTGTGAATATGGGTTCCAGCCTAAATCATGAGTGGAACAGAGCCTCCCACCCTGTGAGCTGCTGTGCAGCTGCCTCAGGAAGTTCCAGGGTGGGGCTCCGGTGGTCTGGGTGGTGGGCCTGGAAAGGCCATGCCCAAGGAGGGAGTCAGGACCAGGCCAGCCCAGGAGACGCCAGGACGGGGCCCAGAGGCTGGGCTGAGGACAGGAGCCTCCCCTCCCACTGACGCACCTGACCCCCCATAGTGGTCGTCACTGGGAACCTGCTGGACTTGGAAGAGATGGCCAAGGCCCCGCTGTCCATGGTCAGCGCGAACACCACCAACACGGACCAGCCACCGCGGTCTCAAGCCTTAAACAGCAGCAGTGTTGTCTGGGTGAGTGGTCATGGGGCCTAGGGATCCCCCCCGGATCCAGTGAGCCTCGGCCTGGTCCCCGGATGAGGCCTAAGGCAGCTCCTGGACACCCACTTCCTGCAGGCCTCTAGGAGGTCCTGACCCTAGCAGCACCCAGACCCCGGGTAGGGGATGAACAATGTCCCTTTGAACCTAGGGCTGCGTCGCCAAGAGGCTTGGCTCCCAGCAGAGCTGTCTCCTCACAATGCCCGCTCTTGGCCCGAGCATCCAGCTCTGCCCACTGCAAGACCAGCCAAAGGCCCCCTTGTTCTCCATGTGGGCCGTTCTCTACTGACGCCCCCTCCCCCTCGGCCGTCTGAAAGAGAAGCCTGAGACCCAGGCAGGCAGCCTGGCCCTTGACTGGCTCTGTGACCCGGGGCAAGCCCCCCGACCGTGCTCTGTCTCAGCTCTTTCACTTCCTCAGTGATGATGATGACCTCTGCCTGAAGAATCTTCCAGAGGAACCTGATTTTTTTTTTTTAATTAAAATTTTTTTTTCATTTGTGAATAATTTCAGACATGAAGTATTACAAAAACAGTACAAAGAATTCCTGTTCCCCTTCATATAGATTCCCCAGTTGTTGACATCCTACATAACCTGCATAACAGAGATCAAAATCGATAACATTGATATAGCACTGTTACATAAGATACAGGTTTTGATTCACATTTCTCCGCTGTCCCTCCAGTGTCCCCTCTCTTGTCCAGGATCCACTGCAGAATGACACATTACTTTACTTGTCATGTCCCTTTAGTTTTTGACAATCTGGGTGTCGAGGGACTTGAAAAACTGCCAAATCCCACTGCCTGCTGGGGGCCACCCAGTGTCCCCCCCGAGCGGGCACCGTGAACTGGTCTGAGAGCCAGCCTTGCCACCTGCCCGTCCCCCTGGAGGCTGCAGAGGGAGCCTTGCCCATTTTTTTTTTCCCACCTAGGCTGTGGGATTCCTGCCACCAGCTATCCCTCGTGAGCTTAGAATCCTGGCTCAGCTTTTGGAATCGGGTAAAAGCAAGCAGATCTTCCCCCCACCCTCTCCCTCTCAGATTTGGAAAGCCGCAGATATCATTCAGTCCAGCCTCCTCATTTTACAGAAGGAAAAGCCGTGTCTCAAAGAGCAGCGGTGACTTGCCTCACTGAGGTGTCGCCGAGTCGTGGTAGAGCCGGGCACTGAACCCCCAGGCCTCTGGGCACCCAGGTGGCCTCTTTCCCATCCCAGGTTTGGGTCCCTGTGCTGAGATGCTGATGGCAGTAGCCAGGGGGAGGCCTTCCTGTGCCCATTCCTCCAGGTGCCCACCAGGCTCCTCCCGTCCTCCTGTATGCTCGGTCCCCGTAGCTTCCCAGGGCTGTGGGCACATGCTCCCCCTCTGAGGGCTCTCATCGCTTGCTTTGTTTTCCCCAAGGAGCTGGATGACGGCCTGGATGAAGCGTTTTCAAGGTAACGTTAGCTGGGCTCCTGATGCTGGGGAAGGAGGCCTGGCGCTTGCAGGGGGTGCGGAGCTGGCCTCCTGGGCTCCTTGCTGTGTCTGAGAATGTGAATTCTGACCTTCTCCAAAGGGAAAACCTCAACTTGAATATGTCCAGGGGCGGGGAGCTCACTATTCAGCCAGGCCTGCGAAAGTGTCCTTGCCGATGAAATCTGAAGCTATTATTCCTCGTGGCTGCCTGAGCACAGTCTGAGCTGAATTGAGCGCACTGCAGCTCCGGTTGGCTTCCTCTTCCTGTACCTAGTGTGGCCTTCAAAAATGGGCTTTTGGCACAGTCTCTGTCCCCTCCCTAGGTTTTGCCTCTGGAAAAAGGGGCAGGGAGAAGGCAATGTTAAATTAAATCCATGTAGCATTTACTTGAGGGGGAAGTGAAGCCCATCAGGAGATAGGTGGTCTAGCTGGAAGCTGGTGGCATTTCCCCTCCTTACCAGGGTTCATCTCTGTCCATGGCTACCTTCAGCTTGGGGACACGCCACCAGGAAGGAGGGCTGAGGAGGGGCCTGGGCAGCTCAGGGTCCTGAGTCAGGCCTTCCTTTCTCCCTTGGGACCCGCAGCAGCCCCCTACAGCCATCTTCCCCCTTCCCCAGCCCTGTCCTGCCAGAGCCAGGGGTAAGCTCTCAGCCCAGCCCTGGGGGCCGGGGAGCGGCAAGTGTGGCCCCTTCATTGCTCTTTTGCCCATCTCTCCTGCTTCTCTGGCTGACTGCAACCATCCTGTTTGAAGGAAATCTTTTCATTTGCTTTTTCTAGATTGCTTAAGTGTCATGTGCCCTTAATTAACAACTTTGAAAATCAGCAAAGCATTAAACAAGAAATAACACCATCCCATAATTCCACAGCCCAGACTTTGGGGCTTAACTCATGCTGATCTTATGCGTTTTTTTTGGCCTTGATCAGCTCGTGATATTTGTATTTGGGGATCCTGATTTTTCACTCTACGCTGGTATATATCGGGAGCATTTCTCCAGGCTATTGAAAACTCCTTGTGAACGCCTCATTCACTGACTGCCTCACGTTCTTTTAAGGATGTGGGCTGTAATTAATGCTCCGGGTTTTTTTGACATTTAATTGTTCCCCTTTTTGCATTTACTTTGTGAACGGCGCTGTGTTGAGCGTAGTTAAAGCCAGTGGTCTTCCATGGTTGCCCCAGGCCCTCTCTCACGCACGCCCCTCTCTGCCCTGGCACAGCTGCCCTTTCTTCTCTTTCCTGGACATTTCCTGATGGTGCCATGGGTGCCCCAGCCTCTCTGTGGTGGGAATGCCACTGCCTGCCCCACAGTTTTCTGAGCCAGTTGACCCTCAAGGGTAGACTCTCTGGTTAGAGGTTCCACCTCTCCCAACATCTGGGTCTTTCTGTTCTCTAAAAAATAATTTTATTTATTATTTTTGGTGCAGTGGGTCTTCGTTGCTGCACGAGGGCTTTCTCTAGTTGCAGTGTGCAGGCTTCTCATTGTAGCGACTTCTTTTGTTGCAGAGCATGGGCTCGGTGGCTGAGGTATGTGGGCTCAGTTGCCTACATGTGGAATCTTAGTTCCCTGACCAGGGATCAAACCTGTGTACCCAGGCCAGTTCCTAACCCCTGGACCACCAGGGAAGTCCTGCCTCTTTCTTCTTTGTCCCTGAGTCCTGCCGTTTGCCCACCCATGCTCTCTGGCTTCTGACCCTGGTGCTGGACTGTCTCCTTGGGCCCCCACCAGTCCCTTGCCTGGGACCCCAGCTTACACGGCTCTGCCTTCCAGGCTGGCCCAGTCTCGGACGAACCCTCAGGTCCTGGACACTGGACTGACGGCGCAGGATATTCATTATGCCCAGTGCCTCTCGCCTGTCGACTGGGACAAGCCTGACAGTGGTGGCGCCGAGCCGGACAACCTCTTCAACTTCTGAAGCCTGGGGCTGGCAGGACACGTGATGAACCAAAGCTCCCTACGTTTGGGATGGGGCCAGCTCCTGGACCCCCTCGGCCACCCTCCTCCAGTCGGCAGCACTGTCAGCCTGCAGATCAAAGCTGCAGCCAGTCAAGCAGAGGGAAGGAGAGATTTTTTTTTTTTTAACTCCATTCTTTCTCTGAGAACTGAAAGATGCCTTGAATATTTATTCAGTGACTCCTGGTTCCAGAAGCTGGTCTGGCATCCGGCATGAGCGCATTGTTCTAACCAGCTTCCCGCCCCTTGCCATGGGCGTCAGGATGGTAACCAAAGCGTTTCTCGTCCCTGCTCTCTGAGGGCCCAGGTTTCCCTGGAGGTGCCCCTGCTCCCTACTGAAAGGAGTTGGGTCCTTTGTTTCTGCCACCCTTTGAGCACAGGAGGGCCCCACAGCCTCGGGAGAAGACGCGGCGTCCTGCTTGCCTTCTCCGTAGGCCCCAGCAGGCTGGGGCTTGAGCTGCTGCCCTCGGGGGCTCAAAGAGACAGGGGCAGCCCCTGACCAAAGACGGCACATGGCAGGCACTTTAGAGCGCTCACCGCGGGTGCGGTCCCTGCTCCTCGATGGTGCTGCGTTGTGTAGAGCTTTCTTTCTGCCCTTCTTCCAAGAGAAGGGGCCCAAAGTCCCCATGGAGGGTCCCCACCAGTGCCAGGAACCAATGTAACTGGCTGCCCACAGACTCAGAGTCTGCCTGCGACGGTGGGGTCCCCTGTGTGACCGACGCCCCCTCCCCAGCCACCAGCCCACCCTGCCCTTCCTCCTCCAGCACTGCTGTTGGGTCTGAGCCCCGCCTCCCCACGGCGCATGAAACCTAACACCTAGCTTTGTTCTGGGACTCCCTGGTTGCAAGTTTCAGGTGAGGAAACTTGAGACCACACATGGGGAAGAAGTAAAAGTCTTTTTTTTCCCTAGCTTTGTTGTCCTCCTAGGAACCAAAATGCCCCGGCTATTTTCTGACCAAAATGTGTTTCATAACAAACCATCTGGTGCCTTTACACACAGAACTGGCATGAGCCTGCGTGCCCTGCTAAACTGTCTTGCTGTTGATTTCCTTGAAAATGGAAGTGTTTGAAGTCTGCTAATTCAGAGGGTGAAACAAAACCAAACTTCATAAGCGTTACGCAGTTCCTTCCTGACGCTCCAACCCCAGGTCGGTGCCAGCAGCCGCCTCTCTTCAGAGTCTACCGCCCCCCACCAACAGGGCTCTCGGCAAGGCCGCCAGCACACCCTCCATCCTCAGGTGCCCCCCAGGCCTGGCTTTACCAAGCTGAAGTCCCTGGTGGTCGTTGGAGCAAGTTATACCAGCCTAGGAAACATCATTCTTTAGATTTTAAGTATCTAAGCATTGGCATCAGAGCACAGAAATACCGGGGTGAGACGCGGGGTGGGGTTGTCTTCATCAGAGTGTGGCCCTGGCCCAGCTCCCGCGCCGCCCCCCTCTCCCCAGCCCAGACCTCCCTGGTGTCAGCCCCTGTGTCTGCCAGGAGGCAGCAGGGATTGGGCCTGACGCAGGCCGCCCCTTATCACAAGGGTCCAGGAGCCGGGGGAAGGGCTGTGCTGTGCTTGCGTGACTCGCCGTGGGGCCTCCAGCGGGTCTCCGGCCGACAGTGGCCGCTGTGCTCCCCGTGTGTCTGCAGATAAGTGTGCTTTACTTGCTGTTGCTATAAAGGAATTCTAAAGAAAAAATAAGTAATAAATGTTCTCTTTTTGAAATACAAACAACACTCGGATGGAGCGGCCTCTGGCGGACCCTGCCCTGGAGTGGTTGGAGCCGTGGTGACCACAGGCCCAGACGTGGGGGGCGGTGGTCTGTGGTCCCGCAGACGAAGCCAGCAGGCCCCCTTTTCACTGGCCGATGAGCTGTGCGAGGTCATCTCTGAAGAGCGTAGTGAGCTCGGCCCTGGAGAGGTCTCGGAAAGTCTAGGTCAAGGCCCCTAACCAGGGTCTGTGACCCCTTGAAATATACATGGCCACACATACATTTTTCTTAGGAAGAATGTCTGTCATTTTCTCAACCTCTCAAATGAGGCCATGATATTTATTCATTTGACAGACTTTGTGCTAAACTCAAACCAGGCCTGGGATTTTGTGCTGGGGACAGCGGTCCAGACACCTTGTCCATATGGACTCAGGACACTGCGGCTCGGGTGATTGGGGAGGGTGGAAAGTGTGTTTTGGTGACTTGGGAGACCCAAGGTCTAGCTCTGGCTTTTCTGCCTGGGGCTATGACTTCTTTCCTTGAGCCCCATCTGGGAAAAGGGTACAACCATCACGACGCTTTTCTGCCTCTCTGGGTTTTGTGGGACTTGCGTGACAGTTACCATATTGTTGGTGATGGGCGTAGATGGCTCAGAGGTTATCTCAGAGCAAAAGGCAGTTTGGACCAAATATATTCAAGGAAGTCAAAGTAACACTGATAACAGTGGCCACTGTTAACTGAGCTCTCTTTCTCGGTGCCCGTTGCCAGGCTCTCAGCTCTACCTCCTGTCAGGGCTCCTCTTGAGCCCAGGTGGGTCTTGCTCCCTTTCCCACTGTAGGCACTGAGGCACCTCATGTGGCCAGAACTTGGCAGAGACACACAGCCTCAGGTCTGTGTGACCCTCCACTCTGCCGTGTCCTGGTCCCCCCAGCAGCCACATTGCAGTCATGCCCCCTGTGCCCTCCCATCAAGCTGCACAGAAAGGCCACCATCTTCAGGCTTCCAGGGGGATCTCCTCGGACATTTATCTCTTTGTCCTTTTTAAACGGTGATAATAAAGTCCCTGGAACTCAGGGCGGAGCCTCTGATGTTGGCTCTCAGGCAGAGTGACTGTGAATTCTGAGCGGATGGGAGATGACGGAGAAATTCTCTCCTTTCTTCCTCTCCCATAATCTGAAAAGACATCCAACAAGTTCATCTTTCGGTTTAAATTTGGCCAGTGCCTTTAGTCTCCGGATGTCTCAAATCATGAATCCTGAGCTCCCGCCATCTGCTCTTTCATGCATAACGGATGAAGCCAAGGAGAACAAAGTCGCCTTTCAGATTTGATGTGACCTTCAGCTTCACTGGGTGGATGTTGGGGTCTCCTCTCCCTGGAGGAGAGACCATCCCAATTAAAATCTCTCCAGGGACTTGCTAACAAGTCCAGAGAAGGAATCTGGGTGAATTCCCATGTCCTCCATTCCAGTCTGGGGTCTGTTCACTGGCCTTCCTCTCTCTGCTCCTCCCTGTTCTTGGAGCAGCTGGGCGGCCTCTTTGTTATCGGAGTGAGCTTTTCTCCAGGGCTCACATGTCAGGCCCTGTTAGTCCTTTACACCTAACATCAGAGATATTAGTACTCCCTCCCCAACCATACCAGGAGCTGAGTGGTCCTAGTACCACTTTCAAGATGGGACAATTGACCAAAGTCTCCCAGCCAGTAAGGAATGGACCTTGGATTTGAGTTCTGGTCTGCTTGTGTATTTCCATGGCACTACCTACCCCATGGAGTACCTACCTACTTCAAGCCGAGCTGCCTGTTCCCTGCTCTGGGGAGCCTTTCCCTCAGCATGGAAGGGAGCGGTAGGGCCCTGGCTGGGCTCGGTATGTAGGGCAGTAGGGGCTGACTTAACAGGCTGGGGGAAACCTTTCCCACTGTGCAGGTGTGCCCTTGGTGCTGGTTCCCTGAACATGCCCAGTTGAGGACTTGGAAGGGCATGCCTCATCACATTCAGGTCCTGTCTGGCCCCCAGCCAGCATCACCCTGCCTGTGGTGGAGTGGGGAGGTGAGGAGATGCCCAGAGTGAGCTTTGGTGTCCCTCAGAGGGGGACAGTATCCTCTGGGAGCAGACTCAAGGTGTCAGGTGGTGAATACCAGTCTCGGGCTGAGAAAGAGAGGAACACATCTCTAGAACCCTGGCAGCATCTGAACCCAGTAGCTAGTTTAAGCCGCTGCTCAGTGACTGCTAGTAGGCATTATTAGCCCATTTTAAAGATGATTACACTGAGACCCACAGAACTGCCACCTGCCAGCCTCACACAGCTGGGAAGAGGCAGGCCGGGGATTCAGAGCCTTGTGTTTTCCACTGTCCTGAGGTGGCCCCACCTCTCTGCCAATCTCTTGGAACATTTGGACAATACCACGTCCTCTCTCCCTTAGGAATTTTGGGGCCCAGCACGTGGATGCTGACTTAGACTGGGGCCTTTACTTCCAGCCAGGACAGATGTGAGCTGTGTCGCAAGTCCTTGTTAACCAGCTGACCACACCTGCTAAGCCCCAGCATGGGGTCGGGCTGCTGGGATATGACGACCTCTTCATTGTCCAGGGTTTTTGGGTCATGGCGCCCTAGAAAGCTCCTGGGCGTGGGCTAGGTCTGTACCACACCAGGGGAACATGAGAAGTCAGAGCTGGAAACCAGGGAGGATTCCAGAAGAGGGGTGTGGTCCAGCTGGGCCTCGAAGGAGGGGAGCATGGTTGGAGACTGCCTTTGCTAGCCTGGGAGCTCCGGGGGGTCAGGGCCTGGGACTGACCCACCTGTGGTCTCAGCGCCCAGTGCCGCCCCTGGCACAGAGTGGCCGTAAGTGACTCGAGTCAGCTGATGAAAAGAGAACACAACCAGCCGGACTTCCTGTGAGAACCTTCGAGAGCAGGGGCAGCCTCAGATCGGCAGGCAAGGCTGGAGTCAGCAGCCCAGAGATCAACTTTGTGGGTTATCTGTTCTGGAAGCAAAACCGCCTGGTGGTCAGCTTCCCATTGCCCCCTGGGCTTTGGCTCTCCAGGTCTCCTTGCAGCCCGCGACGTTGCATGTCCAGTCCAGCCTGGATTCTTTCAGGGCTGCCACGCCCTGTCCCCCACCCCCTAAAGAGGAGAGAGGTCCCTTCCCCACGTGTGCTGGAGGGGTCCACGTGCTTGTGGAGAAGTGGGAATGATGATAACAAGGAGAGGCTGGAGGAAGGGCCTTGGTGAGTTCTCAAGCACGTAATGAACATCGGCTCATCACCCGTCTCTCCATTCCCTCTCCTCGAGGGCTCTGAGGTCTCATCTGCTGCTCGAGCTGCTGGCACGGATGCCTGGAAGAGAGAGCAGAGAGCTGTAATTATGAGCACAGCCCCTGGAGCCAGGCTGGATTTGACTCTCAGATTTGCCACTTATTAGCCATGTAAATGACTGAAGAGCAGATGACTTAATAGTCTGGGTCTCAGTTTACTCGTATATAAAACAGTGAAAGTCTCTTGTACGGTGAGATCAAACCAGTCAATCCTAAAGGAAAGCAACCCTGAATATTCACTGGAAGGACTGATGCTGCAGCTCTGATATTTTGGCCACCTGATGCAAAGAACCCACTCGTAAAAAAAGACCCCGATGCTGGGAGAGATTAAGGGCAGGAGGAGAAGGGGGCAACAGAAGATGAGAGATGGTTGGATGACATTGTCAACACAGTGGACGTGAGTTTGAAGGACAGGGAAGCCTGGTGCGCTGCAGTCTGTGGGGTTACAAAGAGTCAGACACGACTCAACAATGAACAACAAAAATAGGGCGATAACAGCCCCGTCCACACAGGGATGTTGTGAGGAGTAAATGAGTTAGTACTGGCAAGGTGCTGAGAACTGTCCGCTGTCGCTATCACTTGCTTTATTGTCATTGCGAGGGCTTCTGGGGGAAGGGAGGAGGTGCAGGACCAGGGTCCCCACAGGGCTGTGGCTCCACGCGCGATGGCAAAGGGGGAGGAGACAAGTCACATGCCACTAGCATGCCACCCAATGCAGGCTCTGGCCCCTCCCCATCAGGTGTGCCTGCAGGGAAAACTCCAGAAACCTCGGTAACCAATCAGGATGCAGGCGAGAAAACCGTCCACTCTAGCTGTTGCACATAGGAAATAAATCTCTTAATAAAGAGATTCGGCCCTCAGAACCACTGGGAGAACTTGGGAGTGTGAAGGAAGGCCCGCAAGGTTCAGGGAATCCGGAAAGTTTGGAGTTGAGCCCCTGCCGTGGCCTGGCCACCCTCTGCTCCAGCCCTTGGTCCTGCGGGATCTGGTCGCACGGCCAGAAGCTGATACAAAGCCAGCTGGCCAGGGAGGTAGGGAGAGTCGTTCCCAGGTGTCCAGCCTTTGAGATGCAGGCGGGCACGTTGGAAGGAAGGGAAATGGTGCTGAGACCACCTGGCCGCCCTTCCTTCCCTGACACTCCTGAGGGAGGCAGTGGGAGAGAAGCTGGGCGGTTGGGCCAGAGAAAGCCTCACCACTGTGCCCACCGTGTCAGGTCCTGTGTTGAGAGCCGACACACGTGGTCGTCAATCCTGGCGACAGCAGTGTGAGAGCTGAGACTGAGAGGTGGCGGGACTGGCCCAGGCTGGACCGCAGGCCTGTCTGTACATCAGCTCGGGCCCTGCCTCCGGATGCTCTCTGAGCCAGGCCGGGCGTCAGGAGTCATCTGTGGCACCCACCATCCACCGCCAGATGGGGTTCCGCATGCTTGGAACGCGGCAGTAAGCGACCCATGACAAAGACCCCATCCCACGGAGTTGCGTTCCCCAGGAGGAGGAGGATCTGACCCTCCCTCCTCCCCGGAGATGTAGCATTAATCTGTGCGGTGCTCAGTACCATGAAGGATGAAAACCCAGCAGTGGAGATGGGGGGCAGGGCTGCTTTATACAGGGGCGGGGTGTGGGGGGAGCGGGTCAGCGCTTGAGCACGGACCTGAAGGTGGGGGAAGGAAAGAGCACTTAAGACAGAGGAGACGACAAGCGCACCCCGGCCCCCTGCCACCCCAGGAAGAGCGGGGTGTGAGCAATAGAAGCGGGGAGGGGGGCGGAGGTCGGTGCGGCCGGAAGCAGAGAGCCTGGAGACGGGTCAGAGGGCAAGTCAGCGCCGGGACCTTGGCTTGCTTGGGACGGCGCGGGCGGTTCTGTGCAGAGAGAAAGATCACAGAGGCTGCAGACGCCTCGGGGCTGTGGCGGTCATGGGGTGAGGCTCAAAAGAGAGCGGGCTCAGGGCTAGAGACGGGGCAGGTGGGAGCTTGTCATCCGGACGCACTTCCGACTCCGTTCCCGCAGAGGGTGGTCTGTGGTGTGTGTGGGTCTGCGCCTCCAAGTCCCCGCCCGCGTCAGGCTGCGGTGTGAGTGTCCCCAGGCACGTGTGACACCCCGGTGGGCGTGTGCAGCCGGCGCGTGCTGTGCTCCGGGGGTGGGTGTCTGAACGTGAGCGTGCCGACGGCTGATCTGGGGGGGAGCCGGCCGGTGCGTTTCTTTGTGCCCGTGTGGGCGCCTCGCTGGTCTGTAGGGGGCAGCATTGGGGAATGTTTTTGATTTTGGCCCCTTCACTGTCTGGTCCCCCTACTGGCTTGACCTTCTGCAGCGCTCGGCTCTACTTTTCACAGCAAATCCGCACAGAGGCCCCTGGGGCCCACAGGGGGGTTGAGGGTCTGCCTTTTGGGGGCATCGGACAGCTGAAGTAGAGAAGACACCCAGCCCCGCGTTCCCACATCACGGAGTCCTCCTCCTTCCCCAGGGACCCAGTTGGACCAGGGCTTTCAGCACCCAGTTAGGAAGGCTGTCTCAAGTTTGAGTCCTGCCAGCCCACAGTAAGAGTCATATTCCCGAGCCTGGAGGCCTTGAACTTCAGCACGGTGGAAGAAAATATAAAACAAGGTTAGGAGTCAGAGGAACCTGAGTTCAAGTCCCGTTCCTGTCATATACTAGACATAGTTCATACCTGTGGTTGAATGATGACTTGGTTTCCTCTCTGTAAAGCGAGGACCTGCCTCGTGGTGTCATTATGAAGATTAAATGAGAACTTACTACATGCCAGGCCCTGTGCTAAGGGGCTTTGCGTGAATCACCTTGTTAAATCCTCTACAGTGGATGCTGTCCCCATTTTACTGAAGAAGAAACTGAGGCCCAGAGAGGCAATGTTACCTGCCTGCAGTCACTCACCTAGGAGTGGGAGAACCTGGATCTGCACTAGGCAGTCTGACGTCAAGAGCAGCAGCGTGACACAGTGACTATAGAGCCTAGCGCCTGAGTTCTGGGAGGTGATTGGTCAGTTGTAATTACTGATGCCAGATGGCTATTCAGGGTCAAACTCCTGACCCCAAAGGATAGCTCTGGACTCTCCTTGCCCCTTTTAAATTTTAAAGAAGACAGTGGGAAAACATCAGACTTGGGAGACTTGAAGTTCTGATCCTGGCTTTGCATCTCATTCACTACGTGACTTTGTACTCACTTCCCAACCCCTGGCTCCATTTCCCCTCATCTGTACAATGGGCACACTCCTTTCCAGCCTGCCTGTAAGGATCCAGTGTGTGCGGAAGAGCTTGCAACCTGTTATAGGTTGACTTGTTTCCTCCCAAAGACGTGTCCAAACCCCAGTATATCAGAATGTGACCATGTTTGGGAAGAGAGTCTTTACAGAGGTAATCAAGTTAAAACAAAGTCATTTGAGTGGTGCCCTTATGAAAAGGGAGAGATTTGGACAGAGGGACAGACAGTCTCAGAGGGAAGGCTGTGTGAAGAGACACAGGGAGAAGGCAGTGTGAAGGCTGGAGTGATGCTGCCAAGGGACACCCGGCGCAATCAGAAGCTGGAGGAGGTGAGGCAGGGTTTCCTGCCGGTGGTGGTCGGGAGGGCACAGCCCTGCCGACACTTGGACTTCGCCTTCTGGCCTCCAGAACTGTGAGACAGTCCATCTCTGGTGTTCTAAGCCACTCACTTTGCAGTATAGGTTTCCCTGTTATTCCAAAGTTCCTGAGTCGGTATAAAGCAAAGGTGCAATTCCACAGGGCACACCTCGCTGACAGATGCGCAAAGGAAATCCTGTGAAAGTACAGATGCTCACAGACATAGTTCAAAGCTAAGGTGGCTCGAGCTGCTGAGATGGTATTTTCAGGAAGGCAGCCGGGCGGTGCCACTCTCACAGCTCTGCGCGCGTTGCCTCTGTGACGGCTGCTGCAAAATAAACGCTGAGCGCTAGTTTCGCTCTTTGCCTTTTTCATAAAAGCGAAAATCCTCTTGGATGTCTTTCGGTTAGTGAAAACAGGAACTGATGTCGATCTTCCGTAAACACAAAGTGTCATAAAGCAAACTGGGTTTTTTTTTTAAGACTTTTTTTTTTCTTTGATGTGGAACATTTTCAAACTCTTTATTAAATTTGTTACAGTATTCCTTCTGTTTTACGTTTTGGTTTTATCAGTTGCGAAGCATGTGGGATCTTAGATCCCTGGCCAGGGATTGAACCCACACCCCTGCGTTGGAGGGTAAAGTCCCAACCACTGGATCATGGGGGAAATCCCAGAACAAACTTTCCAAAAGCGAGGAGACCTGTTCCTTGTTCTGCAGCTCCAGGAAAGTAAAATGGGCCTGTGACATAAGATCCATGATGCCCAGCATTTTTTTTTTCTGGGGATACAAGCATGCACCCCACTGATGCTGTGAAGAGACTGAGACTTAGAGAGGTGAAGTCACCAGTCCTTCACACAACGGGTGAGCACAGTGCCAGGACTAAACCAGGGTCCTTCCGACCCCGGAGTCTGTGCTGCTTTGCTCAGGAGCAGGGGCTGCGGCTGGAGGCCGGGTGACCCTGTGACCTTGGAGCAGCCCAGGAACCAGAACGCAGATCTTCAGCTTTGCTCTGCAGCCCTTCCCCGTCCGCTTCTGCACTCCGGGGCAGTTGCCCTGCCTGCCTGCCTCCAGGCTATAGGGTCTCACGGCCTGGATCACCGAAGCCCATAGAATAGCCCCGGCTGTACATACTTGCAGAGGGAGGTGGCAGTTAGTGGCTCCTTGGTGTCAGAGCCGGAGGACCAGTTTCAAGTCCTGACCCCATCACTGCCTGGTTCACTTGAGTGTGTCAGCACCCTGCTCTCTGCGCCCCAGTTTCTTTGTCTGTGAAGTGGGACCACGAACCAGATGCTACCTTCCCAGAGGGCTGGTATACAGGTTCAGCAAGGACAGAGTGGGCGGAAGCTCCGAAGCTGCTGTAACGGGCCTTCTGCCCAGGTAGGGCCCCGCCTGGGGCCCCCGGGGCACTGTGTCCTCAGCGCTGCCTGGTGGGAAGGAAGGTGGGCCAGGATTGGAAAGATTCTAAAAGCTCTGCCTCCCGTCCTCAACTCCCCCTGACCAGAGTCCCCTCTCAGCCCCCTAGGGTTGCTGTAGGGAAGGGGTGTTGGATTAGGATGATTTATGGTTGTAATTTATCAAGCACTTAGTCTGCGCCTGAATGTTGTTTTATAGTAATTTTAGAACAGCTCTGCGGAGTAGGGGGTGTAGGTCCCATTTTACAGATGAGGAAACAGGCTCAGAGAGATGATGTAATTTGCCTCAGGACCCACAGCCCAAAGGGGGCAGGCCAGGATTTGAGGCCTGGCCTCCCTCAACACATCATATCAGCCTGCCATTTGGTGGAAACTGGGGTGGGGCCCAGAGAGAGGATGGACCTTGACTAACGACACGCCGAAGGACAGGGTCAGACCTCAGGTCCAGGCCTTTCTTCCTCACAGAAAGCTGGGCTGAAGGGCAGAGGCAGGCACCTACATGGTTAGCGAACCCCAGTTACAGGTCTGGAGCCTTTGCCTGCCCCTCCTGGTGTGGAGGAGGCCATGTGTCGTCAGGGCTGGCTGGAAGCACAGATGGGAAGCAAGCCAGTGTGGCCCAGGCCAGTGTTTGCGCTCTAAGAACAGACTGACTTCTGCCTAAGACCTGGCTGCAAGGTACCTGGGCCCTGGGTGCCCCTGATGATGTTCTGCGAGCGTGGCCTTCAGTGCCTGCCCTGCTGAGTCACCCCTAGGCAGAAAAGGCCCAGTGCTATCTCAATTCCACTGGCTGGGAAAGA
This sequence comes from Antilocapra americana, assembly GCA_007570785.1. Taxonomy (NCBI): domain Eukaryota; kingdom Metazoa; phylum Chordata; class Mammalia; order Artiodactyla; family Antilocapridae; genus Antilocapra; species Antilocapra americana. The sequence goes on from ML660197.1 coordinate 4,338,717, forward strand.
TCAGGAGAGAGGATGTCTTGAATGCTGCCTTATCGCAATAAGTTTGTCGATTCAGCTCATTACGTTTAATTAGAATTATTTAATTAGAATCTTAATAAAAGAGTAAAACAGGAAGGAGGCTGAGAAGCGGAAGTAAGGAGATCCGTGCTGAGCATATGAAGTAGACCCAGCCGGGGGGTGGAGAGGCGGAGGGGCCAGCAGAACATTCACCTGGAAGGCGGGGGATAGCGCGTCTGCGTGTCCCGGGACCACCCGGGCCCGGGGACCTGGTCACGGGGAGATGGGAGCTGAGGGCCTGGGGCGGGGCTCTCACCACCCGTTCCGCGTGCCGGGCCGGGCTGAGGACGCGGGGCCTGTGGAGATGAGCAGGACCCATTTCCTGCCCTCAAGGGAAATAGACAAGATGCCAGTTACAAGGCCCGGTGCCCTGGAGAGACGGTGGTCACTGCAGCAGCTTCAGACGGGTGTCTGACCTGGGCTGGGGCTGGAAGCTTTCTAGAGCATTGATGCCATCCTGTGGGGACACCTGAACCTTGAGTTGCAGTTAAGATGAGGAAGAGGAGAGCTTCAAGCAGGTCTGGGGAAGGCTCCTGTGGGGGGCAGGGAGGAGTGGCGGTTCAGAGCAAGGCCCTGGAGCCAGGTGGCTGGCCCCCCATCCCAGCACTTCCTCTGTGGGCTCTGGCAAGTTACATCACTCCTCGGAGCCTCAGTTTCCTCATCTGTGAATAAGAGCAACAGTGGATCCGTCTCCTAGGGCTCTTGTGTGGTGAGATGAGCTGCTGTACGGACAGCATTGGAACTGCAGCTGGCATGTGGTCAGTACTATGCGCATTAGCCCTCCGGAGTCCGCCTCTCCTCCAAGGGGAGATGCCAGGAGTGGTCAGTTACACATGTCTGGGAGGGGATCTAGCCGTGGTGCTCATCACCTCCACTTCCTCTTTCCTCATTCCCTGAAGGACTCGGTTTGTTCAGAGGTATGCCCACCTCAGGGCCCTGGCTCTTCAGGGCAGCTGACCCCACACCACAGCTCCAGAGTGGGATCTGGAGACACTCACTGGTGCTAGGTCCCAGTGAGGCTGGAGAGCCAGCCTGGTTCCACAGTCAGGGGAAAGTCTTCCTCTCCCCTCCCTCCTCCTCCCCTCTGTCTCTCCCATCTCTTCCCTTCCCCTCCCCTTGCCCACCCCACTCCTCTGGTTTTCCTCTTCCTCTCCCTCCTGGGCACGTACACACAGAAGCAGGTGGCTCCGTTGCCATCCCTTAGCGAACCAGAGCTAGGATGAAGCCAGTGATGTGCCGGTGTACCACCTCTTCAAACTGAAAAGGAAAAAAAAAAAGCCCCGATACGTGGTACTGGCTGATTTCCAAGGTGTAAATACTCCCTCCATGGTCAATTTCAAACTGCCAACATGAGGCCAGTGAACACAGAGTCAGGGTGCATGCAATCTCCTCTTGCAAGCCAGCATGAGCTGGCTCCACTGAACGAAGCCAATCCAGGGGATGGCAGAGCTGAAGGAAATGCACGGGCACCTCTGAGAGCCATGAGTGCTGCTGGCAGCTGTGCATCCGAGGAGTTCGCTTGCCCTGGACCTCCACTACTGCAGTTTTCTGTACTTTGCAGCCAAAGGCATCCCACGTGCTGCAGGGATGCAGAGCAAGAAGAGAAGACCCAGGGTCAGCCTCAAGGAACCACCAGCATGAATGCGGCGGGCAGAGGAAGAGAAGGCTGCAAACTCAACGGCCACTGGAGTTTGGCGAAGTAAAGGATCACGCGCTGCAGTTGGTTTTCCACAAACTTCATCCTGCTGCAGTAAAAAGGTAAGTGATTCTTTAGTCCAGTTATAGAAAGGTCCTGGGCTCCAGTTTATGCCTTGAGTCAAGAATTTAGACTCAAGTTTGTGATTCTTTCTCTTTGAATTGTCTAGTGTCATAGAAGCAGCCAGGCCATCTTTGAAATTGTGCCATCCCCTTCCTATTCCACGGCAGCGGCGACTCAGGCCCTCACAGCTTTGCCTTCAGTGGCACTTTTTTCCAGATGGCCACCGGCCATAATGTAATTAATGAATTTAATTGCATTAGCTGTTTCACCGCCACATACCACAGGCTACTGGATTCTCGTCCCTAGACACTAACTGGATTTTCGCCACCTTCAGCCCCAGCTAGATAGATTATTATTTCCTCCCTTTCCCTAGGGGTGTTGTTGTCTGAAACCCACCCCTTCAGACCAATTTCCAAGCCAGTCAAGTTTCTGGATTGAAAACAATGAAAACTGACTCTCATTAATTTAAGCAGGACAGGAATTTATTGGAAGGACACCAAGCAGCTCACAGAATCGATTGGAGAACCAGGCTCAGGGAAAGGACAGATTCTGAAGGAGGCTGGCAGCTCAGGACACAGGCAGGGCCCCTGTAGGACTTGTCTTATGTCTGAGGCTGCTTCTGATGCCGTCACTGGGAATCGTGGCCTGGGCATAGCCTCTGGCCCCTGGGATTGACCCCCCGACTGTCCTCTGCAGCACCTTAGCGGTCCCCAAATTCAGGGTAGGCTCCTGAGTGATGGAGAGTCAGGTCAAGGGCCTGCTCCCACTGACCAAAGGCGTGTCAGCCTCTGCACGGGGAGGACAGAGCGCCTTCCTCTAAGGGTCCCCCCAGGAGGGTGGGCCCCCAAACAAGAAAGAGTTTTGAAAACCGAACAGGAGAAAAAACCAAAATCATAAAACAGCACATTTTCACCTTGGCCGGGTGCCATGCAAACAGATTTCCTAAATCATCTTAGTCTGAGCTTCCCAATTATATTTTGAGAGCTATTACCTCTATCAACCTCATTTTACAACTGGGGAAACAAGCTCCGAGTTTCTTCACCAGTAACCCCCAGACTCTGGGGTCACTGTGAGGACCAGACTGGACGGCTCAGAGCCTGGCTTCTGGAGGGCTTGCCCTGAATTTAGGCCAACCTTGGCCCTCGGGCCTCAGCGAGGTGGGAGGAGCCTGTCCAGTCTGAGCACTTCCTAATTCTAGATCCTTCTGCTGCTGGCCTGCTGGGAACAGGTCATGGACCGACGGGGCAGCATCCCAGGGACAGTGGCAGACACAGCCGAGCCACCGAAAGCAAACATGTCAGGAGCGTTTGTTTTCCGGCGGGCCTCAGCGCGGGGGCCGTCTGTCACGGAGCTGACTGAGACCAACAGCCTAAAGGGGGTGCCCACTGCTAGGTGAACAGAGAGATGCTGGGTTCTGAGACACAGAGGTGTCGGCCCTCTCGCCTCCCATCTGGGAAGAGGAAGGGGCGTCTGAAAGAGAGAGAGAAGGCAGACAAAGCCCAAGCAGGGACCCGGGAGCCTCCTGCTGGTGGCCCAGGCCTCCCCGTCAGCCCAGTGCCATCCGTCCAGCATATCAGGAGGTCCTGTGTCAGAGCTACTTCTCCAGTCTCCGACGGGCCTTTCAGAGGAGCGGCATCTTCTCTCAGATTAGGGGCACTGAAGGCAGCGAGACCAGCAGAGCCGGATGGAACCAGATTACCCCGAAGTGGGGTTGAGACCCAAAGACCGGCAGAGGCCTGCAGGATTTGTCCCCCAGGGAGAAGCTGACCAAAACAGTATTCCAGGACCCTTGCCTCCCAGCCAAGAGGAGTCGGGGTGACAGGGTGAGGTGTGGCTTTAGGAATGCAATTCCCAGAGCCAGGCAGGAGGCAGCCCTGTGGGGACCCAGGCTTGGCGCCCGGCCGCAGACCCCACCCCTTGGAAAGGCCTCCAGTTGTTCTGTCCTGGATGTTTGCGTCCTTGGCCAGGTTCCTGGGCAATTGCCTCATCCCACAGAGGCCAACAGATGTGCACAGCTGGAGGAGGGGCTCCGGGTGGAATCCAGCCCTGCCTGGTGCTGGCCTGGGCCAGGGGAGCTGGGAATTTGGGTCCTGGTCCCCGCCTCCACCTCCTCACTCGATGGTGTGGCCCTGGGCAGGGCCGTGGCCTCCTGGGGCCTCAGTTCTTCTGTGTCTCATGGTGGAGGCCCTCCTTCCTTCCATCAGACAGCTACCGAAGACCCACGATGTGACCAGCTCTGTGTCAAGCCCCAGGCACAAGCCAGACCCAGCGGTCCCTTCCATCCAGGAGTTTGTGCTCCTTGGGGAGCTGACATTGAGCATCTGCAGTGGTTTGTGGGGCTCTGGGTGAACAGGGGACTTCACAGGAAGCAGTTGCATTTTTCTCCAACCTCTGGCCACAGCCATGTGGGCAGATCCCGGGGTGCTGTGGTTACTGTGTTATTACAAGGCCATCTGTTTGAAATCCCAGTCCCAGAGGCAATTCAAAGCTTTTCCTTCCTTTGTCCCCAGCACCAGGCTTATGGGACTTGGAGTGTGGTATGTGGGGGTGTGTGTGTGTATGTGCGTGTGTGTGAGTGTGCATTACCCCGCATTGGAGGGTTGGGTGGGGAGGCAGCTTCTTTCTTGGTGTTCTGACTCCAGTATCTTGGAGTATTTAGGGGTCCATGGTTTTCTTCTGGGATACTTCCCCTCTCCATCTTTTTAATATGAAGTTTTTTTTTAGTTTTAAAAAATTGTGGTCAAGTATCCATAGCATAAAAGCTACCCTTTTGACCATTTTTAAGTGCACAGCTCAGTGGCATGCAGTGCCTCCACCTTGCTGGGCAGCCATTGCCACTGTCCATCTCCCAAACTTCTTTCTGATCCCAAACTAAATGCCCCTCAATTCATTATGTTTTTTAAGATATTGACCCAGCATGTTCAGTAATCACTTTATTTTTTGTTACACTTATTCAGTAGCTTTTGTTTTTTTTAACTTTTTATTTTGTATTGGGGTATAGTCAGTCAATAGTGTGGTGACAGCTTCAGGTGAACAGGGAGGGGACTCAGCTATACTCACACATATCCATTCTCTCCCAAACAGCCCTCCCAGCCAGGCTGCCACATAACGCTTAGCACAGTTCCCTGTGCTCTTGTTGGCTGTCCATTTTAAATATAGCAGTGTGTACATGTCCAGCCAGTCTATCTATCCCTTCCCCCTACCTTCCCCCTCTTTTAAAAGTGATAGCTGTATTGAGATGTGACTTACATAACACCCATTGAGAGTGTACACGTAGTGGGTTTGAGTCCATTCACAGGGTTGTACCACCAGTCTTACAATCCAAGTGAAAACAGTTCATCACCCTGAAAGGAAACCCCTTTCCATGAAACACCCCCTACTCCATGCTCCATGACCAGTCCTCCATCCATTTTGGCCAACCACCCGTCTGTGTTCTGTCTCCATGGATCTGCCTCTTCCCAACGTGCCGTATAAATGGCATCGTATGCTGTGTGGCTTTCTATGTCTGGCTTTTTTCGCTGAGCATAAGGCTTTCAACGTCCATCCATGTGCCAGAGGTGTCAACGTTCCGGTCCTCCCTCTCTGTTCTTAAGATGTAGCCCCTCTGGTGTAGGGGCTGAGGGAATCAGGGCTCAGCAGGCGACAGTTAGGCACCCGAGTTACCCACCATGGTTGGGCTCCTCTCTGTGGATCAATGCTGACGGCCGCCGATGCCCTCAGTGTGGCAGGCAGCTGAATGCTGGCCCTCCGCTGGGCATGTGTGTGTGTGTGTGCACTCTTCATGGGTTCCCAGGGAGCCCCGGCCTCTGCAGTCCCCTGGGTATCGGGCTCTTCCACAACTTCTTCCAACCTCCCCTTTCCAGTTCCTGCCTGCCCCATGGTTCCTGTTGTGGAGCCCCTGGGTGTGGTGGGGTGCCTTCCTGGATGAGTACCAAAGATGGCACAATTCACCTCTTTCCTGTGATGCCTGCTGACCCTTAGCCGATGGCAAGCCTGCAGGCTGCCCCATACCCCGTCCCTCCCCTCCCACCACTTCTCCCTACTTGATCCCAGATGGGCCAGGCTGGAACAAATCTGCCCTCTACAGCACAAGTTCCCAACCTCGCCTCCCAGCAGGGGCCTCCCTGCTTCTATCATAACATGTGATTTTCTTGGTGCATCTCCCACGGGCTTGGTTGGGTAAAAAGGAAAATCCATAGCGTCCATAGGAAACTGAAGCTGCCCATCCCTGTGGAATCCTTCTCCCTAGTCCAACCTCCTGGAAACAGAGGGGTGACACTGTGGGAAGGCCCTGAGCAAGTCCTGGAGAGGTGATTGAAGCTTTTCTTCAGAACATGGGGCGCTCAGCAATTATTCACCCCAGGTCTACACCCCAGGTGTCAATTCTGGGGCAAATGAAGACGTCCCTTCCAATGTCCCGTCACACATATAATCCCACCCCCATTTGCTGACAGGTGCTACAAAGTGTGGAGAATGTACTGGTCCCACCTGGGGTGCCCTGAGGAAGTGACCTTCACAGGCCACATCAAGAGAGCATCCTGTGCCAAGGTTGTGAAGCAGGAGGGAGTGTGGCACGCTGGGGAGATGGAAAGGCCTGTGTGTCTGGGGCAGCGAGACTGAGCTAAGGGTAACAGGGGTGAGCCTGGGACGGTGGCAACAACTGTTGCCGCAGCACCGATATTTATAGCTCACGTGCCTTTTATAGCACTTCTTGCCTAACAGTCACAAGAGGAAATGATTGACATCTCTCTTTTAGAGAAGGAGATGGCAACCCACTCTAGTAGTCTTGCCTGGGGAGTTCCATGGACAGAGGAGAATGGTGGGCTATAGTCCATGGGGTCACAAAGAGTCAGACACAACTGAGCGATTCAACTTCCACTTACATCTTGTTCAGAGAAGTGAGGCAACTTGCCTGAGATCACACAGCAGGTATTCAGGGAAGCAGGATTGACTCTGGGTCCAGAGCTGGACACACAGAACACAGGGCAGGCATGGCCTCTGGATCTCTTCTGTGTCCCCACGATCCCAGGGGACCCAAGCTGGGTGTCTGTTCAACCCCCTGGATGTCTGTCCCATCCCCTGGGTATCTGTCCCATCCTCTGGATGTCTGTCCCTTCCCCTGTCCACATCTTCTCTTCTCTGGCCTTTCCCTGGGAGCCCACAGGGGGCGGATATAGGCAGCATGTGGTTGTGTCAGGGACGGAAGAAGCCCAATTGGCAGGAGCGATGAGGACTTTGGTGCTAGCAGGCCTGAGATCCCCATGCTCCTCCTCACTGAGCTGTGTGACCCTGGGTCAGTCCCTCTCCTCTCTGATTGTCAGTTTCCTCACTTGTTAAATGCCTTTCTTAACTTATATTATTCCCATTTTATGGATGGCACAGAGATAAAAAGGCAAGGTGGGGTGCCCAGGCCCCCAACACTCACCCTGGCTCTTTCCTCTACCCCTGGCCAGAGTCCTCTCAGGGATTTGGGCAGAGCCAGTCCCAGTGGACTTAGGGTGGGCAGTCAATGCAGAGGCCCAACTTTCTGAAGACCAGTGGCACTGGCGCTCTCACGATAGTCTTGCTGGGGGCACCAGAGTTCCAGCCACCTCCCCTCCCTGCACCCATCTCTGGTCCTGCCTGGGAGCTGACTTCGAATTCCCTGGGGCCCTGTTTGATCTGTGCAGACCTTTCCTCACAAACACCAGACTCCAGCAGTGCACAGCATACCCAAGGGGCTTGGACCCAGATCCCCGCTTCCCAGACACAGTGTGGTGGGATCTGGTACCCAGCATGGCAGCAGGGGTGGAGTTTGGCTGAGTCTGTGCTCATGGGCTTCTCCTGCCCACTCCTGGGTTTGGCTCTGACTCCAGACCTCAGGAGCAGGAAGGCGGAGCCCTGATGGTCCTCAGTCTAGTTTCAGACACACATTCACATCCCTGAGCCCCAGTCCAAGGCTTAACCTTGATTCTGGTTCTAGGCTAAGACCCCAAACCTGTCCCTAGACTGAGTCTTGCCCCACAGCTCCGTTCCAAGCCCTGATCACAGTCCCAGGCTGAGACCTACCCCTGGTTCTAGGCTGAGCTCTTTCAAAGGATTGAGCTCAAAACTTTACCCCCAACCGATTTGACTCTGGTCAGAAGTTCAAGCAGGATCCAGCTCTAATTTCAGTCTGGACCTCAGTCTTTGACTGAACTGTGACCGTGGCCACGGACTGACTCTAATTTCCAAACAACAAAACAACACTTGACCTGAAATGTAACCCAAGTGAGAGCCCTTCAAATGGCAGAATTTATGCTGGATCTAGAAGGAATGTTAGTGCTTCACCAGGCAGAGTTGTGGGGACTGTGTGCACAGGGGCTCAGCGGGGAGAGGGGAGAAGGAAACAGCATCTCAAAAAGGAGATGGAGTGGTTGGAGGGGGCGACAGCTATCCAAGAGGAGGGGCTGGAAGGACTCTGGACTCAGAACCCACAGCTGTGGCTCCAAGCTAGGCTCCCTCGTTTACTGTAAACTTGTTTTGGAGAACTTCACTGGCCTCCCTATGGCTGTCTCTTCCTCTTAAAATGGATCCACCTGCTTTCCTCTTGGGTCCTATAGTTCCGAGAATGTGACCTCTGCTTCGCCTTTGGGTTTTCTTACATTCTGACCCTTTGCCTGGACCACTCTTCTTTCCTTGCCCACTCCTACATCCCCCAAGTGAAACGCCCCTTCTTCCAGCAAGTCTTCCTGAAGGGCCTTGCGGTGGACACACCATGTGTCCAGATCACCCTTCAGTGAAGTCTGGAAGGCAGCCTTTCTGCAGGCAGCCTTTGCCCTCCAGCCATCACTCACTTCAGGGATGCCTGCTTCCAGAGACTGATCAGTGACTGATGGCAGGAGGAGAATCACAGACCTCCTTGCAGCCATCTCCGACCAACTCTGGACAACACCCTTGCTACCCCTCCCTTTCCCAGGTGTTGATCTCAGAACACTCCCCACTAAGCTCCTGTGTGCTGACCTCCAGGGAACCCCGCCTCCGACACCCCTAGTCCAAGTCCCAAATAATACCCATGGCACTTGGTCATCTCCTCTCTAACACTCATAAGAGTGTAGGGTGCTTCTGTTATCCTGTCTCCTTGCCCCGGAGACATTGTCATGCAAGGGAGAATAGACACAGCACGAGCAGCACATGGCACAGATGGAGACTGCTGGAGGGTAAACTCAAGAGGCAGAGAAACAGTAGCATCCATAGGGCCTTGAACTCTCATCCTCTTCATCATGGGTTCTCAGCTGGCATGTCCTCTGCATGGCCAGGGCTCCTGCAGACAGGCCTGACCCAGCCAGCCAGCTGGACACGCAACCATCTCCAAGAGAAAGGACCCACTCCAGGCTGCTGGCCAGAGAGGTAAGAGGGAATGTGTAAATTCTCTGAGTAACAAGAAATCTATCAAGGGCTGGCTGGGCATTAGTGACCACTAGGCAGCGTGCTTGCCAAGGCCCAGGGCTGCACTCCGAGGACACAGAAGAGCCTTGGAGGTTGTCAGCCCACAGGAATGTGGATAACCAACAAAGCCAGGGTGGGCTGTCGCCCACAGACTGGCCCAGTCCAGCCCAGCCACCTCTCTGCCAAGCAAAGGTAGGAAGAAAAGGGGCCTCCAGTGCCCTCCAGACTTGTCTCTCATCAAAACTATGTGCTTCTAGAGGGTGGGAGCTGAGTCTGTGTTGTTCCCTGCTCAACAACGCAGATGTGTGTTATGGATGAATAAATGAATAGATCAAGAGAGAACGGATGGAAAAGCAATTTACAAATCTGAAGCATCATACGAGGCAGGGGATAACGGGCAAGAAATGCATCTTCTAGAAGTTATTCCTTAGGAAGGGTCAAAAAAAATCTATTAATAGACTCGATTAATAAACATCAGCCAAGGTAAATGTTAACAGGAAACACCTCTGCAAACGTTGGAGGTCTCTCGGGGTGGACTCGGGGCTGGCTGGCACGCAGGCAGAAAGGGTGCCCTCCCTCCTGTTTACTCAGAGCACCATCTCAGCCCAGCGGGGAGCCTCCTCCCTGCCTCCCAGAGTGGGGGCGCAGCCCAGCTGCTTCCTGGAAGCTCACCCTGCTCAGGCCACTGCGGCCCTTTCTGTGTTCTGTAAACACCCCAAGCCTGTTTGTACCTCCGAGTCGTCCCCCTGGCTGTTCCCATTGGCCCTCTTCCCCTCACTTCCTTCAAGTTTCTGTGCAAACGTCACCTCCTCCTTGTTTGACCCCAATCGGAAAGAGGAGCCGCTGTCCCCATAACTGCCCATCTTTTTAAAAAAAGCTTTATTAGCTGATTAATTGACTTTTGGCTGTGATGCTCAGGCGTCTCGCTACGGTGGCCTGTCTTGTGACGCGGGGTGAGTGAGCTTTAGCAGTTGCGGCTCTCGGGCCCTGCGGCGTGGGCTCGGTAGTTGTGGCACCTGGGCCCAATTGCCCCTCGGCATGTGGAATCTTCCTGGACCAGGGACCAAACCCTTGTCTCCTGTGTTGGCAGGTGGATTCTTATCCACTGGACCGCCAGGGCAGTGCTCCCTTACCCAGCTTTAATGTATTGAAAGGACTCGTTACAATTGTGTTATGAAATTGTGTATAGAATATATATGGCTGCTAAAGCATTATTGCTTACGTTTGTCCAACTCTCCCCTCTAGAATGAAGACAGGGGCTCTTCTGTGCTGTCCGCTGCTATGTCTCTTAGAACAGCACCTGGCCCCTTACCCAGGCACTCGGCACACTGCTGAGTGAGTAAGTGGAGGTGAGTTGGACAGAGTCCCTGTTCTCTAGTGGCTCCCCTTTAACAGGCAGCACCGGCAGCTGACCAGGCAGCTGTGTGTCGTGGGCTGAGTGATGTGATGAAGACACGGGGGATGCTGGGGGCAGGGCAGCGAGGAAAGGCAAAGAACCCTGCTGGGAGGATGGTGGGAGGCTTCTTGGATGAGGTCGCATCTAACCGAGACCTGAGTCCTAAGTAGGAATTCTCCATCTAGGAGGGGGGAGGAGAGAGTTCTGGGCAGAGGGAAGTAAAGGGTTAAAGTCTTGAAGGCAAGAGAGCTTGGAAAGTTGATAGAATGTAAAAAAGCTTTGTGTGTCTGGATCAGAGTGGGGAGGGGGGCAGACAGAGAAGAGATTGGGTGGTGGGCAGGGGTCCGCTTAGGAAGGATCGGGTGCAGCCGTTAAGCCAGGAAATGACATGACCGGATCATATTTCTGCATTCTGGTGTTTTCTAAATAATAATCTTTGGATCTTTGCCATACCCAGCATCTCTTGTCCCAGTGATGAATACTATTAAGTATCACTTAATACTTTACCTGTAACTGAGTCACTTTAATTAAACACATTCGTTTAAAAGGGAAACCCTTTGTAAACTATCCTAATTTGTGTCGTACACACAAACTCACGGTAAAACTAAACCTAATGAAAATGAAATAATGTTCCATTTCACCACCTGCTACGAGGCTGATCCCAAGTCTACCTTCTCTTGCTAAAAAGGAGGATTAACCATGTCGGCAAGATGTTAAAGATGAGATAGCACCCAAAGGGACTTTCTTCTTAACTAGATCACCAGAAAGATTCAAAGAAGATTCAAAGAAAACATCTTTCTTACTATGAAAGGCAGTGTTACTTCAAACTGTATCTGGGTTTCTTCTAAGATTATTACATAACAACAAAATAACCTTATACATGACCGGTGATACACAGAGTCTCACTATAAACCTTTCAGATATCTTTGTCCAAACAGAAGTAGAGTATGGAAGAGGAAATGGGGTGGATGGCTAAGAAAACTGAACAAGCCAATCAATCAAATTTTATCCCCTCATTCCTCTTACATTGTAAAACCTACCCATCCATGGTGAACGTGTCTTTTTCCTTTACTGAGCATCTGCTGGCTTTAGAGGGTCCTGAGTTTTGGTGGCCAGGGAAGAGGTAAATGCTATGCTGCTATCCCAGGAATTCCCAGACCCAGCTTAGGGAGGGCAAATGATCTCAAACATTGCTAATGGACTGAGGATATATTACATTAAAAAAATCAACTGTGGTCCTCTGGATTCCTTGGCTCCCTTCACTGATCTGGCTGCCAAGAGGAGGCAGGTAGGGGTACCAATTATATCCTTAGCCCCTCTTTTATGATGGTCCCCTCTCCTTAGCAGCGGCTCCTTGTTCTACAAAATCCTTATTGTTAAGGTTATGGGGGCTGATCAAACTTTGTCCACTGTGACTGTGGGCCTTGCCACCGAAAGTGATAATCCCTCTTGGGACAGACACGAGACCGCCACCCTCCCCTACACACAGTGCCCGCTGCTCTCTGCTCCCTGGTGGAGAGTGGCAGTGCCAGGGCTCTGTGGACTCCTCTAGCTCAGCTGTATTTGAAAGGCCGCCTGTCGACAGTCTCCAGGAGCTAGGGCCAAGCTCCACAGCACAAACCTTGTCCTGAGACCTTCCATGTGAACCTTCCATCAATCTCAGAGTTTTCTGGGCTTATCAACATTTGTTGAAGCATCATCCTTGCCTATTTGCAGGTCAGCTTTATGCCCTGCCCCAGCCTTTTAATGCAGGTAAACTCTGTTTGCATAACATCGTCAACTGTTAAGAACAGGCTCTGGAGTCAGGCCACCTGAGTCCAAATGCCTTCTACCTTGCTTACTGGTTAAGTGTGCTCAATCACTCAGTTGTGTTCAACTCTTTGCAACCCCAGGGACTGTAGCCAGCATATTAAAAAGCAGATACATTACTTTGCCAACAAAGGCCCATCTTGTCAAAGCTATGGTTTTTCCAGTAGTCATGTATGGATGTGAGAGTTGGACTATAAAGAAAGCTGAGCACTGAAGAATTGATGCTTTTGAACTATGGTGTTGGGGAAGACTCTTGAGGGTCTCTTGGACTGCAAGGAAATCCAAACAGTCCATCCTAAAGGAAATCCATCCCGAATATTCATTGGAAGAACTGATGCTGAAGCTGAAGCTCCAATACTTTGGCCACATGATGTGAAGACCTGACTCATTGAAAAAGACCCTGATGCTGGGAAAGATTGAGGGCGGGAGGAGAAGGGGACAACAGAGGATGAGATGGTTGGATGGTACCACCGACTCAATGGACATGAGTTTGAGCAAGCACCAGGAGTTGCTGATGGACAGGGAGGCCTGGCATGCTGCAGTCCATGGGGTCACAAAGAGTCAGACATGACTGAGCAACTGAACCGAACTGAGTTGAACTCCCAGGCAACAGCCAGCATCAACTTCTAGACATGTGAGTGAGCATCTCGGAAGCCCACCCCAGTCATGCCTCCAGATGCCTCCAGCCCCAGAAGAACCACACAGCTGAGCCTAACCAAATGCAAGAATCACGAGAGAACTAAGGTTTGGGGTGATTTTCCATGCAGCAATAGATAACCCAAATACTGACTTGTACAAGCAGATAGAGTAAGAGGAAGTGAGATGAAGCTGGAGACATCATCAGGAGTAGACTATGTGGAGCCTGGTAAGCCACGGCCAGGAGTTTTGTTATCATCCTAAGAGCAATGGGAATCTGTAGAAAGATTTTGGGTAGAGAGGTGACACTGTTGCATTTATGGGCTTCTCTGGTAGTTCAGCTGGCAGAGAATCCTCTGTCCATGGACAGAGGAACCTGGCAGGCTACAGTGTATGGGGTCACAAAGAGTTGGACAGGATTGAGCGACTAAGCACAGCACATGGCATTTAGGTTTCACCCCTATCATCTGCCTGCGGTGTGCAAAACAGCCTGGAGGGGGAGCCAGAGAGGTGAGCCATCCCAGAGAAGAAGGATGCTATTGAGGCAGGAAGCTGAAGGTGGTTTGGCCCGGGGAGTGGAGTGGGGAGAATGGGGTTAGTGATCGACAGGGAGCAAAGTGGATGGTCCGTGATGTTTAGGAGATTAAATTATAATGGCTCGGGGACTGCTGGTAATCTGTGTGGCCTTTACCTAACTAGTGCCTTCTGTTCTCTGTTCCGCATACCTCTACAGCATCACACAGTGGAGAGAGCAAGGACTCAGGCATCGGAACATTTAATCCCAGTTCACCACTTATCCGCTGTGTTACCTTGGGCAAGTCACCTAGCTTCTCTGGACTTTGGTTTCCCTCTGTTTTCAAACGGAGGAGATACAAAGAATGATAATTGTAATTCCTCTTGTTTACTGAACAGTGCCTGGCACATAGCAGGCACTCAATAAATATTTGTTGAATGGATGAATTTAGTAGGCTGAAATTGAGGCGGTACAAAGAAGAAATGATCTTATTTTTCTCCTCCTCCTGAAAATTTCTTCTGTCAAAGGTGGTTTCCCTCTCTTGACCCCTGGTAATAATCAGGCAGATCCATGACTTTTTGATCCCTTTGGGGCAAAATAACAGTTTCATTTTGGTAATTAAAAAACTCACTTCCAGTAATTAGAAAGTCCACTTTGACCCAGTGAAATAAAATATTTTGATTCCTCATCCAGTTCAAAGCTCCAAAAACCTCTCCTTCACTGAGTACCTAGTATATGCCAGACCCTGGGCGGGGGACAAGTCGAGCTACCAGGTATAATACAGGAGTTGAATTTCAGATAAATCGATAAATGATCTCTTAGTATATGCATATCCGAAATGATTCTATAGAACACATTTATAGTAAAATTCATTTGTTGCTTCTCTGAAATTCAGATGTAATGGGACCTCCTATATTTTTATTTGGTGAATCATGACATTGAAATACCCTGTCCCGTGAGAGCACGAACTTTTCATGCTCTGCCAAGGACAGCTGACTCCAGGAGAGCAGACAGGTCCAGGAAGACCTTTTCCCACCTGCTGCCTTCAGCACATTTGACATTTTCTATGTTGGGGGAACACTGGCCATCGCAGGTGAGATCTAGCAGGGCTCCTTGCCCAGCTGATTGGCTCCACTGCCGAGCTTTCCCCGTTACAGCTACAGTCCTTTGATCTTTGGAACCTTGTTTCTTTTCAGATAGTTCAGGAAGTACATTTGCCTTTGTGAGGGTTGGAGCCAGCACATTTTTTGACATCCAGTTGGGAGGAGGACTTTCTGAGAACAGAATTCAGTGGTAATTTCCTGGAAAGGGGCGTAGTACTGCCAGGGGGTGGGGGGACAGCCTGATGGGGAGCGGGAGGGTCCCAAACTGGAGATCCCGGGCCCACCTCTGGGCTGAGCAGGGCACCCCCTACCTGGAGTGGATCCTGGAGGAGGCCGCTGTCCGCCTGGGTGGAGAAAGGGAAGCACATAGAGAGCAGGGGCCAGGACAGTGACAGGAACAGGCTAAAGCATATGCGTTTAGGGCCAGGCTCTGTGCTCTCAGGCCTCAGGCACCCCCCCCCCCTTTTTTGGCCATGCTGTGCAGCATATGGGACCTTATTTCCCGGATCAGGGATAAAACCTGGGCCCTCCACACTGGAAGCGCAGAGTCCTAACCACTGGAAGGGAGGTCCCTCAGGGCCCCTGTCTTAAGCTGGGTGGTCGGAGCAAATGTTCTTCTGCCCGCCAGCCCTTCCTGCTCTAGGCTCCTTGCTCATCCTAACTCTCCCCGGCCACCTGGCCTTTCTACTGCCTCCTGCAGAGTCCCCTCCCCAGGACAGATGGCTTCTGCTAGGTTTCTGTGTCCGCCACCCTCCCCTAACTATGGGCACTGGGGGCCTGGCATCAAGTGGGCTGTGTGTGCCCATGAGAGGGACAGGCTCTCTCCCAGCCATGCTCAGGCTCTCAGAAGCAGTACCTGGGTGCAGGGGAAGGCAAGGAAGAGAAGGAGTCCGCCCTCCTGTTTTCAGCCCCTCCTCCCCTTGGCCCCTGTAGGTGATCATAGCCTTTTGGGGGTTCTGTAGTGTAAGTTACCTCCAGCTTTCTCCATTGGCAGTTTAAGGTTCAAGGTTCTTGGCTGCCCTAAGTTACAACCCACTAATCTGGTTTTTCTGCCTTCCAGATTTTGTTACTGTTATCTATTCTGTGCTAATTATCCTTGTGGTTTTACACCTTCAAAGGAAAAAAAGAATCCCTTTGCCTTTGTGTTAGCGGAGGGTCAGGATGGAGCAGGGCTATGTGTGAGTGCTCGATCTGCCTTGTTTAGCCAGAATTCATGGTCATTTAATCTTCACAATAGCACCAAAGGGCCAGTATTATTCTTCTCGTTCTCAGAGGCTCGGAGCAGAGGTCCACAGAGTTTACAAGGGGCAGGACCTGGTGCCACGCACAGCTGCTGTCTCCAACATTCTTTTCACCTCACACAGCTCTCCTGGCAGTGCTCAGAGAAGGCTGTGCCCTCCCCACTTCCACCAGAAGTTGGCATCTTATGTGGCAAAACCCCAGTTTGCCAGAAGGACGCCATGGAGTGATCACACCTTCCTTCATCTAAACGTGTCCTCTGACTGTACCTTCTGTGGGAGCCGAAGGTAAGGGTGATAAACACAATTAACAATTGCAGTGACCTTAGTGTCCAACAGCAGCAGATTGGGGAGATAAATTATGGTCTACCCATTTAAAAAGTAAATGGGCTTCCCTTGTGGCTCAGTTGGTAAAGAATCCGCCTGCAGTGCAGGAGACCTGGGTTCAATTCCTGGGTTGGGAAGATCCCCTGGAGAAGGGAAAGTCTACCCACCCCAGTATTCTGGCCTGGAGAATTCCAAGTTCATGGGGTTGCAAAGAGTCAGACACAACTGAGCAACTTTCACTTTAAAATTTAAAAAATCGTATCTGGCTGTCAGAATGATGAGGTTGAAGAATATTTAATTTCATGGAAAAATGCTCCTGACATATTGGGAAACTGAAGAAGCCAATTTTCTAAGCAATGGGTGCAGTATAACAGCAACACACACATAATAAGAAATTGATTTTTTTTTTAAAAAAAGAGTTAACATTTACCCTCGATCCTCGAGTATAGGTCCCAAGTCAACATCCAAGGTCAAAAGGGGTCTTGTCCACCCTGGGGTATGAGGTCAAGTTCTAATGCCTTAGTCTCACCAGCCTCCCACCCCTCCCTGACCCCCACAATGCCTCTTGACCTTGAAGCCTCCATGTCACCTCCTGTGGAAAAGAAAAAAGTGCATCAGCTGCCCCTCTACCTTCACCTCCACCTGGGGTTTAATGAGCCTACTCCTAGAATACTTAGGTGCTGAGAACATTTCAAAAAGCAGGAGTTTTCTCTTTACTTTTAACCTGAAAGCCCCTCCTCCTTTGTTTCTTTGAGGAAGAGTAGGAGGGAGTGAATTAGCCAATGGGAACCAAATGGCATTTATTATCCGGGAAGGAAAAGTCCCCCCAGCTGCAGACTAAAGGAGGGAAAGGGGATCTAAAATCTGGCTACAATCTGTTTTATGAGATACTGGATTTCCTTTCCCAAAGATCGTCTGAACTGGGATAAAGATTTATGTGTTCAGGCACCTTAGAACAGTGTGCTTCAAAATGAGGGTCATTAGCCATTAAGGCTGTGCTGTCCAGTTCAGCAGCTACTAGCCACGTGGGGCTTGTGGCCACATCTGAAATGTGGCTCGTCTGAATGGAGATGTGCCATAAAGATAAAACACCCTCTGGATCATGAAGACTTGGCATGTAAAAAAGAACGTAGCCTATTTCATGACTGATTCTTAAAATAATAACGGAAATGATACTATCCTGGATATATTGGATTAAATAAAATACATTGTGAAAGTTAACCTGAAACATTTCTTTAAGTTAAAAACGTTTTCAAAGCCCTGTGGTCTCAGCGGCTCAACACAGCACCTATCAATTTCTCATCTTAGCTCCATGCCAGGGCAGCCAAAGCAGAAGTGCAGAAGGTTCTGCACATCATATTCACACAGGGACTCTGGCTGATGGGGCAGATGCCGCCTTGATCCCTGTCAGTCACCTTGCTGGAGGGAAAGCCAGCAGCTCTGGAGGGCATGGCATGACAGTTAGATGTCCTGGCCTAGACGGGACGCCTGTTGCTTCTGCTCGCAGCTCATTGGCCAGAACCAGTCACATGGCTTCACTTAACCACAAGGGGGCAGGGCGATCCCACCCTGTACCCAGAGACAGCTCTCCAGCAATCCTTGGTGGACATGGCAAGCTTGTTTCTACGAGCTTTTTTTCTTTCTTTAGAACATACAGAATTAAACGATAGTAAAAACAAAGATCTCACATGCTAGTAAAGTAATGCTTAAAATTCTCCAAGCCAGGCTTCAGCAATAGGTGAACCGTGAACTTCCAGATGTTTGAGCTGGTTTTAGAAAAGGCAGAGGAACCAGAGATCAAATTGCCAACATCGGCTGGAGCATCGAAAAAGCAAGAGAGTTCCAGAAAAACATCGATTTCTGCTTTATTGACTATGCCAAAGCCTTTGACTGTGTGGATCACAATAAACTGTGGAAAATTCTTCAAGAGATGGGAATACCAGACCATCTGACTTGTCTCTTGAGAAACCTGTATGCAGGTAAGGAAGCAACAATTAGAACTGGCCATGGAACAACAGACTGGTTCCAAATAAGAAAAGAAGTTCGTCAAGGCTGTATATTGTCACCCTGCTTGTTTAACTTATATGCAGGTACATCATGAGAAACGCTGAGCTGGAAGAAGCACCAGCTGGAATCAAGATTGCCGGGAGAAATATCAATAACCTCAGATATGCAGATGACACCACCCTTATAGCAGAAAGTGAAGAGGAACTAAAAAGCCTCTTGATGAAAGTGAAAGAGGAGAGTGAAAAAAATGGCTTAAAGCTCAACATTCAGAAAACTAAGATCATGGCATCTGGTCCCATCACTTCATGTGAAATAGATGGGGAAACAGTGGAAACAGTGGCTGACTTTATTTTTCTGGGCTCCAAAATCACTGCAGATGGTGATTGCAGCCATGAAATTAAAAGACGCTTACTCCTTGGAAGGAAAGTTATGACCAACCTAGATAGCATATTGAAAAGGAGAGACATTACTTTGCCAACAAAGGTCCATCTAGTCAAGGTTTTTCCAGTAGTCATGTATAGATGTGAGAGTTGGACGGTGAAGAAAGCTGAGCACCGAAGAATTTATGCTTTTGAACTGTGGTATTGAAGAAGACACTTGAGAGTCCCTTGGACTGCAAGGAGATCCAACCAGTCCATCCTAAAGGAGATGGGTCCTGGTTGTTCATTGGAAGGACTGATGTTGAAGCTGAAACTCCAGTACTTCGGCCACCTCATGTGAAGAGTTGACTCATTGGAAAAAGACCCTGATGCTGGGAAGGACTGTGGGCAGGAGGAGAAGGGGACAACAGAGGATGAGATGGCTGGATGGCATCACCGACTCGATGGACATGTGTTTGGGTAGATTCCAGGAGTTGGTGATGGACAGGGAGGCCTGGCGTGCTGTCACAAAGAGTCAGACATGACTGAGTGACTGAATTGAACTGAACTGAAAAAAGTGGAATGGAATAGAAAAGTTCAGACAGCATCACAGATTTTTTTAAGTTATGATTGAGGCTCAATAAATATTAATGAGATGGTGAAAATTTTTTCTGAAAATGGGTCATAACCACAAGGAACATGTCTTTTCTGCTTTGTCACTAACAAAGTGCTTGCCCACTGGTTATCTCATGTAGGGTATTATGTGTGCTTGCTAAGTCACTTCAGTTGTGTCTGACTCTGCAACCCCATGGACTGTAGCTGACTAGGCTCCTCTGTCCATGGGATTCTCCAGGCAAGAATACTGGAGTGGGTCACCATTTCCTCCTCCAGTGGATCTTCCTGACCCAGGGATCAAACCCAGGTCTCCTGCATTGGCAGGCAGATTCTCTACTACTGAGCCACCTGGGAAGCCCATGGGGGTTTTATGGGCCGTCTTTTATGGATGAAGAAACTGCCTCAGAGAGGTGAGTGGTCTGCCCAGGTCTCACAGTCAAATGGCAGAGCTGACTTGGAACAAGTAAGATAATTAATGGAACTCCTGTATCAAACCCCAATCTTTCTTCTCTTTCACTTATCAACCCTGCTAACTTGCTTTTCTTTATTTCTTTTAATACTAACATTTAACATATACTGAATTTAGTACTATTTTCATTGCTATTTTATAGCCAAGGAATCTGAGGCCCAAACAGATGAGATGACCACTCAAGGTTACATAGCCCCTGGTAACCTTGGCAGGACTTGGGTTCATATACAGGTCTGTAACTTCGATGCTGTTGTGCCACTCTGGCTTACTGACCTGGTTCTAGAAATCATTTGAATGGCATAATGGATAAGGTTATGAGGGAATCCCCCATGATTGTTTGTTTGGTTGCTGTGGTCCCAACAATTCTTGCTTACATTCCTAATCCCAGAGGGACAGATAGTTAGACACCCTGCATAGAATCTGGAAATTGAGTCACCTGTAGACATTGAGAAACAGATACACATGTTAACCAAAAGATAAAGACTCCCCGATATTAGTAAGCAGAACCAGATGACCAGACTATGCCAGAGTTACATTTTAAAGATCGTGTTTCATTTCTAGCTTTGTGGGACTTGGAAGTATAAGCTTTTGGAAGAATACTTTGAGATTCAAAAATATTTATTTTACCTTCCCTTTAAAAGTGCCAGTACCATAAATAAGGGTAACTAACATTCAGATCCTGCAATATGTCAGGCGCTCTCCTAAGACATGAACTGGATTATTCCACTGAACCCTCACAACATCAGTGAGCTAAATGTAACCCAGGGCTGCGAAGGTGAGAAGAACCCTTATTATATGTGTGGAAGTGGCCTCAGATGGGATTCTCAAGTACTGACAAGAGCCAACCTCTGCTCTGCCTCTAACTGCAAATTACTTACAGGCATCTTGATCCTTAGACTTCACATGTGCAGCATTCTTCCTTTGAGCTGGATGATCTGGAAACTCCTGGAGAGGAGGGGCTGGCCTGAGCAGTGCTTAGTACAAGAGGAGTGCATCAACAGCACTGTTATTATGATCCGGGTAGAGGCCATATTTGTTTAATTGAACATCGGTGTGTACAGTCTGACAAAGGAGAGTCCTCATAGGGACCATGGACAGAGTATTTGAAATCGGAACTTCCCTGGAAACTTTGGCTTACAAAGTTTCAGTTTGCTCCCAGCTTGTTTGCTACTGGGAAATGCAGCAGCACTAATTCTTTTGTAACATTGGTTCCCATTTATCCAGGGCTCACAATGTACCAGGCTCTGTGCTAAGATATGTACAACAATTAGCTCTTTTAGTCCTCATAACGGAGAGGGCAATGGCACCCGACTCCAGTACTCTTGCTTGGAAAATCCCATGGACGGAGGAGCCTGGGGGGCTGCAGTCCATGGGGTCGCTAAGAGTTTCTGACGACTGAGCAACTTCACTTTCACTTTTCAGTTTCATGCATTGGAGAAGGAAATGGCCACCCGCTCCAGTGTTCTTGCCTGGAGAATCCCAGGGACGGCGGGGCCTGGTGGGCTGCCGTCTGTGGGGTCGCAGAGCCGGTCACGACTGAAGCGACTGAGCAGCAGCAGCTGTCCTCATAACCACCCTATGTGATCATCTCCATTTCACAGACGAGGAAACGGGTGCTTCAGGAGATGAGCAATTTTCCCAGTGTCTTGCTCCTCGTGGGAGATGGGGTCCAGACTGGTGCTCTGACTCCAGGTCCTCGTTCCTTTCCCTTTTTCAAATTATTTTGGCTGCACTGGATCTCCGTTTTGGTGTGTGGGCTGCTCCTTTCACCCACGAACTCGAGGGGGTGCAGGCTCAGTAGCTGTGGCACTCGGGCTTCTCGAGCTAAGCATGGGCTTAGCTGCCCCACAGCATATGGGATCTTAGTTCCCCGACCAGGGATTGAATCCATGCCTTCTGTATTGGAAGGCAGATTCTTAACCACTGGCCCACCAGGGAAGTTCCAGGGTCCGCGTTCCTACCACCCTGCTTTCCCTTCTCCAGCATACCAAGGACTTAGTTTGGGAGGTAGATCAAAAATAAGTTCAACCCAGACTCTGCTCATGAGCGTAACATTTGTTTCAGGCTCTTTTTGACCAGTTATCTCAAGTAATCCTCACATCATCTTTCTGAGGTGTGTGTTACTATTCACCCCATTTGACAGATGGAGAACTTGAGGCTCAGAAAGGCCAGATAAGTTACTGTCTAAGAACAACCAGTTAATATGTGGCAAAACTAGGATTCAAACCCAGGCATCTCTGACTTCAAAGCCTTGGTTTTAAGCCAGGGTTTCTCACCCTTGGCACAACTGACATCGGGACTGGGCAATCTGGGGGGGGGGGCGCTATCCTGTGCGTTGGAAGCTGTCTGATAGCATCCTTGACTTTGATCCACTAGATTCCAGCAGCACACCTCGCCCCGTTGTGACAGCCACAGTTATCTCCAAACACGGTCAGTGTTCCCTGGGTGCAAAATTGCTGCCCTTCTGACTGGCTGACTGGGCCACCTCAGGACTGGGGACTCAAGCAAGCAGAGTTGAAAGGAAACCTTCATGAGTGTGAGAACAGATATTCTAGCTCTGTGACCCTGAAATTGGCCACCCCCTGCACAGCGCGGTATCTGCAGCCTGCAGGAGAGGAACGGAGACAGCTGCAGGCACTTTTATCTCTGGACAAACCTGGTGTGCTCCCACCCAGCAGCCCCTCAGACATCAGCGCCCGTCTCGCTCAGGTTGACTGTCTGGAGGCCATTAAGGAAGCTGCCCAATGGTTGTTTCCTGGCTCACCTTAGCTCTATCTCTAAGAATCTGCCTGCAATGTGGGAGACCCAGGTCGGGCCTTCCGACTCGATCCCTGCGTCAGGAACATCCCCTGGAGAAGGAAATGGCAACCGTCTCCAGTATTCCTGCCTGGAGAATTCCACTGACGGGGAGCCTTGTGGGTTCCAATCCATGGAATTGAAGAGTGGAACACGACTGAGCGACTAACACATACAATGACCATATGAGATTCTGATTCTGCACCAACTGCACAGAAGCTTCTCAATGAGCAGATGCAAAGCCTCTTACAGCAAAATTCTCTGCTCCCATCTCAACAAGTGCCCCTGTCCCCTAGCGAGTTAGAGACCTGGGAATCCTTGAAGGCATCTCTCTCTCTATCCAAGTCCAATCTCAAGCCTCCACCAAGTCCCCTCAGTTCTGGATTCTGAGTATGATTTGGATCCTGTGGGCCTGTCCATCTCCCATTCCCCAATCCAAGCCAGCACAGGCTATTGCAGTCCTCAGAAAGGCACCCACTTCATTCACTCCTGCCTTCCATTCTATTTTCCCAGTCTAGCTAGAGTAGCCTTTTAAAAATGTTAATCGGAATCTGCCCACCCACTCCCCCTACACACACATTCCTACTCCTGCCCTAAATCATTCAGTGACGCTTCCTGCCTTTCCTTTTCATTCTCTCTGCTCCAGACATACTGACTAGTCTGTTCTCAAAAGTTAGCATAGTCTCTCCACCCCAGATCTTTTGCATATGTTGTCCCCTCAGCCTCAGTGTTCTCACCATCACTCTTGGCTTAGATAATTCCACTTAGAGGATGTCTTCCCTGACCACTTCTCCCTCAACCCCAGTCTAGGTCCAGATCTGTCATTCTTAGAGCAACATCACTCACTTTTATCTCAGCTTGTAGATTTATTTGGGAGATTATTTAATTAAACTCCTCTTCCCCTTAAAACTGTAATCTCCATGATGGGAACAATGTATGTATCTTTGCTCCTCATTATTTCTGCTAAAGCCTAGTATATTGCCTGGAACATAGCAGGTACCTGATACATACTTACTGAATGGCTGAGTGAACTCATATAATCCTCCCAACAAGCCTGTGAAAATTCTGCCTGAGGCCAGTGTTCTTTCCCAGCTCTGACTTCCTACAGCACCTGCTCTCTTGGCACCATATCATGGGGAGCAATAGACTCTGAAAGACTTAAGGGCTCTGGAGCCTGACCAACTGGGTTCAAATCTCTCTACTGTGACTTCCCAGCTGTGTGACATTGGGTAAGAGCCTTAAAATCTCTGTGCTTTAGTTTCCTCTTCTGTAAAAATGCCAGTAACAATAGTTCTTATCTCATGGGATTGTTGTAAGGATTTACCAAGTGAACTTCTATGCAATGCGATTTTACGGCTTTGGCACATAGTCTGTGCCCCATTTAGCTCAGTTACTATTATTAACAGAAAGAGCATAGATCCCAGCATTGGATGAATCTGGTTTCCTCTATATATTTGCAAGTTTTTCCCTGTGTGGGCAAGTCATATCACACCCCTGAGCCTGAGTTTCTCCATCTCTTAAGCTGGGATCTCAATGCCTACTTCGGAGACTGTCATTGTGAGAGCAGACAGGATGAGAGCAAATCACACAGCAGAGGGCCCAGTGCATGGTGATTCCCTTCCTGATGCTTGACTGGTTCCTGTTGCCTCTTAGACAAGAAGCTCCCTGAAGTTAGGCTTCACATCTACCTTATTTAGGGCTATTTTCCCTAGCCCCTGGCACATAGTAGGTGTTCAGTAAATAGCTCTTTACTGAGAATGAGTCCATAATAACTGGGACCATGCTTTGCTCATCTCTGACCAACCTGAGACTGGTACAATACCTAGCATCTAATTTCAATAAATATTTGTTGACAGAATAGATTTTAAAATGCTATTTATTTCTGTTCCCAGGCCCATCTGAGTTTCTGAACTGAATTGAGAAAGATACTTGTTCGCTTATCCTGAATCTCTCTCTAGCCTTAGTATTCTTATTTGTAAAATGAACCTGTTAATAATATCTACCTCATTAGAATGTTCTGAAAGTAAATGAAGCAACATGTATTCAGCACATTGAAAATGCTGGTTCATTATTATTCTCTTCCCTCAGCGTTAGTTTCCTCATCTGTGAAATGGGCATCCACTCCCACACCTATTCACTCAACAAACACAGCACTCATATGCCAGACATTGTACTTAAGACTTAGGGCAGTGAGAGAGGTGAACGAGTCATGCGTGGTCCCCGCTGTGAGGAACTAAGTGCTGTCCCACTACGCTGTGGGACAGCAGAGTGAAAGGGAAGTCACTCAGTTGTGTCTGACTCTTTGCGACCCCATGAACTGTAGTCTACCAGGTTCCACCATCCATGGGATTTTCCAGGCAAGGAGTGGGTTGTCATTTCCTTCTCCCATATGCTGATATGGGACAGCATATCAATAGTAAAAACCCAGTGAGAGAAGGGCCATAATATGTGTGAGGTCTACAGGGGTTAGGGATACAGGGGTGGAATGGGATCTCCAGATGGGCCCTCAGCCAAACTGCTAGGGAGATTATAGAAGGTTATGGGATCACCAACGTCATGTAATCGACATCAGTTTGAAATGGAGTTGTCCCCCATGCTCTGTGTTTTCTTTTTTGTAGGCTCTCCGTGGAATCCTGTTGCAGCCTCACTTTCTACCCCGGCTCACCAGCATACTAGTGACTGGTCATTGTGTCACAGTCACAGTGAGGATCCAGTTCAAATAGCCTTCTGAGACTCTGCCAACCCTCCTCCCCTTCTCTTGGGTCCTCCCTCCCCTCCCCTGTCAATGTGGTATGCTGTTGGGAGCCTCCAGTGCCTGTGGGCTTCCTATCTGATTCTCCAAAGACAAGCCTCCCTTGGCCCAAGGCGGGTCCCAGTAGGGAGACGCTTGGGCATTGGAGATTGGAAGAAGCCTGGCCAGATCTCTGGGCTCCTGCCTCCAAGTGGACCACATGCTTGCCTCTGATGTTCACAGCTGGTTCCAGCCATCTGACTCCTGCCAGTCAAACTCATGAGAGACTGAAACACCTCAACTGGCATTTCACATTTTTAAGTTGGGTGTGCTTGTAGGGTGGGGAGAAACTATGTCTCTCCAGTGACCAAAATATTTGCACCTGCTACCCAGAGCAATCTTTTATTCTCAAAGGAAAGAAACTGACATGCCAAAGTATTTAAACATCAGGAGAGGGTCTGCTGTCAGTGGCCTGACCAGAGGCAGAAGGATGTCAGAGTCCCACGGGTAACAAGCCTCAGGGAAGAAGCAAGATTTACGAGGTGAGAGCCCGCCTGGGCCTCTTCTGTCGGAAAGGCCTCCCTGCAGTATTTTCTATCTCATCAACACTGCATTTCATTTTAAATTGCAGCTGAAAGCAGATATTTTCCCTCTTGCCTATTACACCTCTTAATTTGTCTCTCCCTCTGCTGTTATTTGTCTCTATAAAGTGTTTTGCATGAAAGACCCACAAAGCACAGTGTTTCTTTGCCTTGGGTTAGATTTAATAGGAGAAGGCACAGAGAGACTGGAGTCCAAGCAGGAAAGGGTGAAGGCCTTGGGGTGGAGACACCTGTGTCTCCATGTCTGGTAGTGTGGGCATGTGTGTGTTTCTTGGGCCTGTTGTGTAAGTATCATGTGGGTATGTGTGTACGTGTCACTATTTATACTAACGTGTAAAATAGTACATGTATAATATGTATATACGTCTACATGCGCTTTGGTAAATCACTTCTTCCTAAATTAAGCATAAGTTTGTGTGCAGGTACACAAACTTGTAATCTCCGAGTGCATCTGCATCCAGGCATAGAAGCACACACGTGCACACAAACACACGCAGGCACCTGGGTACGCATGTCACATGATGTGTGTAGTCTTCTACGCACACGACCAAGGTTCTGTCTCCTTCCTTGCCCTCGCTCAGCTGCGGTTAGCATCTCTCCCTGCCCCACCCAGGGGCCCGGCCTGGTTTGGGGCCGTAGGAAAAGGAAGGCAGCGCTGTGGTCTGCGGGAGCGAGGGGCGGGGGTGGGGGATCCGGTGGAAACACTGCCCGAGCCAGCCCAACCGTGGCCACAGCTCGCTGGCGGGGGGGCTTCAGCC
Source organism: Antilocapra americana (assembly GCA_007570785.1). Lineage (NCBI taxonomy): Eukaryota > Metazoa > Chordata > Mammalia > Artiodactyla > Antilocapridae > Antilocapra > Antilocapra americana. Next base: position 4,365,300 of record ML660197.1, read on the forward strand.
AGCCCTTCCTCACCGCCGGCCACAGCCGCACCTCCACGGCTCCCGCGGAAGCTCTGGGACCCCCGAGCAAGCCCCCGGCTCCCTGCCAATTCTGGACTGGCACTGAGCGGGTGAGTGAGGTTACCGAACTGCCGCCAGAGCCCTAGCAGACCCGCTGGGTCCGCTGCCCGCTCCAGGGGACCAACAACCTGAGCCGCGCGGGCGGGGGCAAGCAGCGGAGCGGGGTGGAGGGGTGTCTCGGTCGCTCCCAGTCCGGAGAATGCTGGGCAGTAACCAATGGGGGACCGCAGCCCAGCGGGGATCCCTGCGAGGCAGCCAATGACCTCGCGCCGCTCTCCCCCCCCACCCCGCCCTCGCCAACCCCGCGCAGCTGGACCATTGGTGCTGGTGGGCGGCGGGGGGGGCGTGTGCGCCGCGGCGCCGGCCCTCGGGGGGAGGGGGCGTGGCTTGGAGTCCCGGCCGGCTCCCGGACTCGGGCTGAGGCCCCGGCGCACTGCCCGCCCCGGGTCGCCAGGCCGACCGGCCCGGCTGCGGCGCCGCGGCGGCGGCGGACGGCGGGGAGCGCGCAGTGGGCGTGGCCCGAGGGCGTGGCCCGGCGGGAGGCGGGGCCGCGGGCGCTGCCTCCGTGAAAACCCGAGCTGCGGCGGCCGCCGCGGCGGCGGGGGCGTCCGGGCGGTGTGTGCGCGCGTGTTGGGGCGCAGGCTCCGCGGCGGCGGCGGCTCAGCCTGCGGCGGCGGCGGCGACCCATCTGGAGCGGCCGCGGCGAGGAAGCCAGCTGCAGCGGGGGAGGCGCCGCCGGGACTGCGCGCTCCGCGGAGCCGGCGGGCACCGGGAACAGGTGATCCCAGCGGGAACCCGGAGCCCTACCGAGAGTTGGCGGGGCGGGAGCCCGCACTCCCCCCAACCCCGTCCCCAGCGCAGCTGCAGCCGCCCCCGCCGCGGCTGGTCGCGCACGGCGCTGCGCTCCGGACCCGGCTCAGGCATCCCTCCGCTCCCGGGGTCCCGTCAGAAGCCCCCCCCACCCCGCCCCGCCTGGCTCGGAAGTGCCTGACCACCACCCCCCCGCCAGCTCCCCGGCGCCCGCCCCGCGGCGGAGCAAAGTTGTGGACGTGTCCCGGTAGCCAAAGCCCCGGCGCGGTCGCGACCCGGCCGCTCCAGCGCGCTCTCGGAGCGCCACTGACAGCCCGGCTGCGTCGCCTCCCCGCCCCCGGGAGTCGACCCCTTCTGGAAACTGCTTCTGAGGCTGAAACTTCGGGCCGGGGTGGTGGGGGCTTGCTGAGGGCGGCTCGGCTCGGGGACGAGGCCTGCGGGCGCCCCTCCGCGCGGACAAGCCTGGGCGCCGCGGACGGCATGTGACGGGCTCCGGCGGCGGCCGCAGCGCGGGAAGGGGCGCGGGCCCCGCGGGCTCCGGCCGCGGCGAGGAGGGGCGGCGCGGCGGCCGAAGGGAAGGCTGCGGCGTGCGGTCGACCCTCGCGGGCCCGGGCCCGGAGCCTTCCTGCCTCGCTCGCCCGGGCCCCGCCGAGTCCGCCGCCGCCGCCGCCGCTCCCCCTGTCCCGGCGCGGGAGGACTCTCTCCAAACTCCCTGAACTTCGGAAACAAGCCCCCTCAAAGGGAGAAACTCTCAGGGACCCCACCCCGGGCGGCGCGCCCTCGACGACCTCCCCTCGCCGAACCCCGCTGCTGACAAGTGCCTGGACTCCGAGGACCTCAGGAGCTCAGCCGGAGCTGAGCGTGCCCCAGCCCCGTGCCCGGTCACGATGCTCGTGAGGAAAGTGCCCGGCTTCGTCCCGGCCTCCCCGTGGGGGCTGCGGCTGCCGCAGAAGTTCGTCTTCCTCCTCTTCCTCTCCGGCCTGGTCACCCTGTGCTTCGGGGCCCTGTTCCTGCTGCCCAACTCCTCTCGCCTCAAGCGCCTCTTCCTGGCCCCTCGGACCCAGCAGCCCGGCCTGGAGCCGGTGGCCCAAGTCGCCAGCCACTCGCGGGCCCGCGGACAGGAGTCGCCTCCCAACCCGGCCCCAGCGGCTCCAGCCCCGGGCGAGGATGACCCCGGCAGCCAAGCCGGTTCCCGGCGCAGGAAAGGGTGGCTGCGGCGCATGCACCCCACCGGACCGCGGGAGGAGGCCACGGCGGCCCGGGGCGGCGGCGCCACGGCCCTCAGACCCCAGGAGGGGAGCGTCCCCTCTAGCTTTGACTTCAAGGCGTTCCGGAGCCGCCTCCGCCACCCGGTCCTCGGGACTAGGGCCGACAAGAGTAAGGAGCCCCAGAGCCTAGTTCAAACCCAGCGGGAGAAAATCAAGGAGGTAAGGGCTCTTCTCCCTCCACAGAACGTTATAAAAGACTCTCTTGGGCTTCCATCCATCCTCGCTCACCCCCAGTCACTCTCCAGGCTCCCTGACCTACTCGAGGCCCTCCTCCCAAACTTCCCACCTTTACTCCTTCCTTCCTGCACACTTTTCCAGCGCTGGGTTCAGTTAACCATCCGCTTTCCTGATAGATGGTAGCTAAAGCCCTAGATCAACTTTCCCTCACCCCCAGATTCTGGTCTTTCCATTCCAGTCCTGAGCCCAGGTGGGCCTTGCCCCCTCCCTTTTGGAGATGCTGATAAGATTTCTGTGGAGTTGTTGCATGAATGAATGCATGGTCAGTAGCTTCAGGCCTCGACTCTTTGCGTCCCCATGGACTATAGCCCACCAGGCTCCTCTGTCCAGGGGATTCTCCAGGCAAGAATACGGGAGTGGGGTTCATTAATGGGCACTCTTTCTGTTTGAAGGGGCTGAGGGCCATGTCCTTTCTCACTGTGTGTCCTCAAGTCATGACATCTCCTAAACCCCTTTAGGATCTGCTACCTGGAAATCCAGAATTTGGGGGATACTTGATGTCCTGCAAGTATTTTGTAATCTAGCCAGCAACCCACAAGCCAGAAGATGTCCTGCATTCTTGCTAACTGTTTCTATTGAGCTTTGGAGCAATTGTACATAATTGCATGTGATACAGGAGCAGTGATCAATAAGGTAGTGGTAATGATACAGAAGCTCTGAGGTTATTGGCTTAATGAAGCAGGTCTTGGACTGGTTTCCTGTAGGGATTGTACCAGAGAGGGGTTAGATGGATTACTTTGAGTCTGAATGTGAGTCCTAGTTTAAGACACCAAAGCAAATGCAGCCTCACCATGGCTTGGAGACAGTTGCCAAGCCGCCACTGATAACTAAATGTTCTGCTCAACCGCTGTTAGAGCTGCCTGCTGTTGGAGCCGCCTGCGTGAGGATTTTGCCCAGCACTGCAGAGGGGGCTGCAGTGACACCCCCGGACCACGAGGGGGCTGTGGGCAAGCAGTGGGCCAGGGTCTCCTCCCTAGAATCGAGAAGATGCTCCCCTGTCCCCGTGGACCCAGAAGGAAAGGACTGCTTCTATCTGGACCTCTTGGTTTGCTGCAGAGAAGTCAGCAAGTCTGCTCTGATTTCCAGAGAGAGCAGGCAGCAAGGGTCAGGACCTGCCCTGCCAAGACCTGCCCAGAGCCAGCGGAGAGCTGAGCTGCCCTCCTCCCGTCTCTCCCAGCGCCCACCTCTCCCCTAGCTATCTCTGCTGTTGTTACTCAGTTTTCTATGCTAAGCCCTGTGGAGACACTATCTTACTGAATAACAATCGCTGGACATTTTGTGGTATCAGGATCGGAAATCACAAAAAGGAGTCCTTGTTTCTTGTGTGCAAGCGTGCCCTGTCAGTTTCCAAATTCTTACTGAAATCCCAAAGGTTAGTTGAAGCTTGGAACTTGCAGTAGCTAAGAAAGGGGCATCATTTCTCCCGCCACTGGTTAAGGAGCTGTGTTGTTGAAACCTGAATCACTCCAGCTCCCTTTCCTAAAACTGCCTCTGAGCACATTAACCCTTTCAGACCTCCTTGAAAGGCAGTGACCCCTAGTGAAATTATATATAAAGCACATGCAAGCAGTTTTTCATGGGGTGTAGAGCTGCCATTAGATTTTCAAAAAGATCCCCCAAAGGATTAAGAATTAACTACTGTCCTCTTTGGAAGCAGTGCTTTCTGTATTTGCATGTAAAAATGTGACCCATTTCTGAAAGCCTGTGGTTGAGAGCCGTAGTGGGAAGAGTGGGCTGGCTAGTGGGGAACCAAGTTCTGCCCCTCTATACCAAGAGCACCTCCCTTGAGGGCAGAGGCTGTGGGCAGTGACTACTTGCAGTGGCTGGGGATGGTGGGAGGTGTGGAGATTCTGCTTTGCCGGTGAGTATAAAGTAACACAGTAGGTGGAGGTCTGTGTTAGTTGCCAGGTGTCTGGATCTTTCTATCTGGCATCTCTGTACACCCCTGGTAGTAGATAGAAACCTGCTTGTCTATACCTTTAGTTGTTCAACGCTAAAGGTACAGATTCAAAGAGCCCTCTTTTACTGTCTTGAAGACCTTAAACTCCTCAGAACAGAGGGGACAGGACTGTATATGCTATTATATTTTGAAGCCTCTTGTCTCTTCAGGTGTCTTGAGTTTGAACCCCTCCCTTCCCCACTTCCCCCAAATAACCTGAAAAAAAAAATGTGGGCAGTGTCTGGTTTAGCTCTTAACATAGAGTTAACGTCCCTGGTGTCCCACCTGATGAGGAATGCGTTTGACTGTTGCTGGAGGATGTCTTTATTTCCTTCTCATTTAAATTTCTATCTGTGCCATGCCCAGGGGTAGATCATTTTAGAAAGGTACCTGTTTTCAGAAAAGGGACTGCTGCTTTCCTCTCTGGCTTGTTTATTTCCTGACATGGATTGATTAGACCCCAGGAGCAGAGGAGGAGCTAGCATCAGATAAAAAGGGCTCTGTTCTTAATGAGGTTTTTAAAGCAAAAGTAAATATCAGGAGCGATCCAGAGAGGGTGATAAATGAGAGTGAATGAAGACTGGACACTCAGGCTCTAGATTGACGAAGTATACTTATGAACATTCTGGTGTGAGAGATGGATGTGGACACAAGGTCTCTGCTGATAAGATGGGTTGAGGCTGCATGTTCTGGGTGTTCACACATCAGGAAACAGTCTGTCACTGAAACCAACGATTTCTGCTCACTTGTAATTTTGGAACCTTGGAGGAGGCAGTGTGGTGAAAAGGGGAACCCAGAGAACATGGATTCAAGTGTCAGCTCAGTCATCAGCTGTCTGACTTTGGCCAAGCAACCGCCTCTCCTTCCTGGACCGTATTCTCCCTTCTGTAAAGTGGGATGAGAGTGGAAAAGAGACTGGTCACATGAACTCTTGCCTCCAGACCTGGCCCCTGAGCAGACTGCCCGTCTGGCCAGGGACTCCTCAGCAGCTGGGCTTTTCCCAGCTCTGTTTTCAGCATGTCTCTGTTCCTTGAGGTCAGGGACAGTGTTGTGCTCCTGCTGATGATGGTGCTGTGTTTACTGTCGTATCCCTAGCTCCACATAGCTAAGTATTCCTGTCACTCGTATTGAACTTTAGAGATGGGACTGAACAGTGACAGATCCTCATCTTGGGCTCGTGGAGAGTAAAGGGGTTGGTAAGAATGAGAAATGGCTTGCTGGCTGCCTTCCCTTACAGAGCTGATGATAATATAGAAAATTATTGTTATAATTATTCTAGGGGACCTTGGTCATAGGCTGCTGTTCAAGTTCAATAGACCTTTCTCACACATGACAAGAGTTGGGAGTGAATAGCTTGCCAGGCTTACATCCGATGAAAGGTTTCAGACAGTGTTGGGTCCTACTAATGATGGCTGGTTGCTGATCTAGAGAACCTCAATTGTCCCTTACAGTGAAGGGGGCTTTTGTTAAAGGGAATTGGGCAGTGAGAGTGGGGCACCCATATGAAGAATGTGCTCTTACGCTGTATGTGACAGTTGTCTTGAGTCTCTAGCCTGGGTTCAGGCCCTAGCCAAGCCATCAACCCTGACCTCAGGTGAACATTTTTATTTGTCACTGGACCTCAGTTTTCATGGTAAAATGCAGGGACTGGCCTTTAGGGAAGTCTTCTCTTCCGTCCATTCCTATCTGCTTTATTTATGGATCTGCCCGAGCGCCTAGGATAGGATCTGACACTTCACTGGAGCGCAGATACTTGAATGAGTGGCTACAGTAAAGATCTTTAACTAACAGTTAAGGTTGCTGGTGGCAGAGGCCAGGTCTTCTTCCTGAGGGTACCTGGACTTCTAAGAGTTGCAGAGCAGAAACCATAGCAAGGTTTGGGGGCTCAGCAGCTCTGTGACCCAAGAAGCCTGTTAGAAGTTGCAGTAATTTTCCAAGTGCAACTTGAAGGGACTGGGGAGGGGGCAACTGTGAGTAAAATCGTTCATGCCTGGATAGCAGGCATCTGGAGGAGGCCCGAGTTACCCTGGAGTCCTGAGACTTGGCAGGGAGTGCCCCAGCTCTTGCCTTCCATGCCTGCTGTCTTAAGCCTCCAGGACATCGCTGGTTATGATGTGTGACTATGTCCAGATAAGTCATCTTGGCAGATGATCTTTGCTCCCCACTAATGGGCTGGTTTGTTAGTCACATGTGGTTTCTCTGTATATCTGATTTATCACCGTTAGTCTCAGGGACAGGTAGGAAAATTAAAAGGCTTTGTGTTCTTTGTAGCATGTGAATCTGAGCCTGTGAGATGTTCAGGATAATTAATATTAGGAACATCTCAGATTTAAATAGCTTTCCTTCGAAGGGCTCTGTTTGAGTTGAAAATCCACTGAAGATTTTTACCCCCTTGTCCTTCAGTTTCTCTCCTGATGTATTTTCTGCTCTAATGTACATTTAATATAGACAAGAAGACTGGCCTGTAATAACTGGACAGGTCCCTTGGGGGACCCTGACATCGTACACCCAGTCACACATTTCATCCTTCTTTTTAAGTAATTCTTAGAACTAAGAGGACTGCAAATAGAGCAAAGCTTAGGCCTTGTCCCCACCAGGGCCACAACTTAACAACCACAGGCTGGGTGGATCTCTGCTTCCATCATGAGCTGCACCATTATTTTGGGGACTTGGTGCAGGCATTCCAGGAGCAGTCATTTCTCAGGCCTCACATCCTTAATTCTGTCTTTAGTGTTAGGCTTAGAAACACATAGTGCAATGACTTTTAAAAGTCAGCTGCTTATTTCACACTGTTGATAGCAGGGGGGCAAGAATATAGATTCCCTGCGGTGTTCAGAGTGACTGATTTACATCCGAGCTCAAGAAATGCCTTTTCTCTAGCTCTCCCCGAAGACTGATCCATTACTCTACCAAAAATAAATATTGTGATATATATCACGCATAGTTTGCTCAAAGGGACTTACATCTTTTCTCTTACTGAAAAAAATAAATCAGGCTCACAGATTGGAAAGCCCCATGCAGGGAAGCTGTTTGGTAATCTGGGTGGGCAACTAGCCTAGGGTACTGCCTCTGGCATGGGAAAGGTGCTTGCCTCTGCATCCTAAGTAGAATCTGCACCAAGGGAGGTGGTGGGGGCTTCAGGAAATTCTCTCCCTGCCTTGCTTTCATTGGCCAAATCAGGAAAGCTTTCACAAGGTCATGATGGACAGGATTCAAGAGAAAGTGGTGGGCACTTGTTACTTTAACTTTAAAAGATGTGCCATACATAGAGTGGGCTTCCCTGATAGCTCAGCTGGTAAAGAATCCACCTGCAATGCAGGAGACCCCAGTTTGACTTCTGAGTTGGGAAGATCCCCTGGAGAAGGGATAGGCTACCCACTCCAGTTTTCTGGCCTGGAGAATTCCATGGACTGTATGGTCCACGGGGTCACAAAGAGTCGGACACGACTGAGTGACTTTCACAAACATGGAGCAGGAATGAGTGTCCTGAACCAAGAATGGTTATTATTCCAGTTCTGTACAACTGCAGCCCCCAAAAGACTGGGCTCATTGAAACGATAAGCTCTAGTTCTTCTTTTCCACTGTCTCAGTGCCAAGGCCTTACGAACCAGTGTTTGCATACTTTGGGGAAAAAAAACAGATTTTTTTAAGCTCTGAATTCTCATGGCACATGATGGTAAGAAAAGAAACTGGAGATTCTTTAAGGAGTTCTGAGGGTCCAAGGATCCAAGTCCCCCTTCCCTCGTTCACCCCCACTCAGCTCCGGAAGCTGGCTAATAGCCAAGGGAGTATGGGTGTGGCTTAAATGCAGGGTGTGGCTGAGATGGCTGTAAGTCAGACCTGCTTTTTAGTTTCTGCATCCCCGAAGAAAACTGAAACCATGGAGACCACAGCCATGGGCTGTGGCCCAGTGTGGTGGGCCAGTTGTACGTGGTTCTTCCCTTGAGAAGGCTGTTTTCTAAGATCTGGGTTGAGGTCTCCCCAGTCTTGACCGGCAGGTAGTCAGAAGAGCCGTTATTCACAGGAGGGTCTGAATACGTCTCTTAACTCTGAGTTTTCATTCACTAAAGGCTAAGGCCAGGGTGGGTGTCCATCTGTTTTAGTGCAGTATTGCAGTGGTGCAGAAGAAACTTGGGCATACTGATTAGTGTCCTTAACAGATAAGCAATAATTGTGCTTTTCCCTGGCATGCTCTGGGAGTCAGCTGCTCTATAGACGAAACTTCTAGGGAAACAGCTTTCACTAAAAAACAACCATTTTCAGTGGCTGATAGATTTTTCTTCCCTCATTTCGCCTCTACCGTGGGGGGGGGTCACCATAAAATCCACCGTGCAATACAGCATGTCCCATAGGGCCTGACGAATCATTTGGGTAAGACTCATCTCAAGACTGAGATCATTTAGGTCTCTCACCGCCTTTTGTTTTTTTTGCAACAACCCTGTGATGCAGGTGGCGATGGTGGTTGTTCAGTCGCTAAGTCATGTCTGACTCTTTGCAGCCTCACTGACTGCAGCACTCCAGGCTCTTCTGTCCTCCACTATCTCCCGGAGTTTGCTCAAATTTATGTCCATTGAGTCAGTGATGCTATATAACTGTCTTCTCCTCTGCCATCCCATTTTCCTTTTGCCTTCAATCTTTCCAGAATCAGGGTCTTTTCCCATGAGTCAGTTCTTTACATCAGGTGGCTAAAGTATTGGAGCTTCAGCAACAGTTCTTCCAAAGAATATTCAGGGTTGATTTCCTTTAGGATGGACTGGTTTGATCTCCTTGCAGTCCAAGGGATTCTGAAGAGTCTTTTCCAGCACCACAGTTAAAAAGCATCAACTCTTCAGAGCTCGGCTTTCTTTATGGTTCAGTTCTCACGTCCATACATGGCTACTCAAAAAACCATAGCTTTGCCTTTATAGGCCTTTGTTGGCAAAGTGATATCTCTACTTTTTAATACACTGTCTAGGTTTTTCATAGCTTTCCTTCCAAAGAGCAAGCATCTTTCACTTTCATGGCTGCAGTGACCGTCTGCAGTGATTTTGGAACCCAAGGAAACTACTTACTTATTTAGGTGTAACTTACATATAGGCAAATGCACAGATCTTAAATATACAGTTGGCTAAATTTTAACAACTGCAGAAAACCATGTAAACCGCACCCCTAGGAAGATATAGAACATTTCCATCACCCAGAAAGTTCTGTCTGCTCCTTCGCAATCGGTTCCCCTTCATCTATACCCAAACACTGTTTTGATTTGTCGCCAGAGATTAGTCTCACCTGTTCTAGAACTTCAACTAAATGGAGTGTACAATATCTGCCATTCTGTGCAAAACTTTCTTTCACTGAGGCTAATGCTTTTGAAACTCATTCAAAAACAGTAGCAGTATTTCGTTTCTTTTTGTTGAGATGTATTCCATTGTACGACTAGCCCAAAATTGGTTTATTCATTCACCTGTGGTTGGAACTTTTGGTTGTTTCCAGTTTTGGGCCATTATGAATAAAGCTGTTATGAATATTTTACCCACAAGTCTTTATGTAGATATATTTTCATTTCTTTTGTGTCAACATCTAGGAATATAATTGCTGGCGCACAGAGTAAATGTATGTTTAACTTTATAGGAAAGCGGAAACACTTTTCCCAGATAGTTAGACCATGCTATACTCCCACCAGCAATGTGTGAGAGTTCTACATCTTCACCTACACTTGCCGCTGTCCACCTTTTTTGGTTTAGCCATTCTATTTGGTGTATAGGAATATTTAGTTGGAGTTTTAATTTTTGTTTTCCTTTTAACTATTGTTATTAAACATCTTTTCATATGTTTACCTGCCATTTCTTTATCTTCCTTTTCAGTGTATATTCGGATCTTCTGCCCCCCGCCCCAACTTTTAAATTTTTTTAATTTGTACTGTTTATCATCTTCTTATTGAATTCTAGAATCCTTTGCATATTCTGGATAAATGTCATTTGTCAGATGTATATATGCATGGGCTTCCTAGGGGGCCCAGCAATCAAGAATCTGCCTGCCAATGCAGGAGATGTAAGTTTGATCCCTGGGTTAGGAAGATTCTGCTGGAAAAGGAAATGGCATCCTACTCCAGTATTCTTGCCTAGGAAATCCCATGGAAAGAGGAGTCTGGTGGACTACAGTCTGTGAGTTTGCAAAAGAATCAGACATGACCAAGTGACTAAGCAATAACATATATTTCTGTATTCATACTCTATGATTTATTTTTTCATTTTCTTAATGTGTCATTCAGAGAGCAGAAGTTTTAAATTTTGATGAAATCTAGTGTATCAATGTTTTCTTTTATGATTAGTACTCTTATGTGGATTAAAAATTTTATTTTGTTTACCCAAAGATCATGACGATAGTCTTCTTTTAATTCTAGCAGCTTGATCATTTTAGTTTTTACATTTGGGTCTTTCATATACTTCAAATTAACTTTTGTATTTGGTTGAGGTTCTTTATTTCCATTTAAATGTCTAGTTGTTTTGTGCCATTTGTTGAAAAAGCTTTCTTTTCCCCTTGGAATTGCTTTGATACCTTGTTAGATCAATTTATCATATGTATGTGGTTCTGTTTCTGAACTCTTCTGCTCTATTGATTTGTCTTTATGCCAATTTATACTATCCTTTTTTGAATGTGAATGGCTTTAAGCAAACCATCTTGCTGTTTGTTTCCTGTAAGTTTTTTGGCTTGTTTTTATTTTTTTTAAGTTTTTTTTTTTGAAGTATAGTTGATTTACAGTGCTGTATTAGTTTCAGTTGTACAGCAGAGTGATTCAGTTTTTTACATATCTTCATTTTCAGTTTCTTTTCTGTTACAGATTGTTATATTGAATATAGTTCCCTGTGCTATACAGTAGGTCCTTGTCAATTCATACTGTATTGATGCTGGGGCTTAATAGTAAGTCTTGAAAACAGGTACTGTGATTTCTCCATCTTTGAACTTTTTTTTTTTTTTAAGGCTTCAGTTACTATAAGTCCTTTACATTTCTGAAGTACATTTGAGAATAGGTACATCAGTTTCTTTGAAAAATCATGCTGAGATTTTTTATTGGATTTGCCTTGAACCTATAAATCAAATTCCTCTGAACATTTTTTTTAAAGTGTAGCTCTACTGTTGACTAATTCTTGCAGCTTTTGTTTTCTGAAAATGCATCTATTTGCCCTCCTCTTAAAAGAATATTTTTGTTGAATATAAAATTTTAAGTTGATCCCCTCGCCACCATTACCCTTTCTTTACATGAAAGAACCATTGTCTTGTAACTTGTATTGCTTCTGATGAAAAATCAGAGTATATTCCCCTGCGTGTAATGTCTCTCCCTTCCCTTTGGATGCTATTAAGATTTTCTCTTTAAGTCATTTGACTATTTATTTAAATGTGGATGTAATTGTTTATCCTTCTTGGGGTTTGTTGAGCTTCTTGTGTCTATGGGTTGATATTTTTTATCAAGTTAGAAAAAAATTTGGCTCTTAGGTCTTCAATATTTTTCCTACCCCAATATACCTCCTTTTGTTTTAGAACTCAACTTACATGTAAGTTAAATTGCTTGATATTTTCCTAGAAGTCACTGAATCTCTGCTCATTTTCTTTTCAATCTTTATATCTGCACTTTGGTGTAGATACTTTCTATTAATCCATCTTCAATTTCATTGAACTTTTCTTCTATAGTGTCCAATCTGTTGTTAAGCCCACCCAGTGAATTTTTAATTTTCAGGTATTTTTTTTAACCTCTCAGTTCAGTTGTTCAGTCGTGTCTGACTCTTTGCGACTCCATGGACTGCAGCATGCCAGGCCTCCTTGTCCATTACCAACTCCCAGAGTTTACTCAAACTCATGTCTATTGAGTCAGTGATGCCATCCAACCATCTTATCCTCTGTTGTCCCCTTCTCCTCCCACCTTCAATCTTTCCCAACAGCAGGGTCTTTTCCAGTGAGCTAGCTCTTCACATTAGGTGGCCAGAGTATTAGAGTTTCAGCTTCAACATCAGTCCTTCCAATGAATACCCAGGACTGATCTCCTTTAGGATGGACTGGTTGGATCTCCTTGCAGTCCAAGGGACTCTCAAGTGTCTTATCCAACACCACAGTTCAAAAGCATCAGTTCTTCAGTGCTCAGCTTTCTTTATAGTCCAATGCTCACATCCATACATGACTCCTGGAAAAACCATAGCCTTGACTAGACGGACCTTTGTTGGCAAAGTAATGTCTCTGCTTTTTAATATGCTGTCTAGGTTGGTCATAGCTTTTCTTCTAAGAAGCAAGCTTGTTTTAATTTCATGGCTGCAGTCACCATCTGCAGTGATTTTGGAGCCCAAAAAAATAAAGTCTGACACTGTTCTGCATCTATTTGCCATGAAGTGATGGGACTGGATGCCATGATTTTAGTTTCTGAATGTTGAGCTTTAAACCAACTTTTTCACTCTCCTCTTTCACTTTCATCAAGAGGCTCTTTAGTTCTTCTTCACTTTCTGCCATAAGGGTGGTGTCATCTGCATATCTGAGGTTATTGATATTTCTCCTGGCTTTCTTGATTCCAGCTGGTGCTCTCTCCAGCCCAGCGTTTCTCATGATGTACTTTGCATATAAGTTAAATAAGCAGGGTGACAATATACAGCCTTGATGTACTCATTTTCCTATTTGGAACCAGTTTATTGTTTCATGTCCAGTTCTAACTGTTGCTTCCTTACTTGTAAACAGATTTCTCAGGAGGAAGGTCAAGTGGTCTGGTATTCCCATCTCTTGAAGAATTTTCCACAGTGTGTTGTGAATTTAACCTCTAGAATTTCCATTTGGACCTCTTTCATTGCTTTGAGCTCTCCAGTGTTTCACATGTGTTCACTCATTGTTTTCAGCTTGTCCTTTAAATCCTAAGGCATATTTATAATAGCTTTTCAAAAAGTCTTCTTTGTCATTATTGGGTCTATCCCTGTTGACTGTTTTTATCTCTTGGTTATGGGTCACATTTTCCTACCTCTTCATGTAACTACTCACTGGTAAACATTTTATGCCAAACACTGTGAAGGTACTTTTTAGAGAGTCTAGATTCATCTGCTTTTTAAAAAAAATCTGCTTTTAAGTAGTTTTTATCCCCTTTTCTGTTAGGCTGACAGCTGTTACATCTCTGGGCTGTCAGGATGCCTGCTTCTGGCCCATTTATCCTCTACTCTTCCTATTTTGCTATTTTCTAATCTGCAGATGGTTAGGAAACATTCAATCTATCTTGTTAGCATTATATATAAAGTACAAATAAGTAGACCTTGAGTAGTTCTCAGAAAACTCCTGAATGAAGTATATAAACTTGACATATTTTGGTACAGTTTAGATATTTAAAGATTCTTAGTTACTTTTGGTAGTTGGTATGAGATGCATGAACTATAATTTTGTGTTGAAATTATATCCTGAATAAATACAGGAGTTCTCAAAGGGGTGTCTGATTTCTAGTTGATGTCATCTGAAATCATTTGTGCATTTTTTGCTCATCTGCTTTGAGCTGTTAGAAGAAATACTTGTTGCTATCTGTGATGTTCTAGCAGTCTCCATTACTGTGGCTTTCTGCTCAGAATTTTTTTATCTGTCAAATATTTTCTCTAGCCTCTCTACCTTAACGCTAATGATGACTTTTTAGAAACTTGGTTTGTGAATCCCCACATAAAAAAGCTATTTGTATAGGCCAAATTGCTAATCATTGGTCAGAAGGATGCTAAATATACATGGCTGAAGGATTTCTACATGGCTGTGGGTCTGATCTCTTATCTTCCCTCATTCAGCAAAGTTCAGTATGAAATAAATGTAGTATCTTATTGCAAGGGCTATCTTTAATTTCATTCATCTCATTTGGAGTAGGGGATAGTGTTGAATTAAAGTTACAGGTCTCTTCTTTAAGATCTCTCTCCTCCACTTTCATTCCTGGAATGAGCTTTTCAGAGGTTAAATCTAAACTTTGCCAAGTAAACGCTGATCTGTTGGAAAGACATTGGCACCTTTTTTGTTTTTCTGTACTTGTGTTCTTGACCTAAATCAGCAAAACTTCCTCTTTCCTAGCTCTCCCAGAAGCCATTCTCCGTCTGTCACATACTTTACAGAGTTCTGGAGTAGTCTTGGTTTTTAATGATAAGAATCAGTGGGAAAAGAAGACTTAAATTTCTTGCTTTCAGAACTGGACCTTTTAGAGAGCAACCTATAAACATAATCAATTTTCCTGCTTCAGACTATAAGGAAGCTTTTTATAGAGAAAGGTCCATGTTTCGACAGAGAAATAGCAGCTCAGTCTAGAGGCTTCTTTAGTGGTTTCAGATGCAGGTCTTTCGGGGTGTATACTTTGGCAAAGGGCAGAGACTTCACACTGATGTAGTCTCAGAGGTGGTGTTGTGTAGTAGTGGCCCTGTAATCATGGTGGGAGCTCTGATGATCGATTCTTGAGTAACTAAGAATGGTAACGAGTGGCGCCGGTCCAGATGGGGTTGAGGGAGACAAGCAGCCTCAGCCTTTCCTGTGATTAGGCACTGGGTTAGATTAAAACGTAATCAGATTCTCTGTGATCTGAGTAAAGTGCTCTCAGATTTGGCACCAGCGGGAGCAGTTTGTCAGCCTTGGAATCTGAAGTTTTCTTGCGTGTCAGAGAAGGGCTTTCTGACTCTCTGATCCCTGTACCATCCATTGTCTTTAAATTCTCCCTGGAAGAATTTCCAGGGGGCCTGCTTTGAAGGGGAGTAATGGCTGGACCAGGCTGATACCTAACCTCGTGGACAGATCAGATCAAAGATTCCTTGTGTGTGTGTGATATTCTTAGTAGTGCCCTTGCATCCCATTAAGAGTTTAGCTTGTCCCCATAACAGCCTTGTGGCATACATGGCAGGGTGATAATCCCTTTTTATAGCTCAGGGAATGAACACCCTGCAAAGGCAGGCAGTAAGTGACCAGCTCCAGGCCCTGCCCGTCTAGATCGTGATGCACTGACTCAGACCTCCCCTCCTGACTCTTTGGTTAACATTCTTTCTATTACGTTATCTGAAGGATCAAGGTTGATCATTTAGAGGAAGAGTTTTCACTTAGGGGTGAAATAAAGTAGAAATTGTCATAGTCTTGTCTGACAGAGAACAGAATGGGTCTCTTGAATCTTTAGAACAGGGATTCTAACCTTGAGTGCAGTCTGGAACTCCCCAGGGGTCTCTTAGTAAATACTGATACCCAAGTTCCTACCCCAGAGGTTCTGGTTTAATTGGTCTGGAATACAGCATGAGCACTGGGATTTTTAAACATTTCCCAGATGGTTTTAATGTACAGCTGTGCTTCAGGACTAGTCTTCACCAAGGCTATATCTCCTTTCAGACTCTATTTCCCTTTTACTCACTTATGGAAGAGGTTGGAAATTTTCTATATTTATTAAGACCAGGATCGGGTCAGATGTGCTGGAGAAAAGACTCCATTAAAACTGAGTTTTCCAGTGTTAAGAGCATAAACTATTAACATTAAGAGAAGCCATAAATTTATTTAAAGAAAAAGATCTTGGAAACACCAATTGTTATACACACCAAAGGCTCTATGAGCTAAAAAAAAAAATTAGAGATGAATCTCTTGGCTTTAAGGAATTTCATTGTGTAGTGGGGGTGTGTGTTGGAATCATTTCCCTCTATATACAGATGCATGGAAGAAAGGAAACCTTGGTTAACTGCATAAATATTTGCCTGTCCCACATAAATCTCTTTTGGGGGAAGCAGGCAGAACATAAACATCTGGAATGAAAATATTTGCTTGTCCAGAAGTTGATTTCTCACCCCCACTACTGTAACTGCCTCTGCCCCTTTCCAGTTGACAGAGCAGCCTTTTATGTTGCTGCTTGGGCCCTAGAATCAAATCACAGATGCTCAGGAAAAACATACTGAAGTAAAAGAGCCGGACCCAGTCCCAGGTGTTCAGGCTCAGGGCAGGAGCGCTGCAATTTCATATCATCACTGCCTTGCCAGGTGTTGGATGTGACTGAATCTTAGAATTGCTGTCCTGGGTTGATCAGATCACATCTACCCAGGCCCCCTCTGTGTGGAAGCTGCAGGAGGTGA
This sequence comes from Antilocapra americana, assembly GCA_007570785.1. Lineage (NCBI taxonomy): Eukaryota > Metazoa > Chordata > Mammalia > Artiodactyla > Antilocapridae > Antilocapra > Antilocapra americana. Next base: position 4,381,667 of record ML660197.1, read on the forward strand.
AAATACACCATAGACGAGCATGAGCCTCCTTCCCACGGCTTAGTGACGGGCCCCCCCGAGAGCTCTGTTTCCTTGCAAGAAACCTTTGAATTGTCAACCTGTGCCAAGTTGCGATCTTCCATCAATCTGCCCCAACTATTTCTAGCAAATTCTTGAGCTGACGTGGCATGTAGAACAAAGTCCTATTAATGCCAAACTTCTTTCATTCCAGCTTCAAGCGGTGGACATTTAGCGTAGGAGCATTAATGGAGAGGCAGACTTCAGAGAAGAAATTTCCTTCTGCTGTTAAATCTTATATTAAACCGTGCTTGCTCAGAGGCCTCTGGCTGCGGGAAGCAGTGACGAGGGTGGAACTTGGCAGATGGCTGTAGCTGTGGCTTCCTGGAGGCCTGTGTGGGGAGACGATTGTTTATATATTGGTTTTCATTTACGTACTGGTCTTATTTTCATCTTCCTGAGGTGCCCAGATGCTATGGTGATAGATTGGTTGGAAACGACTCATTTGTTAGGGTTCTGTGGGGGCCGTAGGTTTCCTTCTCGTGTGCAGTGGAGTCTAAAATGTTTAATTAGATGCCGAGGCATTTCTGCGCGGGTCCCCCTCAGCTGCCCTCCCACCCCCACCCCAGGTGGATGTCATTCCTCAGTTTGGAGAGGGTCTGGAGTTTTTCTGGGCCTGACCTCCTCTCCTTTCATTTTCTGTTGATGCAACCTTCATTCCTTCCTTCTCTGAGCTGCTGTTTTTTTTTTCTCCTCCCGTCGTTCTTGTTCTAGAAACCGCCTTCATGTGACTGCTGGAATTTGCAGAGCTGATTCGTGTTGGAAACCTAGTTGTCAAACAGGTCCAAACCAGACCTTATGAAATAATGTAGTTGAGCTGAGACACAGTGAGAGGAATATTAACTACCTGCCGCTTATCTGTTTCATTCCAGCTCAACTTTTCCAGAAAACTTACCTTGTTCGTACCGCCTGCCAGGCAGTGCCCTAGATGCTAAGGATGCAAACGTGAGGCTTCTGTCCTCGAGCACCACATCCAGGCAGACGGAGGTGCCCCAGTCATGGGGTGAACAAAGGCCTGGAGGTCACAGCAGCTTTGATGTGAGCTTAGGGGAAGGGTCAATGCTTCAGATGTGGAGAATACCAGGTGGAGTGGACTTGTCAGATAGCAAGAGGCTCCGTGGGCTGGGACTTGGGGCCTGATACAGGTGTGGACGTGGGAGGTGAAGTGTGGAGTGACCAAGGTTCCTGCCTGGGCTGTGCATGCGAAGTCGCTTCAGCCGTGTCCAACCCTTTGCAACCCTATAGGCTGGAGCTCACCAGGCTCCTCTGTCCGTGGGATTCTTCAGGCAAGAATACTGAAGTGTGTTGCCATTTCCTTCTCCAGGGGAATCTTTGAGATCGAACCTGTGTCTCCAGCATCTCCTGCATTTCAGGCAGATTCTTTACTGCTGAGCCACTGGTGAGCCCCTTCTACCTGGGGTAGATGGGAACATCAAGAAGTGGGGACAATGAGAAACTGGGAGGGGGAGATGAGTTGAATTCTAGACATGATTAAACAAAAATTCCAGACACCTGTGAATTCTAGGTGGTTGGAAATATGGGTTTAGGACTGATTGGGGCGATGGCACAGGGGATGTGGATTCAGAAGGATGACCTGCTGGGGGTTGAAGGCTGCAGTGTGAAGCCACTGGAGGAAAACCTGGACCCAGAGGCGCAGGCATCAGAGCCTGCGGGAACCTAAGTATTTTAGAGAAAGAACAGAGATTTGGGAAGCAGACAGAGGCAGGTGGCTGAGGGACCAAGGGAGCCTTGTCCAGCCTTCCTTTTCCTTCCTCTGACTGGTTCTGCCACACTTGGGGGCCCCCTGAGCCCTGCGCACAGCTCTCAGGCTCATACAGGCTTGCAGTCCAGCACCCTGTCCTGAGCTGCCTGCCCTTCGTCTCGTCTCTTCCTCAGCCACCTCCCAGCTTCAGAGCACTGTCTTCACCAGCCGCAGACCCCACGACTTTCCTTCCCTGCTGGCATCAAGAATCAGAGCATCCATTTCTTCCCTTTGTTTTCTGATTGTGTATCCGGACCTTTGCTCTGAGGAGCTGGTGCTCTGAGCCATCTGCTCTTTGATTTTCAACTAAGAAACGAAGAGCCAGCCTGAGCCTGGTTTATGGCTCTTCCCTGGCCTGAGGCTGGAGGAGCTCAGCCTTGTAGCAGAACGGGGAGCCCTTCTTTCCCCTACTTTCTGGAAGTAGGGTATGTACGTCCTCCAGCCTGACCGCACACTAAAGATTGGCAGGCCAGCTCCTTCCTCTGAAAAGAGGAGGCCATGTGTGGGGGGAGAAGGCAGGGTTCAGTCTTCACTGCTGTGGAGGAAAGGGAGACTGTGCGCAGTGGTAATGGTGGGTTTTGCCTTTTCCCTGTGACCACAAGCAGTGACCGGATAGATCCTGCCACATTTCAGCTTCTGGCTGTCATCTCTGCTCCGGTGAGGCGTATTCTCTTGAAACCATGCCCCTGACCACTGAAGGAAAGATTATGTGGCTAAGTCCCCGCGGTCCTGCCATCTAAGATGTGTTTAGGGGGCATTCGTGCCCTGGCCACCCCTTCCAGATTGCCTCCCTGATATCTGAGCTCCACCAGTGCTACAGAAGCCACCCAGGCTCCTGGCCTCAGCTTGGGATGGAAAACAGGCTGGACTGAACACCTGGAAGACATCCTGAAAGCTCTGGTTCAAAGCGGTCCTTGTGTGGTGGTGGCCTGGTAGTCCTGGCCCTTGCCATCTCGCTGCGATCATTCTGATGTTTCCTGTAGTGGTTTGAGCATCTTATAGTCTGAACATTAGGTCCGTTCATCCCCCCGGGGTAACAGGTGCTGCCTGTGTGGGTTTATCACCCTTGTCGTCGCTGCACTGAAAAGTGTGTGGTGTCTTTCTCCCCTGGGGTCACAGTGTTTTCAGCCGCAGCCTGTGTTGAGTTGCGCAGCTTCCGCAGAGAGGCGCCGAAAGCTGAAATGCATCCCTGTTCTCCGTCCATGCCCACCCTCCTAGGGTGTAATTATGTCCCCAGCGGCCCTTGTAGCAGGCCCCACCAGCTTAGTTGGGAAACGTCTGACACAGTGCTGCCCCCCGGGGGGCCTGAGCCGGCACCCCCCTCTCCAGTCTTGGAGTGCCAGAGACCCCAAGGTCTCACCTTAGCAAGGCTGCAGAGGCTGCTGGGGGGTGGGCACCAAGGAAATGCATAGACTGCCCTGTGAGATGGTGACTTTTTAAAAATAATTGCAGGTAAAAGACACATAACGTGTATCATTTTAACCATTTTAAAGTGGACCATTCCGTAGCATTAGGGACACTCCCAGGGTTGTGTGGCCATCACCACTGTCCCGCTCCAGAGCTTTCTCATCCCTCCAGATGGGAGCCTCGTACCCCCCACCCCCACCTCAGCCCCTGGCAACCACCAGTCCGCTTTCTGTCTCTATGCAGTTTTCTATTCCGGACCTTTTACATAAATGGAATCATGTGACATGTGACCTTTGTGATGTTTTCAAGGTCTTCCATGTTGAGCACGTGTCAGCTTTATTTCTTTTTATGTCTGAATAATATTCCTTTGTATGGATATACTGCATTTTGTTTATCCATTCTCTTGTTGATGGACATTTGGGATGCCTTACTTTGGGCCATTATGATGAATAATGCTGCTTTGAACATTCATGTACTTGTTGCTGGGTGGACACGTGTTTTCAGCCCTTTTGGGGACATATGTAAGAGGTTGCTCTTGTGTGTACATGGTAATTCTGTGTTTACCTTATGACAGAAGTGCTAGTTTTCCACAGCAGAAAACCGGAAACGTTTATGTTCTCATCAGCAGTATGAGGGGAGGTGGTGACTTTTGGAGCCAAGCGTGCCAGCCCCTCTGACATAAACCAGAGTGGTTCACTGGGGTGAGCCTCAGTGGAGGGTGGACCAGTGGCATCAAGAATGAGGAGGGCAAGGCTGCAGGGCCTGAGGGGCTCAGAGTTCACAAGTGCAAGTGGGCAGGCCAGGGCCTCGCCCTCAGGGGTGGTTGAGCTGCACCAGTTTGGTGGGAGTGTGTAATGGGAGTGTGTGTGATGGGAGGGTGTGATGGGAGTATGTGTGGTGGGGAGCGTGTGACGGGGAGTGTGCGCTGTAGGGAGTGCGCATTGGGGAGTGTGTGATCAGAGCATGTGTGGTGGGGAGCATGTGACAGGGAGTGTGCACAGTGGGTTGTGCACAGTGGGGAGTGCGTGATGGGGAGTGTGCGCGGTGGGGTGTGTGTGATGGGAGTGTGTGATGAGAATGTGTGATGAGAGTGTGTGATGGGGAGTGTGTGGTGGAGGGTGTGTGTGATGGGAGTGTGTGATGGAGGGTATGTGTGGTAGAGTGTGTGTGATGAGAGTGTGTGGTGGGGAGTGTGTGGTGGAGAGTGTGTGTGATGAGAGTGTGTGATGAGAGTGTGTGATGGGGAGTGTGTGGTGGAGGGTGTGTGTGGTAGAGAGTGTGTGTGATGAGAGTGTGTTGTGGGGAGTGTGTGGTGGGGAGTGTGTGATGAGAGTGCGCGATGTGGAGTGTGTGTGATGGGAGTGTGTGGTGGGGGGTGTGACGGGGAGGGTGTGCGACAGGGCAGTGGAAGGGCCACGTGGCGGATCAGGAGGGCTGGCGTGGGTGGTGTCCATGGGTGGGACACGTTAGGCCCTGAGCCTGGGATGCTGGCAGGGGGTGGCCTTGCCCGGAGACAGGTTGCCCCCAAGGCAGGCCCAGCCCGGCTCCCAGACCCTGCTGATGGGGGTGCGGAGGGGGAGCGGTGACAGGGGAGGGGTGCTTCACCGGGCTCCAGAATGGAGGTGCTGGCAAAGTGCCCTCCTGAGACAGAGGTGAAGTTCTGAATCAGGCGTGTCAGGGGAATCCCAGGTCTTCAGATCTGTTCTTAAAAACCTCTCATTGCCAGGACCTAGGCCCTTGGAAGCTCAAAAGCCAAAATTGAGCTTCTGTTGTTTACTTTCCAGTGGCGGCTTCTCTTTCCTGGAAGCGGTGGCGGCCAAGGTCTAGTCTTGAGTGGGAAGGGTAATGGGGAGAAGAAAGAGATTAGGGGAGGGGTGGCGGGTGGGTAGAACTGAATATTTGAGGCCTCTGGCTGCTGTTCTGACGGCTCAGGACTTAGGGTACTTAGCACTTGGGTGGGGGCAGGGAGGATCAGAAAAGGCCCGGCAGGCGCTTCAGGGCTGTGCTCTCACCCTTGCTCTCCCAGCTCCTGGAGAGACCCAGGGTCAGGCCACCATAAATCCACAGCAGCCTCAAAGGGTGCAGAGTTGGAGTGGCCCCCTTCGCCATACCCATGCTCTGGGAGCCCAGCTTGCATCTGGCCAGAGGCCCCCTTCAGGGTACATGGGCCAAGCCAGTGCCACCTTACAGTGTTCTTTTTTTTTGTCAGCGTTACAGTTTAATAGTGATACTTCTATGTCTGCCCCCTCCTTGAAGCACCTGGTAATCAGGAAGCATATTCCCAGTTTACAGATTGAAGTTAAGAAAAAGAATGGCTTTCAAATTTCCGTGATTAGGAAGAGACGGAACTAGGACACACACCTGGGACTTCTAGCTCTGGATTCAGCACTCTTTTTAGTTACTTTTCCTTCTGGGGGAAGCTATCTGATATTGGTGCTAATCTTTTCCTGCACTCTCTTCGTTAGAACAGATGAGAGTCTTAGGGTCATGAGATGCTAGGGCAGGATCAGGATCATGTCTGATTCGCATGCAGGGAGCTTGCTCTCTCTCTCTCGCCTCTGGTCAAGTAGCCGATCTGCTTTTCCTGCGTCTGCCGAGACCATCCTGGCACCCCCAGCTATCTCAACCCCTTTCTGGGCAGCAGCGTTCTAAAGAGCCAGCCCACACCTAAAGTCTGCTTATTTGAGATTTTTGGGTCAAGCCTCAATTCTGTTGAGGCAGAGTTTTGCATCTCCAGTTGCAACCTCGGCTTTCAGCAAATGGTAAACTCTACTTGAGGGCAACATTCAATTATGAAAATCTATTTCTCTTGCCACATTCAAAAAGTCTCCTAATGTGCCATTGTGCACTCACAAATTTAGTGACACATCACTAAATGTGTATGTGGTTGCCATGGAAATGTCTCTCTTCTGACATGGCATTCCAAGAGCAAAGAGAAGAGAAGTTTCCTTTGTAAAGAGAAGCAGAGCAGAACTTGGCTAATTGTCATCACACGAATCCCCAAACTGTCATTCTTCCCTGACTACCTGTCTCCTTTTTCCTGTCAACGATATAATGGTAGAAGCCAGATCAGCTGCTGTGTTTCCTGAGGAATTTCACGAGCACTGTTCTTAACCTTCATGCCAGGCACGTACCAGGAAGGACCCCAGGACTCTTGATTTGAGTTTTCATCTAGCTCGGAGAGGGTACCTTCCGGACTGTCTAGCACTCACCGCTCATAAGCACTTAATTCGCATAAGAACCCTTGGCACCAATTCTTTGCAGAACGTGCAGGCTGAGCAGGTCTCCTGAAGATGCTCTGTGTTTTCCACCAGAGACCCTGAGCTTCAGCTTTTGTCACTGTGACCAATGCACCATGTGATGGTACCCAGAGCATGCTAATATTTAATACTAAAAGTGAAAAGTAAAGTGTTAGTCGCTCCATCGTGTCTGACTCTTTGCGACCCCACGGACTTTAGCCCACCAGGCTCCTCTGTCCATGGGGATTCTCCAGGCAAGAATACTGGTGGGGGTTGTCATTCCTTTCTCTAGAAGATCTTCCTGACCCAGGGATGGAACCTGGGTCTCCTGCACTGTAGGTGGATTCTTTATCATCTGAGCCACCAGGGAAGCCCAATATTTAATACTTAGGCACCTTTTCAGCGTCAGAAATCACTGTATTTTCCTACTAGTGATGTGAATCCACAGAGTGTGGGGAGAGGTGGAGAAGGACCCAGGGACCTAGGTCTAGCTGATGCCCTCCTATCTCTCTGGCTCACCGTAGCCCTGTTTTCCCCTCTCTTTCTGTAGACTTTCTTGACCGAGCCTCTCTATGGGCAAAGTTTCTTGTATTTCTGGACTTTACCGGCAACTGAGGGGATCCTTGGTCCATACTGGCTGACCCTTTGGCTACACTTGCTTTTCAAGTCTTGGGGCTGGGAAGCCGTTCTTAATGGTTCTGAAGTTCAAGCTGATGGGTCTTCTTGCTGTTAAGAGTTTACCCATGGTGAGCTCTGAGATGGGAACCTCTGCCTCTTGCCCTGAACACCTGCTTGGGACCCTAGCTGTCCTTTCCATTCTCAGCTGCTTGCTCCCTATTTCTCCGTGGGCCCCTTTGTCCTGTGAGGCTCTGCTGTCATTTCCCAGGTAAGAAGAGATGCTTTTGGGGTTTCAGAGGCCACCTGCCCGTACATGTGTTTCTCCTGGCATCCAGCATGGTTTCTGGGCTGGACGGTCCTAGAGCGCTGGCCTCCCTGCCCCACGGGGACCTCGGGGTTCCTGGGGTTCTGCGCGCCTGCCTGCTTCTCCAGCTGACCCGCCTGTGATGGAAGGAGCTGGCTCCTGTGCAGCATAGCAGGGTGGACCCAGAAGTTGAGCATATTTCAGCCTTGTTACTTCTGAGGTGGAAGATACCAGGGTGCTCCGTCTCACCCGTAACTGTGCCGGCTCCCAAGACGACCTTCAGCCACCAGCCAGGCTCAGATGCCGAAGTGAGGGGACAGAACCTCTGCCTCTGAGTCAAAAAGCAGAGGGTGTAAATGCTGGCAGCCCCCACGGACACAGGCATGCATCCCCAGTGCAGTTGGGCTCCCGTGCGTCTCTGCTTACCCTGAACAGAGGCAGGTCTTTTCTGCCACAGGACAGAGTGTCCTCCTTGCCTTTATAAATCAGGTCCTCAGCATTGTTTCTTACCCAACATTTATTTCTCCTGCCCTCAAGGGATGGATGGGTGAGGAGGCATCTGGTTCATTGCTGGGCTGTAACCTTGGTGAGTACCTTTGACCAAGAGCTGAAGGATCTAATGAGGAACTTCGTAGGAGTCTGGAGCCTTTTGTTCCCAAATCAGTGCCTGGTGCTTGCGATGCCGAGGCTCTAAGAGACCCGCCAGCCTCGGCGACAACCACAGCTCCAGGCTGCTTCCGTGTAGCTGCTTCTGAGCTAGTTTGCGGGGGGTGCTGAGAGTCCCCCAGAGAGACCAGGTCAGACGTTTTCTGCTTGACTCTGAGGCCTAACCAAGTCTCTCCTCGAGCAAAGGACAGGGCCTTCTACCCACAGGACACTCTCTTTGGCACAACACAGGGCTCATCTCTGACGTTTCGCATCCTGGATTCTCTTTCTGCTATTTTAGACTCTGATAAATCTACCATACTTGGATGTGTAAATGGCTGTTAGGAGAGCTGGTTGCCCCGTTTTCCTCTTGGCCTGTGCACGTAAATATCAATTCAGTCCTTACAGAGGAGAAATAAAGAAGTCTTGGTTGTCTCCCTAATCCACACACCCTGTAATTCTCACCCGGAAAACCTGGCTCTCCTGTTTCAAATCAGTATTATGGCAAAGGCTAAAGGGAGACTGTATTGCTCTTAGCTGAGTTTATTTTTAAACTTATTTTCTTCACTTGTCCATTGAGTAAATAAGAACCCCTCAAAGGAGAACTGGAGGAGCTTGGCTTGGGAGAAAGGGAGGAAATGATCACAGCAGGAATCAGGGAGGGAAGCTTGGTTCTGGAGAGATCCCACCTGCTGAACACTTGACAGGGGGTCCACCAACTAATGAGTGAACATTCTAGAAATCAATGGATGCCAAGAACCAGGGGCCAGCCACCACTGGGTTCTGAAGTGCTTTTTAGAAACCCCCTCCCATCCTTTCTCCTGTCCCAGTGGGGGACATGCAGGGCTGCCCTTGCCGAGGTTCCTTTTGTAATCGGGCCCAGCTGGTCGGAAAGACAAACTGTCCAGCTTGAGAGGCAAGAGGATTCTTGGTTCTTCCAGGCCTGGTCCCTGAGGTCGCCTGGCTGTTCAGCTGTGCTTTAATCCTCTCTCCCAGCTCACTGCCTTGTTTTGAGGCCGGGAGGGTTGCTCCTGGCTGCTCGTTGCCCGGCGAGTAGCAGACGTGGACAGACCCCTATCCCCACTCTGCCCTTGGCATTTGTGAGCAGCCTCTTGGCAGGTGGGAAGGACACCCCACCCTCAGTTCTGTGGCCAAGACTCCTCGGGGTAGGCAGTGTCCGTCTCTTCTTTGTCTGTGGGGCCGTGACCCAGGGCGGAAGAAGCTCCATTTCTTCACGGCAGATGCTCTCTGCAGGCAGAGACTAACGTGTGCCCTTCTGCCTCTTGTTGCCGAGCAGGCCTCACAGAATTAACCCTCTTGTCCTTTAACTGCAGACGGTCCTGCTGGCCCGTTAGCGAGTGAGTGAGTGAGTAATAGTCGCTCAGCCGTGTCTGGCTTTGGCCCCACCCCAGCCAGGACCAGCTCAGCTGTCGGAAAGAAAGGAGGAGGTGCCCTGTGGGGCGAATCTCTGCCTCTGGGGGGTTGAGGAGGCTTATCTCTGGTGTCCTCCCCTCCTGGGTGGTGGGATTTAGAAAAGTGATGGTCTTGTTCCATCTGAGGCATGTTAGCAGTGGGGCCCTGTCACGGCTGCGGTGGAGGAAGGGCAGGGGGCAAGACCCTGCTGTCCGCCTGCGGTGGCGGAGGCCGGCCCGAGCTGGGGTCGCTTAGTGCTCTGCGGACCCAGGTGGCCGGTCCCGCTTCCCAGCGTCAGCCGCCCAGAGCCACACGCTCTATCTTTCCAGTGTTGCTGCTGTTCAGTCGCTCAGTCATGTCCCACTCTGTGCAACCCCGCGAACTGTGGCATACCAGGCTTCCCTTTCCTTCACCATGTCCCAGAATCAGCCCCTTCGTAGCAGCTCCTGACTCCTAAGAGTCTGCCTAGCTGACCCCAAGGACCCCGGGAGACCCCATGCCCCCGGCTCTGCCCTGAGGAGCTGGCACCTCATTCCGGGGCTGGAAGGACCAAACGGTTTCCAGCAGAGGAGGCCACCTTGACTCCCGCCAGACAGCCACTGTCGCCTTCCCTGGTTGCTGTTGGGAAACAAAGGGCTCCTCTGAGTGACACCGGACTCTGCGAGTCCTCCTTGCTGCCAAAGAAGTCTGCTCAGCGCGGCAGAGTGGCATTCTCCTGGGAAGTGAGACTCTGCTAATGTGTTCTCAGGTTCTGTTCCAGCTGGCGTGCGCCGTTCCCACTCCCTGGGCTGGAAGGCCCCCAGCACCCGCTCAGGCATGGGGCCGAGCCGCTGGCAGCACTTGGAACGAGGCTGTTTAGCAGAGACTGTAGCCTGCTACCGGCCCTCGAGTCAGACCGTCTTTTCCTCTGGCTTGACAAAGGGTCTTGCGAGCTGGGACCAGAGCCTCATGAGGCAATGCACGAGGGTGGCATGGTCCTGAGCAGCGCTTGGCTGCCCTCCCACCAACATGCAGGAAGAGCAGCGGGGCCTCCAAACAAGGTACCGAACCACTGCCTCTGTTTCCTTTTCTGTACAACGGGACCATCCTCAGGGTTGGAGACTGTATCAAGTGCTTAGCAGAGTTCCCAGCACATCAGTCTTAGCTTCCTATTGCATCTCCTCTGCTGAGACCTCTGAAAATTCCCCAGCCCTGCTGGTCATGGCCCCGGCTCTCCAAGGGACTTACAGGATACCATCTTTTTGTGTTGCGATGTGGCTACTGTGCACAGCTCATCCAGATGCCTCCTAATTAGATGTCTGTCACCCTGCCCTGGATGCAGTCCAGGTGGGGAGCTCCATGACTGTCTGAGTTTCCAGTAGGTGTCAATGTGCGGAGCCGAGGGGCCACGTCAGAGTGGGTATTAGTCTTAAGCTACGTTCTTCAGCACCAGACTGCTGTAGCTGGCCTCAGTGTTCCTCTAGTCTGGCTCCTGCAGGAAATTGGCAGAGTGGCCAGGCTGTTCTCTAGGGCACAGGAGGTGAGGCATGTTTCAGTTCAGTTCAGTCGCTCAGTCGTGTCCGACTCTTTGCGACCCCTTGGACTGCAGCACGCCAGGCCTCCCTGTCCATCACCAACTGCTGGAGTCCACCCAAACTCATGTCCACTGAGTCGGTGATGCCATCCAGCCATCTCGTCCTCTGTCGTCCCCTTCTCCTCCTGCCTTCAATCTTTCCCAGCATCAGGGTCTTTTCCAATGAGTTAGTTCTTCGCATCGGGTGGCCAAAGTATTGGAGTTTCAGCTTCAACATCAGTCCTTCCAATGAACACCCAGGACTGATCTCCTTTAGGATGGACTGGTTGGATCTCCTTGCAGCCCAAGGGACTCTCAAGAATCTTCTCCAACACCACAGTTCAAAAGCATCGGTTCTTTGGCGCTCAGCTTTCTTTATAGTTCAACTCTCACATCCATACATGACTACTGGAAAAACCATAGTCTTGACTAGACGGACCTTTGTTGGCAAAGTAATGTCTCTGCTTTTTAATATACCGTCTAGGTTGATCATAACTTTCCTTCCAGGGAATAAGCATATTTTAATTTCATGGCTACAGTTACCATCTGCAGTGATTTTGGAGCCCCCAAAAATAAAGTCTGACACTGTTTCCCCATCTATTTGCCATGAAGTAATGGGACCGGATGAATGTTTGGGAGGACAGTATTGGGGAACTGCTCTCTCTCTCTCTCTCTGAAACCTGTTGTCCATTTATTCCAGTGCTTTTCACCTGGGGTAGTTTTGCCTCACCTCCCCTAACCTTTGGCACTGTCTGGAGATGTTTTTAGATGTCATAACTGGGAATGCTGTTGGCATCCAGTGGACAGAGGCCAGGGATGTTGATAAACATTGACATTGTATAGAACAGCCTCCCACAACAGAGAATTATCCAGCCCAAAATGTCAGTCATGCCAAGGTTGAGAAACCCTGATCTATTGCTGGCTGGACAGAGAGGACCCTGGGAGCTCTGAGGATTGTCGAGCAGCAGCCTCCAGCAGCCTCGGCCTGAGTCCTCCATTCCTTTCCATCCCCCAACCCCAGAGCCTAGAATCGCTTTTCTCTTACTGATGGGCTCTGCACCCATAGACAAATGAAACCCTCCAAGCCTTAGTTTTCCTTCCTGTACGTGGGGATCCTGGGGGTTGCCGTTCCAGATGACGATCTGTCAGAGACGTCTCATCTGGTGTAGAGCTTCTTGTCTTAGCGGACCCCCGGCTGCTGTACAGATTCGCGAGGCACCTGACTCTTTCCAGAGGGTTAGGCTTTGTAAAAGGAAAGTAGTTCTGACTTGTATTTGAAGGGGCACTGCTGAGCTGGATCCAGGCTCGGAGTTAAGGAAGGATCATCCCAGGGGGTGGGTGGGAGCCCACCCAGGTCCCAGGACTCTGCTGGTGCCAAAGCAGTTCTCTCCTCCAAATAATTGTCCTTTCTTTATGTGCCGCGAGTTTTCTGCTTTAATCTGTGTGTGGCCGCATTGGGAAGCCTGACTTGACAGCTGATGCCAGGGGATGTAATCTTCTCACGTGTAGGCTGTAAATTTTCCGTGATTCTAAAGTGCCGTGGAGTTCACCGGAACACATGCGGTCCTCTGATCATTGAAGAGCTTAGAACAAAGCTGGGCCTTATTGGTTTGAAAGAAACCATCTTGTGAGCTAGGCTATTTTAAAAATGGGAAGAAAACTTAGAGCCTGTCTCTGATTGAGGGCTCCAGCCTATTTCATCCCCAAAGGTCATGGATTAAGGGATTCATTTACCACAAGATCTTGGGCAAGTTTTTTAACTTCTCCAGGGCCGAGTTTCATTTCTGAAATGGTGGGGTGGGGGGGGTCACCCAGACTGAGTCTCACAGTCTGCTTTGGGCTTGCAGGCTCTCTCTCAGAATGTGTGCTAGATTACTGCTCCTCCAGGGCTAAAATCAGCCCTTCTGAAAGGTGAGAACGAGCTGAAGAAATGACCCTCTCTTCTTGTCTCATCGTCATGCTTCTCAGAGGCTCTCAAAATACCAGATGCCTGGTTTTGTCGCACAGAACCAGCCGACACGCATAGTTTAAATCTCTTTCCTTGGCTCCGTGGGAGTGAGCTGAGTTTGACAGATACGAACAGAAGACTCTTCTCTGGCTCTTTCCCCAGCCCTAGGGGACAGAGGTGGTTGATGTGTGGGGCAGCATGAGGCTGGTTTGAAGGCAGGTTCTTCCTCCCACACCCCTTCTCAAGGCCTGGTTTCTCTCCTCGGTTCTGTTGTCAGCTTCAGATCAGGAGTGCTGACTTCCCAGTCTATTGGTTGAAATCTCTTCCTTGTTTAAAACCCTTTGGAAAATGCCAATTTTCCCTCAGGGACTCGTTTCAGTGGTTAATAAGACAACAGAAAGAAATTCAGTCTCACCAAAACCTCAGTTCTCCTGCTGCAGTTTGACTTCAAGAAAAAAATCTTCTCCTTGAACTTGACAGTGTGAGATAGCTCCCCTGGGGGGTGGGAGAGCAGCCCAGGGCCTGGACTGGGGGTCCCCAGGAGCTGCTTCGTCTTCTGGGGTGGTGGGGTGATGAGACCAGTAGGCTACAAAGCCAGTGGGTGGGGGCAGTCATGGGTTGGGATGATCCTGTCCTTTTGAAAGACATCGTTTCATCATACAGCTACAGGTCCGTCTGGCACCTCCTCCAGGATGAGCAGGGTGCTCACTTTAGCAGTGCTTTGGCAAAGTGTTAGCTGAAACCCGTTCCTCAGGTGGACAGGGTCAACTTTGTATTTGAAATAAATAAGCTTGTGTGTTAAGTTTCTTCTAGGTCTCTACCTAGTGCAGGGAATTCCATGTGTGTTTCTCTGCGGTACGTCAGGCTGTGCTTGTATCTGCTTAATTGTAATGATTCCTCTGACGGTGCTGTTAGAAGTGGAAAATGAAGACACGTGTTTGATCACAGCCATGCTGGCATCTTGCTGTTTAGGTCCCTTGATCAGGCGGGAGTCCCAGAGGAGAGAGAGAGAGAGAGAGGGAGTGATAGAGCAACCTGGGTCGTAACCAGACAGAGGAAATGTGTCATGTGTGGGATTTGGTCAGAAGATGGGTCCTAGGACCTTCAACCTTCAAAACAAGAGCCCTCACGGCCTTGCTCACCATTACCCAATGAACAGTTCTGTGTCCGGAAACCCTTTCCTAGGAGTACAGAACTTTCTGACGGAGAAAGTGGTCCTCAACATGTGCGTCTGTCCAGAGGTTAAAAGGAGGGGCAAAGGTCATGAGGGCAGAAGAGCGGGGTGGGTAGGGTTGCTGGAAGTGGAGGAACAAAGTGGTGAAATTGGGCCCTGAGGCTTGAAGTGGTGGCACCTTCCTTTTTCAGTGGGAGATGCTTACCTTCTAGTGAATCATCCATACACACAGCAATTTATGGTCTTCATTATTCTTCAGCAAGAAATAATTTCCTGCTCATCTGTCACTTTAAGACTAAGGGCCTTCCACTCCCAGTGCTGAGAATATAGTAGCTTGTTGTACATCAGTTCTGTTTATGTCCCATTGGGGAGCTTTGGGGTCTGCCCTTTGACAAACACGCAAAAGAGATTGATACAGCAAGAGCCACAGAGAAATGAGAAGGCAGGACCAGGGGACTTGGTAACCTCGTGTTAGGCCCTGTTACCCACAGGAGTTTTGGCCTCTGTAAGTAATCGACGGCTAGCACTGCCTTCCCGTCATAGGTCATCCTTACTATAGAATAAGAACCCCATGTAACTTGCACCCCAAGTCACCTGCCCTGAAGTGTGGTTGGAGGACTTGAACCCTAGGCTACGGCCTGCCTCTGGGTGGAAGGATGGCCACACACAGAGCCTGGCTTGCCACCTGGACACCTGCCCACTTTGAGGGCTCGCCCACTCAAGGAGCATGTCCAGCCAGGCCCCTGTTGTGCCCTTCTCTGTTCCCATGCCCGCTTCCCTGCCCCCAGGCCTTGATCGGTCTAAGTAAGACCACGTCCCCTGCTCTGCAAGAACACCTGGTCTCACTCTGGGTGGCCTAGCCGATGTCAGTCAATCAAAGCCAAGACTCAGGAACTACTGCCAGGAAGTGGGCCTTTCCTGTTGGTTGTTAATCTCTATCATGGTTCTAGCCGACAGAGATGGCTCTCCTTGTGTTACAGTTGAGGAAGCTGAGGCTCAGAGATGTTAGGCAACAGGCCTAGAGTCACACAGCTAGAAAATGGCAGAACCAGAGAGGGAGCCTTGGTGATCCCATTTTGCCCTTGATCGTAGAATGCACAAACTATAGATTCTGTGAGCTGGCGTGAGTGCAGATGGGGCTGGAGGCTTTCTAGGAATGAAGGGCAGTGGCCCTGGGATTGAAATGAGCCTGGTAAGGAGACAACTCACTGTCCCCCCAACCTGCCTCCTGATGTCCTGTCTCTTCTCTGAGGTTCCTCCCATCTGCTTAGTCCATTGGCTCTCATATAACCTTTCTGCTTTCTCTCTTATGGTCTTTAAAATAGTCTTCAAGGGACTTCCCTGGTGGTTCAGTGACTAAGACTCTGCACTCCCAATGCAGGGGGCCTGGGTTCAATCCCTGGTCAGGGGACTAGCTCCCACATGCTACAACTAAAGATCCTGCATGCTACAGCGAAGATCAAAGATGCCACATGCTGCAACTAAGACCTGGTGCAGCCAAATAAAGGAGTTTTTTTTTTTTTAAACTTTTAAAAATAAAACAGTCCTCAAAAGTGGCCTCTTCTTTACAGATGAGGAAACTGAGATTGGTGGGTAGGGCCTTGTCCAAGAGGGTGTAGCAAACTGTAGAATGAGCAGGACTTTGGGGTCCTGAGTTGTGTTCTCTTCATTTTCTCTTTCCCACCCTTATCCCAACCCCCAGCCCCACCCTCCCATAGTTGGGGTTTCCTATGTCCCCGAAATCTCAGCTTGACCATTGTTTAAGAGGGACCCTGTCTCCCCTGCACACCCCGCCTCGTGCCTGAGCCTAAGGCTCGGGGGAGATGCATTAGGAAGGGCGAGAGCCGTCGTAGAGCTGAGGGTGCTTATTCATTCCCATCACCTGCCAGAGGACTTAGGTGTGGAGTCACCTGCTTGCCTGACTATTCCTGGTGTCACACACATGCACCCAGCTGGGACTCGAGAGTGACTTAGAGCCTCCGAATCTACAGGGCTTGGGGGTTTGTCTTGTTGCAGAGATGGCACTTGGGCAGCCTGCCAAGTCAGGGCCCCTTTGTTCTAGATCACTGTTTCCTGGGCCGTTTTCTCCCTCCTCGTGCCTCATGGAGTCAGCTCAGCTTGTGGTTCTACCTCTGTAGCTCCCCTGGCTCCGTCCTCCCAACCCTTCCCCAGATCTAGAATACCTCTCACCTGGCTGACTTGGGGAACTTCTGATTTGGCCCTCAGGCTGCAGTTTTCTACAAGATGTGCTTCACAACCTAAAAAGCACAGGGCTGGTTATATCCTTCTCAAGCCCTCCAAAAGGCAGCACCAGTCCCTGGCGTATACCCTTTCTCCTTGGGGGGAGGGGATGCTGGGACACGGCTTTTAGAAACCCTAAATCCTGAAATGTAGTTCAAAAGAAATCCTTTTCTTTAATCATAAAAGTCACATGTTGTATGAACACTGATAGAGCGCTCTGTAGCTTTTCTGATTGTACGGTCCTGGGTGAGTCCATTGACACTACATCTCCTGTGACCCCAAAGCAGGGCTGGGTCTGCCAGTGGGATGTGCCCAGTGATGTGCTGGAGCTGAGTCATGAGAGCTGTTGTTAAATTTTCAGAAGTTTTGTGAGCTGACTGTTAAAACAGCCATTATTTTTAAATATATAAATTTACAATTAAAGAAATTATACTAAAAGCAAAGGTAGCAAATACTCAAATCTCATGACTCCCTAACTTACTCCACTTTTTATTATTTACCTATAATAGATAACCTCTCGAGGTTACCTCTGTCTAGTGTGTCTGTATATAACGGTGTGCTGATGTATGTCTCTGCCCATCATGGGTTTGGTATGGGAATATTTACACCACAGAAATTGGCCAACCCTATAAATCAGGGTTTTAGTTATTGTTTTGATGATTATCTAGACTTAAGAAAGTGGCGGAGAAAATGTTAATAGTGCAGAGTAGGTGTTAAACATGTGTTGTAAAAAGGGCAAAGAGTTGAAGGTAACATTTTTCTGGCTTTCAAAAACTACTGCTACCAAAAGTTCAGCAGAGAATCCACTCATATCACTGACAGGCAACTGAAATTCTGGTATGTTTTTGTCGTTTCATTTGTGACTTACTATTTAAGGTAATCAAAAGGATTGACCAGTGCTTGTGTGGGAACGACGACGCCTCTTGTCAGCGCATCACAGGGCTTGCTGCTAGTCCCAAGTGTTCTACCAGCTCCATGCCTTTGGTTGGCATGCTTCAGTCGCCTTTCATTCACTGGCTCATTGATTAACAAATACATACTGTGTACTGTGTGCCAGACGCCGAGACCCAGCAGTGAACAAAACAGGCAATCAACAGAATAACTCCATCTTCAGACCCTTCCCTCCTTCAAGGCACGAAAGCTCCCTCTGAGTCTTGATCTCCTTTTCCCAGGGTGAGCTCTGCCTCCATTCCAGTCCTGTCTTTCAACTTTGAGCTGCTGGGGACGAGCCTCAGCTCGAGGAGGACAGAATCTGAGCAGAGTCATGCAGGAAAGGCTTGGAACTTGAGTGAAGGCCGGGGATTGAATATTGAAGCAGCTTTTGGGACGGAGCCAGTAAGAGGGAAGCAAAATCAGTTTCTTTGAAGTTTGTGAAAATGGGATACATCCTCCCTGCCTCAAGAATGGTTAGCTGTTCTCTGTGCTTCAGGAATGAAGGAGATCTAAAATGAGACCTTTGCACCTGAAAGGGCTTAAAATATTTAATATAAGAAATATCACAGGATAGCCTGCTGATTCACACCTCTGTTTGTTCGGCAAATACAAATGGCTACCCAGCCAGGTGCTCGCAAGCTCTGTGAGCTGCCAAGCCTGTGATCCGAGGCCTCTCCCCTAGAGGTATTTTCAGACTTGTGGGGCAGTTTATAATCCAGATTGATGGCCAGTGAGCACAGGGGTCAGAATGCCTCCCCTCCCAGCCCCCGCCCCAAGCCTTCTTCCTCTTTCTGGAATCAGGCCCCCACCCACGGGCATCCAGTTGCTTCTTTCTCCGTACTCCCCCTACTTAGCATTGATCTTATTTTGCAGTAATTAAGTATCTGAGTGCATGTTTGATGGATGTCTTGTCTCTCTTATAGGAATATCAAGTCTAGGAGGGCAGGCAGGCAGGCACCCGTGTCTGGTTTGCTCACAGGGACTGGCGTCAGAAGGCAATCAGAACTTGTTGAATAAGTGAATGGAGGAGGGAATAAGCTTGGAGGAGGGAGATTCTTGCAGGTGAGAGGCTCAGAGGGCATCTGGAGGGAGTGGCTTGAGCTGGAAAAGGAAGCCTTCCTTCTCCAACTTGCTGCAGGCGAAGCCAGACTCTTGTATTTGTCAAGGTCCTGGCCAAACCTTACCTCCGTGGCATAGCTTTTTCTTCTGTCTTCTCTCTGGAGAGGCATCTATGACAGAAAACAGCAATTTGCATTATACCTTTTATGTGCTTCTTAACCTTTCTTTTTTTTTTTTTAGGTCTGTAAAGGCATAGGCTCTTTATTTTATTTTTTTATATATACAATGGAATATATTTAGCTACGAAAAGAAATGATGTACATACCTGAAACTAATATAATATTCTTTTTTTTCTTTATTTTATTTTATTTTTTTTAATTTTCTTTACATTATCATGTTGGTTTTGCCATACATTGACATAAATCTGCCATGGCTATACCTGTGTTCCCCTTCCAGAACCCCCCTCCCACCTCCCTCCCGATTCCCTCTGTCTGGGTCATCCCGGTGCACCAGCCCTGAGCACCCTGTATCAAGCATCAAACCTGGGCTGGCGATTGATTTCACATATGATAATTTACATGTTTCAATGCCGTTCTCCCATATCATCCCACCCTTGCCCTCTCCCATAGAGCCCTTAACCTTTCTTTGACTTCCCTGGTGGCTCAGATGGTAAATCATCTGCCTACAATGCAGGAGACCCAGGTTCGATCCCTGGGTCAGGAAGATCCCCTGGAGAAGGAAATGGCAGCCCGCTCCAGTACTCTTGCCTGGAAAATCCCATGGATGGAGGAGCCTGGTGGGCTACAGTCTGTGGGGTCACAGAGTCAGACACGACTGAGCAGCTTCACTTTCACTTTCTTTAACTTTTCTTAGGTCACAGGCCTCTTTGCTAATATGTTAAATACTATAAACCTTCCTCCCCAGAATAATGCCCCTGGCATGCACACACACACACACACACACACACACACACACACACACACAAACACACAATTTTATGTTCAGCTTCGAGGAGTTCTCAGGCTTCCATTCCAAGTCAAGAACCCTGCTTTAAAAAGTAAGATTCCCCACTGTAGGCCAGTCCTGTCCCTCTGTGGCCCCAGGAGCTCACACAGTTCTTGATATCCAGGCCTTTGGAATATTGTGTAGACAGATAGTACGATTGAGTAAGTAGGTGGGTATGTTAAAAACTGTCCAGATTTGCCATGACCTGTGTAGAATCAAGCTAAAAATTTCATTGATGTCATCAGGGTGGAGGGTCAGCTTGAGCAGAGAATGGTAGCTTTCTCCATACCACCGACCTGTCCTGGTCCTAGGAGTGTGGTTCTGCCCATACCTGGAAGGCCACTGTTCCATAAGACCATTTTCCAAATAAAAACTTAGAACATGGTGTCTGACATGTTGTCTGATAATGGGGTAGAAATTGGGCCTGTCTCAGAAAATCAGTGAAAAGGAAAAGTGAAAGTGTTAGTCTCTTCATTTCAGTTTGGTTCAGTCCAGTTGCTCAGTCATGTCCAATTCTTTGCAACCCCATGAACCGCAGCACCCCAGGCCTCCCTGTCCATCACCAACTCCCGGAGTCTACCCAAACTCTTTTAGTCATGTCCAATTCTTTGCAACCCCATGGACTGTAGTCCTCTAGGCTCTTCTGTCCATGCCTGTCCATTTTCCAGGAAAGAATATTGGAGTGGGTTGCTACTTCCTTTTCTAGGGGAATCTTCCTGACCCAGGGATCAAACCCCAGTCTCCTGCATTGTAAGCAGATTCTTTAGCATCTGAGCCACCAGGGAAGCCCCAGAAAATCAGAGATTGTGTAATTTTAAGGAACTTAACTTAGACTTGAGGCTAATGGGTTTGTTCTTGGAGTTTCCTTAAACCTCAGAAGGGGTCTAGGCTGTATTCCGCATAGAGACTAGGTTAGTCCTCCAATTCTGGATAGAGGGGCCCAGCATGGCAGCCTGTCTGTCCTCCACATTCTTCTCCATGGTCACTGATGTCACTAATTCCTAGTGTGGTTACCACTAAATACTGCCCATCTTTTGCTCATTACCACCCTTTTCCCCCCAAATCTTATGGCACATGTGAATCCCTACCTTTTAAAATGTTCAACTCTAGAATTAAAAGAAAATTTTTTTCTTCTATTTAAATCCCTATTTTTCATATTAGGTCATTTGACAATGTTGATTTTTAGACCCCAGAATAGTTTAAAATCATTGGGGGGAAATCTGAAGTACCAGCTTTTGCTTGGAAAACAGTTGTCAAGAAAATAGATTTTGCAAAACATTACTTCCCAGGAGAGCTCTCTCTTTCCATGTATCCCCACACTGAACATTATTCTCCTGTGCGATGCAGTAGGCAAAGGTACCATTGGCAGGTAATTTGTCTAGTCAACATCTAATTATGAATTAAAACCCTTGCTGTCACATTCTGAGGTCGGCAGCCGATGGTGGACCAAGTTCAAATTCAGTTTATAGTGCATCTGCAAAGTTCTTGGATTTACAGAAACAGAAGATTTCTTGGCCCTGGCCCTAGACCAGGGAAAAGGATTCTGTAAACTCTATTAGTAGACAATGGAGGCGCCTGATAGATGGAGCTGAAATTGCAAAACATTGTTCCATTAAAAGAAAAGGTGAAGGCTCCCTGGGCAGAGGCTGTGACTCAAGGCGCTCACATAAGGAGATGCTTATCTCATGATTAGAGTGCGGGTGGCCCAGACGCCAGCCACTGGTCCTTGGAGAATCTGTCACTGGTAGACAAGCCAGTGTATGTCTGAACTGCTCAGTTGTGAGCAGACCTCATAAGTGAGGCTGGTGGATTTAATTATCGCTTGTGAGAACTTCGTCAAGAAAGTGCTGGCCCAGTTAGAGTTATAGCCAGCGACTCTGGCAGGTGGTTAATTAGAGACCTCCCCAGTCCACGCAAGGCAGGACCACGTGTAGACAGGAGGAGAGTTGGTGACAAAGAAGCGGAGAGATGATCACGTCTCCATTATACCCATTGGTGTCGGAATCTAGAATTACAGAAGCTGATACTAGGGGACGGTTATTGATACTATTCATTTTTGTCATGTTGCCTGGTAATGCCCCTTTGTGCCCCAGACATGCATGTCTCTATAGTTACGGGCTAAAGAAGTGAAAGCTTCCTTGCTCTCAGCCATTTTGCCATCACAATATTCTAAGAAGCTATTTTGAGTGATAGTCAAGCCCAGTCTGTGGGGTGAAAAATGGACCCATTGTGATGAGAGCCTGAGTCATTGAAAAGACTTCATTTAACCAGAGTTCACGATGCCGCATTCCGGGGTAGCAAGACAGAAAAGCACTCCTCAACAGTTAGCTGCGTTCTCCTGTCCTCTTTCAAGTAATGTTCAATCCATTATAGGTCCATCTCTAGTTCAGGTCCCATTTTGCATGTCCCATCTGACTGCATGAGAAGCCAGAAGTTGTGAATCTTTAAGCTTTTGATGAGTTTCAGCCTAAGAAGTGGTCACTGACGGGGAAAATGGCAATTTAAGTATTGTAGGTAGAGTCTGATTGCACCTCCATGAAGTCAGTTATCTCCACCACCCTGCTGCTTCTGAAACTGCCCCATTAGTGGAAGAAATGGTGGCAGAGTTATCTCCAGAAGTACTCCAAATCATTCTCTTTAAAGGTCACACTGGTGGAATTTTCAGATAACACCTGGGACTGCTCTTTTTTTTAAGTGGGAAAGCAGCTGCTCCGGGCTCGAGGAGAGGTCATCTTTTGGGTTTCAGATCTCTAGTTAAGGCTGTAACCCCGCCAAAGTGGTGATCGTTTAAGGATAATTAAATGCCACATTGTTCACGCTAAACTCTTGAGATGGGCTGATTGGCATATTTAAATCTCATCTCCCAGGCATTTGCTAATTATCATAGTCTAGTTGGATAAAAACCTAATCAAATAGCTGTTTAGAGATGCTTTGCATTTTAAAATGTATCTCTGATTTTCCACTGGTTCTTTCCCTGACCTCAAGAGGGTTTAGACTTTTAATGGTTTAAATAGCCACAGCGAATCACTCAGAAAACTTCATGCATTTTCATTTTCTCCTTTGCGTCATTTCCATCCTTGACCCCCTTTCATCACCCTTGAATGAAGCTTTCTCACTTGCTGACTTCCCATCCATGAGGAGCCTGTTGAGTTCCAGCTAATGAGGCTCATCTCTTTTTATTCATTTTAAGTGGTACCAACCAGGCCCAGAGTCAGATCTGAGAGTGAATGGTTATCACATCTTTCTCGGGTCCACAAATGGAATACCAGCTCCATGGTGAAACTAAGAAGAATTTCCTTCTCTTCTTGCTCAGAAAAAGAAAAACAGAAAGAGCAGTTTCTTGGGTCAGCATGTTGAGTCGAAGCCACCCTTCTTAGAAAAGGCACCCAAGACTGGGTTGTTATTTTATTAACAGCAGCTGGGGAAGACCCTTACCCTGGCCCCACCCTCATCCTGTCCCCAACCCTACCAGCTGAACTGAGATCGTTTTAGGCAATGTTTTGGTTTTTTTTTCCTCAGCCACTGTGCTCAAAATTAGGAAGACATGACGGTTTTCTCCTTTATACAGAATGTATGGCTATCGGTGACAGAAATCTCACCAAGGGCTTTCCTTTGTAGGCAGTGTCTAAAAGGGCCTGTCTTTGAGATTTATGAAAGAGCCCCCATGAGCCACCATCACCCGTAGCTGCACCTCAAAAGCAAATACAGGGAAGAGGAATCTTGTGGGGTTTCATCGAATCACCCGTCACTGGCCGTCAGCCCATTTGTCTCCTTCCTGTGAAAGGGTCTGTTTTGCCAGTGCTGTGGGAACGGCCACCTCCCTGTAGCAGGTATACAGGCCCCAGCAGGAAGCCCAGATCTGGGGGCCGCTGAGAGCAAGTCTCCTCTTTGTTACTAGAAGCCAGAACGGCAGAGCTGGGACAGGCGCACTTGGTTACTTGAGAGTGTGTGGGGGGCGTGGGGACTTGAGGAGGAGGGGGGAGAAAGCTCATACACAAGCCAGCTGAAGGCCTGCAGGAGCTCTGATTCTGATCATTCAAACAATTCGAGGATCTGTGAAGCTCAAAGATCTAAGTTTTCTGTCTTTCCTGGTCATCCCACTAGTTCATCAAGATTAGAGCCTTCTGGTTTTCATAGTTAATTATTCTTTGGTCTTCCATTTCAGGGTTTTGAAATCAAATTGCTTGATGTTTTAACTCTCTCCCGTGTGATTAGGTTATCTTTTATAATAGGGCTGCAATCATCCTTTCAAGAACACAGCGCTTTAGCTCAGCACTGTCAAGGAGGATGTCCTAAATGTCCCATGAAATTTGGTCTTGTAGGAGTGAGAAAACACCACCACCCCCTGATTATGGATCCAGAAGTGCCACCACACATCATCCATCATCACAGACCTAGAAAAATGAAAAGGAAACCTTCGTTGAGCTGTCTGATTAATGCAGACTCAAGGAGTGCTTATGGGGTGGCAGCTCCTTGGCTTCGAAGGATAAATGAGCCCCAGGACCTGTCTTTATAGGGTGTTTGTAAGGCTGAGCAGATCTGTTTACCGCTTTGAAATTCTCTCTCCTGGTGTGAACAGGTAACCTTATCAGTGGGTTTTGCAAGACATTCTAGCCCAAAAAAGAAAATATGTACTTTGGAATCTCTGCTGATGGGGAACTGGAGGGAATAAAGAGAAAAGTCAAATGCATGTCTCAGTCTACATGTGGGAAACAGGAGGAGTTTGGGTTTTGGGGTTTTTTTTTGATACTAATTAAGATCTCAGCTCAATTATTGTCTGGAGGCCTCCCTAGGCCACCTCCACCCATTCAGTCATCCTCTCGCCCAATTCCTTGCTTGATTTTTCTCCACAGTGCTTATCACTATTCAGAATTACCTTGCTTATCTGTCTCCTTCTTATTGTCCATCTCCCCACACTAGGGTATCCAGGCCATAAAGGAGGAACCTTGCCTGTCTTGTTCACTGCTGCATGTACCAGAACATGGGGGTACATAGTAAATGCTCAGTACACATTTTTTAAAATGGATGTCAGGTGAAGGGAGGTTGAGAAAGGAACAAGAAGAGGCAAAGATTGGAATCAGACCTAGGTTTTAATCCAAACCCTCCACTTATTGGCTGTGTGCCCTTGGAATAGTTACCAAACCTCTGTGAGCCTCAGTTTTCTAGTCTATAAAATGGGCAGGTGTTAACCTGCTTCCCAGAATAGCAGGGGAGAATTAAATGAGATAAAGTATATGGTAACTCCTGGCAAAGGGGCTGGTACCGGGAGGTGCTCAATAAATACTGGCTCATTCTCCAAGCCTTGATTGAAACAATTTTACTGGACGAGACACAGGGCCCTTTACTGTCTAGGGGTGTCCAGTGGCTCTCAGGCCTCCTTCTTGGGTCTAGGAATGGTATCTCAAAGGGAAATAGTACTAATCCATTTTTGGCTCCGAGGAGGACCACCATAAACACAGGCAGTCTCACATGGTTCTAGGTGCATGAGGCAAAGCTGGGGTCCTAAGGATTCTATACTCAGACCTGGTTCCTCAAGAGATGGCAACACTGCCTAGAAAACAAGACTCCTGTCCTCCTGAAGTCTTTTGTTCTCATCCTCTGCTGAAGGTCTCCATGCATACCCCAAAGACCTTGAAACAGGTCACTGAGGCCCCTTGCTGTCACAGAGATGCCACTAACAGCCTCTAGAAACTGGTTATCAAGGCTTATCTTCCAGATTTCAAATGACATTACCTCCCTAGACAACCTGGCAACAGAGATGATGTCTCTCTGCACTTCAGTCACAATCTCTCCACTGCTCACTTTGGTATTTTCCTTGTTTTCACATAAACCTGTGTTTTTCCCCTTTATTTTTAAGAATTCTTAACATTTAGACAAAGAACTGGTCCTGCCTCTCTCACGTTTCCAGAGGCCGCAGCCTCTGCTGGGGCAGCTTTAAAGCAGGTCATCCCTCCCTTTTAGCAGACTGAGCCTTCGGGAACTAGCAATTTGGATGGTGCTTGTTTTCAAAAAGAAACAGTCCTCAGGATGGGCCGCATGGCACTCAGCAGCAGCCGGTCCTGGTTTTGATTCTGTGGGCCACGTGCCATCCAGAGGTGCTGGGTTGATGTTTTGTTCATTCACTCGTTGGACAGTGAAGCAGCCTAGTGAGATGGAAAGGGACACAGCCTTTTGAATCAGTCAGACCCAAGCTTCAAACACTGGCTCTGCCACTTGCCAGCTACAGGGCCCCGAATGTTGGGAATAGGAGACGCTAATCTTGCCTGGGAAGCCTGTAGAGTGGGAAGCCGTGTGTGTTGCGATTAAGTGTGCAGACTCCCAAGCGGTCTTCTTGCATCCATGGCCTGGCCCTGCCACTGTTTGTTCTGCATTCTTGGGCAAGTTACTTAACCCTTTAGGACTCAGCTGCTTCCTTCACCCTGTAAAAATAGGGAGAACAATGGTAACCCGCCCTGCAGGGTTGGTGTAGGATGAAATGCTTCTGAAAGGCTTAGCCCAGGGCTCCGCACATGCTCAGTGCTCAGTCCGCGTCCACCATGGATAACAGAGGTAACACACGGGGCCATCATTATTACTAATGTGCTTTGTTGACTTCCTCTGTTGGGCCAGCCTCGTGCTAGGAGGTTGAGGCTGCGTTGGTGAATAGATCACAGAGTTCAAGGGCAGGGGAGGCTGACATGAAAGAAATTATTATCCTGCAGAAGTCTGAAGTGCGGTCACTGATGGATGGCAAGAGGCTGTAGGACAGTGAATTCCAGAATGCTGGTACCTATGCTCCAGAACCTTAGAACTCCTTTTGCAGAAAAAGGGCTATGGTGGAGTGGAAAGTGGTCTGGAGGCTGAGTGGGGTTTGTTCATTCAGTTTTTCATTGGGAAATGCTAAGGCGCTGAAGTAGCATATTAGTTTCCTATTGTAGTCACAAATCACAAAAGTTCAATGACTTAAAACCAAAAATTTACTTGTTTACGCTTCTGGAGATCAGAAGTCTAACAGGAGTGGCTTTCTGAGCTAGAATCAAGGTGTTGGCCAGGTTGGATTCCTTTCTGGAGGCTCCAGGGGAATATCCATTCCCTGGCCTCTTCCAGCTCCTGGAGGCTCCCTAGATTCATTGGCTTATGGCCCCTTCTGCTGTCTTCAGAGCCCACAATGGCCAGTGGAGTCTTTTTCATGTCTCACCATGTTGATGCTCTTGCCCCCTCTGTCGGTTCTAAGGACCCTGTGATTCCACTGGGCTTAACCCGGATAACCCAAGCTAGTGTCCCCCTCTCAAGATCAGCTGATTACTAATCTTTATTCTATCTGAAAACTTAGTTCCAGTTTACCATACATATTTACAGGTTCCAGGGACTAGGACATGGGCACCTTTGGGGACCATTATTCTGACAGCCCTCGGTGGGAAGGTGCTGTGTGCATGTGAGATACTATCCGAAGGCTGAAGCTTGGAGAATGGAAGCGTCCTGGGAAGTGGTCAGAGGCAAGCCTTTCAGGCACGTAGCCTTAGAAAGCTCTGACACAGAAATGACATTTAATGGCTTAGAAGCCTGGTGTGCTACAGTCCATAGGGTCACAGAGAGTCTGAGCGACTGAACAAAAACAACAATTTTTACTTTTATTCATTTTTAAATGATTTTTTGTTTCATTTATTTGGCAGTACCAGGTGTTAGTTGCGGTATATAGTATCTTTACTTTTTTTTTTTTCAGTTTCAGCTTGCAAACTCTTAGTTGCAGCACATGGAATCTAGTTCCCTGACCAGGGATTGAACCTGGGCTCCCTGCATTGGGAGCATAGAGTCTTAGCCACTGGACCACCAGGGAAGTCCCTAATGGCTTGCATTTTTAAAGGGCTTACTCTGGTGGATATATAGACCAAGGGTGCGGGAGCAGGGGCAAGAGAGGAAGCAGGGAGACTGCTGAGGTTAAGGGACACTGGTGGGCTGGGAGGCAGCTGGGAAAGAGAGGAATCAGAGATATCATCGACAGACTTGCTGCAGAGTGAACGTGAGGTGTGGCATTGAAGGAGACTCCAGAGGACTCGAAGGTTTCAGATAATGAATGTGGAGCCCATGGCCACAGCCACCAGTGCTGACACTTACAACAGGGTTTTCTCTCTGCTGGGAGCTGTGCCGAATGCCTAGCCTTGTAATTACAGTTGGCCCTCCGTATCCATGGGTTTCACATCCGTGGATTCAACCAACCGAAATTCAATCTGAGGTTGGTGAGTCCATGAATGCAGAACCCGAAGATAAGGAGGACCAACTGTATCAAGTCATTTTACATAAGGGGTTGGAGCATCTGTGGATGTTGATACCCGTGGGAGGTCCTGGCTACTAAGGGAGATGACTGCAATCCTTACAGCCCTCTTGGAGGCAGGCTTGGTAATCGCTCCATTCTGCGAGAGGCATGGGCTTCCTTGATAGCTCAGCTGGTAAAGAATCCACCTGCAGTGCAGGAGACCCCGGTTTGATTCCTGGGTTGGGAATATTGCCTAAAGAAGGAGTAGGCTACCCATTCCAGGGTTCTTGGGCTTCTGTGATGGCTAAGTCCGTAAAGAATCCATCTACAATGGGGGAGACCTGGATTCGATCCCTGGGTTGGGAAGATCCCCTGGAGGAGGACATGGCAACCCACTCCAGTATTCTTGCCTGGAGAATCCCATGGACAGAGGAGCCTGGCAGACTGTGGTCCATGGAATCGCAAAGAGTCAGACATGACCAAGCAACTAAGCATAGCACACGAGAGGCGTAGGGTATTGTGACCAAGAGTGTAGACTGTCTGGGTTTGAATCCTGGCTCTGCCACTTACTTGCTGTGACACTTGGTCCTATGCCTCAGTCTCCTCATACGAGAATGGGAGTAATGATACACTAACCTTCTAAAATTAGTGTGAAGATTAAAAGAGTTGACGTATATGTGAAACACTGCGGACCCACTGGTTAAGCATAATATAACAGAATCATTATCCTTAAACAGAGGAGATCACTGAGGCTCAGTGAGGTTAAGTAATCTTGTCTAGGGAAAGGCACACGGCTGGGGAAAGCTGGCACCCAAAGCCAGGCTCTTAACCTCCATGCCTTAGCTCCTCCTCGAGAGGGCCTCTCAGAGCTGTGGCAAGAGCTATACGTGCCAGTACGTACAGGCGCCCTTATCCTGGTGCTTGGTACATGCTGTGTGTTCCATAAGTGTTTATGTGTGTGGAAGTGTAGTTTCTTCTTCTGTAGCATGGGAGTGGGGATGACACCCACCCTGCCTCACCCACAGGATCGTAAGACTCAAATCAGGAAGGCAAAGCACAGTGGAAATGGTAGGGCTAGCTGCACACAGGCGGTTTTCATACTCAGTTTCTTCAAAATGGCCTGGTTGAACGATTTCCCCTTGGAATTTCACTCACAGATGTCCTGCCGTCTTTCCTATTGTACGTCATCTTTGTCCCCATCTCCTGCCTCCACACCAATGCCCTGTCTTTGACAGGCTAGAGTGGGGAGGACCCCTCACTTTAGGGCTGGGGAGCCAACCTCGGTACAGTGGCAGAGCTCAGAGTTGCTTGTGACCTTCTCCATCAGCTTCTTTTGTCTGCCTTCAGACCCTGCACCAAGAGCATACACGTGTGTGGTAGGAAAGTGTCTCACCCACTCTTGCCATACCTGTGGGCCTCACAGGGAGTGTTGGAAATCTTGAGGTGTGTGTGGGGGGTGGGGTAGAGATGTGAATAAATTTGCACCTTGAGTAATCACTGTGGCTATAGTGTGGGGCACTGTGTAAGAGGCCAAAGAGGATCCTCTCAGCCAGTTTGGAGGCTGCTGCAGAAGTCCCCCAGAGAGGTGGGAGGGTATAGGTTCAAGAGGTGCTGCAGAGAGAACGGAGAGACTTGGTAGATAAATTAAAAGGGAGCAGTCATCCTATGGCTGCTTTTGACTGAGCACGTATTATGTACCAGCTGCTGTGCGAAGCACTCTGCGTTCCTAACATGCTCCCCGATTTGCCCCACTGCTGGTCCCTGGACCACACTGAGTACCAGAGGTCTATCCGCCTCCAGGGCCCACGCTCTCAGCCACGGTGCCTTAGAACAGCTGCAGATGGTGGGAGATTTCTGAAGCTCCTCAAATCTGAATCCCACCCTGGACAGGATGTGGGAGAGCTATCTGGACCTCAGATAGGTTGGAAGTCATTTCACATTTTCACTTCCTCCCTTTGCCCAGTAGCTCAAGCAAACCCAGAAGTGAGAAGTTTGGAGGTAACACCTCCCCGTCCATTCACCGCCCGCCCCTCCACCCCTCAGCACAAGTGGACACCATCCTGCGTCTGCTTCTGAACCAGGAACCAGGGGTCACGTACATTCACAGATGTCTCCGTAGTTGTTGTCAATCAGATCGTTTTGGGGGGGACCCATCAAGGGGGGTGGATTGAGAAATCTAATGTGGATGGTTGTAACAAGCTGTCAGCTGTTTCCCTGGGCCATACTGAAAGCGAAGGGGAAAAAAATCGACCCAACGTTCTAATCTCTTAATCTGTGCGGTCATTAGGTCCTGGGATGATTGGAGACCAAGCCCTTTCCCGCTCAGCCCCTGCAGATGGGCCAGGTGTCACCACTGGGAGACGCCAGTAAGGCTGCAAGTCACCGTGTGAGCACTTTAATGACTGGGAAAATCCATTTCCCTTCTTGGCAGCTTTGTGATGTTGCAACTGTGCTTCTGGGTCAGCGCCAGCCCTGATCCTGTCTGTGCGCATGCTTGATTTTAAAGAGAGGAGGATGTCTCACTTGTTTCGGTGATCGCTCCTTCCTCCCTACTTGCCACCAAAGAACTTTCCGAGGCAAACTTCCTGTCCAGTTTTCCACTCTCCAGACAGTCTTCCAGTATTCTCATTTCCTTGTCTCCTCAAACACATCTTTTCTGTCTTGACTCTGTCGTTCGGGGGCTCCTTAGGCTGGGGTGGGTATCTGTGCAGGGGTGATAGCCATGGATTCTAGTTTTCTGCAGGACAGGATTCTAGAACTCTGAGACAGGGAGAAAGAACACCTTAAGCAAAATGATAATGTCTGCCTCAAACTTGTAAATATTTTTCATTGTAAGATTTCATGTCATTGTAATTTGTTCAGGTGGGCAAGACCAGCTTCTGTTTGAGAGAGAACTGAAGGTTCTTAGGGTTCGGCTCTAATTGCTCTGCCTGTCTCTCCACCACTGGAGCCTTGTTGCCTGCCTCTGCAGAGCTCGGCAAAGGGAATGCTTTGTGGTCTATTGTTAGGTGTTCTTTGAATCTATAAATCATAGGCTGCTGGAAGGGAGGGGCTTCCAGAGACCATCCAGAGCTCCCTCTGCCTCTAGCATGGACATGCACGGATGCGCACACACACACACACACACACACACACGTGTGCACACACAGACACATAGACACATAGACATACAGATAATGACTGCCTGGTGTGTATTTCCAGATTCCAGTGGGGGCAGAGATGTTTAGTTCTCGTGTCTCTTGATTCCTACAGCCACATTTTCAGTCTGTCCCAGATTTCTCTTGCTGTAGCTCAGGCTGCCCCTGCCTACATCAGCTGCTTCACTGTCCTGGCCCATCTTTTTGGAAACACGACCATCCCTATGCTATTAGCTTACGCATCTAGGCGATGACAAGCCATTTTCCTTGTCTGGTCTCACTTGGGTCTTGTAAAATGTGGCTTGGCAAATAGGTAATGTCTCTGGCATTAAATCCTATTTGACTGTGAGGTTCTGGCTCTCTGCTTCTGTTTATGTTGTTTCTCTGGCTGGTCGGGCCCTTTCTGACTCCGGGCTGTAAAGGCCTTCTCCTCTGTCAAAACCCACTCCTTCCCATCCACACCATGGCTAATCAGCCACACACTCCTTTTGACTTAGGAATAGCATTGTATCACTTTTCCTTGCTTTTCATTTAACAATCTTTCATTTTCATCTTGCAAACATTTATATTCTTTGTAGAAAATCCAGAAAATATAGGTCAATTCGAAGGGAAAAATGACCACTAAACCACTCACTATCTGACGTAACCACGGTCGACATTTTTGTGCATATCCTTCTGGTCTTTCTTTCTCCTGTAAAATACTAATAATAATCCAGCAGTCTTCATGCCATATAACTTGGCGTCCTGCTTTTCCAACTAATCTTATGTAACTGGCATCTTTGTGTGTGTGCCTCTCTATATAGTGATATTTAGTTTATATCACTCAATATTTAGAAGCATAATTTTTTTGGGCTGTGTGGCTTGTGGGATCTTAGTTCCCCAATCAGGGATCACACCCAGGCCCACTGCAGTGGAAGCACAGAGTCCTTAACCACTGGACCCCTAGGGAATACCCGGGAAACACAGTTTTTTTTAAATTTATTGTTAATTGAAGGATGCTTGCTTTATGATACTGGTTTGTTTGCTGCCATACATCAACAAGAATTAGCCATAGGTGTATATATGTGCCCTCTCTCTTGAAACCTCCCTCCCACCTCCCATCCTTTTGCACCCCTTCAGGTTGTTGCATAGTCCCAGTTTGAGTTCCCTGTGTCATACAGCAAACTTCCTTTTTTGTATATGGTAGTGTATATAGTTCCATGCGGCTTTCTCCACTCATCTCATCCTCTCCTTCCTTGGAAACATGATTTTTAACACTTGTTTCATCCTTTACATATCATACTTTATCCCTTGCATGATTATTTTTAATTGGGAACAATATCTGTCCAGCCCACTGAACTGCCCAGTCAGATGAAGGAAGTGTGCAAAGAGCTGAACAAATATGAGCAATGATCATGAGTACCATTAGCTTTGTCTTCCCGAGTGAATACTTTATATATTCACAAAACTGTTGTATACTTTTCTATTCATGAGGGCTTCCCTGATAGCTCAGTTGGTAAAGAATCTGCCTGCAATGCCAGAGGCCCGGATTCGATTCCTAGGTCAGGAAGATCCGCTGGAGAAGGGATAGGCTATCCACTCCAGTATTCTTGGGTGTCCCTTGTGGCTCAGCTGGTAAAGAATCCGCCTGCAATGCACAAGACCTCAGTTTGATCTCTGGGTTGGGAAGATGCCCTAGAGAAGGGAAAGGCTACCCACTCCAGTATTCTGGCCTGGAGAATTCCATGGACTGTATAATAGTCCATGGGGTTGCAAAGAGTCGGACACGACTGAGTGACTTTCGCTTTCCTGTTATTGAAGTTTTGCCCAGTGGTGGGTAAAACAAGCTGTCTGGGTTTAATCTTTAAAAGAGAATGTACTTATTTATAAGTTTTTATTTTTTCTTGGTAATTTCTTAGAGGCTCTGTCCTAAGGAATTTACCTGAAATATAGAGAAGGGAGTATGTATAAAGATGTCCCTGAAGGCATTATTTACAATAGCCTCAAAGTAGAAAACATTGCCATGTCCAATTATATGAGAGGAAAGTTAAGTAACTAATGCTGAACCTACTTGCCAGGCTATTATATAGCTAGCTAAAATGATGTTTACAAAAGCTTTGTAATAAAATGTAAGATGTTTATGTTACTATCACGGGAAAAAGCGAAGATGAATGAAAAAGAGTAAAAAGAAAGACTACCCAACGGGAATGGTGGTTATAATATTTAAGTGATGGGTGATTGTCTTCTTTCTCTCTGCTTTTCTGCAATGAGCTTGCATACCTTGGTTTCATGAAAAGATGGCAGGTGGGTAGATAGGTAGGTAGATAGATAGCTAGATCGACCTTGTTTTTTAAACTGTTGGAAAGGATGTAGGTGGAAGAAGGAAGTATGGGGCACAGAACTGAGCTCAAGTGAAAGGAGTGACCCAGAGATGCGAGAAAAGGGCATGCGGTTGCTGAGCCCAGTGACCTGGAACTTTTAGGAAAATGCTTTGCACCACAAAAGGTGCATTTTACTTTAGTTTTGGAGCAGGGAGACTAGAATAAGGATGGGCACCTTGTTTGAATATAATAAGATAATGATAAAAGGAGAAACCAAAATTACGGGTTCCTCATTTGCTCCATTTTCTGACCAGCGTGGACAGCCAGGCTTGGTAAAGGGGATGTGAAAGCGCAGCAGGGATTTTGAGGAACCGAGGGGTAAGAGGAGCCACAGGAGACTGGCAACAACATTTTATCATAATTTATAAAAGTGGAGGATAACAGAATTCTGTAATGTATAAATTTGGGTGAAAATGACATCAACATCCTGCAGAGTTCCCCAATATTTTTTAAAAAGAACATCAGGAACTTCCCTGGTGGTCCAGTGGTTAAGACTATGTTTCCATTGCAGGGAGCATAGGTTTGATACCCGGTCATGGAACTAAAATCCTGCATGCCACACATGTGACCAAAAAATAAAAAATAAAGTTATGGAGAAAAATTTCAGACTTTAGAAAAGCTGCAAAAAAATACTATAAAGATTCATATTTATTCTTCACCCAGATTCCTCTGAGTTCAGTTCAGTTCAGTCACTCAGTCATGTCCAACCCTTTGCGACCCCCTGGACTGTAGCACGCCAGGCTTCCCTGTGCATCACCAACTCCCGGAGTTTACTCAGACTCATGTCCATTGAGTTAGTGATGCCATCCAACCATCTCATCCTCTGTCATCCGCTTCTCCTCCTGCCTTCAGTCATTCCCAGCATCAGGGTCTTTTCCGGTGAGTCAGTTCTTCGCATCAGATGGCCAAAGGATTGGAGCTTCAGCTTCAGCATAATGTTAGTGTTTTACCCTGTTCACTCTGTGTGTACTCTCCACACGCGCGCGTGCACACACACACACACACACACACACACACACACGCATGCATGCATGCAGGTTTCAGAACTATTTGGGAATAAGTTGCAAGCATAATGCCCCTTACTCCTAAATACTTAACTGTCTATCTCCAAAAGGTTCATTCTGCTTTTCTCCATAACCACAGTAAAACCAGAAAATTAACATTGATACAGTACTATCTGATTGTATCATTCACATTTTGTCAATTATCCTTTATAGTAGCGATGATAATAATAACAGTAGTTGTTATTTCTGCTCCAGCATCACATCCAAGATCATGTACTGCATTTAGTTCATGTCACTTTGGTTTCCTTTAGCGGGAACAGTTCCTCAGTCTTGTCTTGTCTTCCATGACCTTGATGTTTTTGAAGAGTAAAGGCCATTTATGTTGTAGCCGTGGTGGTGGTTTAGTCACTAAGTCATGTCTAACTCTAATGACCCCAAGGACTGTAGCCCGCCCGGTTCCTTATGTCTGTGGGACTTCCCAAGCAAATACACTGGAATGGATTGTCATTTCCTCCTCAATCCAGGGGATCTTCTCAATCCAGGGGTCGAACCTGCATCTCTTGCTTGGCAGACAGATTCTTTACTGCTGTGCCACCAGGCTTCCCTTTATATTGTAAGTTGTCCCTCAGTTTGAGTTTGTCTGATCTTTCCTCTAGATTCAGTTCAGATTTGCATTTCTGGCCAGATTACCACTGAAATGGCATTATCAAATTGCATATGATAACTGTTTGTCCACGTTAATAGTTTTTAAAATTATAGATTAATAACAGCTTTATTAAGTTATAATTCACATATAATAAAATTCACCATTTTAAAGTGTAAAATCCAGTAGATTTTAGTGTATCCCCAGAGTTGTACAGACATTATCACAATCAATTTTAGAATATTTCATCACCCCCAAAAGACCCCATCCCCATTAGTAATCATTCTCCATGTCCTTTTCCCCAGTCCATGTAACCATTAATCTACTTTCTGTTGGCATGAATTTGCCTATCCGCATCAATTATGGGTTCCTCATTTATATGACCCGAGAAGGCAGTGGCACCCCACTCCAGTCCTCTTGCCTGGAAAATCCCATGGACGGAGGAGCCTGGTGGGCTGCAGTCCATGGAGTCGCAAAGAGTCAGGCACGACTGAGCGGATTTACTTTCACTTTTCACTTTCATGCATTGGAGAAGGCAATGGCAACCCACTCCAGTGTTCTTGCCTGGAGAATCCCAGGGACGGCGGAGCCTGGTGGGCTGCCGCCTCTGGGGTCGCACAGAGTCGGACACGACTGAAGCGACTGAGCAGCAGCAGCAGCATTTACATGACATTTCACATAATTAGAATCTGTGCAGCTTTTTGTATCTGTTTTCTTCCACTAAGCACAGTGTTTTCAAGGTTCATCCATGCTGGAACAGATATCAGCACTGCATCCCTTTTTTTGGCCAAATAATATTCCATTGTATAATATCTATTTACACATTTTGTTGATTCATTCATCAGTCAAAGAGCCTCTTGATGAAGGTGAAAGAGGAGAGTGAAGAAGCTGGCTTAAAACTCAACATTCAAAAAACTAAGATCATGGCATCCAGTCCCATCACTTCATGGCAAATAGAAGAGGAAACAACGGAAGCAGTCACGGACTTTATTTCCTTGGGCTCCAAAATCACTGCAGATGGTGACTGCAGCCATGAAATTAAAAGATGCTTGCTCTTTGGAAGAAAAGCTGTGACCAACCTAGACAGCATATTAAAAAGCAGAGACATTACTTTGCTGACGAACGTCCATCT
Source organism: Antilocapra americana (assembly GCA_007570785.1). NCBI lineage: Eukaryota > Metazoa > Chordata > Mammalia > Artiodactyla > Antilocapridae > Antilocapra > Antilocapra americana. The sequence continues at coordinate 4,417,533 of ML660197.1, forward strand.
AGTCAAAGCTATGGTTTTATACAATCATGTATGGATGTGAGAGCTGGGCCATAATGAAGGCTGGTACCAAAGAATTGATGCTTTTGAACTGGTGTTGAAGAAGACTCTTGAGAGTCCCTTGGACTGCAAGGAGATCCAACCAGTCCATCCTAAAGGAGATCAACCCTGAATATTCACTGGAAGGACGGATGCTGAAGCTGAAGCTCCAGTACTGGCCACCTGATGTGAAGAGCTGACTCATTGAAAAAAACCCTGATGCTGGGGAAGATTGAAGGCAGGAGAAGAAGGGGACGAAAGAGGATGAGATGGTTGGATGGCATCACCGACTCAATGGACATGAGTTTGAGCAAACTTCAGGAGATGGTGAAGGATGGGGAGGCCTGGAGTGCTACAGACCGTGGGGTCACCAAGACTCAGACACAACTGAGCTACTGAACAGCAACATATTTTGTTAATTCATTCATCAGTCAGTGGATTTCGGGGCTCTTACAAATAGTGGTGCTGTGCACATTCGTGTACAACTTCCTGTGTGGACATATGTCTTTAATTTTCCAGGGTATGTGTCAGGGTTTCCAATACCATGGCCAGTTTCAGTGACTCACTGGGATGGCTCAGAAGGCCTGGCACACAGTCCTACCCTGGCCAATTCACTGCACAGAAAGGACGCAAAGCAAAATAGGCAAAGAGGAAACCTGCATGCAGGAAGCCCAGAGGACACCAGGCCCAACGTGCAAGGATGCTTTCTGCGTGGAGTCACATAGAACACACTTCACTCGTCCAGCACTGAATTGGGACAACAGGTGTGAGACGCTGTTCACCAGAGAAGCTCATTAGAGACTTGATGCCCAGAGTTTTATTGGAGGCTGGTCATGGAAGTACCCCCTGCCTAACACGTACCAAAATCCCAGATTCCCAGAAGGAAAGTGGGTATTCAGCATACACCACATTGTTTGTGCCACCCGGGTGCAGTAAACCACCCTTACCCATCAGAGAATGGTGAGAACATTCACTAAACTCAGGTTCCCAGACACCAGCCAAGGGCCAGATGTGCAAGCAGGGCCTTTCTAGGGATAGAAGTCTCAGGCCTGCTGTGTTAACTCTGTTCTGTGCAGGTCTGCACCGAGGGGTGGAATCGCTAGGTCACACGGTACTCTGTATTTAACTTCTTATGCTACACTGTTTTCCAAAGCAATTGCAACCATTTTCGTTTCCACTAGCAACTGATGAGGGTTCTGATTTCTTCACAGCCTGGCCAACACTTGATAATGTCCATCTTGTTGATTACAGCCATCCTAGTGGAACTGATAGGTTTTAAGTTGGTGAGTTGCAAGCATTTAGAACCAAAAAAGGAGGACCCATAGGGGCCAAAATGGATTCTCTAAGAGCAGTTCATACCAGTCTAACCCCCTGATTTCTCTTTAAAAGAAAAAAAAACATCTATTTTCTCTGTACCAGGACAGAGTGTTTTTTGTGTTTCGGTCCTGTCCTTCACAATATCTTTGTACACAGAATGGAGACATGGAGCTTGGACTGATTGTCTGGCAGATTCCTCCTGTGCTGACAGATGACACCCAGAGAGCAGGGCAGGAGTCAGGTGAAGGGCCCCTGCTGCCGTTTCCCTGATTCTGTGTTCAGCCCAGCCATCGAATATTTCTGTCCAAAACTTGGGGGAAACGCAGATGGCAGAGCCATCAAAGCAGGCAAAATACCCAAAACAGGCAGACACACACACTTTGAATGATAAGATCTGGTTCCAGAAAGCTCCTGACAGCACGGAATGGTATGCAGAGTCCAACAACATGAAGTTATTGAGGACAAATGGCAAGTCCACGCCCACAAGGTCTGATCCAGATGTAACCAGGGAGAGTTTTCTGCTTGTTACCAAAACCAATCTTTACAAATGGGTGATAAAGTCTGGGCACCCAGGAAAAATGTTACGATCTATGTCTGCAGTTTCAGGGGATTCAGAGCTCTGTCATCAGGGGAACTGTTGAAGGAGCTGGTCTGTTCCACGGCCAGTAGGCAGCCTGCAGTGGCTTGAGAGTTGGTTCCTCATGCATGAAGATCTGTGGTGGGAGCATATGAGCTATCTTCCACATGGCCCACAGGGAAAAGCAGATTTGGATTGATTAAGAACTTTGTGAAACTCCGCAGTTGAATGAGCTGCCTGGGAAGATGATGAGCACCCCATCACTCACAGTATTCAAAGAGAAATTACTTAGCCTTTTATTGCAGAACTTGATGGGGCAAGAGGTGGCTGAGTCACCTTTGAGGTTTTAGAACTGACTAAACCAGAAGCCAGGGACCGTCCATCTCTAAAGCCAAGCCCAGGGGTTGCCCAAGGCACACAGCACCAGTTCCAGGTGCTTCATCCTCTTCTTGTGTCCTCATGACCCTACTTGTCCATCAGGACATTTGGGTCCCGTGAAGCTCCCCTTGGGGCTTCCCTGGTAGCTCACATGGTAAAGAATCCACCTGCAATGTGGGAGACCTGGATTCGATCCCTAGGTTGGGAAGATCCCCTGGAGGAGGGCATGGCAACCCACTCCAGTATTCTTGCCTGGAGAACCCCATGGAGAGAGGAGCCTGGCAGGCTGCAGTCCACGGGGTCACAAAGAGTTGGACATGACTGAGCGACCAAGTGCAGCATGTACCCGGAAGCTCCCCTTGAGACACACGCCTTCTCCTGAGTGCTTCTGTTACTCCGAAGACACACCCTCTTTCAAATTTCCACTGAGACTTGAAAGTAGATAAGCAGTTGGCAGGGAAGTGGAGGGAGGGGACTGGGGAGCACTCCCATAATGACTGCAGCCCAAACTGCGGCAAGCACAGGACAGGCCACCTGGTAGGTTAGGGCGGGTGGGAAAGAGAAGTAAAGACCGCCTGCCTGGAACCATTCGCCAGCTCCCCTGCTCATCCAGCGCCTGGGCTGGCGACCCGAGGTGCAGACGCTAGGCTGAGCTTTGAGGCTCTGTGTGCCCTTGTGCACGTGTGTGTGACTGAGCAGCTCTGATTGCCTTCCGAATCCTGTCCCAGTGACACAGGGATTGTGTGTGCCTTCCTTCCCCTCCATTGATGGGGGGTACTGTGAGAACAGGTCATGATCCAAACATCCCACGATCCTGCAGTGACAGCTCCTTTGAGAACATGTGGATACCTACAGTCCTCTTAATTACTCCTGCATACCCACTTGCCTCTCTCTCTAGTAGGCGGGGCTTGGGGTGGGGCTCAGTCCTCCCCCTCCTGACCTGCGCTCTTGCTATCCTGCTGCCATTTATGTTGGAACAGCCTCCTGCTGTTCCTCTACCCAGCCACTTCCCCCACGACTTAATTGAGGGCCCCCCCAGAATAAGAGAGCCTGAGGGAGGAGGCTGGTCTCCCTTAAGCGCTCATACCCAGCAATTAGTTTCCCTTATTGCCAATTCAAGATAAGTAGAAAATAACAGAGGAATGGAACCAGGACCCAAAGCCTGTGCCAAGGGCTTGGCATGCGTTACCAAGACATTCACATGTGTGTCTCATGGGAAGCCACACAGCAGGCCAAGCACGGAGGTGGGATTTGCTGGCCTGGGAGTTGAAAGGGCTGTACACCACCAGTCCTGCTGACTGTGCCTCCCTGACCACCTCCCATCTCGGAGCCTCAGTTTCATCATCTCTGAAGTGGAGAGATAATACTAGATTATTCTAGTATCATGATATCATGGAGAGCCCAGGTCATAGACCTGGCCGGTCTGCCCTCCGGGTCTGTGTCTTTGAGCCCCAGTGGTGAGCGTGGCAGTACTTACTGTCTAGATGTGCCTGGAAGACGTGGCTAGTAGGCCTTGGCACCAGGAGTGGCAGAGCATGGAGCATGCAGCTGGCATTGTCCAGAAAGACAGAGCTGAAGCAGGAAGGTGGGCCGGGAGACCGAAGGAGAAAAGCTGAAGGGTTCCAGACACTGTCTGAAAGTGAGCTGAGAAGTAGAAATAAACATGCATAGTAGACCAGTGGTTCTCGGGTGTGGCCCATGGACCATGGGGAGTCTGTTAGCCAAAAATCTCAAGTCCCACCCCAGACCTGCTGGATCAGAAACTCAAGGATGGGGCCCAACAGCCTGTTTTAACAAGCTCCCCAGGTGACTCGGATGCAGTCCAAGTCTGGGAACTAATAAGGTGGATGAGGGGAAGGTGGACGGATCAGGCTTGGAGAACCCAATGGGTATTTTAAAGGCTGAGCAGGAAGGAGGACTTGTGTTTTTTGATCATCTGCTGTGTCAGGTTGAAAACTGGGCATTTCCAGCTACTTGCTTTCATTTAAACCTTTCAGGATTGTGGCAGAGCAGGCCTTGTTAGTCCCATCTCAGAGATGAGGCAGCTGAGGCTTAGAGACTTTTAGTCGCTTGCTAAAATCAGGGAGAGTGGCAGAGAGAGAATTAGAGCCCAGGCCTCCCTGGCCCGGAAGCCCAAGTTCCTTCCACTAGTCCAGGCTGCCTCCCACCTACCTGTCCCTCAGGAGTACCTCCACCGCCTGGCCTGGCCCCTTCCTCAGCCCCATGGTCACCCCGGAGCCCTGCTCAGCTGTCCTTCAGCCTGCCATCAAAGGCAAAAGGCAGACCTGGGGAGGGGTAGGGTAGCAGGGCTGGGGACAAATTGTCACCTTGCGCCCCTCCAGCCTCTAGTGCTTAAGTGCAGTTAGGAGGCAAAGGTCCTCGTGTGATGCTCCCAAGGGGCCGACATAATTGACCTAATGGTGGCACTTGTGGTAAAGAACCCTCCTGCCGATGCAGGAGGTGTAAGTGATGCGGATTCGATCCCCGGGTCAGGAAGATCCCCTGGAGAAAGGAATGGCATCCCACTCCAGTATTCTTGCCTGGAAAATGCCATGGACAGAGGAGCCTGGTGGGCTACGGTCCGTGGGGTTGCAAAGAGTCAGTCATGACTGAAGTGACTTAGCGCAGGAAGAACTCATGCACGCACTGGGAGACAAGGCTGACAGATACTCATTGCCAAACCCTGTGCAGGGTGCTTTGGGGAAACTGAGGCAAAGAAAGTATAGTTTAATGGCTTCCAAGAGTTCGTGGTCCAGAACCAGTCAAGTGAAAACTAACAGTGATCCACTGGGGTGCTTGCAGGCCTGGGACAGCCAGGGCCTGGGACAGCCAAGCCAAGTGTTGGAAGAGTTCAAGGAGACTCCTGCAGTGACTTCGGGGAACAGACTTAAGACTTCGGGGCCAGAGGGCATGTACTCAAGTCCCGGCATTCTCACTGACTCAGTGGTTACCTCTTGTCTGGACCTGTCTCCTCATCTACAAAACTGGAATTAATCCCTCCCTCAGGGGATGGTTCTATTAGATTCTAACAGACGTCCGTTGGAGAGTTTCATTTCCTTCCTTTCAGAGAGTCACTTTAAGTCCAAGGAGGCTTCCTGGAGGAGGTGTCTTTCCAGGGTGGCACTCACACCTGGATGGCCAGAATGCACTTAGAATCATCTGTGTCTTCTCTGCGGAACCTGTGGGTAGACGCAGGATGCGTGGGGTGCTCTGAGGAGAACGGTGTTCCAGGTGTAACTGAAAATGATGGTGAGAGGAAGCTGTCTTTGTCAGTGTGGAAGACTGTTTTCCTAATGTGGTTTCAAATCCCGCTGCAGGGGGCAAGGCCTGGCAGCCAGCCCATGCTGCCGCAACTCTCCACGCTCAGCTTCTGTTTCCGCTCTTCCTTACAGATGATGCAGTTCGCCTGGCAGAGCTACAAGCGCTACGCAATGGGGAAAAATGAGCTCCGGCCCCTCACCCGAGATGGCTACGAGGGCAGCATGTTCGGTGAGCTGACCTTGGGAGACCCCATGCCCCTGGGGGCCGAGTGGTGTCCCTGCTCGGGGACAGTTTTATTGCTGGCATTTTTGTCTCCTGAGCGGTGTCCCTCTTTCTCCAGACCTGGAGGCTCCTAAGTGTGAGTTCCTTCGGGGTTGTCTAGGTTTCTGAGCCTTCTAGGTTTGAGGGAAACCCACATACTTCTCCCTCACCTCACACTCTTCTTTAGATGCACCTGTTGTTAATTTTCAGAGCAGATAGACTTGGAAATGTGAGTGGGGACAGTGAGGGATGGACACGTGCTTCCACAGGGAAGGCGGGCAGATCTGAAGAACGCAGAGGACGGCGTTTAAATCTGCTCCTTCAAACGGCTGTAAAATGATCTGGGGTGTTTGCCTAGAGAAACCAGACACGCCTCTGATAAACTGGGCATGCACGCATGCGGCCTTGAGGGTCTTGGGGGCGTGTCTGTCGCCAGCCAGCTTGCTGAACACACAGTCACGTTAGGGAGCCCCACGGGTGCCGCTACACGTTGGCAGCTTGAGTTTGACCTGCAGCCTCACTGCCTGACCTCTCTGGCCTTTGCCGCCACGAGATCCTCCTCACCCAGAGCCTCGAATGCCCCTCTCAGCTGGAGAGTCTGCAGAGTGCCTCATTGCCGACCTGGCTTCAGGTTTCAAATGTAATTCCTGGACCAACTGTCAGCTAGCTCCCTTCTCTGCAGGCCTTTCTCCTGCAGAGATGCTGGAGGCACCCGGCTTTCTTCTTCCCTCAGAGACAGGAGCTATTTGGGCAAGGCGGGGCTGGAGACAGAAAATCCTCAGCTGTATTTCCCACCCCTTAGAAGCACAGACTCCTGACACCAAGAACCAAAGAACTAAGTCAGATGAAATTCTCCAGAAAAATTTCAAAAGCAGGTTTACAAAGAAAAGCCTCCCATGCGTATTTGTGTTATGTGAAAAGAGATCCACACCAGGCAGCATCCTGACCCTTCTGGCTGTTCAGACAGTTCACTTCCCTTGGGCAGGAGGATGTGATTTGGGGTGACTTTTTCCTTTTTTTCCCCCTAATTATGACAGGCATGTAGGGAATAAGAGAAAGTATCAAAAGTGTAAAGCTGGCAAAAAATAACCCAATAACTACCACGTAGATGCAGCCTCTATGGACCTCTTGGCTTTGTTGTTGTTGAGTTGCTCAGTTATTTCTGACTCTCTGCGACCCCATGGACTGCAGCACACCAGGCCTCCCTGTCCATCACCAACTCCCAGGGTGTACTCAAACTCATGTCCATTGAGTCAGTGATGCCATCCAACCATCTCCTCCTCTGTCATCGCCTTCTCCTCCTGCCTTCAGTCTTTCCCAGCATCAGGGTCTTTTCTAATGAGTCGGCTCTTCACATCAGGTGACCAAAGTATTGGAGCTTCAGCTTCAGCATCAGTCCTTCCAGTACATATTCAGAATTGAATTCCTTTAGGATGAACTGGTTGGATCTCCTTGCAGTCCAACGGACTCTCAAGAGTCTTCTTCAACACCATAGTTCAAAAGCATCAATTCTTTGGCATTCAGCCTCCTTTATGGTCCAACCCTCACATCCGTACATGACTACTGGAAAAACCATAGCTTTGACTAGACAGACCTTTGTCAGCAAAGTAATGTCTCTGTTTTTTAATGTGCTGTGGCTCATTTGCTTTCAGTCTTTTCTTCAGTATGTTCTTCCCTCCTCTCTATATGATATTATGTTCCTGCTTTTTTTTAACTTAATGATACATCATGTGTTTCCTTAACTCATGTAAAATTTTTCATAAAGAATACTTTTAATGGGGAGACTTCTCTGGTGGTCCAGTGGTTAAGACTGCACTTCCATGGCAGGGGGCACAGGTTCGATCTCTGGTTGGGCAACTAAGATATCCTGTGGTGCCATGTGGTATGGCCAAAAAAAAAGAATATTTTTATTGGATACAAATATTGCATTGATGTGCTATATTTAACCATTCCACTGATGTTGGACAAATGTTTCCAATTTTTCACCAATAGAAATAGCACATCGTTACCATCTTTGTGCACAAAATGTTGTCTTAGGACAGGTTTGGAGAGAGGACCCCTGAGTTGGAAAGAAGAAGATAGATGTTTCTTTAACCTCGAAAATGAAATGTATGGGTTCCAGTTTCAGAGGCTCGCTGCATTACCTGCCCAGATCACGGACCTTCCCCAACACCCATATGAGCCCTGGGGAAAGATGGCTAGTGTGGCTCTCATCAGAGTCGTTAGAGTTTTGGTTACTAGCGTCATTGAGGGAGATAATCCTCTCCTCTCTGCACAGTGTGCAAATACCCAGGAAATTGGTGGAGGTGGACAGGAGGCTGTTGATCTCTGAGACTGCAGAGCGTGGGCTTAACTACTGCTGTGACCACTCAAGGGGATAGAGGGAGCACCCATGGGGAGCACTACTGGGAGGAACTGGGCTGAACTAAGTCCCATTTTATGAAATTCCTCAGGGCCTGTGATGTACATCTCAGCCCTCCAACCCCTTTCCCATCACGGAGCCTGAAGCAGAGAGGGCATCCTGGAACGACGCAAAGAAACCTGGATCTTGAACCAGGAGACCTGGGTGCAAGTCCACACTCGGCCCTGAACTGTGTGTCCAAGTCCAAGTCAGCTGACCTCTCTGGGCCCGTGTTCGTTCACCTTCACACTCGGGTTGCTGTGAGAGGGTGCAGGAACACCCTGGACAAAGGGCCAAGTATGGAGGAGTGATTTAAGATTTCCGCTGTAATAAAGGTGGTTGGGTTGCCCAGGTGAGCCCACGGGGGGTGCTGAGGTCCCCTGTCTCCCACAGATGGCCTTGGCAAGGCCCTGGGTGCCCCGTCACCCCATGCCCACAGCAGCCCTGGCAGTGAAGTGAGGCCTGCCTTCTGCTGCCAGCAGTTGAGCCGCAGTGGGCGGCTGTCTCCTGGGAAAAGAGGACACGCAGGGCCCCAGGCACTGGGCAAGGAGAAGCTAGCCTTGGTTTCTTGCTCTTTCACTCAGCAGCTGCTTGTTTAGTGCCATGTCTTACGCTAACTGCTGGGGATGCACGGGTAAATGGTACAGCGAAAACTCCATCAGCTCTGCCAAGGTGTGCCCTGGGAACCCTTCCTTGGGGCCTCTCTGGGGTCATCTAGGTGCTCTCAGAATGAGGGACAACTAGAGGGGATCAACAGTCCTTCTCTGGCTTCTGGTTCTGGGCCCCTGGAGCCCAGCAAGTTCAGATTGACGTCCCTACTTCCTATCTGAGTGACCCTGGGAAAGACATTTCTCTCTGAGCCTGAGTTTTCTGTAAAGTGGAACTAATGAAAATGTTACCCCAAGGGCTTCCCTGGTGGTCCAGTGGTTAAGAATCTGCCTGCCCATGCAGAGGACGTGGGTTCGATCCCTGGTCTGGGAAGATCCCACACACCACGGAGCAACTAAGCCCATGTGCCTACTGAGGCCACGCCGTAGAGCCCATGAGCCCCAGCTGCTGAAGCCCACACACCTAGAGCCCATGCTTTGCAACAGGAGGTTGCTTTGCCCCTGCTCTCTGCAACCAGGGAAAGCCTATGGGCAGCAATGAAGACCCAGCACAATCCAAAATGAAAAAAAAAAAAAAGTAAATAAATAAATCTTAAAAAAGAAAACATTACCCCAGCCCAGCCCAAGGCTTCCCGACAGAATTGTCTTAATAGGTGGTATATGCTTATCCTTGCCACAAATGGATCTGATGATACAGAGGCTTATAGGAGCATCCTCGGAGGAGCAGGGTTTCAGGGCATTTGAGGAGCCTGGAGGAGGTTCTAGTTTGGGTTGGACCCGCAAGGGACTTGTAAGCCAGACTATTCTAGAAGATAGGAGATGAACTGGCCTGAATTAAGCTGCTTGTCACACCACTGCTGCTTTTGCTGGACTCACACGGGCTTATGGGTGGCATCATTCCTGGGCTCTGGCAGCCTCTGTCACCAGTCACCTCACTGGAAGCTGAGCCCCACAGGGCATGGTCATCGGGCAGCCATCCCCACCCTTCTCTGCCCAGCTGGGTGGGTGTTTGGGGTCCCTGAGCTGCATCCTGGTGCGTATCAGTCTGGCGTGGGCTCTGACAGCCCCCTCCCCAGGCCTGCAGGACCCGGAGACCTGCGTACGTGGAGAAGTGACGGGTTCACGCCAGTGCCTGGCTCTGCAGGATTTGCAGGGGCTGCAGTGAGGACATGAGATGCGGAGCCTGGGCTCTGCATGGGGCGGTTCACCTAACTGAATTTCCCCTCCCTGCCTCCCATGTGTCCTTCCCTGAATCTGTTCTCACTTGGAGAGTCAGACCTCTGGGCGAGGCACCAGTCAAGTTAGTTTTTGTGTCCTGAGCAATTGAGTGTTAAAGTGGCTTTCAATTCGCCGCAGTCCTGCTCTGCAGGGCCTGCCAGAGAATGCCCTCAAGACCCTAGTGCTAGCTGCCAGCAGGGAGGACACGGCCTGCTCCTCACAGACACAACTGGCTCGCAGTGGTGATGCTCTCATCACTGTGAAGTCACAGAGGTGAGCCTGCCACTTGAAGAACGTATTTGAGGAGGGGAGTGTAGAGAAACCTGCTATGCTATCAAGTATAGCAGCTTGCTCAGTACTCAGAGGCCCAGCCTCCTTACCTGTAAAAGGGGCTTCTGCTAGAACCTGGGGCAGCATTAAAGAAGTCAGCTGAAGAGCACGGACTCTGAGACCAGACGGCTTGGGCTTGTATGCCACCCTGCCGCTTCCCAGCTGTGTGACCTTAGGCAAGTTTCTTAACCTTTCTGGGCCTCAGTTTCCAGCTATGAAGTGGGGACAGTCACGTCGACTCACAGGATTGTTTTGAGAACCGAATGAGTTAATATGTGAGAAATGCTTGTATCCACGCCTGGCTATGGAGCATCCTTCAGTTCAGCCGCTCTGAGGATGATGTGAGGCCCATAGGACAGCGTGCGCTTCTCCCGCTTTGACTGGGCTGTGACCAAGGGTCTTGGACTCAGGGACCCACACGAGGACTCCAGGGCTTTCCCAGCCCTGATCCCTCCTGCCCTGTTCCCCGCAGCCCTCAAGTGCCCATGGCAGATCACGAGTGGGCAGTGTACCTCTCACCCTTTCATTTAAGCAGCTTACAATGGAATTGTTAACAGGGAAGAGTCAAGGGAAGGTTAGGGTTCAAGGCTGTGGAGTAAATTGGCCTCCTGCCAGCAGAAGGGTTGCCAAGAGAGTAACGGGACCTCGCACTCGGTGCCAGCTGCCAGCCTGGAAGCACTGAGTGAGCATTAGTCCTCCCAAGAAGTCAGAGCGATCGTAGAACCTTCATTCTCCCTCAGCAGTAGGGGAAATCAGTACTGGATGCAGAGTCTTGGGAGGTCCCCACCAGAGAGGCCCTTTGATGACGAGTCCAATGCCTATCATCTTAGACTTGGGGAGACCAAGCCCAGAGAGGGGGAAACACTCGCCCAGGGTGACACAGCATGCTAATCGTAGGTCTGGAATTTGACCTCTGGAGGCCCTGTGCTCTTTGTACCACCCACTCTGAGATTAGCCAGATTGTCAAAGCAAGGCCTGTGGTCCTGGGCAGATCACCGCCAGGAGCTGGACTTTGTCAGAACTCTAGCAAGAGTAAATCGTCTTTCAGGAGGTATATGATTTAGGGGCCAAGACCCTACCTGCTTCCTGTACATATATCACACCTGGCACCATAGCTGCTTTCTCTCATGTCCTCCTCACAGCTCTGCCAAGGTATGAATTACCCACTTATCCCCATCTCACAGATGAGGAAACTGAGGCCTGAAAAGTTTTAGGACTTGCTTAGTCATACAGTAATCAAGCAGAGACTAGATCACAGCTCCGCCGGATTCCAAAGCCCAGTCCACAAACCACCAGTCTGCCCTGTCTCCCAGTGACCACAGGGGCATCTGTGGAGAAGGGAGCAGAGTCAGGGCATGGTCTCTGGGTGGGTGGTACTGCTTTTTCTACTCCACTGCCTTCAGGGAAGGCCAGAAAGACCTGTATTCCAGGTCAGGGTCTGCAGCCACCCATCTGAAGACATCATGACTTACTAGACATCAGTTGACTATACAGGGCCTGGGAAAAAGATTAAAATTTCCCTCTTTTCTCCCACCATAGGCAAATATTTTATTTCTGCCCAACAGTCTAAAAACACCTATTTACAAAACATGCCTTTGGCTGTCAGCATGATGGATTTTGATGAACCATGGATTTGAGAACCAGGCCAACCTGAGTTGAATCCCAGCTCTGCCCCTTACTAATCATGTGACCTTGGGCCAGTTTCTTAAACTCTCTGCACCTAAGTTTCTCCATCTGTACCATGAGGATAATACTTATGTCACCCAGCAGTGGCGAGGATTAGGTAAAAATTGATGTGTGGAAAACCTGCCCGTATGCTTAAATATACTTGCCCATGTGCACTCATTAACTGTAAGCTCCTGCCATTATTATTGTGTCTATTATAAAACCATTGTAAGAATAATTACATCCCAAGGAAAACAACAGTAGGCTCTCGGTAAATATTGTTGAATGAATGAATTGCCCCCTGCAGTCTCTGCCTGCCCTGTTTTTCCTGAAGCCCTTCCTCCTGGTCCTGCTGTGCTCGCATCCTCTGCGGCTGCTTTGACCTCCCCCATCACACAGTACATTAGGAATCAGCAGGCTGACCCTGAAAGACCAGCAGTCCTGCTTAGTCAGCGGCTGTGGTCTCGGACATCTTCTCCTCTTTGGAGGACAGAGGTGCTTGTGTGGCCAGGAACTCTGAGCCAGCCCCGGGTGACTGTGAGAGCCCCGGATTGGATTTCGCCTCCACCTGGTGAATCCCTGATAGAACTGCCCAACCAGATCCCCATTTCGAGGGATGATTTATGGCCTTGGGTGAGTCAAGAGGCAAAATGATCACAGCACAATTTTCAGATCCCAGCCCGGGAATGTTTGGCCTTGGCAGAGAGGGGAAAAAAAAAAATCATCTTTACCTTGTAAACGGAGCAAATATGATGTTGAAGAGGGACTCAATCCAGGGCCAAAGGTGTCAGTTTTACAATTGTGCTTTGACGTGTGACTTAGCAGGGCCTCCACAGAAGGCTCACAGTCTCTCTCACACACACACTGCGGTGTGGCTGCCAGGGCGACTGCACAGTTTGCAGACCGTTTGGGGAGATTACTCGTTTCCCCATTTCCCACAGATCTCCACGTTGTTTCCATGGATCTCTGAGTCTGTTTCTGGGTGGCAGCAGTTTTGACTCTGGAGATCAGAGTCAAATCTGGAGATCAGGTTCAAATCTCGGGTTCAGATTTACCCACTGATTCAAATTGGACAAGAGACAGAGTTCTCTGAACCTCAGTTTACTCACCTGTAAAAGGGGGCCAGCAGGCCTTGGTCCTCCCAGTACAGGGCCTGCACTTAGTAATCCTCATGAGACAGTAGATTTTTCTTCCCCAAGTGCAGATCCACCCTTCCCAGTGCTTTTCCTGCCTCCTGTCTTATCAAGTACCAGGCCACTTGGACTTATCTGACTGAAATGCCATATCCGGCTCTTACAAGTTTTGTTTTCCAGAGGTTTGGGTTTTCTTTTCTTTTCTTTCTGAAAAACCAAACAAAACACCAAGTGTCCATAGTTCTTGGAAAACTGATGTCAGGCCACGCCGCTCCCTGATCTTGCATGGTGCACATTGCTGACCCAGGCTTGGAGTTTGTTTTGAGAAAGTGCTGTCATCAGCCTCAGCGGAGGTGACAGTGTCGCAATTCCTTGGGTAGACTGGGTCAGGCCTCAGGGCAGCAAACAGACCTTCCCGCAGTCACGTGTCTGAGGAACCCCGGCTGCTCCATCCGGAGGCCAGAGGCTGTCAAAGCTCAGAGGAAATGGGTTAGAAGCAGTGGTCACTGGCAAATGGCCTTTAGCACCAGGAGGGAAATAGGATGAAAGTACGTACCCCACACGTGGGAAGGGCAGATAGGACTGGCTGCTGCTGGTCGGGTTCTGCTGCCCACGGTGGCCTCCCTGTGGCCTTGACTGACAGACCCACAGTTCCCTGGCCACCTTCTAAAGACCAGAATGTCCCCCTGGGTGGTTAGCAAAGCAATAGGCTCACCTCTAAATCAGCCCGCTGGACTTTCGGCTCTTGGGCAGCTGACCATTCAGAGCCCACTGTTCTGTACCCTCCTCCCCGCAAAGATTTTGTTTTTTTCCCCAAGCAGTTTCTAATTAAGATGCATCTTGGCTGTTTTCTTTTTCTTTTCATTTAAAAGGCTTCCCACCAGCACAGAGCATAATTTATTTCTTTAGAAAATATAGCAGCAGGTTGTTGTAAAAAGCAAACTCAAGGCTCAAAGCTTTGGGTCCCCGTCCCAGCCCTGGCGCCAGTAGCCAAGTGAGCCAGCGACCTCCCCTGGGCCCTGTCTCTGCTTTAGGACAAAGAGGTTTGCACCCTGGGCTCCCGATGTCCTCTCTGTGACTCTTGGTTGGTTACTAGGCTGATTCCTTTTTTTTTTTTTGTCTCGGAGAAGCTATTTGGGATATACCAATTCTCTTGAAATCTGAAATTTTAGTGGCAAGTCTTGCTCCTGTAGGGGAGGAGTGAGTCAGGGTATCTATTCCCAGAGTAAGTTACTGGCGATGCATAAGATGATTCATATTGAAAATGACATTCCCTCCTGGGGGTGATGTGTTCCTGCCCAATTTCCAAAGACCTTCCCTTCCTTGGAAACAAGGCAGAGCCCACAGCAGACAGCCAGCCTTCTTTTCTTCGCTCCACGCTGACGGCAAGCACTTGCCAAATTTCCCAGCAAACTCAGTGACAAATAGGTATGTGAATTCACAGAATCTCAGACTGTCCGTGCCAGCTGGAGTCTTTGAAACCATCTGGTCCAGTGTCTAAAGATGGGGAAAGAGGCACAGGGGGACAGGGACTCTCGGGGAGGCCTGACAGGCAGGACTTGAACCCTGGTCCTGTAACTTGAGCCATTATCTTTTTAATTAAATACTTTTCAAAAATTGAGATGTAACTTGTAACTTAGAATAAAATGCCCAAATCTCAAGTGCACAGTCCTATGAGTTTTACATGTAGATACACCCCTGTAACCACCCCCACCGATCAAGACAGAAAGCATTTCTGTTATCCCTGGAATGTTCCCCCAGACACTTCCTGGTCAGCAGTCCCCAAGGGCCACCACTGTTCTGACTTCTATCACCTTAGATTTGTTTTGTCTGCTTTAAAATTTCCTATCATGGACTTCCTGGGGGCCCAGGGGAAGTGGAGTCCAGGCTCCATGCTTCCAGTGCAGGCGGGGCAGGCTCCATCCCTGGTCGGGGAACTAAGACCCCACACGCCTCGAGGTGCAGCCAAAAAAAAAATTAAGTTCATATCACACTGTATGTACTTTTATGGTTTCCTTGTTTTCACTCATAATTGATATCATGAAGGGTTCATTCTTTTTCAAGTTTACTCATTCTACTATTCCTGGACATTTTTGTTCCCAGTATTTGGTTAATTATGAGAAAGCTGCTATAAACACTTTTTGGTTATTTGTTTGTTTAAAATTTAGTGATTGATTATATTTGCAACTATCACCACAATTAGTTTTAAAACATTTTCACTGTCCCACAAGGAAACTCTGCACCCTTTAGCTGTCACTCACCATTTCTCCCCAACCCTCCATCCCCAACAGCCCTAAGCCACCACTAATCTGCTTTCTATCCCTTCATAGATTAGTCTATTCTTTTTTTAATATTTATTTATTCATTTGGCTGCACCAGCTCTTAGTTGCAGCCTTCAGGATCTTTAGTTGCAGCGTGCGAACTGTTTGTAATGGTGTGTGGGATCTAGTTCCCTGACCAGGTTTTGAACCTGGGCCCCTTGAATTTAACCCGCAGAGTCTTAGCCACTGGACCACCGGGGAAGTCCCCAGATTTGTCTGTTCTGAACACATCCTATAAAAGGAACCATACAAAACTGGCCTTCTGTGAATAGCTTCTTTCACTAAGCATAATGTTTCAAGGTTCATCCACACTGTAGCAAATATCATTACTTTATCCCTTTTTATTGGCAAGTAATATTCCATTGTATGAGCATGCCACATTTTATTTATCCATTTAGCTGTCAGTGAATGTTTGGATCGTGTCTACTTTTCTTTGGCTTTATGAATGATGCTGCTATGAACATTCATGGGTAAGTTTTTGTGTATGAAATGTTGGTTTTTATTTCTCTTGGTATATGTCCAGGAATAGAATTGCTGAGTCATATGGTAACTGTATGTGCAAATTTTTGAGAACTGCTACTGTTTTCCACAGTGGCTGCACCATTTACATTCCTATGAAGAGTATTTGAAGTTGATGAACACTTTGATATGTGCTTTTGGTGGAAACAACCAGTCATCTATGTTGAGACCTCCCCAGGGTTTGGACTGCTGGCTCCTGCTGTGTTCATATGTTGAGCTGAGTGGAATGCTGCCAGCCCTCTAGCGAGGCCACGCCCGCAGTCCCCGAGCTGGGTGCGAGGTTCTGATTCTGCGAGCCTCGACCCTCGCCAGTGCTTGCTGAGCTCAGTGTGCTGGTATTAGCCGCCTGCTGGGGGCCTCCTCCCTCTGATTCAGGATCCCACCAGGCCCCACGTTCAAAGCCTCCGCCTGCTGGGCCTGTGCCCGCCAGGGCAGAGCCTCCCCGGGCTGCTGGCTCCGCCCTGGTCTGGAGCCAGCCCCTGCCCTTCCTGCCTGGACTTAGCGATGGACCGGGGCTCTCAGGCCAGCTTGTCTCAAGCGCCTCCTTGCAGCACAAGGAACGGCCAGCAGAGTCTTCCTTCACTCCCCTCTCGTCACACTGTCTCCCCAGCATCACGGGTGGCCTCTCTACTTCCCAGCCCACTTGGCTGTGACACACAAGCCAAGATGGTGTGGACTGAAATGTCTCTAGTTCAGTTACTGGGCTAGGAAAGGGGTCTTAATAGAGAAAATACTGACTTTGGAGTCAGGAGACTTGAGTTGTCCAAACCCTGGCTCTTCCACTAACTCACTGGGTAGGTGTAACATTTCGTTTCTGACCTCAGTTTTCTCTTCTGTGAAATGGGGATGATGACACCTTCCTGGATCACAGGAGACCATTTCTATCTGCCAGTGATCATTCCGTGCCTATTGTGGGCCACTAGACCCTGCTCTAGACCCAGGGCAAGTACCAGGGAGCAAGATGGACACCCATATGGATGTCCCAGGCTAGCAGGGAGATAGATGTATGCATGAACTTGTAGTTTCAGTTGAGGCAATATGAGTGCTGTGAGGTATAAGCTCATACCAAGGGCTCCTTAACTCATCCTTGGTGGTATGGGCTGCAAAAAGATTTCCTGAGTGGGGAGGGGAGGTGGCCTCTACTGAGGCCTGAAACATGAAAGATGCATAAGAGCAGGATCATGGGCACAGAAACACACGTGCAAAGACCTCAAAGCGGAGACCGAGCAAGACTACGGCCCCTTGGGGTCTGAAAGGTGTTCTTTGTGGATGGAGAGGGTGAGGGCATGGTGAGAGAGCCTCTGTGGGCAGCTGGCATATTAAGGGAGTCCCGTGAATGCTTCCCAGTGTTTTCTCCCCACCCCAGACCCCAAGAGCCAGGAGACCTGGCTTCTTACGGCTCCATAGCCACCAATCTGCTTTGTGACCCCGGCCAAGCTCATTCCCTCTCTGGACTCATCTCCCCACCAAACAGCCTGGGCCTCTGGCGTATGGGCTCTCGTGTTACTTCTAGGTCCCCAAAGAGAAGGGTAATTGGGCCACTTTGGAGTGTGTTTCACCCTGGCTGAACGGCTACAGAGGGAGAGGTGCTGCACGGGCCGTGGTGGGCTCTCCTCTGGAGGGTAGGGGCTGGACCTCGCATCCCCCCACCTCCCCGCAGGGGCCTCTGAGGCCGGCGGAACCGTTCCCTGCTCCGCAGAGGGGGCATAAATGGTCAGCATGAGAACCCCGCGGGGATCAATAGGAATTGTTGAAAAATTCTGAAAAGAGCCTGGAGGAGGACAAAAGGATCCGGAAGTGTGTTGTCAGCGCAATTTGAAGCTAATACTCAAGTTTGTTTTTCTTTTCAGCAAGTCTGAAAGGCGGTTTGAAGTCCACTGCTCTTATTTTGTTGCTTTTTTTTTTTTAATGACTGGATAAAGCACAATTGTATTTTCTCCCCCAGTAACTTTGAATTCTGGGAATAGACCATGTGGGATAATTACTGTTGTCTAATCCCGTCGATGACCAAGCAAATGATTAGGACGGGGAGGAGGGGAGCCATCCTGAGGCCCTCTGCCTTTGTCCAGCAGCCAGGGCTCCACTCCCCAGACAACCCGTTCCCAAAATAGCAGCTGCCCAGAAATGCGTCTGGATGTTGTTTTTCAACAAGCAACTGAGAACGCAGGGGGACGTGGAGAGTTTTCATTCGGCTCTGCAGTTTTGCATCGAGTACCTACTATGTGCCGGGGTCTGAGCCAGGTCTGGAGCAGGGAAGAGGGTGCAAAGAACAAGACCTGATGGGCTCTCCGGAGAAAAGACAAATGACGTCTGCCTGGGCAGCCAGACAGAACACGCGCAGCTGCGAGAGAGGACGTCAGTCTTGACCAAGAGCTGCTGAGCAAGTTCTTGAGACTGCGTGAAAAATTTGCATCAAGTTCCCCACGTTTCATAGCCGGGGAGTCCCAGAGACAGTGGCACTAAGGGAGGAGTCTTACGGGTGGAAGCAGCACCTACCCCAGAGTTGCTCAGGGTTTTGACAGACACCCGTGAAATCTCTGTCACAGGCTGGGGAGCAGCTCAGACCAAGGTCAAGGGGTCCTGCTGGGTAGAATGTTGGTGCTCATACATGAGGGTGGTTGGTGGGAGTGGGGATGGGGAGCTGCAGGCTTGAAGGGAAGAGATCTCGTCTAAGCATCCCGTATCCAGCCAGGCATTCTCACGCAGTGCCTGGGGCTCGCAAAATTTCATTTTAATTTCTTTTCAAATCAGAAGAAAATGTGAATATAAAATAACGAATCCAGCTTCTTTATACCAATGCAACCGTAAAAGACTGTTTTGAGTTGTTTATTCATTTTTACCAAGGTTGGACCTGTGAAAGTCAGGTTGGGAAAGCCTGCACCTGCTCCCACTCCATGGGAAGAACCATCTTCCTTCTCACTGCTGTCAGGAATGCTGGCAGTACACCTGCCCACAGCCCAGGGTTTCTTGTCTCTGTTAGAACTGGGCTGGCAGGGGTCTCTGCAGGTGCCCACCTGCCAGCACAGGCACCTTCTCATGAGTTTTTTTTTTTTCCTGGCGGTGCCTCTTTGAGGTGTGGGTATAACAAGAAAGCCAAGGCTCTGAAAAGAACTAACCAACCCAGGCCTGCAAAGTGGCAGAGTGGGGGTTCCAACCCACGTTTGTCTGCCTCCGGAGCGCCCCCGACCCGGTCCTCTTCCTTATGCCTCAGGGGCTGTGAGCCCCCCACGGGCCAGGAGTCCCTGCGTCACCTGCCCTGTGTGACTGCAGCGTGTCATCAGGCCCAGATGGTGCTTTGGGGTGTCCAGAGGACTAGTGAAGGGCAAAGAAGGGCCTGTGTGTGTTTATTGATTAAAAGGAGATTGCCGCGGAGATTCTGTTGACACAGCTTGGCCTTGGTCCATGGTGTCCCTCTGCCTTGCCTTGGGCTGAAAAAGTGAAGCCAGAGTAGTTACTTGCCTTCGCCGAACCTAGAGGACAAAATTTCAAACACTTCAGACAAGGCTATCGGAAGACGTTCACCGCTGTCTGAGATGATGTCACAGGGGCTGTCCAGGGGAACCACCTCTTCCATTCTTGCCCTAAACCACAGCGAGGGGCCTTCTTTCCACTGGGGTTGTGGCTTCATCTGTTGTCGTTCAGTCGCTCAGTCATTTCCGACTCTTTGTGACAGCATGGACTGCAGCATGCCAGGCTTCCCTGTCCTCCGCCATCTCCTGGAGCTTGCTCAAACTCATGTCCATTGAGTCGGAGATGCCATCCAACCATCTCTTCCTCCATTGTTCCCTTCTCCTCCTGCCTTCGATCTTTCCCAGCATCAGGATCTTTTCTAATGAGTCAGCTCTTCGTCTGAAGGGACTTGAATTCCAGGGACACGAGCCACACTCAGAGCCAGATGGAAGTGTGAAAGCAGGTCCCTCGGCAAGCAAGACCCTCTCTCTGGGCTCCCCTGGCTCCCAGGATCAGCGCTGGGGCTCTGTCTTCCTCCTCCAGGGTGCAAAGCTGGACAGCTCCACAGAGACCAGACCCCTGAGCATCCCAGAGTCTGCAGTTCCTCACACTGGGGAGGAAGCAAAATCCAAGGAAGGCTCCTGCTGATTGAACGCAGTTATACCAATGGGTTAAGAGCACAGGTTTGTCACCAGGTTGCCTGGTTACCATTGTCACCATTTTCTGGCTGTGTGACCTTGGGTGATTAAATGAACCTCTCTGCCACAGTTTTCTCCCCTGAAAAAAACAAGAATAATAATGTGTGCCATAGAGTGGCGGTTGTGCGCATTCAGTTGGTTAATACACGTGAAGGGCTTAGATCTGCATTGATAAACAGTAGCTGCTGTTATCATCATCACTTTTTACCATTAATATTGTCAGAGCTGCCCGGGGAAGCAGGAGGGTTGGGTCCCCTCCCTGTTCCGCCTGTGTGACCTTGGACAACACACTTTCTCCCCTCTCTCTGGCATAGTCTTGCTGTCTGTGAAATGAGCGGTGTGGACAAATTTGTAGCTCTTACCAGGAGAAAGCATCAGAATTACCCATAAGCTTTTACAAATGTAGACTTTTGTGGTCTATCCCCAGAAATTCTGATTCAGCGGGTCTAGATCTGGCCCAGGAACCTGTGTTAAAAGTAGAATCTCCCCACCGGTGGTTCTGATACACAGGCTGGCTTAGGAACCACAGGACCCTCCTGGGCCTAAAGGATGTGGTTTCCGAAGTGATCAGTCCCTTTCTTGCAGACCCGTCAGCCCAGGTGGTACCTTTGGCCCGGGTGAGCCCCCTGCCCCACTGTGGATGCTGAGTCTGCCACCTGGGTGAGATGAAGGGAGGTCACACTTCGTTGGATGTAGAAGGCTAGTCTCCAGTTCAGCAGGAAGGCTGCCGTGGTCTGGAGAGCAGCCATGTGGTATGAATGGTCCAGCCCGTCTAGGGGTTCTTTAAGCAGATGTTCAGTAAGCACGGCCTGTGCAAATGGCAGGCAGAGCAATCTTGAAAAGCAGTGCCTTCCAACCACATGGTACTTGGGAACTAACCCTACCTCCAGGTAACAGGGTGCTCACAGTGTAAATGTGAGCTCTTTCTAAAGTGTGGTTGAGAAGGGGCTGGGGGTGTGGATGTAGGTCAGCCCCACCTTCCTGTGGGGCCAGGGAGAGGATTTTGAATGCTTTTGATAAGAGAAACCTCAAAGGAGCTTTATTATCACAAATGGTCCGTCTCCCTGGGCACTGGTGGGGCCCCACCTTCCCCCTGTCAATCCCTACCCCACTGCCCAGTCCCCTGCAGACCCCCGCCTGGCACACTGACCTGGCTCCTTACACCTTCAGCACACCTCCACTCCTGTCTCTGATCGTAGGAACCAGTCAGGAACCTAGGAAACCTTGGTCCCTGTCTCTCTCCCAAGATTGAGTTGTGGGACAGCCTCTCTCTCCGTCTACCCCCTTTCTCTTCCTTGCTTCCTCCAAGCTCTGATGTTCCCTTTGTGCAGGAACACAAATTGGATTTGTGTTTTTCTCTTGGAAGAACATGCTCTGTAGTATAATCTGCTTCCTGAAGGCAGGCACAGCTCCTGACCGACCCCACATCCAGTGCCAGGCTGGGGCCACAGCTCAGATGCTGGAAATGGGCAGGTGGATAAACCAGTGGCTCCTGTCCTGAGACCCCCTCTTGGGCAGTGGGACTGTGCTGCCCCTGGTATGGAGAGAAGAGGCAGGCAGGCTTGCTAAAGCCCTGGGCACAGGCTTGCGAAATCTTTGCAGCGGTTATTATAGCTTACACATTAAACCACTTCAATTGGGCATATGACTTGAGATGCTGGGTAAGCATCTTGTCAACTTCAACACAGCTGACAAAGTTATGACACGAAGAATGTTTAGACTTTGCAGTTTTCCCCGACCTCCAGCTGATCCTGTGAAAACGTCTCCTCCTTCCATAGAGCTGATTTGTGCCCCAAATTCCCCCATCTCAGCGGGAAGGATCCCTTTGCAAGATAAAGTAGAAATTCGTTGTCATTGTGATACTCTGATTTTTTGTTTCCTGTGAGAAAGACACCTCTGTGTCTGGTTTATTGCTGACTTTCAAGGTTGGTGTCCCAGGGGATGGAGCGACGGGGAAGGATGCATCAGGATGGCCCGAGACATTCTCAATTTTTAAGCTACTCTTCTCAGACACTAAACCTTGAAATGTGGGATTTTCTCTTTTAAGGTTGCCATTCTTCATGCCTCTTCTCAGTTGGAGAGTGATGAAGTTTGAACAAATCCTTTTATCTGTGTTGGAATTATCTGGGTGTGAAAATCCTTTTCTATCCTTAAAGTTACTCCATCTCTTTTTTTCCTTAAAAAAAAAGAAAGGTAAATGTAGTATATGCCCATTGTAGAAAAATTAAAAATTCCAAATAAGAAATAAAAAGAAAGGCTCCTGAAGGTCCATCACTCAGAGGTGACCCACGGTTTCATGTGTCTCTCCAGATATGTCTTCTTTCATGAAAAACGCATACATATGAATATATATTTCTACATAAATGGAATATACTGTCTTGAAATCTGCCTTTTTCACTTAACTGTTTTTCTGATCACCTTTTCAAGTGTTAAACACTAGCAACTATACTGTCATGTTTAACCTGTTGTATGAACATGTACATACATGTGTGTGGTTGGATGCTCAGTCGTGTCCTGCTCTTTGCAACCCCATGGACTGTAGCCCTTCAGACTCCTGTCTATGAGATTTTTCAAGCAAGGATACTGGCGTGGGTTGCCATTTCCTCCTCCAAGGGTCTTCCTGACTTAGGGATCAAACGCACCTCTCCTCTGTCTTGTGCATTGCACGTGGATTCTTCACCCACTGAGCCAGCTGGGAAGTAACATATGTATACACACACATAGATAAACGATGTGTATATTCACACACCTTTTCATGTATATATATATATATTTTTTATATTTTTTCTTATCTTTCTACTGGACATTTAGGTTATTTCTGGTTTTTTTGGCCATTCTTTCTAATTTAGTTCACTAATCTTGACATACTTGTCCTAATATTTTCTTAAGTTTTTAGAACAGGACTAGCTAACATGTGCAAGCATTTACCACATGGCACGCTCCTAACTGCTTTAAATGCATTATTTGTTGAATCTTACAAGTAATTCTATACAGAAATATCTACATTTTACAGATGAGGACACTGAAGTCCAGAGAGGGTGTGTACTTTGGCCAGGGTCACACAGCCCGCAAATTGCAGAGCCGGGATCAGAACCCAAACTCTCTGATCCTCTAAGCTCTGATGGAAAGGGTTAGGTCTGTATAACCTCCATCATTGCATGGTTTAAGGGTACCCATCCCCTGGAGGTACGTCTCTTCCAGCTCTTTACTCTGTGACCACCTCACCTGAGGCCTGGTCTCTCAGAGTCCCGACACCGCCACCATTGCATAATAGGAACAGGCAAGGAGGGATCGGTGGGTGTTGGGGTGCCATCCCACTCTGACGTTGACATGGTCCTCGGTCCCTGGGATGTGCCTTCTTGGGGACAGTCCAGAGAGAGGAAGAGTTGGCTGGAGGCCCACTTTTGGGAGCCATAAGATCTCTGACAGCTCAGGTGGGTTGGGCTACAGGCTGGGCTGCGGTATGGCAGGCTAAATGTACACTGTGCTCAGAGAGCACTTCCTTGTGCGAGCCCGGCTCTGGCTGGCGGAATCCTTGCAGGCCACCCTGGGTGAATTGGGCATGCTCCGGGGCTGTAGAGATTTGCTTGGTGATAATGCTGCTGGACTGGGCTAATCTAAGGCTGATGTCTAGAAGCTCCAGCTTGTTTTGCAGGCACTCACCAGCAAGCGCTAGGACAGGCTTGTGGCCCCAGGGTGAGGCCGGGGCCCTCTTCGCATGTCCCTCACTAGGCCGGGCTCATCCTCAGGGGATCTGCCCTTGGGAAATAATCAGAGGTCCAGCTGCCTCCAAACTTGAAACTCTGCCTTGGAGCTGGGGCTCGGGATGTGGCTGGTCCTGATACCTAGGCAGAGCAAGGCAAAGCCTCTCTCAGGAGCAGATGCTCAAGGGTTCCCGCCTGGGCCACCTTGCAGGGAAAGTGTGTCTTGGCCTGGCAGAAGAGGCTGATGAGACTTGCCCTCCCCTGGGCCCAGCTAGCTCTTCCTGATTTACCCATAGATTGAGCTTGATGATCTGACTCATACTCTTTCAACTAATCAGGCGAGTTATTTCTGCAATTTAGGTCTTCGAATAAGTGCCTTTGGCTGCTGAATATGTGATCAGCCGCAGATTTCTTTCTTTAAAACCCAGGGAGCAGAAATGCCAATGTCGAAAACCATCCCACACAGCAGAGATTACCAGAGGGCTAAAATCAGGCCGTTCAAAGCCCTGGCCTCTCGACCTCCCATCACGCGGCCTGTCAATGCTCCATGCAGAGTCCAGGTAGGGAGTCTTTATCCATAAAACCTGGAAGGATGGCAATCAATAGATAATATGCTCACATTCTTTTCACTTAACCAGAGAATCGGTTTGCCTCTGCAGTAACTTGATCTGGGGGAGAAAATGCATTTGAGGGCTTCAAAAAGGCATGGGCCAACTGGGAAAAGCGACGGCAAGCTTTGAGGTTGGGAAGGTCAGCATCTGTTCTCCCTGCCCGGAACTTTGCTATAACCTTGAACAACAAACTTCACGTCTTCTTCCTTACCATTAGCCTCACAGTTGTCACCAGCCGCCAGGCCCCTGGTATAGGGAAGCAGTCATCATCGGACAGGACTTATTCATTCATTCATTCATTTGTCTATTCCACCAGCCATTGTGGTGGAACTCCTACAGAGTTCCAAATATTGGATTAGACGCTGGAGATTTCACAGAGAAACCAGCCCTGGGTCCTGGCCTGATGTGGCTCGTATCTCACGGGGAAGACAGCTGCATATTGTAAAGATGCGGATGTTAGGAAACAGGTGTTGGGAGTGGAAAGGAAAAGGCCTCCAGTCCCTAACCCCGAGGCAGGCACTCAGCTTTCCTTTCCTGTCTGTGGGTGATTGCAATGGACCACGTCAGAAATCTCATCAGCTGTTGAAGAGAAGCTGTTTCTGTTCATTTCTCTGTGAAGCGTTGTGTGTGCGTTCAGTCACTAAGTTGTGTCCGACTATGACCCCATGGTAGCCCACCAGACTCCTCTGTCCATGGGGTTTTTCAGGCAAGAATACCGGAGCAGGTTGCTGCTTCCTCCTGCACAGGATCTTCCCGACCCAGGGATCGAACCCACATCTCCTGCTCAGCAGGCAGATTCTTTACCACCGTGAAGCCTTAGATGTTGCAAATGGGTGAACCAGAGCTTGAGTGATGGGAAAGGTGTCCGGGTGTTGGTGACAGCTACGCTGCAGACCTCAGATTCTTCCTGTTTCCCAGGGCCAGAAACCCAGATTTGCCCCAGAGCACAGAAGAAATGAGGGTCTACAGCCAAAATAAGTATTTGGGGGCAGAATCCTAACAGCGTGGCCTGAGATAACAAGACTTACTGGAGCCGAAACTCTCAACAGCCTTTCATCCTTCCAGGCCAATGGTCTTATTTTATTTGACCTCAAAACTTATATGTTTTAAAAAAAAATACCTACTAGAATAACATAAGTGACTCATTTCTTTCCAGGTGGTTCCTTTGAGAGGCCAGCTCATATTCCCAATACTGCCCAGCCTCAAGCAGTTCTAGCCTCCCACCTGAGAGGTGATTTTAGGAGTCAGTGCTTGAACTGTGCATTATCACGTCCTGCTAATCTGCCACTCACCAGACTGGGAACCCCATAAACTCTGTTTCTAGAAAGTAGGCCTCTGCCTGCCTCTGCACAGATTCAAAACCTGGGTTTGAATTTTGCTTTGCCATTTGTTGCTGTCATTACATGGGGCAAATCAGTCAGCTTCCCTGAATTTGTTTCCTTATCTATAAAATGGGCACAGTATCACCTCACCTGGTCATGGTGATAACACATGAAAACACCTAACGTAGTAAAAACGGGAGAGCTGTAATACTCTGCCCCTCTCTCCCCGCCTCTCTGCTCCCCACCAGACCTTATTTATGAGATATATAATAGAAGGAACACTAGACTGAGTCAGGCAGGAAGCCTGTGTGATCCTTGGCCAGGAATTTACTTCTTAGACCTCGGTGTCCTCATCTGTAAAATGGGGCATGCTGTGCTGTGCTGAGTCACTCCCTCATGTCTGACCCTTTGCAACCCCATGGACTGTAGCCCACCAGGCTCCTCTGTCCATGGGGATTCTGCAGGCAAGAATACTAGAGTGGGTTGCCATGCCTTCCTCCAGGGGATGTTCCCAACCCAGGGATCAAACCCAGGTCTCCCACATTGCAGGCAGTTTCTTTACCAGCTGCGCCACCAGGGAAGCCCAAGAATCCTGGAGTGGGTAGGATGCCTTCTCCAGGGCATCATCCCTATTCAGGAATTGAATCAGGGTCTCCTGCATCGCAGGCAGATTCTTTACCAGCTGAGCTACCAGGGAAGCCTGTAAAATGGGGAGACTATTTCCTAGCCCTGACCATCCTCAGTTAGTGCCTTCTCCCCCACTGAGTTCAATTCCACTTATATTTTAAGTCAAGGATGCCCAACCCCCGGGGGGTGCGGACTGATACTGGTCTGTGGCCTGTTAGGAACCAGGCCATACCACAGGAGGTGAGCAGCAGGCAAGCGAGTGAGAAGCTTCATCTGTATTTACAGCCACTCCCCATCCCTCACATTACCGCCTCAGCTGCATCTCCAGTCAGATCAGCAACAGCATTAGACTCTCACAGGAGCATGAGCCCTTGTCAACTGCATGTGTGAGGGATCTAAGTTGCGCGCTCTTTATGAGAATCATCCAGAAACCATCCCCCCCAGGCCCACAGCCCATGGAAAAATTGTCTTCCACGTAACCTGTCCCTGGTGCCACAACGGTTGGAGACTGCTGTTATGAGTGACATACTCCCCCATAAGGTTTAGCAACCAAGTACTGCAGAGTACATCAGGCGAAATGCCAGGCTGGATGAATCACATGCTGGAATCAAGATTGCTGGCAGAAATATCAACCTTAGATTTGCAAATGATACCACTCTAATGACAGAAAGCTAAGAGGAACTAGAGAGCCTCTTAATGAGAGTGAAAGAGGAGAATGAAAAAGCTGGCTTAAAACTCAACATTCAGAAAACTAAGATCGTGGCATCTCGTCTCCTCACTTCATGGCAAATAGATGGGGAGAAAGTGGAAGCAGTGACAGATTTTATTTTCTTGGGCTCAAAAATCACTGCACACTGTGGTGACTGCAGCCATGAAATTAAAAGATGCTTTCTTCTTGGAAGGAAAGCTGTGGCAAACCTAGACAGCATATTAAAAAACAGAGACATCACTTTGCCAACAAAGGTCTGTCTAGTCAAAGTGATGGTTTTTCCAGTAGTCATGTATGGATGTGAGAGTTGGACTGTAAAGAAGGCTAAGTGTCAAAGAACTGATGCTTTCAAATTGTGGTGTTGGAGAAGACTCTTGAGAGTCCCTTGGACGGCAAAGAGGTCAAACCAGTCAATTCTAAAGGAAATCAGTTCTGAATATTCATTGGAGGGCCTGATACTAAAGCTGAAGCTCTAATACTTTGGCCACCTGATGCAAAGAGCTGACTCATTGGAAAAGACTCTGATGCTGGGAAAGATTGAAGGGAAAATGAAAAGGGGGCGGCAGAGGATAAGATGGTTATATAGCATCACTGACTCCCATCCAAGTACTAACCAGGCCCGACCCTGCTTAGCTTCCGAGATCAGACGAGATCGGGCGCGTTCAGGGTGGTATGGCCGTAGACAGCATCACTGACTCAATGGAGATGAATTTGAACAAACTCCAGGAGATAGTGTAGGACAGGGGAGCCAGGCGTGCTGCAGTCCGTGGGACCACGGAGTCAGACACGACTTAGCGACTGAACAACAGGTAATATTTTTAGATGATATAGTTAATAAAATAATGATAAAACAGTGTTAAAGACAATGCTTCTCAAATCTTATAGAATTATATTAGGCTTAGAAGATCGGTAACACTTTCTTAATTAGAAAAAAAGGATTAGAATTAAAAGGATTAAATAAGAAGAGTCATATGACAGTATTTTTGGTGGGGAGAGGATAATTGTTTTACAGTGTTGGGCTGGTCTCTGCCACACGACAGCATGGCTCAGCCGTAAGTGTACGTGTGCCCCCTGCCCCTTGAACCTCCTTCTCACCCCCACCCCACCCCACCCCTCTAGGCTGTCACAGAGCACCAGGTTGAGCTCCCAGTGTTATATAGCAACTTCCTACTAGCTACCTGCTTTACATACGGTAATATGTATGTGTCAATGCTGAACTCTCAGTTCATCCTACCCTTTCCTTCCCACACTGTGTCCACAAGCTGTTCTCCATGTCTGAGTCTCTGTTCCCATGGAGACCCTACAGGCGTTATTTGTTTTTTTCTTTCTGACTTATTTCACTCTGTCTAACAGGCTCTAGGTTCATCCACCTCACTAGAACTAACTCAGATTTGTTCTTTTTTATGGCTGAGTAGTGTTCCGTTGTGTATATATGTACACTTCTTTATCCGTTCATCTGTCAGTGGGCATCTAGGTTGTATTAGACAACTACATATGTGATCTTAGGACCTAGAGGGTGGGAAGTTCAACCCCGAGACAATACCAAAGAGCCACTGTCTTGGAAAGTATCTGAGAAAGTCCCTAATGGATTTCTTACTCAGTCAGCATCACCTGGAGTTTGGACACTTGCATTTTCCTGAGCTTAGGAACATGGGAAGCCACAGGTCTTCCCATATGTAACATAGCCAATGGCCATCACCACGCAGGAGTCCAGGGCCTGCTGAACTGAGTTCCACGCAGCACTAAGCAAGGGAGGGCTGGTGGGGTGGAAGGTCATATTGCCCCCACAAAATAGCACCTGTCTTGGTCAACTATAACAAAAATACTACAGAGTGGGCGGCTTAAAGAACAAACATTTCTTTTGCACGATTCTGGAGGCTGAAAAGTCCAGGGTCAAGGTGCTGGCAGATTTATTATCTCCTTGAGGGCTGGCTTCCCAGTTCATAAATTACTGTCTTCTCACCATGTCTTCACAGGGTGAAAGAGGCAAGAGAGCTCTCTGGAGTCCCTTTTATAAGTCTCCAATCCATTTATGAGGGCTCCGCCCTCTTTACCTAAACACCTCCTCCCAAAGGCCTAACCTCCATACCCTCATGCTGAGTGTTAGGATTTCAACATATGATATTCAGGGAGGCACAAACATTCAGCACCCTTGAACAGAGAAAATCCCTAAGCTTCCATGTTCCAGGGAGGGTACAGTTTTCCTGATTTGAGAAATGAAAGGCCAGTATGGATAGCATCCCTGCTCCTTTGGTTATTTCCAAGATGAAGAGGCTTGGATGATAGGTGTATATTCTCCTTGCAAAGAAGAAGGACACTCAGGGTCCTGATGCAGCATGTAGAGGAGGCTGGTTGAGTTTAGAAAAGTCCAGTAGGACCACCTTTTTATATTGCAGGCAAAACAGTAGCAGCGGCAAGGTCACTGTGTTGGCATATAGTAGGTGCTCAGTAAAGTATGAAGAAACAATGAGTGAGTCCCATGGAAAGGAACAGTACTGGATCAAACTTAACACTCAGGGGCTCACAGACAAGTTCTTATCTACCCTACCCATCCAGATCTGAAGCCCATGCTCTTCACCACAGCTCTGGAGGGCTGTTTAATTGTGTCAGTCAATCAGACATGGTTGCTGCCCTGCCCTCTTGGTGACAGTAAATGTCCTTCAAGTACTAGAGCCTGGGATTTGGTGGAAGAAGAGGGGTTGTGGGGAGGTGGTGGAGAAACAGTGCATGAGAGTTCGGTTGCTTCACATCCTCACCAGCGCTTAACATTGTCTGTCTCTCTCTCTTTTTTTTTGCTGCACTGGGTGTTCATTGCTGAGTGCAAGTTTTCCCTAGTTGCTGTGAGTGAGGCTCCTCTCTAGTTGCAGGGTGCAGGCTTCTCATCTTGTTGGCTTCTCTTGTTGCAGAGAATGGGCCCTGGAGCCCACAGGCTTCAGTTAGTTGCCGCACGGGTGCTCAGCAGTTGTGGCAGAGGGCTCTGGAGCTTGGGCTCGTAGTTACGACACACTGGCTTAGTTGCCCCATGGCAAGTGGAACCTTCCTGGACCCCAGAGTCAAACCTGTGTCCCCTGCATTGGCAGGTGGAGTCTTAGCCACTGGGCCACAAGGGAAGTCCCTTGTCAATCTTTTTATTGTCAGCCCTTCTTAGCATGGGGCAGGGAGACATTTTCGTCTTTGAATTCTTGAAATATATTTATTCATTCTATATTTTTGTTCAGTCCCTCCTCTAGGCTAAGCACAAGAGTATATAAAGAATAATCATGTCATGGTCTGTGCTGCCCCAGGCTTGCATCAGACAACTGGGGTGTGAGTCTAGGCACTTTCCAGCTTTATTAACCTTGGATGAATTCATCTCCCTGAGCCTCAGTTTCCTCATCTGTAAGAGGGGGTTGGTACCTCAAAGAAGTGTGAAGAGTAACATCAATGACATGTAGAAGGGCTTCAAGGTGCTCAATGAATGTCAGCTGTGGGTATTGTTATCCATGCATTTTGCCTGCTGGCTGACACATGGTAGCAGGTGCCAGAGGTTTAAGAAGAAATATGAAAGGAGAATTTAACAATAATAATAACTTACATTTATTGAACACTTACTGTGTGCCAAATGCTGTTCTAAGCTCCTTTTATAAATTACTATTGACATTAAAAGTCCTATTGATTTCCATAGTTTTTTACAAACTGGGGAAAGGCCACTGTGGTTGATTCTGATGGCAGTACACATGGTTACAATGTTTGGGAACCTAATGGCTTCCAAGGAATATGATTCTAGAACCTCGGAGGTAGTGAGATGGAACTAATGACATGTTTTTTGCCTCTTTATGGCTGTTGGGTGATCTTCGTGTGCCTGTCCCTGCCCTTTGTTCAGAACCTGAGGGCTGATGACTTAGAAAGATGAAAGGAAATGGGCACTTAAAGAAAGACCAGTGTTCGGTGTAGTGGGAAGGGCCCTGAGTGAGTGGTTCCCATACATGGATTCTTGTCACTGGCAGACATGGTTTTCAGCAAGTTCTCTCCCCTCTCTGGATTTCAGGGTGCCCACTTGTTTGGCATGCTGAGCTCTATGTACCAGTCAGCTATTGCTGTATAACAAACCATCCTGAAACTTAGTGATTTAAAACAAAACTATTTATTGTTTCTCACCAGTCTATGAGTCTTGGCTAGGCTAACTCATGAATCTGTAGTCAGTTGCTAAGTCACTTGGGAGCTCTTTGATCTCAGATGGACTTGATTGGATTACCTAACTTTGCTGCATATGGACCTGGACTTCTCTTGACAGAGACAAGTGTCCAAAAGAAAGGTGGAAGCATGCATATCCTCTTAAGACCCAGGCTTAAAAGGTACACCATTACTTCCTTCATATTCTGTTGGCTAAGCAAGTTAAAAGGCCAGCCTGGACAAAGGGGTGAGGAGATGGACTGAAATCATCTGCTAAATCGCGTTACCAAAGACATGGGTGCAGGGAAAGGTGAAGAACTGGGAATGTTTTTGCAGTCCACCACACTCAGATTTCTGCCTGTTCTAAAATCAAATAGCACATGGATCAGAGTGGGAGGAGGAAGGCCAGTTCCCATCATCTCAGGCCAAGGACCAGATATGTCTTTCCTGGATTTGGGATGAATTGCCCAGGTACCTAGTCAGTGTTGGTGCTGAGCTCGGCTCCAATTGGACAGACCTAAAGGACATGTTCTTAGTCACTCACTCTGTATCTAGTGAGCCCCACTGTGTGCCAGGTACTGAGCTAAGCCCTGAGGAGGTAGACTAGCCCCTGTTTTCAAGGCACCCACCCTCAGTCCTTTAGGATAACAGATGCATGGAGCATTATAACATAGCACGCAGGTATTTATAGGGTCATGGAGAAGGTACCCCTGGGCTAATTTTAATACAATACCAGCGACCTCCCTACAGTTTGGGCTTCCTTCAGCAGATCCATGGGCTTGTTTTCAGACCACCTATGAGTCAAGAAGCTTTAGGGCTGACAGTTCCATTTAAATTCCATGGCTCCAGAGTTAGACATCCCCATTGAAACCCCTCTGGCACTGGGCAGCCAGGAAATGGAAAATAGAACAAGGTGTTCAGAGCGAGCGTGGGAATTCGATTAGTCTCCTCCTGTGCTCTAGGACTGTCTCTGTCTGCTATTTGCAGCCACAAAACAAAGCTACAGGTTACCCATGCACTCGCGAGCAGCTGGGGTTTCAGAGGGAGTTATGTAAACCTTCACATTTCCTACAGGCCCCTCCTCAAATAGACACCCAGCTGGCATTTTTCCTTAAATATCACTCATTATTTTTAAAGGGGGAAAATGTTGGTGGCATTGAAATAGATCACACTTTAAAATGCAGAGTAGCAGAGAGACCGTTCAAATTATTCTCTTAATAGAGTTCTTCAGAGTGAGGAAGTGACGAGGGAACATAATCGCTCCTTTTGTCATTTGAGCAAAATCTAAGAACTGCAATCCATTTGTCTGCAAATGTGTCTCTTTGGTACAAATTGCAGCAAGCAATCCATTCCCAGGGTAAATGGTCTTTAATTAAAGTCAGTCTCGGTGAGGGTGAGGGGTAGGGGAGGGTTGTTTGAAGCCCAAACTAATATAAATCTCCTCCTCTTCGAAAATGTATTTTAAAAAAAAGAATTATTTTTTAAAATTACATTTTCCCCTTTATTTGATAATTAGGGAAAAGCTTCGTTTATAAGTGGGACTATTCTGGCTCTTATTCATGAATAAAAATTTTGGTAGTGAGGGCTCTGAAAAGCAACAGGAAAAGTTTCTGTAGCAATCCTGGTAAAAAACACATCCTCAAGCATTGATTTTTGTAGCTGAAGTACATTATGTGTTTTGCATGAGGTTTTGAAAGCTTAGATAAATGAGGTGGCTCAGAAAGCAGATAAAAAAAATGGGAGGAAATTATACCGATCCAAAAGAAGATAAATGTCCACTAATTCCCAGATTAACATTTTAGACTCCTGTGTTTTTATAGGGGAATTTTTGCAATGCTGATAACGTGAGATTGGTTTACAATGCCACATACCAGGTAGAAGCAACAAGGCCTTGAGTTCTCGGAGTCAGCTGTGCTTGAAAGGAAGTCGAGTTAATGCAACAAGCTGGTAGTGTCCTGGCCCCCTTTGTAGATGGCAGCACTGTCCCAAGATGACATATTTTAAAGGTGATATTGACCCTTAAGGTCAACTGTGTTAGTATGCACTCTCTGGGTTGAAAGAGATAAAGACAGAAGCCCATTTGGTTTAGCCCCCAAGGACATTTACTAGATCACTTAGTTTAAATCGCTAGGATTGGGTGGACTTCAGGCACAGCTTGATCCAGGCATCAAATGAAGTCCCCAAGGCTCCACTCCCCCTCTATCTCTGTGCTCTACTTTCTCTCAGTTGGCTTTAGCCTCAGATTGGCTGTTTCTTAATGACAGCAATTTGGCTACAGCTACTTTGTCTTCCATCCACTCAGTTTGTGTGTGGTATAAAAGAGCCACTCTTTTGATTGTTCGTTTGAAGTCCCAAGATTAGCTCTGAGAAGCTTTAATGGGGCCCTGTCTCATGGCTCTGTCTGTTCCCAGTATGTCCTTAGGTCCAAAGGGATGGAAGGTATGGGCCGGCTAGGGTCTAGATCACTCATTCCCATTGCCGAGGGTCTAGACAGTCCCACTCCATGAAGAAGGACATGAACTAGGAGTGGGAGAGAAGAGGAGGTACCCCTGGAAACAACTCGGGGACCTGTTAACCAAAAAGATGGGCAAATTCTGGCTGTAAAACCTCAGATTTCTGTAACATCAACCTTTCATTCTTTCCTTCAGCAAATACCTGAGATTCCACAGCAAGTCTTCTGCAGCTAGGTGCCAGGGTCGTGGGGGCGCGGAGCGGGGCTCAGGCCCTGTCCTCAGGAAGCAAACACGTAGTCTATCTTGTGTGCATTAGTCTACTCGAGGTGCTGAAACAAAATACCACGGGCTGGATGACTTAAGCAACAGAAATTTATTTCTGGGAAGTTCAGGATCAAAGTGCTGCCAAAGTGGATTTCATTCTGAGGCATCTTCTATTGGTTTGTAGGCAGCCACCATCTTGCTGTGTGCTTACATCTCAAATGACTTCTTTGTGGACTTATGGAATAAGAGAAAGAGAGGGTTGGTAGAGGGGAGAGAGAGAGAATGCACAAGCTCTTATAGGAGCTCTAATCCCATCAGACAGTCCTACTCTCATGACCCCATCTAACCCTGCTTACTTCCTGAAGGCCTCATCTCCAAACGCCATCACATTGAGGGTTCGGGTTTTGACGGGAATTTTGGAGACACACGGGCATTCAGTCCAGTGTTGTCCAAGGTGGCTGCTCTGGCTCCAGCCATCATGTCCACATGTCAGCCAGCAGGAAGAGAAAAGAGGGGAGAGAAGGAACATCCCTTCACTTTAAACATACTCTCCGGAAGTTTCATACCCCACTTCCGCTTACCATCCCCAAGTGACTTCCACTTACATCCCCAAGTTACAATACAAGTTGGGACCTGTGTACATGCCTCCACCTAGCTGCAAGGGAGGCTGGGAAATGTAGTCTTTCTTCTTCCGGCCATGTGATGAGATAAAATGTGGTTCCTGTTTCTATAGACATTAGGAGAGAATATATTAGGGGGGCCCTAGCAGTCTCAGTCACACCTACACGATTTGCTCTCCTTGAAGGGTCACTGCTCTTTTCTTCTGTATCTCTCAAGTTCATTTTTAAAAGCCAAGCTTATACTCTGCCTTCTCCATGAAACCTCCTTGATTTAAACCCCAATTGAATTAATAACTCTCTTTTGTTACTTTCAAATCAACTACATTGATGTATAATTTTTACAGTACAATACAGTTTTAAGTGTACTTAAAAATTCGATTGTTAAGTGAAAGAACATGACACAAGAGTACACACTGTATGATTCTGTTTACAAGAGAACAGCAAAAATGCTCAAAATTCAGTGCATTTTGAGAAGTGCTTTTAACCATCACCAAAATCACCATCCTAAACCAGTCAATCCTAACGGAAATCAGTCCTGAACGTTTATTGGAAGGACTGATGCTGAAGCTGAAGCTCCAATACTTTGGTCACCTGATGCAAAGAACTGATTCATTGGAAAAGACCCCGATGCTGGGAAAGATTGAAGGCAGGAGGAGAAAAGGACGAGAGAGGATGAGATGGTTGGATGGCATCACTGACTCAATGGACGTGAGTTGAAGCAAGTTCCAAGAGTTGGTGATGGACAGGGAAGCCTGGCGTGCTGCAGTCCTTGGGGTCACAAAGAGTTGGACACAACTGAGTGACTAAACTGAACTGAACTGAAACTCACGATACAGAATATTTTGTCCTCTGAAAGTTCTCTCATGCCCTTCTGCAGTTGATCCTTCTTCAGCTTCTGGCCCAGACAATCACTGATCTCTTTCCCATCCCTCTGGTTTAGTTTGAACCTTCTACGGTCTCTTATAAATAGAACCGTAGAGTGTGTACTCTTGTGTCATGTTCTTTTACTTAACGTCATGTTTTTAAGGTTCATCCACATTGTTGTATGTATAGTTGTTTGTACCTGTTTATTGGTGAGTGGTATTCCATTGTATGACTATTCCATAGTTGGTTTTTTCCATTCACCAACTGATGAATATTTGGGTTGTTTCCAATTTGGAGATGTTACAAATAGTGCTGCTTTGCACATCATGTACAAGTTTTTGTGTAGATGTGCGTATACCCAGGAGTAGAACTGTTGGGTCATGTGTTAAGTGTATGGTTAACTTTGTAAGAAGCTGCCATACTTTTTTTCAAAGTTGATGTACCTTTTTTCATCCCCAACAGCAGTGTTTGAGACTTCCAGTTGTTCCCCATCCTCATCTCTCTCCTTGGTTCTACTCTGGGAAATTTCCTCAAGTTTATCATCCAACTCTTTTATAGGGCTTTTATTTCTTCTGTCAGACTATGCATTAATTTCCAAGAGTTGTTTTGCTTTGTGAATGTTCTTTTTTGAGCATCCTGTTCTTATCTCATGGGTGCAACATTTCCCTTTGTCTCTCTGAGGATATGATTATTTTTTTGTCGTTTCCCCCTTCCTGCAGAGTCTGTGTCCTCTAAATATACTTTTCCTGTTCATTTGAGTATATGTATGTCTGTTGCACATGTGAGTTTTCCCTTAAATGTTTAGGGACCCTTGGCTGTGTGCGTGTTAAATGGGGGCCAGGAAAGAAGGTGGTTGGGGCTCCGATGTGGTGAGTGGGTTTTATTGACTGATATCTCACTGCAGAGTGAGGCAACAGGGAACTCTAAATAAAGGATTTTGCCTTCTGTTGCTCCTAAGCGTCTGCTTAGATGTTTCCCTTCTCCTCTCTGAGAGTGGACTCGGGGCTTCTATTTGCTGAGAGCCAGATAGGCAGAAGAGCTAAGGGACAACATGGGGCAGTCCCAACCCCCCTCGCTCTCAGGATGGTGTCCCCACCTCTGCCAGGTCTCCCACAGTCCAGAGACCCTCTATCTTACCCCCTCTCAAGACTCAACCCCTAGTTTTCTGCTGGGATGAGAGGGAGACATTTTTTTGGCTGGGTAGATGTAGGAGAAAAGGGGCCTTACCGCCTTTTAAGATGACTTTCAGTAAATCCTTCCAGAGGTGCCTGGTCTTGCCACCAATTCCTGACCCTGTGAGGTTCTCTGGGTATAGACCTGATGCATGCACTTTCAGCATCTCGGGATAGGTTCTGCTTTCCCGGCTTTGCTAATTAGTGTCACACATCTCTCTCTTTAGAGGCCAAGATTGTTGCTGTTGCCTCTCCTCTGTTTTGTCCTTCTAAATTGATATCTTGAAAAAAAAAATTTATACTGTTGTTTTAGTGGAGTTTCAGGGTAGGGATAGAAATAGAGGCTAATGTATTCATCCAACCCACTCTCCTCTTCTAACTGCTTGGTTCTTTGAGCCTTCACACCACCATCTATAAAATGGGGCAAATGATCCCTGTCCTGACAACCAACCACCCAGGAGCCTTTGTAAAGATCAGATGAGTTTTTGTGTAAATATTGGGTTGGCCAAAATGTTCATTCAGTTTTAAGTAAAAGTAAAAAACACTTTTCATTTTCACCAAGAACTTTATTGAACAATGTCTTCTCTAACTGAATGAACTTTTTGGCCAACCCAGAATTTACTGTTTACATACCAGGGTTCTAAGTGATGCTGAACCTGAGGGTAGAGAGGACCTTCTAGAAGTTGAGGCTGGAGAATAGATCTCCCCAGGCTGAGGGATAATCTAGCCTACAGTGACACTGCGTAACACACACTCTGAAACCTCACTGGTAGTCTGGGAGCCTTCAGGGTTTAGCAGCTCCAGGTTGGGTCAGCCAAGTGACTCTGCTGATCTTGAGTAGGACAGCTGACTGAACCCTCCTAGAAGACTCTTGGCTCGGACAACTGGTCAACTCGGCGCTGCCCCACATGTCTCCTTCTCAGGGTCGAGTCCCAGGATGTTCTCACAGTGATGGCCATGCACGTGTTTCTTCAAGCCTCTGCTTACATCTCATTTGCTATCACTGGTTAAAATCAACCATGTGCCTGAGCCCCGAATAAGAGGACAGGGCAGGAAAGCCTGCTCAGAGGGCAGAGGGCAGAGGGCATGGGTACAGGGAGAAGTGAGAAACTAAGGCCAGCAATGCGACCCTCGTGCCGCGAGTGTCCAGGTATGGTTCTGAAACAGAGCGCCCCTCCCTGCTTCAAGCTTTCTTTCCCTAAACCCAGGATGCTTTACCTAAACCAGGAAGCTGGGGTTCTGCCACTCTGATTTTGCATTCAGTTGAAGGAGTCAGTCCTTTACATACAACTCAGAAGAAAGGCTCTCCATCTCTAGAACTATCAGAAATAATCTCTCCAGTAGAGAAATGCACTCCCCAGGCTTGGGCTGGGCTGTAGATCACGAGCAGCCGATTTAATCTGCTTAATTATTTGATTCAATCAGAAGTTAGCTTAATTATTTTCTTGCTTCTCACCTCCTTTGAATCCATTCTGGAAACTGATTATGTCTTTAACATCAGCCCAGAGATAAGCATTTCAATTGGGAAACGTAATTAGCCAAGGAAAATGGATGTGGATGCTGCCTTTTGTCAAAGAGCCACTAAAACCCGACTTTGGTCCATACCAAGTGGTGTGGAGACAAAGGGCACAGTTGTTCCTCCCCTGACTGGAGAAGAAGGCCCAGCAGGAAGAGGGGAACTAGGCCTCTTGAGGTCTTAGAGAAAGGAGGCTCATTCGTTCGTTCATGAGACATTTCCAGGGCAATTCTGGGCTGATAACAGAGATGCAAAGATGAGTTGGCCAAGTCCCTTGTCCCTAAAGAGTTCTCCTTGAGGAAAGGACCCACATGTCATTGTGACAGACGCCGTGCTGAAAATATAGAGGAAGGAGCTTCTGTAGCATCGCAGAGTGGCTAGTATCCAACTGGGCCCTGAAACATGAGCTGGGGCTGCTCAGGCAGAGAAGAGTAGAATTGCCTCCTGGGTGGAGGGCGCAGCTCGTGCAAAGGCACAGCGGCGTGGGAGCCGGGAGCTGCTGCAGAGGCAGCTTGGAGCACGGCTGCCCGGAGTCGGCCAGAGCGCAGGTGTGCGGGTGCCCTCGGGCCACCTCCCCTCGCCTTTCGGTGCCCCTCTCCCCTCCTCCCCCCTCCTTCTCCACCCCACCTTGCCTTCCAGCAGTTCTGGAAGGATTCTCCTAAAGTGTTTGCTTGAACAGACGCTTAAGATGTATAGCAGTCTGAAAGCTGGAGGGTGGATTCAGGGCGACTGAGAACAACAGATGTGTGTTCCAGAGCTGAAGAATAGGCAGGCGGAGGTGGGGGGCATTCTGGGCAGAAAGGACAGCTGGGGAGGAGGTTTGGCAGTCCTGTGTGCTGCCCTGAGAGTGACTGGAGCATGAAAGGAGAGGTGGGTCATGAGCTGCCCGGAGGGCAGAGGCTGCATCACCGAGGGCCTTTTAGAAGGTAATTGGAGACCAGCTCATTGGCCTTGGCCACCGGGATGGGGGACCGCACCCACGTGGGCCTCTCCGGCACTGCCTGGGCTGTCGCAGCTGCTCAGCGCCTCTCCTGCGAGTCTCGCTATTTCCAAAGCTCCACGTGCTCAGCGCAGTGGGTGCTGGTTTGCTGTCATCTCTGCCTGAGACTGAAGACTGTCTGGCATGCGGTGGGGTGGAGAGGTTACCTGGCCAGGCAGCTCCTGCACCTGGGAGAAGGGAGGCCCCTCTGCTGCCAGGGCCCAGGAACCGAGGAGCCACCACACTCGTGCCCACCTGGCCCCTATTCACTTTAACCCTCGGCCATCCTTACAAGGAAAACTCAGCCAAGGGAGACCATGAGCTGACAGAGGTTGGCAGGCCCTGCCTCGCTCTGAGACACCCACCCAGCCGTCTACCAGATCCCACCCTACCCGATCCATGCCCACTCAGGTTTTTAATGGAGTGGTGTCCAGCATGTGTGCAATTTGATCTGCTGCTTTTTTGCTTGGTAGGATCTGGTAGCCTCCCTCCTTCGCTGCCCTCCCCAGGTGGGACCCTTCTCGCTGGCGAGGCAACTGGTGTAGGGAGAGAGCACCACTGTAGGCATTCAGGCTGTGGTTACTGCTTCCTTGCTGTGTGACCTTGGACAAGTTGCTTAACCTCCCTGAGCCTCCATAGATCACCTGGAAATGGAGATCATATGACCTCAGCTGGAGAACTGACAAAATGCTTGTTCTAGTGTTTGATATGTAGGGCCTTCTAAGCAAGCGACTGTGGTCATTATGAGACGTTCACAGGATGCAGCTCAGATTGCTGCCTAGTGCGTTAGGCTGGGTTACCTTGAGCACCAGGCACTGAACCGCCATGAGTTTCAGCTTCCTCCTCAGTGGGATAAGGGCAGTGGTGTTCCTCAGGGAGGACGGAAGGCGCAGACCGGTTCATTATTGTGTGGAGACGGGTGCTTTTGTCCTTGTCGTTGCTCCTTCTCTGTCTCTCCATGGAGCCGAGCCCAGAGTGTCTTTACTCCATCAGGCGATCTGAGAGCTCTTCACATGCCTTCCACTAGCGCTGGCCAGTGGGCAGTGGGGAAAGGTCAGGGCACGGAAGGTGGAAAAGGTCAATGTGTGCACCCATCTACCTGAGCACAGGGCCACAGGGCCATGCGTACAGGATGAGGTGGCCTTGCCCCGACTTCAGGCTCCAGAGGCTGGGGGTGGGGCATTCTCCATCCCTACCTCCAATCTGTGGGAGAGGAAACCCTGTCCGCAAAAGGACATGTAATGACCGGGATCCTGTTAAAGTTGTCTTTGGCCGGATCCAACTCAGCACGATACAGGCCACGCAGGCGTTCCTCTTGTCTCTGTGGGTCTCAGCATCAGTCCTGGGCTGGGAGCGCAGGACGGCTTAGTGGCGGAATGAAGCGTGAGCCTCAGCCACTGGCATGGGCTTCCGTCCCGAGCCCCTGCCCCTTGCAAGCTGGCTGGCTGAATGCTCAACTGAACAAGGCTCTTCAGTCTCCCAAGATAGCAAGCATGTGCCCTGAGCACAGAGCCTGCCAGGAGGACTTCAGAGAAGGATGTGGGGCTGTGCAGAGACATGACAAGGTTTTGATAACAGTGTCTACCTGACATGTCTGAAAAATCAGACATGCATCTTCCTGGCAAGGCTTGCAATTTCCTGTTAATGAGTTGTGAGAGGCTGGAACAAGTTATCACCAGTGAGGCTGAGCTGACTGCTTCCCAGGGGAGCAGAAGCCAAGAGATAGAAGCCAGGCCCCAGGCCCCTCCCTCAGCCATTTGGGGAGCATCTCTGCCAAGGGGCAGAACTAAAGCCCGAGTGAGGGTCTCAAGTCTGGGTCAGGATCTGCTGCTAGATCTGGACCCCTTGCCCGTACCATCTCCAAGGCCTTAGCTGCACTCCCCCTTCCTCAGCAGGGGTCGTACAAAGTGCCCTCCCCTGCAGGCTTTCAGAGAGATTTGAAGCCATAACACCAACAGTGCGCTCCCTCACATCTGTCATCTTATTAGCCCTTTACAGCAATCCACATCAGAGAAACTGAGGCTCAGAGAGGCAAAATAACATGCTGTGTAAGGGGTGTATTTATTTAAGGTAATACGAGTTGCTGTAACAGATAAGCCCAGAGATCCTTGTATGGCTCGGGAGCAGACATTTATTTCTTGCTTGTGCAAAGTCAAATTGATGGCAGAAGGGAGCCCCACCCATCACGGTCCCTCAGGGACAGAGTAATAGAGGCTCCTTCATCTTCAGATTGTGACTCCCAAGGTCACCTCCGCCTCGGAGGATCCCGCAGCAGGTTTCTTGAACCAGGCCTCAGTTTGTATGTAATTTATGCCCGTATTCCACCAGCCAGAACTGGGTCAGAGGGCCCCACCTAAATATAAGGGAGGTGGGAAACACAGTTCCTGACTGGGTAGTGGTTCCCCCCAATGGCTCTGCCCTGAGGAAGGGAAGCATGACCACTACTGGCCTAATAGAGGGTGTTTATCTTACACAAAGGCCTGGGACCCTGGGTCGAGTTTGATGGGGGGGTGGTCCCTGAGAATTCAACAAGGAACCATCATGCACTAAGACCTGGAACGGACCCAGGATGTCCCTGACCCCCTGAGGTTGCAAACACTGCCCCCGCCTTCCATAAAGTCCGAACGCCTCAACCTGGCAGCCGCCGACCTTCACAGGAGGACTCTGTTGCCGCGCTCCCTCCCTCATCCTGCTCCCCACATGCCCTGTGCTCCTCCCTGGTCAGCTTCTCACCTCAGGACCTTTGCATGTGCTGTGCCCTCTGCCTGGACCCTCCTTCCTCCACCTTCCTCCCTGCAGACTCCCATTTATCCTTCCTGATCCCAATCAGAGGGCCACTGGGAGGCTTCCTGCAGCAGAGTTAGCTGCTTTGCCAGCACTGACCAGAGAGCTCAGTGTGTACCAGGCACCATGTGGAAGGATTTATAGGAATGAGCTCAGGCATAACCTCCTAAGCCTATGGGCTTGCTATCCCTTTTTATAGATGAGGAGCCTGAGACTGAGAGATTCAGGAACCTGCGTGAGGTCACAGAGTCGGGGGCAAAGACGAATGCCAAACCCAGTTCTGTAGCTCACAGCTGAGACTTAACCACAGGGTCAGCTTCCGCCTTTTATTAGCCCCTGTCACAATGTATCACAATTATTTGCTTACTTACTAGTGTGCTCTGAACTTGCTGTCTTTCTGAGAAAGCAGCTGCAGACTCCCTGAGGGCAGAGGTCACGGCTGATCCATCCTGGACTCTCTCTCACCGTTGCCATCATGCTGAGGTCTGGGTGGCAATTTTCTCTCAAATAAATCCCTCATCCTCTGAGAACCAGAACCAGAAATTCTTCAGATTATCATCTGTCATAATCCCCTCCCTGCTTGCCTGTCAGTTTTTGAAAGTTAACCTGAAACCATTTGAAAATGATCTGAGTTACAGCCCAGCCTTCTCCATGCATGATTAAGTATGATGGCTTTTTAATGATTTGAGCTGTGCCTTCCGTGGATTGACAAAAATGGATTACCATATATTTCTGAAAACTGTGCCGCTGAAATCAGATTTTTTTTTTTTTTTTTTTTTTTCCTCACTCATCCTCGCAAACCTTTGCTGAGAATGACAAATACTTGGGCTTTAATTGTTTAGTTGCATGAGGGTGGCGCCTGAGAATTCCGAGAACTGCTCTCGCTGGGAAAGCCTTGAAAGGCTCCTGGGTTCGATCTTTGGGAAATTGAACTGTGTGTTTTCTCTGAAGCAGAGGGAGTTGTCTCCTGGGCCAGGACACGTCTACGCATTTGTGAATTGCGTTGGGCCCCAGATCTAAAACAGAAGCGGTTCTCACCCAGGAAGCGTGCTCAGGGCTGTTGCACCAGGAATGAGAAGTGGGTACACATGCGCAGGTTGCTAAGGGGCTCTCCCTGTTCAGTTCATGCACAGACCCTTCCCCTCATGCTCCCTCTTTCTGCCAGACTCTGTGCCGCATCCAAGCCATGCACATCTTCAGGGGGAGTGTCATTAGTCCCTTTTGAATGCAAACTCGTGACTCAGAGAGGTTAAGAATCTGGTTGTGGTCACATAGCTGGTGATATACAGAGCCAAGGCTCAAACATTTTGACTAGAAGCCTATGCTTTTTCCATTATCACTGCCGCCTGTTAAAAGAAAGGCGCCTACTGCAGCTGATTTTCTAATTTCTTATATAAAGGAAAAAAAAAAACCTTCGCTGTCCACCTATTAGTGCACTCTCTCTAATAATATGCATTATCTGACATTATCCCCATTTCACAGATGAGGATGTTGAGGCTTATGTGGGTAAACAAGCCAACCAGAGATCACACAGCTAGAAATAGTAAGGTAGGATTTGTTTCTACACCTCCCTGACTCCAAAATAAATTCCTCATCTCATCCTTTGTAGGAAATAAAAATCTGCCCAGAGGTCCCCTGTCTCACTTGGGTGGTCAGCACAGATAGGTCTGCCAGTGGGAAGCCTGTGCTACTTTCTGTGTAAAATGCATGCAGATGTCCATTTAGTAAAGAGGAGGGGTTGCGGCGGCTTCCAACAGATTCTGAAAGCCGTCTATGGATGAAGGAAAGGGAAGATCTAGGGTATCTGTGGAGGAGGAGGAGCCGGCCCCTCCTCTTCCCTGGATGCTGAGGGTGAATCGGGCAGGGCCACCATGGACCTGATGGGAAGAGGGCCAGCTGGTCTGGCCTCTGCTCCTGCCTGCGGGGCTCCTTCTCAGTTCTCTCTCCAGGTTAATTCTGTATATGTTGACTCAGACCCTACTGACCACCCCTGGCATCAAGTGTGTGTGTGTGTGTGTGTGTGTGTGTGTGTGTGTTGCTCAGTCATATCTGACTCTTTATGACCCCATGACTGTAGCCTCTGTCCATAGAATTCTCCAGGCAAGAGTACTGGAGTGGGTTGCCATTTCCTTCTCCAGGGGATCTTTCCGACCCAGGGATCGAAACCAGGTCTCCTGCATTGCAGGCAGATTCTTTACCGTCTGAGCCACCAGGAAGGCCATCATAGATGGTCTCAAGATGAATATGGCAGGATCTCTGCCTTCCAGGCTCCTGCTTGTTAGAGAGACAGACCAACAGGGACACTCCTAGAGTCGGCCTGGCCAGGCGATCCGCAGTGGGACCCAGAATGGTACAGGGAGAAAGCATCACTCCCTCGAGGAGATCTGGGAAGGCTTTGTGGGGGCTGGCCTGAGCATCAAGACCGGACTCCTGCAGGGAGGTACCAGCTGCTTTCACACAGGCACTGCTCCCGCCCACAGGTGGCAGGTGCT
The DNA here is from genome assembly GCA_007570785.1 of Antilocapra americana. Classification (NCBI taxonomy): domain Eukaryota; kingdom Metazoa; phylum Chordata; class Mammalia; order Artiodactyla; family Antilocapridae; genus Antilocapra; species Antilocapra americana. The sequence continues at coordinate 4,461,975 of ML660197.1, forward strand.
GCCAAGCCCAGAGGAGATGGCCTGGGGGTCTTGTGGCTGTGGGCACCTCCCTGGGATCCTCTCAGGCCCTCTGAACCTGGCCAAATTCCCAGAAATTGCGCAGGAGCAAGATGACCCAGCAATGAAATGCGGGGTCTCTGAGGCAGGTAGCCTGAGTTGAATCCTGGCTCCCCATTCATCAACCTTGGGAACCTTGCATGACCTGTCTCAGCCTCAGTTTCCCCGCGTGAAAAAGAGTGACACAATTGCACCCTCCTCAGAGGGTTGTTGGGGGGCTGTTTAAAGAGCCCCCATCCGCCTCCACACAGGTTCAATCGAGGCTGGCCGTGGACCAGAAGTGGTATGATCTCTGACCCTCAGGGTGATTCTGCAGGGTGGAGGTATGGTTGCTCCATTGTACAGATGAGGAAACTGAGGCAGCTAGTGAGTGTGGCTCCAGAGCTTGGCCCATTCCCTGCAGCTCAGCCATCCCAGCAACTGGAGGGACCTTCGGCTGGGGCACAGCTCTGTACCCTGCTCTCCCGGCACTGCCTCGGCCATCTCTTTATGCTTCTTGGGGGGGAGTAGGGCCTCTTTGATTTCCTTGCTTTTCCCCTTTCCGGGAGTCATCATTCGTCTTGTTATCACAGCCTTGCATCTGTCCTCTTGGCTCTGGCTGTGTTTGCCATGATCAATGCCTAGCTCTGTGTGGCCACCATGTATATATACAAGATGTCATTGTGACCTTGCGCCCATGGGCCTGGGAGGCCCTGGTGCTTTCAGAGGGCAGCTGCAGGCTGCCCCCAACAGGGCTGAATCGAGGTGACTGGCTGATGTTGCCCTGGGCTCTTGGTTAATTCTCCTTACCCTGGACTGGTAAACAGCCTGCCACCAGCTGGAGGGCATCTCCAGCTGCCTTCAGGGGGTCTCAAAGCACAGGCCCAGGTGCTCCCTGCCTCCCTCCTACTCATCCTAAGTGACTAGGGGGCACTCCCCAACCAAGATGGGTCCCCCTCCAGGACACTCTTCACACAACCACTTGTGTGTCGCTTTAAAACACGACACACACTGGGACTTCCCTGGTGGTCTAGTGGCTAAGACTCTGCACTCTCAATGCCAGGGACCCTGGGTTCAATCCCTGGTCAGGGAACTAGATCCCACATGCCACAACTAAGATCTCAAGTGCCTCAACTAAGACCTGGCATAGCCTAATAAATAAATAAAATTTAAAAAAAAATAAAATAAAATAAAACACGACACACTTCCCTGGTGGCTCAGACGGTAAAGTGTCTGCCCACAATGCTGGAGACCCGGGTTCAATCCCTGGGTCAGGAAGATCCCTGGAAAAGGAAATGACAACCCACTCCAGTACTCTTGCCTGGAAAATTCCATGGATAGAGGAGCCTGGTAGGCTACAGTCCATGGGGTCGCAAAGAGCCAGACACGACTGAGCGACTTCACTTTCACTTTCTTTAAAACACCAGGCAGCTGGGGTCCCTGAGCCATCCACATGAGGCTTCCTGAGCCCCCAAGGCCCTGCGTGGCCTGGCCCACCACCCCTCACTACCCACTATGTTCCCTCTTTCTCACCAACCCAGGCCTCCTCTCTGCTGCACAAGCAGGCCAAGACTTCCCTCTCTGTTCTGTTTGCTGTGTATCTGCCTGGCCTGCGCCGACCTTCTCTCTCCTCCCGTGCTTCCTTCAGGCTTCAATTCAATGCCTCTGTTCTCTTTCCCTCTTCCACACGCGGTCCTTTGTAACTCGGTGTAATCGAGTGATACCTGGTTGGTGTCTTTCTCCCCCCCACTGTGCTCCAGCACCAGGCACAGCCTGAGCACTCCACAGTGCGTTTTTGGGTAAATGAATAAACCTGGAGCAAGTGACTTAATACTTGAAGTTTCCGTCTTTATCTGTAAAAGAGAGACAATGATAGAGTTTTCACAAGGCTTAAAAAAGATGTGTGTAAACATATAAGACTGTGCCTGGCATGGAGCGCTGTCTACAGCTGTTCTTGTTAACTTCTGGGGTTGGCATTTAGAATCCCACATTCCATGAGTGAACTTCGGTTGGGTGTCTGCCCTGGGCCAGGATTTCAGAGATTCGTGGACTTGGTCTCTGCCCTCGTCTCCAACCCCCTCCACACCTGCCACCATGTTAGGAACAGCCTCTGGTAGGGGCCCTGGCTCTCCAGGATCTTCGTCAGCCAGGTGGGAGGCAGTGGGTGGAGGGCATCATTCAGTAGATCTAAGTAGATCTCAGTGACACCTTTACTCTCCAGGGCCTGTGCCAGCTTCAGTTAAACAGGCTTAGATTCTGCCCTGAAGACACTCACTGCCTGAGAGGGACTTGAGAAAAGGACACAGATTTCTATAATGAAAGTTGAAAAGCAATTCTTTTAATAAACATTCAGAGGAGGAGGATCTCAGGTCCAGGTCGAGCAATCAGGGATGTCTTCCTGGAGGAAGCAGCACTTTCTCCAGGACTTGAAGTAGACATTGGGTTTGGCCATTTGTGGAGACACTTTGGGTTAGAGGAGGCACTTCCAACCGACAGAATAAAGGACTGGAAGGTGAGAAGGTGTGGACCTCATAGCATCTGTAGTCTAGCTAGAGTATGGAAAACATGCCAAGGCTATTATGAAGCAGACTGAAAGGGCACTATATCAGTCATCTATCTCCAAAATAATGCCATGTAAAAAGTTACTCCCCAGTGAGTGGCAGGCAACAGTCAGCATTTATTTTTTGTTCATGTGGCTGCAAATAGGCTGGGGTTTGGTTTATCTAGGCTGCGCTCAGCTGGTTCAGGTCTGCTCCATCCATCTGTTATCCTTCATGGACCAGTGACTGTTTGAGACTTGTTATTTTCCTGGTGAAAGGTGGGCACGCAGGAGGGCAAATCCACCCATGCAAGCTTATTTCAAACCTCTGTTCAAGTCATGTCTGCTAATCCCACTGGCAAGTCTTAGGGCCGAGCCTAAAGTCAGAGCCAATTTTAATTCCCTTCCCACCATGATGCCAAAGCAGGTTACATGGGTAAGACCAAGGCTGATGGAACAAGGATGTTTACCCTGCCCATGGAGGTGGAGGGACAGTACTGAACAAATCATCTAATTTGCGGGGGGAAGCCAGACCATGGAGGGACTCTGGGTCTGCCCTCAGGAGCTGCCCAGAGCAGCGATTGGGTTTAGTGTCTCTTGGGGTGAGCAGCCAGGACTTCGGCTTTTGCTCTTCTTCCTGTTGAGGCAAGAAGTGTGTTAAAAATGCCAGAGTGCCTGCCCAGCTTGGTCCTGCGCTCCTGAGAGCCCGCAGCTTCTGCCTGCTTGGCACGTAGGTCATGCCATCCTTTGCTGCCGGGCCAAGGGGATGCCTTCCTCTGCCAGAACTGAGTCTTATGATAACAACCCTGTGTACAGACCACCTACTGTGTGCTGGGAGTATCAGATTCTCTTGTACTGAGCACCTGCTGAGTGCTCTGATATATATCCATCTGAAGTGGCCACTCTGTTCTCAATAAGAGGCCCCTTTGTCCCATTTTTCTGAGCCCCAGGGAGGTCAAGTCAGTTGTCCATGATCCCACAGCTGGGAAAGGATGAAGCTGGGTTAAAACCAAGTCTGTAAAGTCATGTGGTCTGAAAGATGGTATCTGGTTACAGCTGTGAGCACCCTGAGTTCCAGTTTCTCCATCTGCCTTTTCTTCTCTCTGAGAGGTTCTGAGATGAAAGCAGTTCAGAGCTTGTTACACAGCACTGTTCCAGGGACTTGTCTGAATACCAGTTTCCAGGCCAGCCTGCACCCCAGCTCTTACTTAAAAACAAACGAAACATTAACATTTTTAAACACACCCTGTTTTCCACCGAGGAACCCGGTCCAGCAGGCTGCTTCGGCGAACCGTGTCTGGCCGTCCGTGCAATAAACGTCAGCCGGCGGTCGGCCACAGCGAGCGTTCTCCAGCCGGCTGTGGCCACAAAGCGTGGCATGTGTTTGGGAAGGACGCAGGAAGCCGTTAGTTCCACCAGGGCCCTGACGTCAGCAGCTGCCCATCATGTCCCTCCGACAGTGCTTTCCTTAGATAGCTGGCCGCTGCTGTGAGCGCTGTGTTTTCTCCGAGGCCAAAAGAGTTTGGAAATCCCTAAGAAAGTGCTGTGGGTATTTCTGCCAGCCATTTGTTCTTGCCTTCTTGGTGCCTGGCCTGAGGATGGATACTGGGGCTCCTGGGAAGAGTCAGACCCAGCCACTGCCCTCCGGGATTCACGGGCAAAGATGATTGATTCACGGGCAAAGATGTCAGATGCAGGGTGGACTGTGCGGTGACGGAGGGGCCTGCTGCAGAGTGAGTCGGGCTTGCAAAGGAGGGGGCGGTCAGCTCTGCTTTGTGGTTCTAGAACATCCTGAGAAAAGACACAGCGCTCACATCAGCGGACACTGCAGGGTGTTTGGGGAGCTGCTGGTGGTCTGCTCTGGGCAGAGCATCACCTGCAAAGAGAGCAGAAGGGACGTGAGACTAGAGAGGGTGCCAAGGCCTGGACCACAGGTACCCTGCACACTGTGCCCAGGACTTTGAACTTGGAGAACAGGAGGCTTTGAGGGCTTTTATAAAGGGCAGTGATACAGTCAGATCTGATCACCTTTTATTAATCAGCTTCTAGTAAGAACATTCTGTTGGATTCCAAGAATATTTCCTAAAAAATATCTTTAGTCCTTCCTGGGGCACCAATAAACCTTTTCCTGGAAACACTCAGCCCCTGAACACAACTTTATGTGATCCAGGAACTAATCATTGTGGAAAGCTTCAAGGAAAAAATTCCTCCTGGAGGAAAACAAATAACCCAGACCTGATAAAAATGGGGAAGTCCTCATCCCTAAAATATTTTATGCAGCCAGGAGACCTTAGTTCAGTTCAGTCGCTCAGTCATGTCCGACTCTTTGTGACTTCATGGGCGGCAGCACGCCAGGACTCCCTGTCCATCACTAACTCCCAGAGCTTACTCAAACTCATGTCCATCCAACCATCTCATCTTCTGTCGTCCCCTTCTCCTCCTGCTTTCAATCCTCCCCAGAATCAGGGTCTTGTCTAGTGAGTCAGTTCTTCCAATCAGGTGGCCAAAGTATTGGAGTTTCAGCTTCAGCATCAGTCCTTCCAATGAATATCCAGGACTGATTTCTTTTAGGGTGGACTGGCTGGATCTCCTTGAAGTCCAGGGGACTCTCAAGAGTCTTCTCCAACACCACAGTTTGAAAGCATCAGTTCCTTGGTGCTCAGCTTTCTTTATAGTCCAACTCTCACATCCATAGATGACTGCTAGAAAAGCAATCACTTTAACTAGACAGACCTTTGACAGCAAAGTAGTATCTCTGCTTTTTAATATGCTGTCTAGGTTGGTCATAGCTTTTCTCCCAAGGAGCAAGCATCTTTTAATTTCATGTCTGAAGTCACCATCTGCAGTGATTTTGGAACCCAAGAAAATAAAGTTTGTCACTGTTTCCATCATGTTTCTGTCCTTTTGCCATGGAGTGATGATGGGACCAGATACCATGATCTTAGTTTTTTGAATGTTGAGTTTTAAGCCAGCTTTTTCACTCTCCTCTTTCACAGAAGACCTCAGGTAGTTTTAAACAGTGTACTTTGGGGTAGTGGGGATATCGCTCTTATTCATCTTCATAGAAACCCATGTGGCAGAGCATTCCAGCTGCTACTGCTGCATAACAAATTACTCCAAAACCTACTGGCTTAAAACAATGATTGTATTATGCTCGCAGATCCAGGGGCTAAGAATTCAGAAAGGGCACAATGGGGACAGCTTATCTCCCTGCCAGGATATACGGCCCCTAACCTGGGAAAGCTTCAAGACTGAGGGTGACTTGATAGCTGGAACCTTCTGGAAGCTTTTTCATTCCCATGTCTGGAATGGATGCAGACTGTTGACTGGAAGCTCAGATGGGCTGTCCCTCAGATAGCATACGCATGGCTTCTCCACGTGCTCTCTCCTTGTGGGCTCTCTTGGGCCTCCTCACAATACGGCGGCTGGTCCCAAGAGCCAGCATTCCAAGAGACAGGAGGTAGAAACTGCCTGTTTCTTAAGGTCTGGGCCTGAAAACTAGCACATCATCCATTTTGCTTTATTCTGTTATTCCAGGGAGTCACAAAGTTGTACCCAGGTTCAAGGAGAGGAGCTGTGGGCAGAGGTTCTCTTGTGGGATGGGATGTCTTATGGCATCCTTCTTTGGGAACTCAACCTGCCCCACAGCCACATTGGGTTCTTTGGAAGCTGAGAAAGACATTTGTGTTGTTGCTTTACAGATTAAGAAAAGTCTCTGGATTGTATCATCAAATTAAATGCAACCATTAATATTTGGCTCTGGGGATATTGCAGTAATAGGCTACGCCTTGGGTGATTTTTTTTTTTCTATCTAAATGTTCTTCCCGGAGCTTATGTTGCCTAGCCTGACCCATTTCTCTTTGCTAATACAATGTCACATAAAAACCTCATCATCATTAATATGGCAGAGTTAGGAGAGACAATACAAACCACAGTCCAGCAGGGCAGGGCGGTTCATAGCCAGGCAGCCCCCAGGAGAGGAGGCCGTGGGGTCCCAGGGTCCACTCCCTTGTAGAGCCTGACAGTGTGAGACAGATAGCACTGTGCAGGGCAGTGGTGTGGACCCACTCAACCGCTCTGGCGCATCTGGCCACAGCCTGCTGGGAGGGTCTCCTCTGTTGACTGGCGCCAGCTCCCAGAGCACAGAGTTAAGCTGCTCTAGATATGGTCACCGAAGATGCCCACAGGATAGGCTCAGTCTGTTGAACCCACACATTTACCTTTAATGCCTCTGGGTGCCAGACTGTAGCTGAGCACAGAAAGATATGAATGAGCCACAGCCCCTTCACCGGGAAGGGGCCCCATTATTCCTAAATACTCACCAGGCGCCTGTGATGGGCAGAAAGTGTTCCAGGCAGTGGAGGACTGCAGTACACAAAACAGAGCCTCCCCTCCAGCAGTTTACGCTCCATCGGGGAAGACAGTAAACAGGGAAGCAGCCCCGAGTGTAATGTTGCCAGGGATAAAGCCGATGAAGATAAAGAGAGACAGGGAAGAGCTATCACAAGTGCCAAGGCCAAGGCCCTAGGGCTTGGAAGGCTTGGAGGGCTCCAGGAGCAACAAGCAGCTGGCAATGGAGCTAGGGAGGCCAAGTAGAGAGAGGAAGCCAGGGCAGGATCACAGCCCTCCAGGCAGTGGGGGGGGGGGAACCCTGGGAGGGTTTTGAGCATAGGAAAGGCGTGACAGGACTTGCATTTCTGAAGGTGGAAGGCCGGAGGAGGCGAGGAGTGGGTGGAGGCTGGAGCTCTTATGAAGACAGAGCCACCAAAATTTGCTGCGGGATAAGATGTGGGGGCGAGAGATGAAAAGTCAAGGGCTTGGGGCCACAGCTCTTGGGAGGAGGGGGTTGGCATTCACAGTTGGGAAGACTGTGGGAGGGGCAGGTTGGGAGGGAGGGGCAGAATTTGCCTTCAGACAAGTTAAAGGCCAGATATCTCTAGATCTCCAAGTGGAAGTGTGAGTAAGACTTTGTTTGATAGTGAGTCTGGGCTGGAGGTCGAGGTCCTGGCTGGATATTTAAATCTGGGAGTCATCGGCATGTGGATGGTATTTAAGCCGTGAGGCCAGATTGAGTCACTAAGAAGAGGAAGGAGAACAGACAAGAGGCCAAGGGCAGAGCTCCAGGCTTTTAAGTTCTGAAGGAGACTGGGAAGAAGCGACCACACGGTGAGAAGGAGAAGCGAGAGGAAGAGGGGTGTCCTGGAGGCCAAGACCCAGCCCAGAGCCAGCACGAGGCCAGCCTGGTCTCCTCCCTCCTGTCTGCCCACTCCACTGGCAGCTGTCTCTTGAGCCTGGAGGCGACCCTGCTGCAGACCGAGCCCCTGCTGTTTCAGAGGGCAGGGCAGGAAATCACCAGTCATGGTGGTGAGAGTGGAGGTGAGAGTGGAGCGCTTGTCAAGGAGATGAGCTTGCACAAACCTGGAGGGTAGGCCCCGAAGGGCTGGTGAAGACGTCTCAGGGAGGGTGAGACTTCCAGCAGATTGTGGGGGGAGGACCACGGTGGCTTTCTGACTGTGGAGGCACTGGGCAGGCTCCAGATCCTGCAGGAGAAGGGAGGATGAGGAAGGCGATTCTTAGCAGAGTTTGCAGAAGTGTCATAGAAGTCAGGGCAGGTGCTGAGCCTGCAGGGAGTGGTCGGTGGCATTGGGGTTGGGGGCTCTGGTCTTTGGGGCTGCAGGGAAGGGGTGTGAGAGAAGCCATGGGAGCATTTGGCCTCAAGGAACTCACAGACTAGTTAGAGCCTCACAGTACAGGGTGGGAATGAAGGACACCCAAGTGGGAGGCCTGGGAAGGTTCTATGGAAGCTCTCTGGGCAGGAAGAGGTTGGCTGGGTGCAATCAGAGAAGGCTGACAGTGGGAGGTGACCTTGAAGAAGGTGACAGCTTTGCTTATGCCCAGATGCACAGAGACGCTCTCTTGTCGGAGGAGACCATACATGCAAATGTAGGGAGGCCAGAGCATGCAGCCTGTGTCCAGGAAGCAGAGCTTGATGGGAGATGATATTGGCCAGATCCTCCGGACTCAGACCCAAAAGGCCTCACCCCCTGTCCCCGGTTATTGCATGGGTACCACAAAGCCTCTGCAGGTTCCTGAGCTGGGGAGGGGCACAGTGGATCTGGTTTTAGGAAGACAGGTAAGGTGACAATGTACAGGGTGAATCAGAGAGGCCTGGGAGGTAGGTAGACCTTGTTGGAAGCAGGTGCACAGCCAAGTCAGAGGTAGGAAGCAGCAGACACAGGTGGGACCTATGTGACGCTTTTCCTTTCAGTTGGGGTCAAGACTTCTACAAGCTGCGTCTGGTGCCCTACAGGGTGGTGAGAGACCAGTAATGCAGGAGCATCACAAGGCCTCAGTGACCCTAGAAGACTTTGTGGAGGGGCTTCCCAGGGCCAGCTGGGGACAGAGAGGGCCACACTTCTGCTTGTAGGGGCAAGCTCGCGTGTATCCAACATCATGCCAGCCCCTTTTCATCCACCACCCAATTTAACCCTCCTGGCAGCCTTACCAGGTTGGGCCTACTGTATTCCCCATCTTGCAGATGAGAAAAATGAAGCTCAGCGAGGTACAGTGACTTGCTCTGTCACACAGCTGGTACATAATGGAGCCAGAATGTGAACCCATGCTTCCCTGGGCCTGGCCAGCGTTTCAAGGTGAGCTGAGGGACCCCAGAAATAAGAGCAGTGAACTGATTTGTCAGGCGCTTACTCCGTGCCAGGCATGTACAAGTGCATTTAAGCTGGGCATTAAGGATACCCTTGTCCCAGCTCAGGAACCCCCAGTACCCCGGCCCAGTGGTCTTTACTTCATTTTACAGATGAGAACGTTGGCACTGAGAGGAGATATGTTGCTGGCCCAATCTGGGATTTGAACCCAGAGCTGTGGTTTGATTTTTTGTTTTTTAACACACCCCACTGCCTTGATTCCTGGAGAAGGACATAGCAACCCACTCCAGGATTCTTGCCTGGAGAATCCCATGGATAGAGTGAGCCTGGCGGGCTACAGTCCACGGGGTCGCAAGAGTCAGACACGACTGAGCGACCGAACCACCACCACCGCTGCCTCCTGCCCTGGCAGAAAGAGGAGCCGGTGGTGTCCTTTGTGAACAAGAGTTGAGATCTAGAGCTGGGAGAGTGGGCTGCCCCAGCCCAGGGAAGCTGCCAAGCCAGCTGCCTGACTCTCTGCATCCCTCTGGCTCTTTCCCTACAAGTCTGACGGATATCTTTTTCCCTGGGGAAGCCACCCCAGACGGGCCGCAGGTGCAGATAGAGTTGATTTCGGGATCACGCCTTCTCTCCTGCCTGGCGGCCAGGCCACCAGGTAACCTCTGGCCTGAAAGGGAAAGCTTTCCAATAAGTGACTTGCTGGCCTGCGGCCCAGCAGGGTGGTGGCTGGGGGTGGGGTGGGAGGAAGCTGAGAGCCGGGGCAGAACCCTGCCAACAAATCTCTTAGTGAGCGGCCTCTGGAGTGTTCCGGAGGACAGCTGATCACGAGGCTCCCTGGCTGCCCTCCTGGCTCTGCCGAGGTCCCGGGGCCTCTGGACTCAGGGTCAGCCCAGGAGATGGAGGGCCCACGGGGTGAAAACACCCGGCAGCCCGGGGACAGGATCCAGAAATCAGCTACTGTGGGCCGCCTCGCCCTTGGCCCTGAAGGACATGCAGCTTGGGCTTCTCTTCTCCTCACTGATCCGAGCAGCCTCCTGGCCCAGCCGGGAAGGGGGCTCAGCTAGCAGATCCAAAATTGTTTCCCAGCAAACTGAGATGCCCTCATATGGAAAACACATTACATGTGGCCCAGCCTGGGGCTCCTCTCCTCCCTTGGCCTAGACTTGAAGGGGATCTCTCTGGGGTCCACATCTATGATATCTAGGGGTGAGGTAAGGGGGGATCTCGGGAATTCCTCCAGGCCCTTAAGAACTCGGGTTTGAGGCCCTGTGGTGAACGGGAAGGGGCCCTGGCTTCAGAGCCTAGAGCGTGGATGCCAGGCCAGCACCCTTGGGTCTGGGCATGTCTTCTGTCTCTGTGTGGCCCATCCGTGTCCCAAGGCCTGAGCACCTCAGGAGGGTCCAGAGTTCCCACGAACTGTGTTCAGCCTTGGACACCTGCCTGGAAGCAGCTGGGATAAACCAAGAAAAGATCAACTTTGTTTGGCTTTGAGTATGTTTTCCTCTTAATGCTTAAGTGTGGGAGGGATTGATATTCTGGAAATTCAGTTCAACCCAAATGCCAAAGCCATCCCAGGACACAGGAGATGGGATGTCCTGGGAAGCGAGTTCTGGACTGGGGAAGCGAGTCGTTTCTCCCCACCCCCACATCTAACCCCTCCGCCAGCCCTCCCCACCCTCTGCTCTTCCTTGCAGAACGCTTCCTCCTGGAAATGGCTCTTTAACCTCCAGACGTAACTTTCTGCCAACTTCTCCCAGGTCTGCTTCCCATCCTTTTCCAGGCCACACCTTTTATCTGACCCTGCCCGACCTAGAGAGGTAGTTAAGTGTTTGAGTTTCAAAGGAATTACTCTGCAAAGTCAACACAGTGAGCAGTTAGGGAAGGACTAATTAAGGAGATCAGACACTAGCTTTGAATGCAGGAGGGCCCGCAAAGCCGTGCTTCAAACTCAAGTGGGGCTCAGCACCCGTTGGCCAGCTCTGGCGGCCTTTTGGGGGAAGGCAGAACCTGTGAGGCTCAATGCTTTGAGCCTCTGCAAGGAGTACACTGAAGGAACAATACTTCTCTTAAGTTACCCCCTAGTCCCTGAAGGAAATTACTGCTGCCTGTGATAACTGTAGTACAGGGTTAATGGGAGCCTGCCACCTCTTCCAGGAAGCCCTCCAGGTGGTACCAAGCACATCACTTTCTCCCTCCTTTCCTCCTTTGCCATCCTCTACAAGCCACGCTCTGTTGTCCCACATGGGGAGGTCTTCCTCATTGCTTTCCTGTCTAGCTTTAAGGGGAAAACTGCACAGTTTCTCCGCCTTTACTCCCAAGACAGGAGTCTGAGGCCCAGGGGTGCCCATGGACTGTTTAGTTTGTGCATGTGTTTGGTTTCTCTGCTCAAACTGTCTTTCCTTTTTTTTTTCTTTAGACAGAAATAAATTTCTGGTTATAAAAATAATCCATGAGCTAGAAGCAATCAAGAAGCACCTGTGATCCTAACCCTCAGAGATAACCACTGAATCACTTCCTGCCAGACTTAATTCTGTACTCTTGCCCATACTGGCAAACAGTAAAGAAATTATACTCTGCTTTTCTTTTTTCAATTTAATTTTTTTTAGCTTATCACATCCTGTGGATATCTCCCCAACTAACAGTCTTTCTCACTTGTGTGAATGTATGCATAGTGTCCTAGTTTGTACATAAGCCACAATTTGTATAACTGATCCCCTATTATTGGACTTGGAGCTTTTCCCCACCCCCAACTTTTATCCATTATACTTGGGGCTTTCCTGGTGGCTCAGATGGTAAAGAATCTGCCTGCAAGTTCTGCCTGCAAGACCTGGGTTCTGTCCCTGGGCTGGGAAGATCCACTGGAGAAGGGAATGGCTACCCCCTGCAGTATTCTTGCCTAGAGAATTCCATGGACAGAGGTAGCCTGGAGGGCTACAATGGGGTCATAAAGAGTCAGACACGATTGAGCGACTAACACTTTCACTTTTCACTTTTTCACTCACTATATGTTACTATAATCAATACCTTTCTGGGTAAATATTTATGAACATCTTTTTTCTTAGCATAAAGTAAAGAATGGAATTGAACAATCAGAGGACTAGCACATTTTTAAAGATTTTATAGACCAAAATACCAATTCACTCACCCCTCCACTCACCCTCCAGCATCACAGAAAAAGGGTGCTGATGGTTGACTTGCTGGCAGATGGAAAGTTCTGGGAAGCGGCTCAGCCCTTGAACTTGTCTCCGTGACCCACCACCCCCTCCTTGCTGCCCTGAGGAGGAAGCAGCCCATGGGAGGACTCTGGGTCCCAGATGTGCCTTTAAAGGCTGGTGGCCCTGGAGTCTCCCTGAGTTGTGCCTGGGAGCCTGCCCAGGTATTTAGAGGAGGCCTGGCAAAGGGTGGCATTTGGTTGGGGTGGAAAGGGTGAAAATGACCCTGGGTCACGCCCTGCGTCCTCTGTGCCTGCAGGAGGCCTCAGCGGGGCCACGGTCATCGATTCCCTCGACACCCTCTACCTCATGGAGCTGAAGGAGGAGTTCCGGGAGGCTAAGGCCTGGGTCGAAGAGAGCTTCCACCTGAACGTGGTGAGTCAGAGACCTCCTTGGGTATTAGGGCTGGAGGGGCCTGAGATCAGCCACCAGCTCGCCTCCCATCTCTGAGACCCAGGCTGCCCAGCAGGGCATTCTCAGAGCCAGGGCTCCCAACACTGTGTGCCAAGTCCCCTCCCCTGTGACCAGCCTTAAGGTGGGCGATGTCCAGCCCATGAGTATCTTCCAGCCTGAACTCCAGGCACGTTGCTGCCACCCAGGAAGCTCCTTCTGGGACTGAATCTGTCAGACAGAACAGCAGCAACTGGGGAGGCGACTCTGGGAGGGGAGAAGTAGCTATCTGCTTGGAGCTGCCCTGAGCCGGAGCTCCCATCTGTATGCCCCTGAGTGCCCTCTTGAGACAGGTGAGGGGCCACGGAGGCCGTCTGGTGTGAGGCCCATGGCCTGGTCTGGGACCCTCTTGGTCTCCAGCCTTTGCGGGCGACCCTGCTCAGGACCTCAAGGACCAGGTCTTGGGGAGGGAACGCTCACGCATACGGATGGTACAAAAGCCTTAAATACCGGACGCCTGTCTCTCCCAGTGATCTTCCAGCCTGAGCTAAAGTGACAGATCCATCCCGGCAGTCTCAGCTCCCACAGGGAGAAGCCGTTGAGGTGGTCTGGGGGAGCAGGACGTGGGGACAGATGGTGGGGTCGTGTCAAAGCCCACCATCAGGCTCCAGCCGGGGCTCCACGAGTGACAGGCCCTGCTGTGAACCGAGACAGCTCCTGTAACTCCTGGCAGAGTGGACGCCTCTGCTCCTGTGTCACCACAGAGCAGGGCAGAGAGACAGAGTGGGAAAGGTCTGGGAAAGCAATGCTACCAGGGAGCCTCCAGCTTGGCCCGCAGGCTGCGAAAAGCCATGTGACCTTCCTGGGCCTGAGTTTCCCACCCAAAAGATGGGGCGATGCTGGTGCCTAATTCACAGGCTTGTAAGGATGGATGACCATGGAGGGTTGTAAAAAGCATTTTATAACACTCTGTGAAGTCCAGTGCGGACAAAGTGATGCCATCCTCCCTGTGATGATTTCGAAGCTTGTTATGACTTCTGCCCAGTCTGCATGAGGTGAAGAAGTTCAGAATCCTCCCATTCCCTGTGGGAGCAGAGGCAGGAGAAGGTAGGAGTGACTCCATAGCCCATCTGGACCCCTAAGCAGATGGTGGGAAGAGAGTGGGCCTCAGGCAGCTGCCCGAGGAGCCAAGTGGTGGCAGGGCTGGGGGCCTAGAGACACTCAGGCGGCCCGGGGACAACTAGGGAGTATCCCTGGAGGAAAGCCAGGTGGGGGCTCTTCACCTCTCTGAGACCGGGCTTTCTCATCTGAAAGGTGGGAGTGATGACTTCTCCAAGGACTGGAAGGCAAAAAAGAGGAATAGGTTTGCAAATGCTCCGTTAGTGGAAAAGCTCTCCCAGATAAAAGGATGGCCATCATTTTTGTCAATAACAAAAGACGGCAATGTGGGAAGCATGCAAAGGGAGCCCTCGGGAGCAAGGGGGATAATAACAGGCACCTTTATGGAACCACACGCAGCCCTGGACAGGCACTGGGCAGGCCTCTCCCCTGCCCTAGTCAGCATCTCCTATCCACCCGCTCAGGATGAGGAAACTCGGAGCGGGAAAGGCTGAATATCTTGCCCAAAGTCCAAAAGCAAAGTGAGTGGCTTAGGTGTGATTTTAAGCCAGATCTGGGCCTTGGCACGATGCTCCAGTACCCCTGCTTTGCCATGCAGACTTCAGAAAGAAAACAGTAATGTTGAAGGCGAGTGTGGGTGTATTCTGAGGGCTACAGAGTGGAGGCTAAGAAAGTGCTGACTGCCTATCAGGATCTGCCTGGCAGCCCTCCTTTCTGCCCCAGAACCTCCTCTGAGAATCTTCTGCTTGCCCTGTCACCCCGAAGAAGGACCACACCATCCTCCTGCGAAGTCGAGGGGCTCTCCCTTGGGGAGGGGAGGGGATCAGACTGGGAGAGGATTTGCCAGTCCTCCGGCTCAGCTTCAGCCGGCAGCTCCCCCCCACGCCTTGGAAAGCAGCCAGGCATAACTTTGCTCCCATGGCCTCTGGCAAGGGCCGGGGAAGGAAACCAAGCCCAGTGTTTGTTTGGAGCTCTGTAAATGTGCTGTAGCTGCTGCTAGGCAGGTGCTGATCCCCCTGGCCTTTGGCTCTGAAAACCCACACCAAGGGGAACCTGGCCCCCTGGGCAAGGGCTTGGAGCCTGGCCCAAGTGTGGCCAGGTGAGTGGGGCGGAGGCGGTGGGTGGCAGGTGAGACTTGTCTCAAGAGCCCAGCGGCCCCAGGGAGCCCTGCGGGGATCTCATGAACGTCCCCTCTGCCCTCCCCATCTTTCTGCCCTGCAGAGCGGAGAAGCATCCTTGTTCGAAGTGAACATCCGTTACATCGGAGGACTCCTCTCAGCCTTCTACCTGACCGGAGAGGAGGTGAGTTGGCCTCTTGATGCCTCTGCATCATCCTGTCTGAAGAGGGCTTGGGAGAACAGCAACCCTACCCCCCTCATTTTACGAGGAAACGGGTTCCAGGAGATCCACATCCCATCTCCACAGGGCCACCTACAGATTCTTCCTCCTCTTCTGTCCGGCGTGTCCACTCTGCTGCTCAGAACTGGCTCCCAGAGTCGGTGGTAAATCTTTAAGGGCAGCATCTGGGTCTGCCCACCACCTACGCAGCTCCCTGCGCAGCCCCCTCAACATCCGGGCTCCCTCTGGGCTTGTATCGCTGCACGCTGGTTCTCAGGACTAATAAAGCCAAGGCCATCGCTTCATCACTTCCGCCTCGGGCCCCTGGGCCTCAGCCTGCACCACAGCCATCCCTCGTCCTCTGCTCCAGGGCCAGACACCAGCTCCAGGTCTCAAGGGGGTGACCAAGGAGATGGCAGCCACTGCTGGCCACTCAGCCCAGGCGAGCTGCATTGGCTTCCAGAAGGAGAGCCGTGAAGTGAGGCAAGAAGGTGGAGCCCTGGGCACAGAGTAGGAAAATCTGCGTGTCACCCACACGGGGCGCCTGCCTGTGGCTTTGAGCAAGTTCCTTCTCCTGCTCCTGGGCCTCCTACCTTCCCCTCCGTGGGTGATCCTAAGCCCATGGAGTCAGAGAGCTCTTGTAAATGGGATGAGACAGAAAGTGTTTGGGCCCAGGGCTAAAGGGCTCCAGAGCCCATGTTCTCTGCACCGCAAGGAACCCTGAGGTCACAGAGGGGGGACTTCATCCCTTGGGAGTGTCTGAGGATTGAGGGGCAAGCTGACTGAGTCCCCAGCACAGGGGTCAGCCATAAGTCATGTCTCCATTACCTAGAAGGCTGCACTGCTCTGCGCATCACTGCTCTGTCCTCTTGGAGACAAACAACGGTCCTGCTCCCTGCCGGCGGGGAGCCTCTGCCGCCGCTGTTGGAGGAAGTCACTGGGCTGCCGCAGATGCCAAGGGTGTGGAGGCAGCAGTGAGCCCTCGACCTCTGTGGTCACTCAGGGCCCCTCTCCCTCAAGCCTGATCTCCTCAGCAGAGATTCCTGCTTGTACTAATTTGTCCCCAAATGATGGATGTGAGTGTTGGACTATAAAGAAAGCTGAGCACCGAAGAATTGATGCTTTTGAACTGTGGTGTTGGAGAAGACTCTTAAGAGTCCCTTGGACAGCAAGGAGATCCAATCAGTCAATCCTAAAGGAAATCAGTCCTGGGTGTTCATTGGAAGGACTGATTCTGAAGCTGAAACTCTAATATTTTGGCCACCTGATGCGAAGAACTGACTCACTGGAAAAGACCCTGATGCTGGGAAAGATTTAAGGCGGGAGGAGAAGGGGACAACAGTTGGTTGGATGGCATCACTGACTCAAGGGATGAGTTTGAGTAAACTCCAGGAGTTGGTGATGGACAAGGAAGCCTGGCGTGCTGCGTCCATGGGGTCGCAAAGAGTCAGACATGACTGAGTGACTGAACTGAACTGAACTGGTGGTCCATGGGAACCCTGTGAGCTACCCAAGGCCTGGATGTCATTTGAAAAACCCCAGGACAGGAAAATGATGTGGAGTCAAGAAAGGCACCAGGCTCTGCCCAGGCACTCCTCAGCCTCGTGTCCAGGATGGAGGAGGATCGATACAGCTCAGGGCCCAGCGGGGTGGGTATAGGACCAATGATTTCTGGGGGGCAGAGCAGGCAGTGGGGTATGGTGTGAGCGCCATGGTCCAGGAGGCCCCAGGAGAGCCCGAGCAGTACAGAGCCCCTGAGCAGGCAGGCTCCCAGGTGGTCAGCACTGCCCTGTCCCCCCAGACACACCTCCCTGACCCATCCCTCCACATGGCAGACCAGGCTGCTGTAGCAGGTTGCAGACCGAGATCTAGAGAGCCATCTGGTGCAGGTCACACAGGCTCCTGTGGCCTTCCTGCCGCGGCCTGGGTCCTAGCCCTTGCTCAGCCTGGCCCGGCATCACTGCTTGTCACCAGGACTTGGCCACACCAGGGTGAGGATGCCCTCCCGTCTCCTCCTCCATCTTGGCCACAGTGGGTATCCGTGGGGTGGCTGTTCCCACGAGTGTTTGTGGGATGAACAGTGAAGGAACCCCCACATCCCTTCCAGTGCTGAGGCCTTTCTTGCTGCAGAGGGAACCTGCAGGAGGTGGAGCCCCGAGACTCCGCTCCCAGGAGCATGACAGGTACCTCCACTGCCGCACAGAGTGACACTCGCAGAGCACTTTGCAGCTTATATAGCACGTTCACTTATGTCCACCCTCTCATCTGATTTCTAGAAGACTCTCTTCAAAGCAGCCAGGGCACACGTCACTGTTCCTTTGTGCAGAGGAGGCTCAGAGACAGCACGTGGCTCACCCAAGGTCACGCAGCTGCCCAGACGGGAGATCTGAGCCTGGGCTCTGACTCCCAGTCCAGAGCCCTTTCCCTTCTATGGCACGTAATTTGTGCCAGTCTCTCTCACCTCTGTTCTGGCACTAGGAGGCCACTGCCCATTGTTTACCATGACTGAGGCCGAATCTCTCTGTGTTGGTGAGGCAGCTTGGCGTCCTGGAAAAGAGCCACGAAACATAGCTCCACAACCTTGGGCAAATTGCTTCTCCAGAGACTCAGTTTTGTCTTCCCTGAGGGCCTTCCAAAGGAGGGGATGTGGTTTGCTGGCAGAGAAGAACATTTCAGAGGAGTTAGCTTGGAGTCCTCAAGCAGAGGGCAGGCTGGAGCCCTCGCCCTGTGTCAAATCCCCGTGGGTTCCTTTGTGCTTCTGTGCTCATCCCCTCTGGGGTCAAATGAAGATATCAGGACCTTCAAATAAGAGTCCCTTGTTACTGAACCAGTGGCTTCTGGGGTGACCTTAGGCTTTGGAATCTGGTGTCTAGACAAACTCCCTTGGGTTTCTGCTGTGCTGCCCCTGTACCCACTTCTTGGACCCACTCTCTGGCAGTGGACATTATCATCTCTCACCCATCACAGCCAGTCCCCAGGTGCAATTATTGCATCTCCCTCCCCCGCTCCCACCCTCCTTCCTAAAGAAGAACCACACCTGCTCCACAGAGCCCTCTAATCCACATTCCAGGTGGTGTTCACAAACTCCTTCACCACTGTGGTCCTGGGATGGCTGCCTGAGCAGCTATAAATTGCATGTGTTAGAAGCAGAGACCTCAGGAACGCTTCGTCTTGCAGTGACACACAGAGGGGTCAGTGCATTGAGACCCCCTTGGAGCCCCAAAGTGAAAGGAAATGCTTGTTGTCTACCAGGAGTGGTTGCTTGGGGACTTGCATCTCATTTTTTTTAAAAATAAACAACCTTTTTGTGGGTTTTTTTTATTGTAAAAATAGCACAGAAAATAGAGATAAGTCAAAAGAAGAAAATAAAAATCCTCCGTGAGCCTAGTCCTCTGGGAAGACAATTGTTAATATTTCAGTGTTTTCCCAACCTTTCCTCATGCGAAAGTTGAATTACACCATTGTGAAATATTTTCTCTTAATAGATCATAAACCCCCCTTTTTTTTTTACTATAAAATAACCGTCTCCAACATCACTTCAGTGGTTGCACTTAAAAGCCATAATTTCACCATCTCCCTGTTACTTGATATTTAGTGTATTTCCACTTTTTCTACTATTGTAAACAACACTGGAATAAATAGCCATAAAGTTAAGTTGTTGCAACTTCCTTGATGATTTATTTCTTCAGAGGGTCACAGGTGATTTTGAATTAATCAGAACAGTTTGAGGGGCCCAGAGCCTTGGGCAGGGCCCCTGACATCTGGGCTCCCTAGTCGTCATATCCCTGGTTTAGCCATTCACCTTTCCTGCTGTAAAACAGAAAGAGTGAGCAGAATGTCAGCAGGGAGAGGCCCTTCCCCTGGGTTTACGGCCTGGGGGAAGGCAGAGGTTTGCTGAGAAGTGCACGGATGCCAAGCTGGGGAGCGAGGCCTGGAGCTCCCAGTCCAGGGCTCCTTACGTTCTGTCCCAAGGTGCTTCCCATGCGCCCAGCGCAGACTGCACTGGTGCTGCAGTGCAGGCTGGCACTGACATCGGTGGCCCGCTGCCCTGATTGCTCCGTCTTCCCAACAGTCACCCTAATCACAGCATAACCACTGAGCCTTCATCCTGGTCCTGACACCACAGTAGGTGCTTTACAACCGTTGTCTGATTTTCCTGCCACCAGCAACCCTCTGAGGAAGGCAGTATGGTCCTTGGTTTATAAACGAGGAGGGGAATTGAGCCAGGAAATCATGGGGTCAGGTTCACGTCCAGGCCTGTCTGAACCCAGAGCCTAATAAACCTCCCACTCTGGGTCCAGCAGCCTTGGCGGGCTCATCTGCCAGGATTCACAGTGCCCTTTGACCCTGCCTTTACAGGTGTTCCGGATAAAGGCCATCAAGCTGGGAGAGAAACTCCTGCCAGCCTTCGACACCCCCACAGGAATCCCAAAAGGCGTGGTGAACTTCAAGAGGTAGGATGCCTTCTGGTTTCCCCCTTGTGGCTTTGGCTGCCTCTGCATGGAAACTGAGGCACGAGGTGGGGTGGGGATGATTCTGGTGTGGGAATCACAGGCAATGGGTGGCATAGTGAAAGCCAGCCTTAGCCAAGGGCTCACCTGATCTTCCTGGTGTGGAGAAGGGGATCGCCGTGCCCCTGGGATGCTCCTGTAATGCTGCCACGACACACAGCCCCACAACTGTGCCCCAACCACCCCCCTCCCCCTCTGGGATCCCTGGCCAGGAGGGACATCACACCTCCCACCTCGGGCAGGAACCTGCAGCTGCTGGGGAGTCAGGACCATGGACAGAGGGACCTTGGTTTGCTGACCCTCACTCTCAGCCCCTTTCAGAGCTAAATCTCAGGAGCCCAGAGGGGCTTCCCAAAACATTGACCCCATGGAGGCTCAGACTCCAAGGAGGAAAGTCCCTGGCTGAGGTCACATAAGCCAGTAAAGGGCCATCTAGGACATGAGCCCAGGACTTCCAACTCCATTTTCAATAATATTTATTGAGTCCCCCCTATAAAAACAATTTTTCCTCACAAGAAAAATGTGGATTATACCAGAAGTGTTGGATAAGACCCAAAATATAACATGTGACTCCACTAAGCAAGAAACCACGGGTATGCTTCTTTCTACTGGCCATTGATTTTCACTGGCTGCTTCCATCATTTTCCCTCCCGATGGGTTGCTTAATTCAGTGTGGGAGCTAGTGTCTTCCTGGACGTTCACCCAGTCCCAGAGCCAGAGTGGACGGGACCTTGGGGGACGTGGCTGGAGCAGGTGGAGCCAGGCTGCAGCTCCAGCCCGCTCCAAAGGCTTCGGGGACTTACCTGCATCCCACTGCTTCCCAGAGGGGAAGGGTGAGGTGAAAGTCAAGGGCCCAGCGGCCAGCAGGCCTTAAGATCCACTGAGGAGCATGTAGCGCACTCCTGGAGAACCCTGGGCACCCCGCTGCCTTGCCTGCCCTCCATCTTTTTGTCCCCTGGGCTTCTCACCACTTCTCTGGCCATCAGAGCCCAGCTCAGATGCCACCTTCTCCAGAAGCCAAAAGCACCCTCGCCTCTCCTGGCCACCAGGCTCTCTCTCTGCTTCGTGTGGCCCTCATTACCCTTGTCCTCCGGGTTCCCCCACCAGCCCTGGAGCTTCTTGAGGGCAGGACGCACGTCCCCTTCTTTGTTCACTCCTTCCACACATGTTCACTCGAGGCACCGTGAACAGACGAGAGGCCGACTCTGATGACTGCCGATCCTGACGTTTATCAAGCAGTCACCCTGTGCCTGGCGTCATGCTGAGGGTTTCGCTCATCATCTCACCTATCACACTCCGCCCAGCAATCCTTTAGGGCCAGTATTTATGTTATGGCCGCTGCCCGAGGTCTTCTAGCTCACAGGTAATGGGGCCAACTTTGAACTCATTTCGTTATGGATCAACAGCTGTGCCCCGGACACCCACCTGGCCCTCCCTCAGGCGGGAACCCTGCCGCCCATCACTGAGTGGAACAGAGCCAGGAGTCTCGGTAGAAGGCTCGAGCCCGTCCCCAGGCACCCAGGGAGCCCTCTGGGGCGTGCCTTAGGCCCTCCACAGCCTGACCCTGGCGGAAGAGCCTAGAATTGCCATCACACTGAACTTCCCGTCCCATCTCCTGAAGCGATTTCTTATCTCAAGAATCTCAGCCAGACAGCGGAGGGTAGGCAAGTCTCTGGGCTCAGGTAGGGTCCCCACCGCCCCATCTGTTCGGAGGGGGCCCCACCCTCTAGGGCCGTGCCAAGAAGAGGGGACTCGGCCTGCTTGGCATCTTGACTTACCATCTCTGATCTGAAAGGATTCCTGGGGAGTGATGTCACTTCAGTCTCTGTAACAGAGGCCAGAGGGACCCGTCGAAGCACCGTCTCCGTGCCAGGCTTGACTCCTCAGAGGTGGACAGTTGGATCCCTTTTCAGGTTCCTTTCCCACAAACACTGATGCTGGGGAAACATGGCCAGATGTCTCGGAGCCAAGACATAAGCACCCTGGGATTCTGACTCTTACGTCCCAGGTCTAGCTTCTCAGGCCTCCCTGCCTGGGGTCGGGATAAGACCTTAGGCCAGGTACCCCCTCTCCTCCATACGTGGCACCCCGCACTCTGCAACCCCCAGCAAGCTGCACACGCCACGGCCCTGGCCGCCTGCCTTTCCTGGGTCCCTCAGAGCCCAGACCTGATCTCACACAGATCCTGACATTTCTGATAAAGAAAACGCTTTTATTTTTAGGCTGTTTGCGTGCTGCCAGTGCTGTATACATATGTATGTAAATTCATATTTCCTGGCAACACCTCCCTCTCATTTTCTGGGTAAGAGAGTCTGTTGCTAAAAATGCCTCCTGGTTCCACCCTGCTGTATGCAGGGATGTATACAGCCCTGGGGGCATGGGCTGAGTGTTGCCTTTGGAGAGGGCCTGCTGGCGAAGCGGGGTCCACGCTGCTGCCCCTGCCCAGCACATGGCTGGCTGTGGGCAGCTCTGCCTGGGGCCCCAGGAGGAGGACCCTGGGGGGTGGTGGTCCCCGAGTGAGCGTGAGCACTCCTCCCTGGCAGCGGGCCTGGGAGGCAGAGGCAGGCAGCAGTCATGACCTATGACCTGCAGGACCACTGGACTCTGGGAGCGGGGAGGTGTCTGGTCCCAGGGCCTCTGCAGCTGCATCATCCTCTCCAGGTAGCGCTCACACACACGCGTGCATCCCATAGCCACTCACCCCAATCATGAAGGCTCAGAGATCCAGCCTCACCTTTGTCACACACGCTCTCCCATCCCTATGTGCACAGATTCACACCCAAATATGTGTTTACAAATGCACACTTCTGCCACACACATGCATCCGTGTGGTAATAATTAGGCTGGTTTGTTGAATGATCACCGTGTCCCAGGCACAACGTTCTGGGTTCTCTCTCTTCATTACACAGCAACCACATGGACCCCACTTTACAGGGATGAAAGAGACTCAGAGAGGTGAGGTAACTTACCCAAGGTCACACAGCAGTAAAGTTAGAAATTAAAATCCCGTCGCTGCCTGGTTCCCAAACTAACGATTGTGTTGATACCATACACATGTGTACACACACAGGCAACACACACAGAAGCTTCTGCCAGGCTGGGGAGGGGTATTATGGAGCAGCCCCTCACACCAGGGGAGAGAACGCAGGCTGCAGGCCCACTTGCAGGCTTAAAAGGCAGGGAGGGGAGCAGACCCCCCCTTCTGTCAGCCCACCAGTCACAAGGCTGATCAGAAGACCTCCTGGTCTCTGAAAGGATGCTGCCCAGAACAGATGCATTTGGGGCACAAAGGACCTAGGATTTGGATCTGCTTTCAGCTCAGTTGACACTGTCAGTTACTGTGTGACCTTGAGAAAGTGTCTTCCCCTCTCTGAGTCTGACTGTCCTAACCTGTGAAATAAGAATCTTGCTATCTACCCCTGCAGTTGGATGTGAAGGTAAAATAAGATACCGCTGCTGCCTGGCACATGTCATGAACTAAATTCTAACAGACAACGTAATTTAATGTGCATTATTACATAATGGTTACAATGACAGTCACGGAGTGCGTAATTTATAACTTACAGTGACTCTGTGAGGTGTGGAGATGAGGAGACCGCTAGCTGGGAACTGGAGGAGCCAGTGTGTGAGGCCAGGTTGGAGAAAGGAAAGCGCCTGGCCCACCGCTTGCCCCTACCTGGGGGCGACTCCACCACTTAGGAGGGTGAGCCCTGGGAGGGAGGGGAAGGAAGGAGAGGCTCCTGTAAGGGAAGGAGAACAAAAGACTGCTGATCAGGGGAGGGGCTGGTTTTTGTTTGTTTACCTTGAATTTCTCTGCCAGGGCAGGAAGCATCAATTATTCAGGAAGCCCTCTGTGGGTGCCTGTGGCTCCCACTGAGGTCACAGGCTGGAGAAAGAGGTCTCCTGGCCTGGAGGGAAGAGAGACACAGAGGGGTCAGCTTCTCTCGGGGTGCATATGGGGTCATCTGGGAGACCTCAGTTTGAATCCTGCCTCCACCACCACCTACCGGTTCTGAGCTTCTAAAGGCAGCTCACTTTTCTCTCTGTTTTCCTCAGGGATTAACAGTGCTTAACCTTGCAGGCTTTAAATGCAGTCATGAGGTGGACAGCCTGCCGCAGCGCCTGTCTCTAGAAGCTGTTTTACTTACTATCTAGAACTCCAGTTTCCCCTCTGCGCAACCCCTCCTTCCCCACCTGCCCAGAGTCAGAGTAATACCCAAGGAAGCAGGTGTGTTTATTGAGGTCATTGCTCCAAAAGATCCTTCTACTCGATTCCATCTGTTTCTGCAAGTTTCCTGAAACCACATCAGAGAGGAGAAAGGCAACCTCAGGGGAGCCCCAGCCCACCCGGATAAAGCAAGGCCCCTCAGCTGGCAAACTGTGACCTCCCAGACCCACACTTGCCCTCCTGGGTCCTGTCCTTGGGAGACAGAGGGCGGACAGAGGCCAGCTACCAGGGAGCCAGCGTCCCAGCTCTCCACTTAACTGTGTGATCTCGGGCAGCGATGTGACCATCCTGTGCCTTGTTTTCCCCATCTGTGAAAGGGGCAGATGGGAGGATTACCCGAGGCCCTGCCTCTGCACTCTTCCTCCTTGAAAGTACCAGGGAAAGGGAGGACGCAGTTAGCTGACAGCCCTCTCCAGCGGGGTCGCCAAGCATGCTGGTGATCCATCTAAGGTGTTTATGAGATGCGTGCATCTCTGCACCAAGGAGCCCTTTGCTCAGAGAGCCTCTGCTGCTCTCATCCCTAACCCCAGACTTCCCAGGGTCTGGGTAGTCCCTGGTGGGTGGTGTTAGAAGAGCCATCCACCCTTCAGGTATGGGTTCCTCAAAGTTCCAGATGGGGTCCATTGTGAGTCCATGGGCAGCAGTGACTATGGAGGGAAGGAAAGGGCCAAGCGGGGTCCCTCTCGTCGTCCCCCACTTTGGACCCTGGCCATGCACTGTTTACCCTCCACACGCAGCAACAATGATTGTGAGTGATCAGTTGCCCTTGGACAAGTGGATGGAGACAGAATGTTCTGGGGGGTCTTTGTGGTCCCTGACAGCATTATCCCTGTCGCCTGTAAATTTAGCATCATGCCTGTGCCAGGTCTTGGCCACCACGGCAGCTCTGCTCATGTCCTTCGAGAGCCCACACGTCTTACAGGAGCTGCTTGACCGTAGGAACAGACCGTCGCCTGTCAGACGGCCCTGGGTTTAGATGACGGGGAGGCGAGTTTCTCACCAACCTGAACATCCTCATCAGGTACATGGAGGGTATGAACACCACCGACCCCCAGGGAGGATTCACTGGGACTGTGTGGACGCTCCTAGTCCAGCACCCAGCACATAGTAGGTGCTCCCCCATGGAGCAGAGGAGCCAGCCCTGCCGGCAGGGGTGACCGCTGCTGCTTCTGTCTTTTCAGCGGCTCCAACCGGAGCTGGGGCTGGGCCATGGCAGGGAGCAGCAGCATCCTGGCCGAGTTTGGATCCCTGCACTTGGAGTTCTTACACCTCACCCAGCTCTCTGGCAACCAGGTCTTCGCAGAAAAGGCAAGTCTTCTCTCTGCTCCTTCTTTCCCTTGCAGAGAGTAGAGGATGAGCAGCCTGTGACGGGGAGGTGGACCACGGGCCAGCTGAGGGTGGGAGGCGGGGGAGCTGAAAGCCCACAGCCAGCGCCAGTGTAGCAAATAGTTGCCTAACTGTAGCCAATGCCAGGCGGCAGGGAAGGTAAGGACAAGGAGTAAGCGGGGAAGAGACGTGGCTGCCAGCGAGAAGGTTTTCCCCGGTATACGTGTGAGCTCGGTGGCAACCACACACGTGTGAAATCCGGAGAAAGTACAGCCAGGGAAATGTAGGCACCAGCTTGAGTTGGCAGGAACTGGCCACCCGGCACCGAAGTCCCCTTTCCAGAGACATTTAACTTCTTCGGGTGCGATCTGCCTGCCTTAGCGCTTCCAGACGCCCGTCTAGCTCATGCTGTGAGCAGGCTGGCAAAGCGAGTTCCCTCCACGGCAGAGGCTCACGTCTGTTCCTTCTCAGTTACCCAGCTGGCTAAGACCACAGGGGTGCAGAGAGCTAGTGTCCAGGCCTTTGTCCCTCCTGACAGCTGCCTCTGCCCCGTGAAGCCCTCTGGAAGGAACAATTTCTCAGGGGTCACAGCCCGGAGCAGTCCCATCTGGAAGTGTCCCCATAGATCTAACTCTAAACCCAAAGAAGGAAAGTGAACACACACCACCCGCCGATGGCACTTGACCCTTCCCAAGTCCTGGCCCTGTAGGGAGATAAAGCCTTGCCCTCCAGGAAGCAGGAGACCACCTCCCCCCACGCCCCACTGCCAAAGCCTTCTCTTCCCTGGTCCCATGTTAGTCTCTTAGAATGCCAAGGGAGCCAGGAGGTCACAGAGTCACACCACTACCAATGGCTCCCAGGCTTACATCAGCCAACCAGCCTCAAAGTGTCACCTAGCACACTGGTTGGCATAGAAGCAGATTTCTGAGTGTCATCCCAAGCCCAGGAATCTGCATTTTAAATAAGCACCCATCTGGGATTCCCTGGAGATCCAGTGGTTAAGGTTTTGTCTTCTAGTGCAGGGTGGCGGGGTGTGGATTTGATCCTGGGTTGGGGACCTAAGATCCCACATGCCCAAAAAACCAAAACATAAAGCAGAAGCAATGTAACAAATTCAATAAAGATTTTTTAAATGGTCCACATCAAAAAAAAAAAGTCTAAAAAAAACAGCACCCATGTACTTTTTGATATCAGGTTGAGGACCACTGCTTACTCAATGTGGGAATCCATCCAAGCTTTCTCAAGAATCCTAAGAAGAGTTTTTCAACCCCTTGATCACTTCCTCCGCCCTGGGGCTCACTACCACCCTTTAACACCCCTCATGTCAGACCTCCCTTCAGAAACCCCTCCTTGTTTTGAGAGGACTCTGCCTCCCCACGACACCCCACCTCCAGAGCTTATGGAGTAAATTCATTCCCACTTCCGATGAATCTTATATTCTGGTCCTTTTGCCCAACTCCAGGCCCTCTTTGCCCCCAGCCTCCCTGTTTCCACTGCTCTTGAGACAAGCTCCTCTAGGAACACCACGGCTGGCTCAGAGAGGAGTGAGGCGAGGCGCTTGCTTTAGTTCCCGCTAGACCGGAGATGCCACTGCCTGAGCACCTCCGACGTGCTGGGCACTGTATAGTGGCTCTGATTTTCCCACCAAGCCTGTGAGGTGTGTCTTCTTTTATCCCCATCTGACAGAGGAGGAAACTGAGACTCAGAGAGGTTCAATCACCCGTCCTGAGTCCTCCATCTGGTAAGTGATTAAGCCGAGACTCAAACCCAGGACTTTCTGGCTCTGAAACCCATGCTCTTTCAAGACCAGATCAGTACAGCAGGCTTCCAGCTTTTTCACAAGAGTCCCTCCACCTCTCTGTCGCTGCATTTACATTCTCCAGCTCCTTTGATTCCCCCAGTCATGCCTCTCACACAGGCGATTATTGGCAGTCAACAAATTGGCCCAGATTCTGGAAGCACCCGCACCCTCCAGGGGACCTCATTTAGCCCGCTTCACTGCTCATCACCAGGACAATCAAGACTAACTCAAGTGCAAGCACAGTCCTGTCCCCCATAATGGACTCCGTTAGCATTAATGGATATGAGATCTGATGTGGCCAAGCAAAGTGCAAGTGAGCTTCTGTGCCAAGAAAGGTCTGACAGCTAAAACGCTGCTCCTTGGCTTGTAGATAAATCTGCGAGCATGCTACAGCTCTGTCCCCAAGGGCCTTTCTGTCCTGCGGAGTCTGCACTAGAAGATTTCATGTTCTGCCAGACAGCAGCCCCTGATGGATAAATCCTTGCTGAATCCCCTGTCATGCCCTTCGCAGCCCCGAAGGCTGCAGATCCAGCCTCCTGCTCCAGCAGGGACAGCCTCTGTTGCATGCTGCTGCACGGTCCCTGTCCTGATCCCTGTTGGACCTGGGGCCACTTGATGTGGACAGACAGATCAGACTCACGCCACTTACAAGCCCCGTGACCATGGGCAAGTGACTGCACCTCTCTGACGTCCTGGTTTCTTGTCTGTTCAACTGAGATGGTAATCCTGTATGGATTGTTAGGAGGGTTGGCGATCATGTATCTGATGGGTCTGGCTTAGAGCAACTGAAAAATGTTCACAGCTGTTGGTTACAGTTGTTATTAAACCCCCGAGATGCCTATAAGGGCACAGGATGCTAGAGTCTCCCTTCTGGAATGGGTCCTACCGTGTCAGATAAAACAACATATTACCAGGCTGAGCTATGTGAGACTGCCAATATTTAACCATTTCTGACAGTTAAAAAGACAGTTTTGTCTAGCACTTACAAATGAGCGACTATCACTTATACGAAGCCCCTCACAAAAAGACTCATCCCCGAAATCCACACACAGTGAGGAAGGGGTGAGGTGGGGAAGGGGGGAGTGGCAGGGCCCCTGGCAGACCGGTCAGCCCAGAGGTGGGAGGTCAGGCCTCACTGTGGCACGTCCTGCCGCGCCCTACTCTTGAGCACAAGGGCCCCCCTCTTGACCTCCAGATTGGAGCTGACTGCTGGTTACCCAGCTCTCCCTTCCTTCCTTCTTGGAATGTTTTCCTCTCTGGACTGGAATCAGCCACCCTGGTCTTCGGTGGGCTGGGAGTCAGCTAGCTCCTTGGAGAAATTAAAGATGTGCCTGGTGTCCATCTCTTGGCAGGTCAGGAACATCCGAAAGGTCCTTCGGGAAATTGACAAGCCCTTTGGCCTCTACCCCAACTTCCTCAGCCCGGTGAGCGGGAACTGGATGCAACGTGAGTACAGGTGCCCCAGGTCCACTGGATTTCTGCCCAGCCTCCCCGCCCGCCAGGCCCAGGGAGGGGCGATGCATTTTCTCAAGGCTCCTGGATGCCACCCACCTGCCAGGTGCCGTAGGGAGTGCTCATTACTATTGCCATTGTCGTTGTGACAGAGGTGAGGCCCGCCCTGTGCATCGCCCTTGTGCCAGCCATCCCCAGGCTTCCAGCAAGGCTGTAGCCTTCCATCTCTTCTGATGCCCACCGAAACCTCCTTCATCCTCCCCCAAACTTGCAAGAGTGCTCCAGTTAGAGGTTTACTCCAAACGTGGCTCCAAGAAAAACCAAGCAATCCCCTTCCAGCCCCCTTCGTCTGGTTCCCTTCCTCCAACTTTAATTTCTTAAAAAAACATTTAAGCAGATCCTGCCTATACAGCAGTATACAAATCATGAGTTCCTCACTCATATCTTACATCTATAAGAATCGGTGCTAGGATTTCCAGCTGTTTATGTTCAGAGGCTTTTTTTTCAACCAGACAGTTGTGGGTCACCTCTGGAGCCTCATTTATAGCCCCCAGCTCAACCCACTGAAACAATGGGGTTTGTGGGACTCTCAGGCAGGGGAGTGTTAAAGTTTCCCAGCCTCCAGTATTGCCTCGCTGTTGGAAAGCCTGTCTCTGCCTTGCCTTTTTGACCAAGGCCCTAGTCATGTGGTCACAGTCAGCACAAATTGGTTCCATGCGCCCTGCTTCCCAAGACTCGCCCAGAAGCCCCACCTTCACTGCCTCTACCCAGACAAGGACCCTTTCCCTTTACCCTTACCTTTTTTTTTTTTTTTTGCCTTACCCCTTTCCCTGCCTCCAACTCCAGTTGTAATGTCATCTGCAAGGGCTCAGGGACAAGGTGAACCTGAGTCTAATTCCTGCCCACCCTGGGGGGAAACGGGCAGGGGGAGCGTTACTTCTTCCCTTTGAGCTCTGGTTTCCTCTTCTTCAAAATAGGAGAAGAGCTAGAGATATGATCTTTGTGTCCTAACAGAGGGGCGTGGGAGCAGTAGTCAAAAGCTGCAGTAAACAGATTTCAGTTCATTCTCCAGGGGTGACATGGGCTGTGATTCCCTGGGCGGTCCAGCTGTTAAGACGTTGCCTTCCCATGAAGCAGGTGCAGGTTGGATCCCTGGTGGGGAGCTAAGCTCTCACATGCCTCAAGGCCAAAAAACCAAAACATAAAACAGACGCGCTATCGTAACAAATTCAAAAAAAGACTTAAAAATTAAACAAAAAAAATATGGCATGGGTTGTCCCAATAGGTAATAAGCACCCATCACCAAAAGTATGCAAGCAGGGCCTGGAGGGCCAGCTGGCCGGCCGGCAGGGATACTGTGAGGGAACTGCAGAGGCCTGCCCTTCAAGCCAGAGCCTCTAGGATCTGCAGGTTCAGGAGGCCAGAAAATTCAACCCAGGAATTTTCCTTGGTGATGACCTCATTCCCAGGGAGCCTCATAACCAAAACACACTACCAAATTCAGAAGTGCCAGGGGAAGATGAAGGTTTGAATTACAGATTCTGGCCAAGGGAAGAGACGGTTCAATGACTGTTACTACCTTAAATTGCAAGGCCTGACTGGGTGAAGAGCTAAGCTGCGCAGCTGCCAGCCCTAGCTGCTCCAGGACAATGCGGCAAAACCCACACCAGGGGGCAAGCGGCATGGCTTCCCAGCCTGAAGGGCCACCTTGGCAAATTACAGGGGAGCCTCCCCGCCTTCCCCGGCCCCGCAGAGAAGCATAATTTTCTTTGCAGGCTGCACCCAGGGTCGCAGGGCTGGACAGACTCGGTCACATATGAAAAATTGTTTCCTATTGATAAAATATGAAGCCAAGGCCCACTGAATTGCAGAGGGGAGGTTATAAAGAAAGCCCTGCTCCTCTGGGCGCCTGCCTTCCTTCTCCCCTGGCTTTGGTGGCAGGGGTCTTCTCAGGTTTTCTGTGGTTTTCACTGGGTTCCGTTTGGTTTTGTTTTCTGGATGACTGTGTGATTTTCCAGCGGACGATACCGTTCCCATCTTGCATGAGCCAAGTCCACATTCTTATCTCTCTTTGACTCCTGTGTGGCCCACTTGGAGCCACAGACTTTGCAGTTTCAGGAGGCAAAGGACTAACTGAGGCTGCATCCCTGCCCAGACCCGTGCTCTTGCCCAGTCCCCACTCTTGCCTGAAGCTGGGCATCAGGGTAGCGAGAGGCCAAGACCCCCCGCCCCTAGGACATCACAGCCAGGATAAGTCCACCAGGCTGCTGCTGGCACCAGGCACCAAGATGAGACCGGCCCAGCAGAGCCGCCGAGAGCCTGAAGAGCTGCCAGCCCTCTGGCTTGGCCCCTGGAGTGGCTTGGCCTTCTTGTCCACTGCCGACTCCCACACCATCCTCGGTGGGAGGGACATGGCGAGCCCGGATTCTCCCCCGTGGGCGTAGGAGCGTGAGTGGCCGCCAGCTGCAGCCTGGCCGCCTCCCCAGCTTCATGCTACTTTCCTGCCGGCGATTCCCAGGCGTGTAGGGTGGCCGCCTCCTGCTGCCAAGTGTGATGGGAGTGTTGTTGACACGGTCAGGAAGCAGAAGAATCCAGCTCCACTCATGCACACAAACTCGTGCCCCCATCTGCATTTTACAGATCAGGAGATGGAGGCCCCAGAGGGGTCTGACTTGTCCCGAGCTAATGGCGGATCCATGTTTCTAATTCCCACTCCTGTACTTTTCCCCTGTGTCCCTTGGTGTGAGAAGATACCACACACACACACACACACACACACACACACACACAATCACCCACATACATCACACACCACACACATCGCTCAGACACATACATCACACACACACACACACACATCACACATCATACACACACGCACACACAGAGGCTAGAAAGCGGCAAGACCTCCAGATGAGAACTGAGCGCTGCAGCCAAGGCCCAGCGAAGCTCTGCGCACATCCCAAGGTGGGGGTCCTGTCTCAAACAACTGTGGAACGCCTGCTGCCTGGCTGCCTTCTCCCACACACACCTGCCAGGTGAAGCCCTGGACCTCGTCACTCACCCACACTCTGCAATCACGTGATGAAGTCCAGCCTCGCTGGTGTGGCCTTCAGGGTCCTTCCCAGCACAGCCCAAGTCTGCTTGCCTCTCTCTTGCTCAGGGCCCACGGGGGCGTCCGCTGTGTGCCGTGGGGGTACTGGGCCCAGCTGCAAACCTCCCGTGCTCCCTCCCCACGCAGCCCACAGCCCGGCGAGGGAGGCCTAACGCAGACAGGTCCTGACGGTCCAGCAGCCAGCAGTGGTGGGGGGCCGCTGTCACCTAGTACCTGCCGCAGGAGGGCACCGGGCCAAAGGGCACAGCTGCCTTATTTCCCTCCTTCCTCATGGTCCCCCTGTAGGGACACGGAGGAAAGCCTTCCTAGGTGGAGTGAAGCAGGGAAAGGGCCTGAGCCATGCCAGGCGGGAAGGCCTGCCTGGCAGAGGGGTCATCACAGGAGAGACAGAGTGTGGTGGGCACGGCTGCAGCATTTGGGGCGGTGGGGAGGAGGAGGCAGGCCCCGCAGATGACCGTGGAGGTCACCGTGCACCTCCTGTGTGCCACCAGCCACAGCCCCTTCTGTGGAGGCTGACCTGGTCCAACCTCCAGCCTCCCCCACCTCTGTGTCTGCGCAGGTCTCCTGCCAGGGCTGTGGACACACGTCCATCTGTCAGGCCTGGCACGGCCCTGCCCACCTCTGTGCTTGCCCAGCTGTGTCCTTCCTCAGGGAAAGGGGCTGAGGGGGACACTAGGCTGGTTCTGTCTTTTCAGGTAACAAAGTCCAGCCCACACTGGCCCCAGGCTCTATCTGGTCTGTTCCCATTTCCCCAAGTGCTTGTCCCCTTCCTGAACCCTTGCTGGACCAGGATTTGTTTAAGGAGGGGGCTGGCAAGCTGGTTTACCGTGGGGGCTCCTATAAGCCCCCTCTCCTGGTTCCCATCTGTCTTTCCCTCCCATTTCTGGTCTCTCCCTCTTCACACCTGTCCTTTCTTTCTCTCTGCCTCTTCGTCTCCTTCCCTTGGTTGACTGTGTGAAGCTCCAGAAAGTGAGAGCTCTCCTGGCTTGGTTATGGCTTTGGCTGAGCTATTTAGGCTCACTGTCAGTTTTCTCATCTGGGAAATGGGGTTTGTCGTGCTTACTTTACAGGGTTCTTGGGAAGACTGTTACACATAATACAGTAAAGCTTCTGGCCCACAGAAGACCCTCCATAAAGGGTAGCTGTTGCCATATTCTCTATTTCTTTCTCTTGCCCCTACTCCCTTTCCCTCCCTTCTCTCCCTTGGCCCCCTCTTTCTCCAGAAGAGCTGAAAATCCGCTTCCTATGCCCTGCCTTCATCCAGCCCCTTTCCTTCCTCTCTCTGTCTCCCTGCTTAACCAGGAACCACCGTTTGCTCCTTGTTGTATCTACTAAATGCCTTGATGTTGCCTATTAACGGGAGTGAACTGCGGTCTTGCTTCTGTAATTAAGTGCTCCTCTGTCAGCTGTCACTCTCTCGGAGCCGCCCTGCATGGGGACACCTGCTTGTCCAGCCACCCCTGGAGGTCCTGCTCCCCCAGGGCGGACGGAAGGGTCCTCTAACCCAATTTTCCCTCCCCCTGCTCCTTTGAACTCCGTTTATCCCAATTGGCTTAATTCAAACCTGGCTTTTTCAGAACAGCCCTGCACTCTGACCGACTAAATTAAGCCTCTCATTCCTCCTTCCTGTGGCCTTTTATGAACCTGCCCAGCACTAATTACCATGTTTGGCACCGGGTAATAAAAGATCTCTGAACTCCCTGCCACCAGATTATCTTTTTAAAGAAATGCAACTCATTTACAGTTAATAACCAGCGGCCCTGCCATCCTCTGCCTGCTAAACGACATGCTGTATAGCAGCCGGAGGAGCCCCTGCACTTTTGTGTGGGACCATCGAGCCCGGTGGCCCCCAGTCACAGGCCACACCTTTCTCCCAGCACCCCTGAACCGTCCTGTTGGGGTCTCCGAGGCCTGGGATTAAATGCGCGCTCCCCACCGAGCTCAGCCGTTGAGTCCTGCCGACAGCCGGTGGAGATAATATTCCTGTCCTCTCTCCCCTCACAGACCACGTCTCGGTTGGAGGACTCGGGGACAGTTTTTATGAATATTTGATCAAGTCCTGGCTGATGTCGGCCAAGACAGATATGGAAGCTAAAGATATGTACTACGAAGCCTTGGAGGTAAGACAGGCGCCTGACTGCGCGGGCGGTTTGGTCACTGGCCGCCAGTTCCCCAAGGGTCCCTGAGAGCTGGGAGCTTGCCCACCCCCGCACCCCACGGCGAACAGGTCCAAAGGAGCCGGAGACTGTCCCCTCCCCAGCCTGTCACTCTGTACAGCGAGTCTGTGACTCTTCTCAAACACCTTGAAATCAGGGCCATGTCAGCCTCCTCGTTTTACAAATGCAAAACCCAGGCTGAAGGCGGTGAGTCATTTGTCCGAGGCCTCATGGGAAGCAGCAGGCAGCCTGATTCAGAAACCACGGGTCTGTGCTCCTGCTGTGTCGGAACCCAGAACACAAGGGCCCCCAAGGGAGGCGGCCAAAGCAAGACCCTCAGCCACCTTCTGGCTGAACCGGAGGGGAGGGAATTAGCACATCCAAGCTGGGAGGGGCCTCCCTCAGTGGAGCACCCATTCTGTTCCTTCTCTTGACGAGGATGGAAACCAGGCCTAGAGAGGGGAAGGCACTGGCTCAAAGTCACCCAGCACAGAACGGGCAGAACTCCAGCTAAAACCAGGTCTCCAAAGCCAGCCCCCAGGCTCTCCCCGCTGTCGCTCAGCGGCTCTGTTCACATGGCATGGAGTGAACAAGGATGCTCAGCTCAGATGGGCCAAAGGGGCAGAGACTGTGGGACTGATGGGGAACCAGTTAGCCCAGGCTATTCTGAAGGGGGTTTGGAACCCCAGCAGCCCACTGATAAGATACCTTTGAGCCCAACAAAAGAAAAGGCACCAGGCAAGCCTTGGCCCTCAGTTTCCTTATAAAGTACATTGAGCAGCTTAGATCTGTTCTGCTCCCACCTTGGTCGAAGCTAACTGGATTCCTTGCTCAGCCCTCCCCACTCTAAGTCAGGTCTTCCTCGGTAGCCCCAGTGGTTGTAAGTGCTTGGCCCTCCCCGCACAGCTGCTCACCACTGAGATAAGCCAGACTTCCTGCCTTTGCCCACAGTCCCTGACCTGGGCCTGCCAGTCACCCTGACCTCTCTCTCCCCCTTGCCCTCTGCGCTCTGGTCCCCAGCCTCCCTCAGGCACACCGGCTCATTCCCACCTCAGAGCTTTGGTACCTGCTGCGTTCCTACCTGGACTATCATTCACGTGGCTGGGTCCTACCTGTTGGTCCACTCAAAAGCCACAGAATTAGCCTTCCTTGGCTTTTCCCTCTCTCTCATACCTTAGGCTCGTTATCGATCACCTTCACCTTTATCAATGTCTAAAATGATCACATGTGTGTTACTTGTTCTCTCGTGTACGGTCTGTCTTCCTTGTACCCTGTCTAGCACAAGGGTCTTGTCTGCTTGTTCACTGTGTGCTTCACTCCCAAAACAGTGCTTGGTACCTAGGGGGCATACAGTCTCTATCTTGTGAACAAATAAATGGATAGAGAGAGGGCGGAAAGGAAGGACAGAGGGATGACTGACTGGGTGGATAGGTGGGTGGAGGGATGGAAGAAAAGGAAGTGGGGAGGAAGGCAGGGAGGAGAGGTGTATGAGTGGGTGGATGGGTGGGTGTGGGCAGCGATGGGATGGATGAATGATCTACCTACGCTCTGATCCCTTGAATCTGGCCAGGAATGGCAGTCCTTCAGAGCCGTGGACCCCTTAAAACTGCGGGCTCAGTGATGAATTTCCCCTGCCCCGCTCCCCGGCGCCAAGACCTCAGTCACGAAGCAGGTCCCCGGACCCCAGTCCCAGCCCCGTCTGGCTCAGCCCCTTCCACTCCAAGCTTCTGGGCTGAGCTGCAGCCGAGCCTGCAGCGTCTGTCCGTCTGTCCGGGATTAGTGGTCAGGTCCAGCAGTGATGCCTGGAGAGGCCCTTTCTGCCTTCCTTGCAGAATAAACAGAAAAGTTAACGAGCAGCCCGGTTCCCAGCCCTGAGGGCACACTGTAGTTGAGGCTTCAAGGGAAGAAATGGCCATGAATTATTTAAGTAAACGGGGAGCTTTGGAGAAACACTTGATTGAACAGGAGAGAACTCAGCTTTGCTCTGGCATTTGATCTCCCCAGTGAAGAGTCTGCAGTGTCTCTGACCCCGGGTAAAGTCTGGGCCTCTGGCAAGTTTGGGGCTTTGAAGAATGTTCTGGTGGTTGTCAACCTTGTTGGCATGTTAAAAATCACTTGGGGATCTGTAAAATCCCACTGCCCTGGCTGCACCCCAACAAGGTTACTTTACAACCTCTGGGTTGGGGCCCAGGCAACCACTGTGAAAACTGCCTCAGGGCCTCCAATGTGCAGGGCAGACCAGTGTCCTGGGGTGGGCATGGGGGGGTTCAAACAGGCGGGCACACCCCTGAGGGTCAAGAGGAGGCACACAGGAAGAACAGGGAGTTCCTGTCCTTGTGTTTTCCTCCAGGCAGCAGTGCTGGGGGCCTGGCCTTATTTGGTAATGAAACTGAAGCTTAGCAAGGTTCAAGGTCTGGAGGAGGAAGGAGGAAGGAGAGGGTGAAATGTATGGAAAGAGTAACATGGAAACTTACATTCAGTTCAGTCAGTCGTTTCCTACTCTTTGCAACCCCATGGACTGCAGCACACCAGGCTTCCCTGTCCATCACCAACTCCGAGAGTTTACTCAAACTCCTGTCCATTGACTTGGTGATGCCATCCAACCATCTCATCCTCTATTATCCCCTTCTCCTCCTGCCTTCAATCTTTCCCAACATCAGGGTCTTTTCAAATGAGTCTGTTCTTCGCATCAGGTGGCCAAAGTGTTGGAGTTTCAGCTTTAGCATCAGTTCTTCCAATGAATATTCAGGACTGATTTCCTTTAGGATGGATTGGTTGGAACTCTGTGCTGTCCAAGGGACTCTCAAGAGTCTTCTCCAACACCACAGTTTAAAAGCATCAGTTCTTCGGTGCTCAGCTTTCTTTATAGTCCAACTCTCACATCCATACATGACCACTGGAAAAACCATAGCCTTACTAGACAGACCTTTGTTGGCAAAGTACTGTCTCTGCGTTTTAATATGCTGTCTAGGTTGGTCATAATTTTTCTTCCAAGGACCAAGTGTCTTTTAATTTCATGGTGACAGTCACCATCTGCAGTGATTTTGGAGCCCCCAGAAATAAAGTCTGTCACTGTTTCCAGTGCTTCCCCATCTATTTCCCATGAAGTGATGGGACCGGATGCCACGATCTTAGTTTTCTGAATATTGAGTTTTAAGCCAGCTTTTTCACTCTCCTCTTTCACTTTCATCAAGAGGCTCTTTAGTTCTTCTTCACTTTCTGCCCTAAGGGTGGTGTCATCTGCATATCTGACATTATTGATATTTCTCCCAGAAATCTTGACTCCAGCTTGTGCTTTATCCAGCCTGGCATTTCACAGGATGTACTCTGCATATAAGTTAAATAAGCAGGGTGACAATATACAGCCTTGACGTACTCCTTTTCCGATTTGGAACCAGTCTGTTGTTCCATGTCCAGTTTTAACTGTTGCTTCTTGACCTGCATACAGATTTCTTAAGAGGCAGGTCAGGTGTTCTGGTATTCCAGTCTCTTTAAGAATTTTCCACAGTTTATTGTGATCCACACAATCAAAGGCTTTGGCATAGTCAATAAAGCAGAAGTAGATGTTTTTCTGGAACTCTCTTGCTTTTTCAGTGATCCAATGGACGTTGGCCATTTGATCTCTGGTTCCTCTGCCTTTTCTAAATCCAGCTTGAACATCTAGAAGTTCACGGTTCACATACTGTTGAAGCCTGGCTTGGAGAATTTGGGGCATTACTTTGCTAGCTCATTTTTTTGGCTAAATTTTACTTTTTTACTAAATTAAATTTTACTTTACTTAGAAAAATTTTACTTTGCTAGCTCAAAATTTAAACATTACATTGTCATATGTAAACTAGACAGCCAATGGGAATTTGCTGTATGATTCAGGGAACTCAAACAAGGTCTCTGTAACCACCTAGCGGAGTGGGATGGGAAAGGAGATGTTCAAGAGGGATGGGACATATGTATACCCATGGCTGATTCATGTTGATATTTGGCAGAAAACAACAAAATTCTGTAAAGCAGTTATCCTTCAATTAAAAAAGAAAGAAAGAAAGGCCCAAGGTTCCCAGCAGCAAGTGTCAAAGCCAGGACGCAAACCCAGGTCCCATTGACTCCAGATCCTCCACTTAGCAGCTGGCAAATCACAGAGGATCCTGGATGGTCTGACAGCTCAGAGGAGGGTGCAGACATGGTGCCCTCCAGGAGGCAGAGGAAGGAACCGTCAGCGCCAGTGCGTAGCCAGAGTCTTTGAGCGGCTTCGTAACCATCCAGGAAGTATTGTTCCCATTTTACGGATGATGAAAGAGAGTTTTCAGAAAAGTAAAGCAGCTTGTCCAAAGCCATGCAAACTGCAGAGCTGGGGTTCAAACTCAGCTCTCTGCTCTGGCTCTTGCTATGATTTTAGCCTTTCTACTGCTCAGTTGCCAGACTATGCTGTCTATTGTTTTGCTTACGGTTTTAGAAAGCGTTGGGGTTTGCTTTTTTACCTTTACATTTGCTTGTCTCGGTTATACCCTCAGAGAGAGACTGGCCTATCTTTTCACTCTTTACCACAGTTACTTAGCGTGGTGAAAGTGAAAGTGTTGATCGCTGCATCATTTCCAACTCTTTGCGACCCCACGGACTGTGGCCCGCCAGGCTCCTCTGTCCATGAAACTCTCCCGGCAGGGATACTGGAGTGGGTAGCCAGTCCCTTCTCCAGGGGATCTTCCCAACCCAGGGATGGATGCCAGGTCTCCCACATTGCAGGCAGATTCTTTACCCTCTGAGCCACCAGGGAAGCCCCATTAACCCCGAACAGAAGCTAACTAATGGGAGACAGTCTTCAAGGTGCAGATTTCCAGCTGCAGTGCGAAGCTTCCTGGGAGCCCCCCGGATGTCTGGGCTCTCTCCCAAGTGCTGGCAGTGGGTGACTGAGCCGGGGCTCTGCACTCAGGACTAGTGCTGCCGCCCCTCCTCCCTCCAGCACACTCAGGGCCGCAGGGCAGCTGCGGTAGAGCCAGCTCCGCCCAGGGCCCGGCCCGCAGCCCTGCAGGCCGCCCCAGTACTCCTCCCAAGGAGAGCAGTGCCCTGGCGCGTCGGTCACATCATCAGAGCTTCCCCATCTGCTGCTCAGCGAGGGTCCTGCTGCCAGCCCACCAGCCTGGGCCTGACAGCAGAGGGCAAAAGAAAACCAGATCAAGGAACAAATGTTGTCTGAGCACCTCCCCTGTGCCAGCCACTGGCTGGTGGTTGACGGTGGTGGCTTCTGTCGTCACCTGGCACTCAGAGTCCTGGGATGGAGGCAGATGTCCCATAGAATCATATACAAATAGGAGCAGGCATGTGGGGCCAGCACCGCATAGAGCGATAACAGGGTTGTAGAGTGATGGGGTCACCGTGGTTTTGATGGGGGTATTCTTGCCAAGGAAGAGGCAGAGCTGGAGGAAGTCCCCTTAATTTTCCAGTACCCTTGCCTGCAAAATCCCATGGACGGAGGAGCCTGGAGGGCTACAGTCAGTCCACAGGGTTGCAAAGAGTCGAACACAACTGAGCGACTTCACTCACTTCTGCACAAAGAAACATGCTAAGCTCTGCAGACACATCACATTGAATGCTCATAACCCTG
This sequence comes from Antilocapra americana, assembly GCA_007570785.1. NCBI lineage: Eukaryota > Metazoa > Chordata > Mammalia > Artiodactyla > Antilocapridae > Antilocapra > Antilocapra americana. Next base: position 4,501,453 of record ML660197.1, read on the forward strand.
TAAAGTGGCTCGTGCTCTCACCCTGGTTTTATACATGAGGGAATTGAGGCAGAGAGAACAGAGAACCTGCCCAGTGTCACACTGCTTGGGGCTGGTGGAGATGCGGTTTGACCCGGAGTCTACACCTGGAGCCATGTCCCTGGCGTTGGGTTAAACCTCAGGGTGTAGATCACAGAGTTTTGGAGGCCCTGCTGGACTTTTGTCTGAGGTCACTTGGAAACCATGGGAGGGCATTAAACAGGCCCAAGATGCAGGCACGTGTGCTATTTACAGAGAACCCTCCCATCCCACCCCAGAGAATAGAGGGGAGGGGACGATGAAGGCAGAGGCCTGGCCAGGCCCGAAAAGGCTCTACCCTGGAGCAGGACCCATTGAGTGCAGCCCTGCCCTGTGTGGGTGGCTGCCACCATCATCTCCGTCTCCAGGGCTCCTGGAGTCCCAGGGACTAACAGAAGGAAGTCAGGGGTGTGATGGCCTGACACCTACACCCCCCCCCAATATCCTGTGAGTCTTTCCCCAACAGCATCACCTCTTAGGGGAGCAGGGAGGGACTCTGAAAGCCTCTTGTCAGCAAGAGGAGCAGCTGTCAGGTCATGGAAGGAATCAGACGTGGGCGTGTGGGGGTCCTTGCCCTGATCCTGGTGGGATGGGAGACCTGGGACAAGCCACTCGACCCCTGTGCCTGGCTTACTGTGGGCATTAAGTGAGGAAGCCTCTGATAAGGGCTTGTAGGGGGCAGCTCTTGCTGCCTGTGGTCCCTTTTGAGAATCTGATCAAATATAACTGATCCTCTTCCCTTGAAAATGTTCTAAAGTGTCACATACAATATTAGTGGCATTCTGGACCCCCCTTGAGCCCATCCACAGGCCAACCAGGCTTCAGGTTAAGATTCTTTAACAGAGGATATAGGCTTCCCTTGTGGCTCCGCTGGTAAAGAATCCGCCTGCAATGCAGGAGACAGAGGATATAATGGAGAATGATAATAATTTTTAAAGATTTTTTTTTCTAAAAATGTTTGAACGTAAAGGATTGTTTAAAATCTGTATAAGAGACTCACCCTGGGGAAGCTGCCTTGTGCCCAAGCCCCCCACCCCGCCCCAGCAAGCCACAGGCCTCAGCTGGGTGAGTGGCAGAAACTCCCGCCAGCCCTGCCCGGGACCGCCCCCAGTCAAGGTCAGCAGGCCCGCTTTGTCTGGGATGGAGGGCTCGCTTGCTCCAAAATGTTCACTTTCCATCCCTTCCCTTCCCTTCTCTGTGCCCTCCCTTGCCCTTCCTCCCTGCCCGATTCCCACCTTGCTTCCAGGCGATAGAGACCCACTTGGTGAATGTCTCTCCCGGGGGACTGACCTACATCGCCGAGTGGCGAGGGGGGATCCTGGACCACAAGATGGGGCACCTGGCCTGTTTCTCCGGGGGCATGATCGCCCTCGGCGCTGAGGATGCCAAGGAAGAAAAGAGGGCCCACTACCGAGAGCTTGCAGCCCAGATCACCAAGACGTGTCACGAGTCGTACGCCCGCTCAGGTAACCCTGCAAGGGGAAGGGGCATCAGGAAAGACTGAAGCTAGACAGCAGGAAGAATGGGAAAGACCAGGAGAGTGGCAGTGAGTGAAGGGAACACATGGACTTAGGGACACCTCGCCTTAGGGGTTACGCAGAATTTGAATGAGGAGGTGTGCCATCCACGCACCAAGACTGCGCCCTAAGTTACAGGGAACATGGTGTTGTGTTTAGCACTTTGCCTGTGCCGGGTATCGTTTAGCACTCAACACCCATCATTGCTGACCCTCACAGCACAGATGAGGAAACTGAGGCTCAGAGGTGACCCAGCCAAGTTCCCACATGAGGGGCACAGAATTGGAAACGTTTGCTTCCTGAGCCTAGCAAATGCCTTCTCCCTGAGCCCCTACCCTGCAATGTACCCTGTCTTTCCTCCCTGGAATCCTCCTATTTAGAGGGTCTTACCACCTCCTGGCACCACCCCTCCTGGCACCACCTTCTGATCCAAGGACTCCCAGGAAGCTCAAGAGCTTCTGCACCACCCCGCCAGCCCTCACGGCAGAGCTGCCGAGCATTAGACTCAGAAGCCGCCGTTAGAGACCGTGAACCCACCTCCTCACTTTACAGGTGGGCAAACAGTGGCTAAGCCGAAGCCGCGCTGCGCCTGAGCAGCTCAGTGGGGCTGGAACCCAGGTCTGCTGATGCCCAGCCCCACCTTGTATGCTGCCTCTCTAGATAGCGCCCCTCAGAAAATGCGCCAGGCCACCCCACCCTCTGCTCTGAGTTGTAATCCCAGCCTTGGTTGGAGGAGAGGACCCACACAAGATTTGCAGTAAAAAAAAAAATCCTGGCTTGAGTACCACTCTGCCACTCACCCAGCTGGTGGCCTCTGTTTTCTCATCTGTTCAATGGGAACATAACACAGGTCTCCTAGGCCCCATGGGAAGAATTCAGCGTGCAACTTCAGCCAGCATTGTGGGAGCCGTTTGTTAACAGTCCCCCGAAGACGAGTCTGTGAGCACAACAGTGGAATCCTGAGCTCCCGGGGCTGTATTCAGGAGGCCAGCGATTCACAGTGGGTCCTAAAAACTTGTTTTCAGTTCCCTTCAAAGAGCTGTCTCTGCCAGCACCACAAACAAACAGGAAACCTCAGGAATGAGAAAAAACTTGCTATTTGTCAGGGACAATCAGCCCAGACCATAAAAGACAGTAGGCTTACTAGAGCACGTTGTTGCGGCCAGCCCGGCTGGGCCACGGATGGCTGCCGTGGTTGCTCTCCCCCTCGCCCCGTTAGCAGCTTGGCGAAATGGCTGTGTTCTGATGGCCACAAGCGGCTCCGCCACTTGAGAGGGTTGGGGAGGCCAGGGTCTGCCTAAGTCCTCTTCCACGAAGCCCTCCATGGATGAGTAGGATGTCCTGCAAAGCTCCAACCTGTCCCTGAGAAAAAGCAGCCCAGAGCATCTAGGGGTCCTGAGCCCTCAGGGGAGGTGGGGAGGGCTATGTTAGGACCAGAGCTGGGCCCTCTGCTGACCGGCCAGGATGGGCAGGCATTCAAGGGAAGATGATCTGACCCACATCCCCTAAATTTGGGACCTAGACAGTTGGACCCAGGAGAGAAAGAGAGAGGGGACAGCCTGGGGAAAGGGCATTAGACAGATCCAGGGTCACACCCCAGCGCAGCCACAGCTTGCTGTGTTACCCTGGACAAATCACATAGCCTCTCTGATTTTGAGTTTCCACATGCGTGAGAGGCAGACATCACTTAAACATTGATTTTTTAAGTATTGAAATAAATGTATGTGAAGCACCCAGCCCAGCCCTTGAATTCATCCCTGGTGGCTGCAGTGGGGGTTATAAGAAAATGGAAACGGCAGCAAATTGAACAAAAACAAACAAGGACAGCAAAACCCAGACCTCAGCAGGCCTCCTTTACTCAGCTCCCTCTGCCTGAACACGTGTGCCTTCCGGCTCTGGAAGGTCGGTTCTGGGAAGTGTCAGAAGCAGTTCCCAGAGAAGGTGGGGTGGGGTGGGGAGTGGGGGGCAGGCAGTGGAGAAGCATCGTTGCATCAGCAAGTTAAAGAAAGGTTGGCAGACAAGAGACTTTTACTTGGTCTTAACCCACTGTTCCCCAAATGTGTTTAAACCTGCAACCCTTTCTTGGCTGAGCTCCGGTTAACATCTTAGCAGGACTAAGGTCTCAAGATACGCGGCGTGGGGCACACCACCCAAACCTTTGTCTCCCAGAACAGCTGCAGTGTTCGTTTGGGTTCTCAGGGTCTAAAACTGCCAATGTTTCGAGGCCTAAGGCTCTCGCTTTGGCCAGCTTAGGCCAAGAGGGGCTATGTACCTCTGCCAGGTAGCTTATTGGGCAAATCAGACAGGCCAGCCCGTGCCAACCCATCACCAACCAGTCCCAGCCAGGGCTTCCAGAGACTTCCAACTGTCCTGGGGCAGCAGGGTCCTGAAGAGCAAGGAGATGGGAGGTCTGACCTGGGCTCCCTGATTGGTCATTTCCCCACAGATACCAAACTGGGGCCTGAGGCCTTCTGGTTTAACTCTGGCAGAGAGGCCGTGGCCACGCAGACGAGTGAGAGTTACTACATCCTGCGGCCAGAGGTGGTGGAGAGCTACATGTACCTGTGGCGGCAGACCCACGACCCCATCTACAGGGAGTGGGGCTGGGAAGTGGTGACGGTGAGTGGCAGGGGGCGATGGACTGGTGGCAGGGGTCGCTGACCATTCACAGCCAGGGTCCAAAACCCAGAGGAAGGGCCAGCCAGGCGGGCATCTGGCTAAGGCTGAGGATGCAAAGGGTCAAGGTTGAGTCGCAGGTTCAAGAGTCGCCGGCCAGGCAGAAGCAGGCCCGGAGCTTGTGAAGAGGGCTGAGGGCCCAGTAGTGTCAGCAGACTTGGATAGGCAAATGCAGGGCGGCAGCCAGAGGCAGCCCGGCACACACAGGGTCACGGCTTCTGACCCTGAAGCCTGGACAGGTGGCTGTCGATCTCTCCTCTCGAACAGGAGCGGGCTGCCAGCTCCCCTGCCTCCTCTCCCCGAAGCCAGCCCAACCCTGGGCTTCCCCCTCTCTGGGTTCTGCTCCTCCAATCCGTCCCCTCTTTGGGGCAGGTGTCAGAGGCACAGGTGGGGACTCCAGAAGATTCCTGGGTGGGTGCAGAGCTCCCTCTGTTGTTCTGCCCTGGCGCACTGCCCTGGGAGGCCCAGACGTGGTGGGGGAGCCACACCCCAGAACACATGCTCTGCCAGACTCACGGACACGCTGCACTGGCCAGAGCCCCCCTCCTTTTCTGAGGACCCTGGTTCTTGACCATTGAAGGCCATGTGTTTTGTCCCCCTGGGCCCCACCCGTAGACGCTCAGTGGGTAAAAATTGCATTTCTGTACAGAAGGTGGACACAGCCTCTGGCCCAAGGACCACATCTCTACAGGGAATCCCTGGGGCGAGCCCAGTCCAGTGCCCACATCCCAGGCCAGGAACATCACCGGCCCCTGCCCTCTGTCCACCACCGTGAGGGAGTCTGGCAGGCCACTCTAGTTCCCTGAGAGGCAGAAAAGCTTCCTCTGAGTTCCCACCAGATGAAGAGCTTAGGCAGGGCCCAGGGAGCCTGCTCATGCAGGGTGGCTGAACCCTGAGAGAGCAAGTTGCCTGTTGCTCCCACGATTGCTGGAGTCACCAGCCAGGGGGGGGGGGGGGGGGCGCATGCCTGTTGAAGATCTGGGCAGGTGTGGGTCTTGGGGAGACCTCTCCTCTCCCCACTTCAAGTCTGCCTTCCATTCTTTCAGGCCTTGGAGAAATACTGTCGGACGGAAGCTGGGTTCTCCGGGATCCAGGACGTATACAGTAAGGTTCCCAACCACGACAACAAGCAGCAGACGTTCTTTCTGGCAGAGACACTAAAGTGAGTTGGGGGCCTGGCCAGTGTTCTTTCCAGAAGGCAGCTCCGTCTTTTCTTAGGGAGGCAGGGAAGCAGGCAGGAGGGGCAGGGTCCACCATCACCATCAGTCAGGTTCTGCCGTCCCAGGAGGGCGCCCAAGCGGGATGGGGGCTTGGGGACCAGGGGGCTATTCCATCAGGGCGGGGGCCCTGGGCCAGGCATGTTTCTCCACACAGTGAGGTGGGCTGGACTTCACCCACCTGAGCATTAGCTATGTGAGAGGTGAACTGCTTCAACCTGTCTCCTCAGGTTACTTAAGTTCTCTGTAAAGCGGGCAGAGCAATCTCCCTGACGGTTGGGAGTTCAGCCGCTGTGCCATCCTCCCTTTCCAGGTTGGGAGTTGGCTTCCATTTCCTCGCGGTTTCCTAAAGCAGGTCCCTTGTGCTTTAGCCGTTCAGGATGGATGGGAATGGTCTGCTCCTTCCCTTAGGGGAAGCTGGTTGTGGAGGAGGTACAGAGTGGGGGCCGGAGGCAGAGGCAGGATGAAGCAGCTCCATCTGGCCTAAAGCTCGATGTGCCCCCCAGTGTCCACAGCTCCTTCCCACGGACGGGCCCTCTGGACAGTTTGGGGTCTGCCACCTCCCTGCCCCCTTGGGCACAGGCCTGTCCCAGAGGTCCCCCGAGCTCTGAGCTCTGTTCCCATAGATGCTCCTTCCGCAGGCACTGACAGGCCACCTTGCTCCCTCCCCGCTGGGCGCAGGTATCTCTATCTTCTGTTCTCTGAAGATGACGTGCTCTCCCTGGAAGACTGGGTGTTCAACACAGAGGCCCACCCGCTCCCCGTGAACCACGCGGAGAGTGCCGGCCGGGGCGGAGGCTGACGCCCACCCGGACCCCTGCCACTCCCGGGTCGCCTCTTCTGGATTTGGGGGGTGTTCTCAAACAGATTGGGAACGTGGGCCCCTGCCCAGCAGACCCAGCCAATGTGTTGGATGAGCAACTTCTTTTCCTCTGTGAGGAGACAGGACTTGGAGACGTGGAGATGTCACACCAGGCCCAGACATTCCTTTCCATGGGGAATTCTGTGAAACCTGCTCTCTCGCCGTTCCAGGGCCAAAGCACCAGAGGTCTGCATTGCAGCCTCATGGATTTGATTCACTTCCTTTCGTTTTGGCGGTTTATTGGGTTTTGCTTGATTTTGCCTTTTCTCTACAGTTGTGTTTTATCACAAATTATAAATATAGTTTTCAAAACCATGTGCTTTCAAAAATGCTGTCATCCTGATAAACTAAACCTTAAAGTGTTTGCACTCACACACACACACACACAATCTTGACCCCATTTCCTATATTTTGAATTCCTTTTGCCCAACATTTACTATATGTTCAATTATGTGTCATTTACCTTATAATTTGAGGAAGAGTTCCCTTTTGATTTGGGCCAGTTATGAATCACTAGTTCTGTTTTCATTACTGTAATGGAAAAATCTGTAAAGTTACAATAAAAGAGTTTATTGAATAAGAAATACAATTGGGTTCATTGCACATCAGTGACTCCTGGGGAAACCACTGCAATGTTATCATCAGAAAGAATAATTAACCAGCAGTTGATTTAAGGTATAATTTAGTAACGATGCCAACTTGTATTGCCTTCCCTTACATCGGTCCTAAGATATTGAGCAAAGGTGAGGCCAACCTTTTCAATGAACTTGGATATTTATACTTACATTATGGCTTGAGAGAGACCAGAGAGGGACAGAAACATACCTGAGGTCACACAGCCAATGAAGGCAGAGGTGAGACCAGCTCCTAGGGTTTGCTCACCAACCCCGTCCAGTGTTCATCTATTCCATCGTCCTGCAGCTACTTGGTGAGTGTCTGCAGGGGCAGACACAAGGACAGACACAAGGACACAACTGTGAGTGGAACAGCCAGAAGCCTCTCTGTCAGGGAGCATATAGTCAAGCAGGGAGACACAGACCATGGAGCAGAATGAGTGCAAAAGTTCCACAAAATGCTCCAAAGCAGGCCGAGGCACTAACGCCTAGACCTGCCTTAGAGTAGGGGTCAAGGAGAGCCTCTCTGAGCAGCTGACCTTCAAGCTGAGACCTGGGAGGGAAGAGTATCCCACAAATCTGCTCTCCGTGTGACTGCCACCCCTGGGAGGCGGCCATTCTGCAGGGCAAAGAGTTCGGGCCCCAGCACCTCAGGGAGAGTGTCTCCCCCTCCCCTCAGCAGCGTGACCTGGCTGACTTCACAGGACTGTTCTGAGTCCGTCTCCAGGCTTAGCCACTTCATTCTGGCTGTTGGTGAACTTGAGTAGCACCCTGGGGTGCTGAGGCCCTGGGCCAGGTGACTTTGCTTTAAACCCCTACTGGGGGGACCTGGGCAGGTCTCCTGTCTCTCTGAACCCCTCTTTTCCACCCAGCAGAGGGTGAACCCTCCACCTCATAAGGTTCTCTTTAGCAAGATGTGGCTGGTGCCCTTGGGCTGTGGGAGATGTTGCTTCCTGTTGTGGAGACTCAGACGTTTCTAGCATCTTCTTAACAGTAGTCAGAGCTACAAGGAAGCTGTGGCTGTAGCAGGAGCCCTGGCATTTGGTAAATAAGTTGCTGCCTGAACCCAGCAAATCACTCTTGACAGGCACCAAGAAAGTGTCACCTGCTTGGGCCCGTTTTTTTTAAAAGCAAAACAGAAGAGTCATTATACAAATATTATAGAAAGGTTAGTAATATCTTTATGGTAAGCTGAAAGAAAAATCATTGCCCTTCCTACCCTCCAGAATAAGTGTTGTCGTTAGGTCACTAAGTCACGTCTGACTCTTTGAGACCCCATGGACTGCAGCACGCCAGGCTCCCCTGTCCTCTACTATCTCCTGGAGTTTGCTCACATTCATGGCCATTGAGTCAGTGATGCTATCTAAACATCTCATCCTCTGCTGTCCCCTTCTTTTTTGTTGTCAGTCTTTCCCAGCATCAGGGAAATGCTGAATACATCATCACGAGAATAAATACTGTTATATTTTTTCCAGACCTTTTCCTATGATGGTACAGAGTATATTTTGCAAGCATTGTATCATACTATGGCATCCTGTTTTATTATAATCTGCTCTGCACAGAACTATATGTTATAAACATCTTTTCTGTACTTGTATCTCTTTGCTATACCTGTTGTGTAGTACTCCATCGTGGGCTGTATCATGCTTTTAAGCCCTGATTGCTGTGCATTTGGGTTTGCGTCAGTTCGGATTCTTAGCTACAAATAATAGAAATCAACTCTTTCTAACTTAGGCAAAAAAATTAATAATAACAATACAGTATTAGAATGCCTCGGAGTGGCTCAGGAGAGAACAGCCAGACCTCAAGAAGGACAGGAAAGAGGATATTTCCAGGAGTCCAAGTTGCAAGAATCGGGGCAGCCTCCCCAGGCACCACCACCAGGACGGGTGAATCCCAAATGTTAGCTCCAGATTCTACTGTGTCTCCCTCCAAGGACGTGAGCTTCCAAACAGCCTGACCTGGATCACGTGTCCCCCCAGCCAAGAGGAGGGTGAGGCATCTTGACCAACAGACCCACCAAGACCCCATGCAATGGGCTGTTCCCTGGAGAAAAAATGAGGTTTGCTACCAAAATGACACATCTGCCTGCCGACAAGACAAAAACAGCAGGACTGTTCTTTGATGTGGCTTTGATTCTTCTCAGCATAATAAAGAGAGTTATGAAAGCACGCTGGCCCCTTCCCCTTTTCCGGTCCAACCCCTTGGAGTCAATTCCTGGGACGTCTGTCAGGACAGAGCCACTTAGCAGTTCCCCAAGGCCCCAGGCTTCCCTGCTGGGCCCATGTTGCTGTCCCCCTCTCCTCTCCACAGCATTCTTGTCTTCTGCATTATCGCTGGAAGCAAGTTGTAAAAATGAATATTTTAAAATTCATCCTCCAGGAGGGCCCTTGCAGGTGGAGAAATATCCTTTTGGCGACTTAACTCCATTCTAGGGATTAAAAAAAAGTAAGACCAAAGGTAGGCTGAGAGGAGAGGGGAATAAAAGGGTGAGTCATCTGCAGCGAAGGAGGAATCCGAGCTCTGGAACCATTCCTGAAACAGACCTCTCCGACCCCGCTTACGGGGTGGGGGGGAGGCAGGCAATGTGCTGCCGGGATCATTTTAAGCCTCGTCTTTGCCCTCTTGGCGGATGGAACCACCTCTTCCACCTGTTTTCTTCATGGATCAGTTTGTGGCTGGTTTCTTCCCAGAAAGCTTCATTAGCACCTGGCTCCAGGCTCTGGGGCCTGCGGGGCATCACGTCCCTGGGAAGGGGGGACATAGTCCTTTGCCAGGGGCTTCCCTTTAAAGGACTATGTGTTTGTTCAGGCTGACTTTATACACTACATTGTATCTTTGGCAATTTACAAAGTTCAAAGCCAGACGCACTGGAAAGAAAGGCAAAAATAGAAAATCTGATATAGAGGCAGCATTCCTGAGCCCCAGGATGTGAGTCTTAGCTCTCTTCTCTTTGCTTTGGAGAGGTGACCTCATCTGGGTTTAAGAAGGTGCTAGGGATGAGGAATGGGCCAGCTCCCCCCAGCTCCTCCCCAGGGGCCTAACCTAGGAAATATGCTGATTGATCACAAGGCGCAGAGATGCTCAGCTCTCTGTGACTCATGTTTAATCACACACTACTGGGCGAACAGGGTGCTGATGCTATTTTTTTGTGTGTCTAAAAATATCTGATTGGTTTCCTATATTTGGGACAATATTTTGATCCAGCTCAGCCTGTCTCTTAAGTCACAGCTTCTCAAATTTAAATGTGCACCTGAATCACCTGGGAGGTCTTCTTATTCGGAGAGTCTGGCATGGAGCGTTTCTAACGAGCTCCCAGGAGATGCTGATGCTGCCAGTCCTTGGGCCACACTTTGAGTAGCACGGCCTCAGTTAACGGCCACACCTTTGGTTTTTGGCCTTTATCTGCTTCCCTTGTGTTGTCGCCTCTCCAGAGTAAAGTAGAGGGACTTGGGTGTTGGGATGGCAACTATAGGTACCTTGACTACAGAGGAACCTACCTTAGAATAGGTGTCTATCACCTGCCCTGTGGCTCCCCTCCTCCAGGACAGTCAGGATAAGATAGGAGCAGGCTCGATAGGGGCTTAGAACAATGTAGAACTTGCTGGGATGATGGAAATGTTCTAGATCCCTGCTGTCCAAAAGGGCAGCCACATATGGATATTGAGCTCTTAAAATGTGGCAAGTGCAACTGAAGAACTAAATTTTTTCATGTCATCTTAATTAAATTTAAATAGCTATGTGTGGTTCCTGGCCACTGTTTGGGACAGTGCAGTCCTAAAACTTAGAAAGTCAGTCCTCTGCTCGATGATGACCTGCCCCACTGGACCCTCCACCACCTGCATCATTATAGAATCTTACACAAAACGTATTGTTTGGGGACCTGAGGGTTCCCTTGAACATATGCGTTTATTTTCATATGCATTCCGGCCTCTGTTTTCTGCAAAAGCCTCTGGGTTTTGCTTTGTTTTGTGTTTTTTCTCACTCAGTTTTTCTGCAGATTGGAATGCATTCAGTCAGGTTGAAGATAAGAAGGACAAAGGAGAGGAGGATTCCAGGCTGAAACCAAACGGTTCTGGGTTCAGTCCCACCCTATCCTTTCCCTGGGCTGTGTGACCTTAGGCAAGCCCCTTAACCTCTCTGGGGCCTCTGCTTTTCCATCTGTGGAGAGGGAGAGTGGTTTCCAGGGTTAACTGAGCTCCCCGGTGTAGGAACCCAATACCTACTGTAATTATCGTTATTACGTGAACACTCTTGGTAAACTATAAACCTTGACTAAATGTGATGCAAAACACTACTGTCAAAAATTCTTCTTTTAACAAAATGCTATGAAATTTGGAGGAAACTGCATCAACCAGGCCCAAGAGACAGACCAAACAATAAATCTGAACATTTTCTTCTTTTCGCATGGAACAAGCACATTGCCATTAGCCCTGAATCTGCACAAACTGGGGAATTGGGGTGAAGATCTGTAGGTTGTCCACAGGCTTCCAAGCGTCGGTCAGTCTATGAAGGATGCTCAGGCAGGAGTGGCCGGCTGGAGGTAGAGGCTGAGAGCTCGTCCAGGATGCTGGCAGAGGGGCGTCTCTGCTTTGGAAGGTGTTTGAGGTCCTATTTGTCTTTCCTCTTCCTGGAGACCTTGAATCCCTCCTTGGAAGGGAGGCGAGGCTGGCAGCTATTTACACAGAAAACCGACTTGATCAGTCCAGCCCTTGTCCCATGGAGAGAGTGAGGAGACAGCCCAGACCTGTTTATCAGTCTCCAGTCTGGGGGCTGAGATGAGAGCATGCTGGGGAAAAGGTTTCGCACACACACACATGCCCGTGCACTCACATGCACACACACACACACACCCGTTGACCCCCTCTCCTAAGCCTTAGGATTTATTGGCCAACCTTGCAGTCACCAGGGGTTGGATCTCTTCCTGGCGATGCGGGTGGGAGCACACCCAGATGGTCCCAACCCCATCGGGAACCCCTCACCTCCCGGCACTGTTCCTTCAGGAGCTCCCCTGAGACCTGAAAAGGGGGTTTTGTGTTGGGCCACAGAACGATTCAGAGCTGAAGCATCCTTAGGTCACACTCCCAGAGTGTGGAACTGAGCCCGAAGCATCAGCAGCACCTGGGAGCTTGTTAGAAATGCAAGTTCTCAGGCCCTACCCCAGACCAACGGAATCAGCATCTCTGGGCGCCAACAGTCTTTTTGTAACAAGCCCTCAGATGACCCTGGCGCAGGTAGATGTGGGAGAACGGATGTTGACTGATTCCCCAAGGCCATCCCACACCCCAGAATAAAACCCATTCCTGGCCCATTTCCATTCCATATCACTCCTGCCTCAACTCTGTGTGCACTCATCAGAGGTCCTGCCATAAACCAAATAAGCAACAGTGCCCCCCGTTTTGAATAATAGGAACACCCTCCAATCAATTAATTCTCTCCTCAAAAAATTAACAAAATTCACAACACAACCTCCTTTGTGATGAAAACTGAAATCCAAAGAAATTGAAGTCCAGACTCTTCCTTCTCCGATTTTGTATTCGGCTCAGTCTTGACCAGAATGAAAATTCTGCTCTCAATTGTTTTCTTTAGATGTCAGGGTCTCTCAGATGTTAGGGTTCCTACAGCCCCAGCTGCCTCCTGAGCCATCTCCTACATCCCTGTCACCACTCCCAATGTTGCTTTAATCTGACCCCAAGTTTCTGAAGCATCTTGCTCTTCTGGGGTCAGACGCAACAGGACGTGAAGAATCCCAGCACCAGCTGGAGGTTAGCATCGACAAGCAAACTCCACTCCTTCTGGCCATTATCCCTGAAAATGGTGCTCCAGAGCCCCGCTAATCAGACTCAGATGCCCTCAGCATGCAGGGACCACAGCAGTGACAGAGTCGCAGATGGAAGAAGGCCTCAGCTCCCCCAAGGGCCAGGTACTGTAGCATCAGGGGGCCACTTCCTCTAACCCGGGGGAGAAGCCCATACGAGCTCAGCTGCCTCACAAGGATGGAGCATCAGGAATATTTCCATCTTCTGAAATTCTTTAGAGAATATCAACTGCGGCAGTCCTAGGACTTGCGTGGGACTCTCTCCAGGTACCGATTCTGAGTATTTTTTTAAGTTATTTTTGGCTCTGTGCAGGCTTTCTCTAGTTGCAGTGAGCAGGGGCTGTTCTCTGGTTGTGTGTAAGAGATCCATCCCCTACCAGGCCGACTGTGCTTCCTCCCATCCAGTAAGTTCTTGAGGTTGGGTTATGGGGCTCCTGGCTGCTGCCCCGGCCCGGATTCCGGAATCCTCCAGGCTTTTGTAATTCAGCAAGTAGCTATTAACCATCTCTGCCCACGAAGAGCAAGGCGCTAAAACTGCAGCTGAGAACACGACAGACAAGGTGGCTGCTCCCACAGGACTTCAGGCTAGTGACCAAACCTCAGATACATCCATAAGGTGAGGGCAGGCAGAGAGACCACAGACAGGGGACCTGTGAGAGTCACGGGGCAGGAGATGGGGAGGCCAGGGACTCCCCAGGGAGCTGACACGCGTGACGGAGCCTCCTAGGCAGAGGGGACAGCCAGTCCCCGATGCAAAGGCTCAGCAGTCTGTCTGAGGGGTGGGAAGGCAGCAAGCCAGGGGGAGGTGCTGTCCTACCGGCTGGAAGAGGTTGGACTGACCGGGCTCCAACCTGCAGGGCCTCCAGAACTGGGCGGAGTTTGCTCTTCATCTGAGAGCAGCAAGAAGCTAGGAAGGATTTTAAGCTGGGGCCTGAGAGGAACTCCTTAACATTTCTGAAAGTTTCCTCTCACTTCTGCGTGATGCCTAAGAATACTTAGGCACTTAGGAGATGCCTAAGAATTCTTTTTTTCTCCCCTTACCTCTGTTTCAGTGGAAAACCATTCTTGGGTTCCTAGGCAGAAGCTTCTGGAACCAGTGCCCCCAGGAGTGCAGAGAGAGCCCAGCGCCCTCTGCCGGCTGTTCCACAGCCAGTCTTCAGCCTCTGGGTTCCTCTGGTCTCAGGCCTGGGAGACTTCAAGCCACCCAAGCTTTCCTTTGACCTTTGTTCCTGCAGCTTCCACTCCCCTCTCTTCCCCACCCCCCCCCCCCCCACCCCTTTCAACAAGCTCAGCTGGGTTTTTTAAAAATAGAAGTTGCTTTCTACAACGGCCCTTCTCCTTCCCTTGTATGTGCGGAATCAAGACTCTTTGTGGGGCCCAGAGTCTTTCTCTCTTTTCCCTTTGGAAACTTCTGGATTTGTGGCAGGTAGGAAGTCAGTGAGTTCCAGGTCTCAAGCATAATACTCTGTCTACCTTCACACCCTCCCCTCGTGGGGCATGCTAACCAGGTGATGATGGCCTTCCAGGCATGTCCCCCACAGGCCTGGATTCCACCTACACGCCCGGAGCACCCCGTCCCTTTCTGGCACTTCCTGGAGGGTCTTGACTCCGCACCTTTCCACACCATACGACCTCTACACTTTCCCTGCCCAGTGCTCACCCGCTGGCCAAGGGGCCTGCCCCGACAGCTGCTGCCCACTGTGGCTTTAAAAGCCCCCACCCCGTAAGGGTGCCCTGCCCCAGCCCCCCAGGGGAAACATCAGACCTGCTGTCTGAGATCCTGCCTCTTCTCTGTTAAGTCTCTCCGGGTTCCCTCCTGTTGAGGAACAATTCCATTACCTCAACCTCCTTAGAGACTGTCCGCCTCCTCCTCCCTTCCATCTCTGTCTCCAAGCTCAGCCTGCCCTTAAGGAAATCCCTCCCTTTCTCCCCCTCCTACCCCATGTCCTCCTTCAATCTACTTTCCTTTTCCCATGTTTTTAATTAGTCCTGTTTCTCCATGAGTTTTTTAATGAAACTTCTCTTTAAAAAATTGGAAGGGGGAATTTATTTTTTATTCAGCTCTGCCCCAAACTGAAAATAGAGAGAAAGACAGTTGAGAACTGAAGGTGCCTAATGTCACAGAAATATGTACTTAAAAAAAAAAACCTTTTAGGTTTAATGCAGATTCAGCAACACATGTAAAGGACAGTAATCTTAAATGTACTGCTGAAGAAATGTTGACCTGTATACACACAGACCTTAAAACCACCTCCCTCATCAAGACACAACATTTCCAGCCCCCAGAAAATCTTCCTGCTGCTTCCTGTCAGTACCTGCCCTCCCCAGAGTGAATCCTCCACTGACCTCGTCCACCACTAATTTCAGCACAAAATTTAATTCCTTTCTTAGTCTTTGAATTATAAAAACTCCAATGAGTTTTCCTCTGTCTCAGCTGATAAGAGACAACCTATAACGACTTATCTCCTATATAAGAAGGACCTTCATGCTTTTTTGTCTGACTGTCACAAAGCCCTTTTCTATCCTTTGTGGTTCAAACCTCTGAAGCACAAAACTAAGATCAGAGCTTATGAAATAAAACACCCTGGAGGCACCCGAGACACGTTCCTCCCTTGTAGGGCGGCTGGCTCATTGCAGCCCGCCCTGGCCTCTGCAGCTTTTCATACTGGGTGGCCCTCAGTCCTGGGCAAACCAGGAGGTTGACCCCAATCTCTGCCCTCTCCTTGGCCACAGTTCAAAACAGACGCGAGGGGCAGAGCGTGGGGCTCTTAACTCCGCCCGGTCTTCCTGCTCCCAACCCTGTTTAAAGGCCCTCAAATGTCAGATTCACTGTTTTTTGTGGCTTGTTTGGAACTTGGCTGTCTCTGCCTTTGAAACTCTCAGCCTCCAGTCCTGAATGAGCGGGGAGGGTGGTTTTATAAAAAGGAAAAATTCTTCCAGATTTGGCATTCAATGCTTAGCGCTCCAAAAACCCCACACAGGAAAACTCAGAATTGCTCGCGCCAGCCCAGTGCCTCTCAACCCTGACTGCCTCGGAGTCACAGGTGCCCTTGGAGAACAGCCCCCTACTTCCTCGGACCCCGGGCCATGCTGGCGGCAGCCAGGCTGATGCTGCTGAGAATAAAGCAGTCTGTGCGGGCCTTTCTGACCCCAGGAAACAAATCTCTGCCTGGGCAGTCTGAGAGTCTGGCCAGAGGCTGCCGTGACCCCTCCAATTAATCTATTTTCTGACCAATCACAGCCCCAGCCCCAAGCCTGTGGAGTCCAGCCAAAGCCTCTCAGCACTCCAAGGCTCGGCCACGTCTGGGACCACGTTCAGCTGCGCGGCCGCACAGGCTGAAGTCCTCTTTGCTCTCCTTTGAGATCTCGCTCAATCTGGTGGCTTTCGATGTCATCTGGAGGCTGTGGACTCCCGAGGCTGCAGTCCAGCAGTTCACAGCTCCAGACTCCCACACCTGCGGCCTCTTGGGCAGCTCAGGGCATCTCCACACAGCAGAGATGTGTGGACCTCCTGACCCAGCTCCCCCCAGCCTGGGCCTCTCCGACTTCCAAAAATGGCCTTACTATCTACCCATGTTGTAGCCACACTCGCTCAGAAGGACAAAGCAGACAGTGGAGTGCAGTTTACTACACTGGCCGACACAAAGCAGAGTCTCTTCTTAGCCAAGGACCTCGACCAGTTCCTGTGAAAACCTTATATACCCTAAGTGTATAAGGTTCCCCGAAACTAGTCTGAAGGAAGGAAAAAGAAAGATACAATCAAAGTTAACCCACGATTCAGATGCCTTAAGCCTAGGTAGTTATCAGTGGACAATTATCAATAGGCCTGTGGTCATACCCAGATAAGCATAATAGAATGCATGATTCTCTTCCCTTACACAGATAATTAGGGTATTCTTTTAGGCTGTGGAGAGTCCAGGTAGGAGCCCTGGGGCTCTTCCTTCCAGGGACCTGGTTTCCAGTTGGTTTGTTGTTTCCATAGATACTGGGCTTATAGTTCAAAGTCCACAGTCCGGCCCAAGATGGAGTCCT
The DNA here is from genome assembly GCA_007570785.1 of Antilocapra americana. Taxonomy (NCBI): domain Eukaryota; kingdom Metazoa; phylum Chordata; class Mammalia; order Artiodactyla; family Antilocapridae; genus Antilocapra; species Antilocapra americana. The sequence continues at coordinate 4,518,246 of ML660197.1, forward strand.
GCTTTCAAGACAGCAGGACTGTTTCCTCCTTCAGCCGCTCGAGCCCTAACCCTAACCGATGCTTGTCTTTGGTCTCACCGCCCTCCCCTAAGCCATCAGCAAGCCCTGTCCCCACCACCATACGGCTGGCTGCATCTTCCCACCTCTTTCCAGCGCCTCATGAGCCCGGCAGGGAGACTGAATGAGCCTCCTGGCTCCCTCCTTCCACTCCTGCTCTCCTCAGTCTCTACCCGGAAAACACTTTATTGGATTCTAATTCATATGCCATAAAATTCACCCACTTAGAGCATACGATTCATGCTTCTTAGTATATTCACAGAGTTGTACAAGCATCACCACAATCTAATTTTAGAACATTCATTACCCCCCAAAAGAATGCTGTATCCATTAGCACATCCTGTCTCCTTCCCGTCCCCCACTCCCGCCCCAGGCAACCCACTAATGTACTTTCTCTGTCTCCGTAGATCTGCCCGTTCTGGACATTTCATATAAATGGAATCATACAATACGTGGTCTCTGTGTCCGGTTTCTTTCATTCAATATAATGTTTTTGAGGCTTGTTCACGCTGCAACACACATCAGCGCTTCACTCCTTTTAATTGCTGAATAATACCCATTGTTTGGCTAAACCACCTTTTGTTTATCCACTCATCAATCGAAATTTGGGTTATTTCTCTTTCTCCGCTCTGAAAAAGGTCTTTTCAAAAACAAATCGCGGAGACATCTCTAGGGGGTCCAGTGGCTAAGACTCTGCTCTCTCAATGCAGGGGGCTGTGGATTCGTTCCCTGATCAGGGAACTAGGTCTCACATGCCACGACTAAGCGTTTGAAACCTGCAACTAAAGGTCCAACGTGCTGCAAGGGAAATGGAAGATTCCCACGAGCTGGAACTAAGAGCCAACACATACACATAAATGAATAAAATAAAATCACATGTCACTCCCCTGCTTAAAACCTGAAAGGGCGTCCCATTGTGTCTCACCGAAACTTTTGCCACAGCCTGAAAGATTCTTGATGACGTGGCCCTAGCCTCTGTCACCGACCTTTTCTCCTGTCACTCTCCCGATGACTCACTCTGCCTTCTTCACGTTTCGTGAACACACCAAGCTTGTTTCCACCTCCGGGCCTTTGCACTTACTTCATGGCTCCTCTTCTCTCGGCCTGGGGTGTCCTTGCCTCCACTCTCCAAAGAACAGCCTCTTCTTCTCACTCAGGCTGCAGTGTAAACATGAACTACTAGCTGAAGTCACGTACCCCTGCCTGCATCCCTCCATGTCGCCTTGTCTTACCCCTTCACGTTCACTATTATCTGAAACTATCTTCTCTGAGTTGTTATCATCTCTCTCCTCCTGCTAGAATATTTAGGTCCAAAGGAGGAAGTACCCAGTCTGTCTTCTTCCCGGCTACGCTCCTGGCCCAGCACAGAGTAGGTACTTCTTTTGTCGAGAGGCCCATGGGGTCCAGGCAGGTAAAGGCACTCCTGCAATGTCAACAGAAGCCTCAGTTTTCCCAAGTAACACTTTGCTCCTAAGTGATACTGGGCTTATTACTGCTACCAATAAGCTAGTGTTGGATGTGAGGCAAATCACCCCTCTGATTTTCCAAGGTCCTAGACGATAGAGGAAAATAAGAGCCAAGTGGCTCTCACTACCCCCAACCTCACCCCCACCCCCTTCAGGTTTATTATCCCAGTGGGCACACATGTTCAGTTGCTAAGTAATGACCGACTCTTTGCACCCCAAGGACTCTAGCCCACCAGGCTCCTCTGTCCACGGGATTTCCCAGGCAAGAATACAGGAGCTGGTTGCCACTTCCTTCTCCAGGACATCTTCTTGACCTAGGAACTGAACCTGCGTCTCCTGTGTTACAGGTGGGTTCTTTCCAGTTGAGCCACCCGGGAAGCCCAGAGCTAGTGTAGAAAAATCTTCATTTGGTTTTACTCCTTGCAGAGCAGCAGAGCCCATTGCAGGAGAGAGACTTTTTCCTGGCGCCTGTACCCCAGGGACACAGGGAGCAGAAGAAAAGACGAAGCTTCCAGAAGGCAGGCAGGTGTGGATGTGGGTGTGTATGAGAGAGAAAGAGCCACAGCTGGGGTTTCAGGCTGTGACCCAGCCACCAAAGCCACCTGCCTCCTCTTCCAGGGGAGCAGTGGGAGTGTCTGCAAGGACACCCAGGGTGTGCACACGGAACTCCTGTGCCTCCAGGAGCAGGCCAGGACACGGGATCAGGGACCAGTCCCCAGCATCTGAAGGTGCCTCAGTGGCGGAAGGGCCGCCCGACTGTGACTGCGCTGTCCCCAGCGTGAAGTCCAAGCTTTTCACAAGCTGGGTGGACCTCAGCCTGTCCTTCCTGCCGCCTCTCCCTTCACAGCACCCCCACCTCTGCCCTGAATCCCCCTCTGCTCAGACCCACTGGACTACATCCTCACAAAGCCATAGACATGCCCCGGGGCCTCTGCCTCTGTTCTGCCTGCCCCTGGAATGTTCTTCCCAGTGTTCTACCCAGTGACCTCCCAAACTCGGACCTAGCTAGACATGGGCTCTGTGAAGCCTCTCTTGACCCCTCCTGACAGCCAAGGGGACCCTCCTCCGCGTATATCCCTCTGGCCGGGCACTCAGTTCCCGGGAATCAGAGTTTCTGCTGATTTGTTTAGAAGATCAGATACTCTGGCCCTTGGTTCTCCCACCATGCTGAGGAGTGAGCCTGGGGACCCCACCCTGGTGGGCACGGAATGGGAACCCCCCCACAAGCTGCGGCCAGATGACTCGAAGCCAGAGCAGAACAGGGTTCCAAGTCGATGAGAGACAGACCTTGTACCAGCCTGCCCACCCCGCTCCCTGACCCTGCTAGTCTCTTGGGATCCGAGACGCTGACCTTCCCTGCTCAGCTCAGGGCTCCGAGGACTCTACTTGCTATAGACCTGTCCAGCTGAATAAACCCAAGGTGCTGTTACAGCTAAGGGGAGTGCGGAGGGGGCAGTCTGGGTATCAGAGCAAGAACCCTCTGGGGCCCAAGGCAGAGTGGTCAACCTGGAACCATCAGGGAACACGAGGGAATTTGGGACAAACCAGGCTGCTGCATGGTAGAGAAACCCGAGCTGAACAAGAGGAGCTGGACTGACTGGGCTGTGGTTGGGGAACCAATGAACTTTGTCCACCTGATTCACATCGGCCTTGGAGAGACGAGAGCTGGAGATGGACTTGCCGTGATAGGTGCATCTCAGGAGCAGATGAGATTGAGGGAAGCCGAGACAGGCTGGGGAGCAATTCTAGGGGCTGGTAGCTACAATAGGAATGGATCTGCTGTGGGTCCAGCCTTCATTCTGTCCAACCCAGGAGAGATGCTGCCCACACCGGTTTCCCTCCTAGAATCAGTGAGCCCAGGGCCCTTTTCATTATCTAATTGTGCCTCCAAAGGCTTGGGGGCTAGACTCCCCCTACTGCCTCTGACTGTAGCCCTTTCCAAAGATGGGGGTCAAGGCTGCAGGACTAACCAAGTAACTGCTGGTTGGCCTGAAAAGCTCAGCTGAAACCCTGGACACTCTCAGATCTGAGATAGGAGATTTCTGGGAACCTGGAATGACTTCCCTTCTCTGAGTGACGGACTAGGTGCCATATGTTTTGAAACTCTTAACCTGGAGCTCCTTAAATGCAGTGGGTGGGTGAGATGACCAGAGTTGAAGCCAGCTTTGCTGAGACACTCCCTACCTCCCTGCCCTTCTCTTTCTTCCTGGAATGAACTGAAACAAATGTCTGGTGGCAGCTGGGAGGGTAACCACTGGCTAGTCTACTCTTTTTTTTAGACCTGAGATCATGGACCCTCAGTGTCTCACTGCCAATACCAGGATCCTTCTCAAAATCTTTCTTTTTTTAAATGAATTAAAATTTTAATTTAATAAAAATAGATCAGAGATTCACTGTATCCTTTGATGGTTCTCCAGTGTCCAGAACGGAGCATAGAAGACGCTCAGTAACTATTTGTTGAGTAGGTGAATGAGGGATCTCCCTGCTAATGGGTGAGACGGCCGAGGCCAACATGCCACTTACCTTGGTGCAATCTCCCCTTGCTGCTAGTGCCAACTATCACCCTGCCCACACGGGAGGTGCCAGAGAGCTCCTGCAGGGCTGCGCCTGGCTACAGCCACCCTGCTGGCTCAGTCTCTCAAGGCTCTGTCCTGCTCTGCCCCAGTCCCTGGCTTGGAGGCAAGCCCTCCTGGGAAGGGTGCCCACCAGCGAGACACTGCCAAGGCCAAAGCTGATGTCTCCCCAGAGCTGGATCCCAAGATTGACCCTTTATCTAGAGTTTCACTGACCTGAGTCAAATCTTGTAAGTCCACCCGTCTCTGCTCCCCCTCTGCCCAGAAACCCCACAGCTTTGAGAGACATGCCCCCTCCCAATCTCAGTCACATCTCTCCAGCCCTGGGCCACCGAGACCAGTGGGGTCCTGTGTCTTTAACAAAAAGTGAATGTAATAAGTGAAAGTGATCTGGTAAAGAAAATGTCCCTCATTTATTTTCCAGGGGCCTTGACTCATCAATCTTCCCCCCAACCTGCTTTGTGCTCTGTTAGCTTTGCTTCCTGAAAGAATGGAATTTGGTTTTCTAATAGCATCTGTTGTATGCAGGGTGTCCCCAAACATCAGCAGTAATGAGTTGGAAGTGGCACAGTTGGACGCCTTCAGAAGCCAACACCAGATGTCAGGCCTCTGTGGGTCCCTCAGAGGATGCGGAGTTGGCAGGGGAGTGGCCAGAGAGCTGGGAAAGGGCTGGGTCCAGGGTCCACAACTCTTGGTCCCTGGGAGTCAGTCATCCAAAAGACATGAGACTGCCCGCTGTGTGCCAGGTCACTTATGGGCACTGGGAAGGCAGGGCCCTGCCCACATGGCACTGTCATGGCTGGTTACCCATGAAGGACAGAGTGGTAGTAGAGATCAGTGCCACCCTCACCACTCAGTCAGCTGGACCATCCCCTGAGAGGCAGCATGGCAAGAGATTTGGACTCAGACAGACCTGGGTGGCAGGGCTCAAGATCCTCAATTTTATTTTATTATTATTACTATTTGGGCCCTGCCTTGTGGCTTGCAGAATCTTAGTTATTGGACCAGGAAGCAAACCTGGGCCCCAGCAGGGAATGCACAGAGTCCTAACCACTGGTGTGCACGCGCGTGTGCTCAGTCGTGTCTGACTCTTTGTGACCCCATGGACTGTAGCCCACCAGGCTCCTCTGTCCATGAAATTTTCTAGGCAAGAATACTGGAGTGGGTTGTCATTTCCCACTCCAGGGGATCTTCTTGACCCACATCTCTTGCCTCTCCTACATTGGAAGGAGGATTCTTTACCACCGAGCCACCTGGGAAGCCCCGCTAACCACTGGACCTCTAAGGAATTCCCAGGCTCCTCAATTTTAAAATGAGGCAAACAAGCCTCATTGGGTGGCTTGAGGATGAAATAGGATGGCATGAATTTCCTGGCACCAAGTCCAGCACCCAGTGGGTGCTAAGTACCTATTAAACACCCCCTGACATCCCAGATCTGGGTGGTGCCCTGCCCTGGGGCTGGAAGTCATCTCCAAGGACTGCACGGCTGCTCCCCAGACTCTGGGTTCCTGTCCAGAGGCTTTGGCAGCTGCTGCCCTCTTGTGGGCAAGTGCCGGCACAGGCACCCCTGGGCTCCCGGGGCCCTTGATACAACGGAAAAGAAGCCCAGTGGAACCAAGGTTTCTGGCGACTTGAAAGTACTTCCTCAAACTCCACCCGCCTCTATGCCCTCCCCTAAGTGTTGTTCTCCAGGAAAACCATTCCATTGGCCAGGCCGGGTCCAGCAGGGGAGAGGGTTAACTCACAGCTGGCCTTGCCCTGTGCCTGGGGGCTGCCATCCCCACCAGCCCATGTACAGTCAAAGCTATGGTTTTTCCAGTAGCCGTGTGTGGATGTGAGAGCTGGACTATAAAGAAAGCTGAGCACCGAAGAATTGATGCTTTTGAACTGTGATGTTAGAGAAGACTCTTGAGAGTCCCTTGGACTGCAAGGAGATCCAACTAGTCCATCCTAAAGGAAATCAGTCCTGGATGTTCACTGGTAGGACTGATGTTGAAGGTGAAACTCCAATACTTTGGCCACCTGATGCGAAGAACTGACTCATTTGAAAAGACCCTGATGCTGGGAAAGATTGAGGGCAGGAGAAGAAGGGGACGACAGAGGATGAGATGGTTGGATGGCATCACCGACTCAATGGACATGAGTTTGAGTAAGCTACGGGAGTTGGTGATGGACAGGGAAGCCTGGCGTGCTTCCATGGGGTCACAAAGAGTCAGACATGACTGAGCGACTGAACAAAAACCAACCCACAGAAGAGCCTCTCTGAATCCTCCTTACAGGTGAGGAAACTTGGCCCCGCAGGTGAGGGTTCCTGTCCCTAATGAATCTGCAGAGGTGGCCTTCCAACAGGACCATGAAAGAAACAGGGAGGGCTGAACTGGGTAGTTTTCTGTTTCGTGACGACTGGAGACATTTCAGAAAGCAGGTCGGATAAGAGGGAGGGTGGGATAGGGGTGGCCTCTGGCCTCCCTCGCATCTCCTTCTCCCAGTGCTCGGCCTGGAAGTGCTCCCGGGCTCCTCCGGGCTAGGCGGGACGCGGAGGCCCGGTTTCGTTCGAGGAGAGGAGAGAGAAAGAAGGAGACCCCGCCGGATGGCAGGGAGGTGTGTGGGGAGCAGGGGCCCCGGCGCGCCTCCCTCCCTGACCCGCGAGCCCGCTCCCCCGCCCGCCCCGCCCCGGCGCCCAGGCCCGGCCCCGGCCCCGCCTGCTCCCGCGCCGCCGCGGCTCCGCGTCCGCGGCCACCCCGCCCGG
>ML660197.1:4525490-4902805 GCA_007570785.1 Antilocapra americana
CTGCTCGCCGCCGCCGCGGCCGCCGCCGCTGCCCGGGCCTTCGCCCGCTACACCGAGGCCCAGGCGGCCGCGAGACAGGTCCGAGTCGGAGGGGAGGGCGGCGGCCGGCCGGGACATTCGGGTGGGCCGGGGGCTGGTGGGGGACGGGGCGGAGATCGGAGGGGTCGGGGCCGGAGGGCCGGGAGGGCGGCCAGGAAGGAAGACCCGGGGCTCCAGAGATCGGGCGGGCTAGGAAGGACTGATGCGGGGGTGAGCAGACTGGCCCCGAGTGAGGCCGGGGCTGGGACAGCCTCCTAGGGGAGCGGGCGGATGGGTGACTAGCACGGTTCACCGCGGACAAAGCCCTGAGTGAGGCTGGGACCCGAGCGTCCGGGCGGGCGGGGCGGGGACGCTGGGCCGGTGGGGAGGGGAGACCAGGAAGAACGATGGCTGGACCAAGAGGGTGACTCTAGATGGATCCGGATGCAAAGCGGGCACTGGGAGAGAGGACGGCGGACGAAGGCTCGGAGTGTAGCAGGGACCGAGAGGGATGGGAACGGGGGAACCTGGGCTCTGGGGCGGGCAGAAGTGGCATTTGGACAGATGGTTGGGAGATGGATGGGCTGAAAGAACTCAGGATAGTGGAGGCTGGAGCAGTTTGGGATACGAGTTGGGTATCCGGTTGCTCAACCCAGCGCCTCCTCCCAAGCAGGTTTCAGCACTGAAAACCCTGGGGACAGAAGGCCTTTTCCTCTTCTCCTCCCTGGACACTGACCGGGACATGTACATCAGCCCCGAGGAGTTCAAGCCCATCGCTGAGAAGCTGACAGGTACGGGGCGGGGTGGGGGGGGCGGCTGGGGACCCTGGACGTAGGAACTGGGGCACCGCCCTCCGGTCTTGCTCTGTGTCTGCTCTGAGCAGGAGGACTGCCTGGAGTAGGAGGGGGCTGCCCTGGGCTTCAGAGATACTTTCTAGCTGGTGGTTTGGGCAAGCTGCCTCACCATGAGTACGCATGCACGCACGCACGCACGCACATCCGCAAGCCTATTCTCACCGGTGAATATTACAAGCTAACATTCTCTGACGCTTTCTCAGGAGCAGACACCGCTTTAAGCACCTTCTGAGTTATCTGCTAGCAGTGCCTGTGAGATGGATGCTGACCTGATCCTCGTGTGTCTAGTTTGAGAGACTGGGGAGCAGGAAGGCTCTCCAACCTGCCCTAGATGGAAAGGTGAAGGGTGAGGATTAGGGAGCTTCTGTCTTCAGGTCCTGCACCAACTGATTTGAGGAGTAGAGAAAACGTCCACAAAGTGGCCAGTATGCAGTAGATAGTCAATGGCGTGGTATGTGTGCTCAGTCGTGTCCGACTCTTTGCAACCCTGTGGACTGTAGCCCGCCAGGTTCCCCTCTCCATGGAATTTTCCAGGCAAGCATACTGGAGTGGGTTGCCATTTCCTACTCCAGGGCATCTTCCCGACCCAGGGATTGAACTCAAGTCTCCTTCGTCTCCTGCATTGGCAGGCAGATTCTTTACCACTGCACCCCCTGAGAAGCCTGGATAATCAATAGACAAGAGCTATTACTATTACTACTAAATATTAAACTTACCTGGGGAGCTGTCAGGTTCCTACCCTACTTTGTCACCCCTTTTTTGCCTGGTTGTAATTTGATTTTGGTTGTAAAGATGAGCTGAAGCATTCTAATGAATTATAAAATGTCTCTCCCATCGCTCCATCACTGCCCTAATCTCTGTGTCCATATTTTGTGATGTTTCTTGAACTTCTGATCTTGGGCATCTACTTGTTACCCAGATTGCCTGGTGTAAGTAGGTCAATAGATGGGAAAGACAGAAAGAGACGCCAGCTGCTCTCAGGCAAGTGAGCACCCGAGATCTGAGATGGGCTTTCTGTGTCTCAGGATTGGATTGGGTAGATCAGTCTAGTCCCGGCCTGGTGGCCTGCGGTCCGGCTGGAGGAGAAGAGTCAGTTGAAAAATGCTAATTTGCTTGAGCAGACGTGTTGGTGCCTCCCAGGGGCAGTCAGGTTCTGTCATGAAAGCAGATGGGTAAGTACCCAGGTCAGCCCCGAGTGGATTTGCTTTGACTTCGTATTTTGCACGCACTTCTCTGAGCAGCCACACAGCCACCTCCTTGTCCTTTTTTGTGTCTAGAGAGCCAGAGTTCCCTCATAATGACATGTTGGCCAAGCTTGCTGGGCTTGGGGATGCTTTTAATTTTTTCACACAAACCTTTTTCTCCATTGGAGGAAAATAATCTCTCCCTCCATTACCACCTAAGCCACTGTGAGTACAAAACTGGACCAAGTTGTTGGGAGGACAAAAATTAAAAACAAAAAGAAACACCGATCTAAGCAGGAAATAGAGGCAAACAGTCCTCTCTAGGTGGTACAGTTATGTATGCCTAATTTTCTGCTTTGTAACTTAACATTTTTACAAATTGTCTATAGTGAGCAAAGTTTACTTTTAAGTCAGAAAATACAACTTTTTATTTAAAAACCAAGGAGCCGCAAAATGCAGGGCATTATTATTCAGAATTATCTGTGATAACAGTAAAGTGATTGGATAAGCAAACAGACCAGTAACCCTACATATTCCTGTTGTTGTTTTTTTTTTTTTAATTTTCTTTACTTTATTGTGTTGGGTTTGCCATACATTGACATGAAACCGCCATGGGTCTACACATGCTCCCCCTCCAGAACCCCCCTCCCTCCTCCCTCCTGACTCCCTCCCCCTGGGACATCCCAGCGCACCAGCCCCGAGCATCAACCCTGGTCTGGCGATTAATTTCACACATGACAATTAACATGTTTCAATGTCATTCTCCCATATCATCCCACCCTTGCCCTCTTCCACAGAGTCCACAAGTCTGTTCTATACATCTGCGTTCCGTTTGCTGTCTCGCATGCAGGGTTCTCGTTACCATCTTTCTAAATTCCATATATATGCGTTAGTATACTGTATTGTTGTTTTTCCTTCTGGCTTACTTCACTCTGGATAATAGGCTCCAGTTCTATCCACCTGAGTAGAACTGATTCAAATGAATTTTTTTTAATGCCAAGTAGTATTCCATTGTGTATATGTAGCACAGCTTTCTTATCCATTCGTCAGTTGATGAGCATCTAGGTTGCTTCCATGTCCTGGCTATTGTAAACAATGCGGCGATGAACATTGGGGTACACGTGCCTCTTTCAATTCTGGTTTCCTCGGTGTGTATGCCCAGCAGTGGGATTGCTGGGTCATATGGCAGGTCTATTTGCAGTTTTTTAAGGAATCTCCACACTGTTTTCCATAGTGGCTGTACTAGTTTGCATTCCCACCAACAGTGTAAGAGGGTTCCCTTTTCTCCACATCCTCTCCAGCATTTATTGCTTGTAGATTTTTGGATTGCAGCCATTCTGACTGGTGTAAAGTGGTACCTCACTGTGGTTTTGATTTGCATTTCTCTGATAATGAGTGACGTTGAGCATCTTACATATTCCTGTTGTTCCCTTCCTCTGAGGTTTCCAGATCGCTGTTTTGAAATTTTGTTGCCTTGACTTAGAAATGTAAGAAGTAACTGGGATGCTTTAGAACAGGGGTTTCCATCAGAAGCCACTGGGAGTGGGGGGTCGGGTGCTAATCAAAAGCACACTTTCTCCAGGTTCTAGCCCCTGAAGATTGACTCGGTAGGTCTGATTCAGGGGGTTCTGGGCATCATTAGTTTAAAAAGGCATCCTGGTGATTGCAATGACTCCTGAGTAAGCACTCCTTTGAATGTACCCATCCAGTCTATCGGTCTGTTGACAAATGCCAAGCAATGGTCTCTGCCCCCAAGAGAGCAGTCGTGGCAATACCCACCCATTCTTCATTCCGTTATCTGGGTTGTGGGGCCCCGCCCTGCTATTAGTCACCCCCACTTAAGCCTTCATCCTGACTCCCTCCACCCTTGAAAGACTACAGACTTGGCAGGTCTCTGAGCAGGAAGAGATCCAATGAATCAAGTTCAGCTACTGTCAGTCCAGTCCCTCCTTATACCGATGGGGAAACGGACCACCCAGGAAATCAGGGAGAAGCAGATCTCCTCACTTCAGGACCAACGCTCTTTCTGTGACACCCAAAATTGCCTGATTCCATGTTCCCTGACCTCTCTGAGCAGCCTTGCTTCTCCGTGAGACCCAGGACCGGACATGCGTAGTAGCATGGGCTTCATCTCTCATGTAGGAAACCCGGAAGGGCTGAGGGATTTGCCCCAAACGGTCCAGGAAGTAGAGCTGACCTCGCCCCAGAGATGGGCTCAGGGAAGGGGACCAGCCAGCCTGGCCTGATAGAAGGAGCACACGTTAGAGTCAGAATTAGGTTTGGGCCCTAGCCCTGTGGATCCCCAACCCTGAAACCATTGGTAATAGTCATACAGCTGACGTTCATTACGGTTTACTCTGTACCAGGCGTGATACAGACACCACGTGAATTACCTCATTTTATCCTCATAACAAGCCACTGGGCCAACCATCACACAGCTGGTGAGGGGTGGGGCTTCTACTTGAACCCAGGTCATCTGGTTCCTAAGCCTTTGAGGAAACTTTGGAGATCTTAATGTCCCCAGAAGAGAGTTGTAGTTGATTGTAGATTTAGGGTACAAGAGGCCCATGTTTGAATCCTGATTCATACACGGTCTAGCTGTGTGTCCTTGGGAAAGTGACTTCAACTCTCTGAGCCTCCAGTTTCTCATTTATAAAATGGAATTGATAATACTGCCTCACATACTACTGTGAAACTAAAACGTGATATATATAGGAGAAATTGTATATGCGGGATAAACTATGTTGTATACATTATAGGTACACTTTGTGTATCATATTGGGTTGGCCCAAAAGTTCGTTCAGGTTTTCCTGTAAGATATTCAGGGCTAGCCCAATACATATACAACTTATTTGTATATGTTTGATAAACGATGTGATCTATATTGTTACTTTGGTGATTGTTAGCTGTTACAACCTCCTACCCCCATCCCTCCCAAGCCTGGCTCCCTTAGTCACTGGCCCATGCGGACATCTTAGGAAGTAAGGCCCTGCCGTCTAAGGCAGGATCCCTCTCCAGCGGCCTGTGTCTCATAGGGTCGACTCCTACTGCCAGCTACGAGGAGGAGGAGCTGCCCCCTGACCCCAGCGAGGAGACTCTCACCATCGAAGCCCGATTCCAGCCTCTGCTCCCAGAGTCCATGACCAAGAGCAAAGATGGGTTCCTAGGGGTAAGTTGGGGTGGGAGGGGCAGGGGGCCTCCCAGAGGCAGGACCAGAGACAGGGGGGCCCATCTGTGTGTACCCGCCTCCTGGGAATGGTCTGTGCTCTGCTCATCTTTCCTCCCTTCCATCCCCCCCTTATCCAGTGCCCTCTGTGCACCCAGTATGCCAGGCCCTGTCCCCACTGTCCAGGCCCTCGGTCTGGGTAGGGGAGCTAGGAGGGATAAGCATGAACCTGTGACCCAGATGGCTCCCTGGAGGGAATGACATCCGACAGCAGCTGCAGGCGAGGAGGGCTCAGGCCGGTGTCAACAGGGTAGGGAGGATCTGGCTCGAGGAAACAGCCGGTGTGCTAGAGACCATGCCGATGCAGCCACCTTGCTCACAGTCATTACTTTCTACTGGTCAGTCTTCCACTCCAAGGCTGCGATTTCCTCAGGCAAGGCCTGTGACACATTTGTGCATCCCCAGGCCCCTAGCACAGTACCTGGCCCCTGACAGGTGCTCTCTTGAGCTCCGACAAACTGGACCTGAAGTTTAGTCCCCGGCAGGGGCTCTGGGGTGGGGAATGACCCTGACAAGTGCCATCCTGACCAGCCCCACCCGGACCCAAGGCCCTGTGGACAAGGTCTCAAGCCCTCCCGGGATCTGGCATCACCCGGCCCTGCCTTTGCTCTCGGCTGTCCACGACTCCAGATGTCCAGGCTTTTCTCCACCTGTGAGCCATCTCACATGCTGGTCCCTCGGCCAAGAACACCTTTTCCCTTTGCCTCGCCCACACCTACTCAGCCTTTCCATCTCAGCTGAACCATCACTTCAGCACAAACAAAGGCCTAAAGGCAGGAGATGCCTGGCAGGACCCCGAGGGCAGAGAGAGGGGGTGGCTGCACCCTGGGCACAGGGGAGACATGTGCAGGGCCATCCCCGTCAGTGGGCCTGGAAGAGAAGTTGCCTGATGGCCCGGGGCCTCAGCTGCCTGACCTTGGCCTTCATTCTGCAGCAGCCAGATACCATCGTGTGTTTTGAAATCGGAGACTTCCCTCATCAGATCTAGGCTTTCCGGCGGGCCGGCAGCTGGGGAGAAATGGGAGGGAAGAAGACCAGTTCCCAGGAGAGATGGGAAGACAGGAAGGGGTAGGGGAGGCCTTGGTGATGGAAATGAAGGACAGCCCTGGGGATGCTGGGAAGGGCAGAAAGGCAGGGCGTGGCTACTAAAGGGAGGGCCGTTGGGGTATCTCAGGCTTCTAGCTGGTGGCCAGGTGCATGGGGGACCCATCGCCTGATGGGGGCTGGAGGAGCGGAGCGGGTCTGGTAGGGAGGATATGGGGTCAGTTTGCACTGCTGGAGTTGAGGTCCCTGAGATGGTCCAGAGGGAGAGTCCAGTAAGGTCTAGGTGGAGAAGGTCTGCTGGGTGGTGGGCTGGAGTGGTGTCTGAGTGCATGAGTCCCCCCCATTGAGCAGGGAGAACAGGGCGGGGCAGATGCAGGGCCCCCTGCACCGATGGGGAGGTGGGGTCCGGAAGGCACTCCAGCCCTGCCTCCCTAGCTCAGGCCCCCCTGCACCGACGGGGAGGTAGGGTCCAGAAGGCACCCTAGCCCTGCCTCCCTAGCTCAGGCCCCCCTGCACCAACGGGGAGGTGGGGTCCAGAAGGCACCCCAGCCCTGCCTCCCTAGCTCAGGGCCACCTGCACCGATGGGGAGGTTGGGTCCAGAAGGCACCCCAGCCCCGCCTCCCTAGCTTAGGCCCCCCTTGCAGGCCAATCCCCAAGAGCTCCTCAGCCTGTGAGCAGGATCAACAGGCAGACAGGCTCCTCCTGGCCCCGCTCAGCCAGCCCTCCTTTGAGAAGCCCCTTGCCCACCTCAGCTTGTGCATAAGCCAGCAGACCATAAGCTGGGTGCCCCTGCCCTGCCCTGGGCTTCCTCACCCCCTCCACCTGCCTTGTTTTCTGTTCCCTAAACCCCCCCTCCAAGTCTCACTGAGCCCAGGTCCCCTCCCCAGGGAGGTGGAGGAGGGGACCTGTCAAAGGAGGGACAGCTCTCTGGCAGCTGAGGACCCCTGCGCGGGGCCGGGCACTCACTGTCTTGGCAGCTGCCGTTGGCGACCTGTAAGCGCAGGGAAGAGCCACTGAAGGTGCGGCTCTGACCCGGGGCCCGCCTGGGCCAGGGCCTCCTGCTCTTGGCCGGCACGGCATCTGACCCTCTTCCTCTCCTGCCCGTCACTCACCCGACAGCACTGGGGAGGATTACCGATGAGGAAACGGTTCGAGGAGGCCTTGTGCCCAGGTGCCCAGCCAGCACAGCCCAGGCTAGGCTTGAAGCAGGGGTGCCCTTCCTCCCCTCCTCTATGGTCTCATCCTGCCCTTGACCCTAGAGGTTTCACCCAAAGGTAGCTGCTGCTCCCTCCACAGACTCCTGAATTCTTGTCACCCAGGATGTTAGCTGCAGGGAGGCGACTTGGAGGGGGGCTTAGAGAGCAGGAAGCAGGGCAGGTGGAGGGGGTGAGGAAGCCCAGGGCGGGGTGGGGGCACCCGGGGTTGGTCTGCTGGCTTAGGCACAAGAGGGAAGGGGGACCTGGGCTTGGAGGGCGGGAAGAGGTGGTCAGGGCCTACCACACAGAGCCTCCCTTCCAGTCCTAGGTGACCCCTCCTACTGCCTCGATTCCCCAGTCCTCGCAAGAGACGTCTGGCCTGGGCTGGACCCAAGGGGCCACACGGGCACTGCTTCCCAGACTTGGGGCTGGGGGAGGCAAAGTGAGCCTCCGCTCTGACGGAGGGTACCAGCCAGACCCACCCCGTCCTGACCAGAGCAGGCGCCTCCCAGTGCCCCTGTTTCCCTGGTTTGTGGGTTGGCTCAGGGCTCCAGGCAGCCTGGGAGGTTCTCAGTGCCCCAGAGCGATGATGGTCCCCCCGCCCCAGGTCTCCCGCTTGGCCCTGTCCGGCCTCCGCAACTGGACGACGGCAGCCTCGCCGAGCGCCGTGTTTGCTGCCCGCCACTTCCGGCCCTTCCTCCCGCCCCGGGGCCACGTGGAGCTGGGCGAGCCCTGGTGGATCATCCCCAGTGAGCTGAGCGTCTTCACCGGCTACCTGTCCAACAACCGCTTCTACCCACCTACGCCCAAGGGCAAGGAGGTGAGGGCAGCCCCGGGGCCCCACACCCCAGCCCTGCACCTGGACCCCAAGGCCACCAGCCTGCCCCCCACTGCGCTCCTGCCTGCGTCTGGCCCCACCCCTGGCCCAGGGCTGACACCCAGGGCAGCTGGGCCCCACAAGCCAACCCCGGGTCTCCCTGCCCTCCCCACAGGTCATCATCCACCGGCTTCTGAGCATGTTCCACCCGCGGCCCTTCGTAAAGACCCGCTTTGCCCCTCAGGGGGCCGTGGCCTGCCTGACCGCCATCAGCGACTTCTATTACACCGTGATGTTCCGGTGAGGGGTCCTGGCAGCCCCGTCCCTGCTTTCACCTGGGCCTGGGACTCTAGGGCAGCACGGAAGGGTACAGCCCCTGCCTCGAAACCTGCCCCCCACCATCACTCACCACCCTGCGGGCCTGGGCAAGCAGCTTTGTTCTCTGAGCCTCACGTTCCTCTTCGTGCACCAGGGAGGGGGTGACTTCCTCCAGGAGGAAGGAAAAAAGGTGCTGAGTGTGCTTTAGCACGGGGCTGATGGCCGTGACTGTCATCCACATGGAAGGGGGCACATAAGAGCTGTGACACTTGGTCCACACACCCCCTGGAGAGGTTGTGAGAGCTCAGAGGAGGGTCAGCTAAGGCTTCCAGGGAAGGTGATTGGGAAACTGGACCCTGAAGGCGGGGCAGCGCCTTGAGGGCCTCCCCTCTCCCTGCCCCACACACTCCTCCACCCTCCACCCAGCCCTCTGCCCCACCCAGAGTCTGGCCGTCTGGCAGGCCCTGCGTGGGTTCCAGGTTTTGGGGCAGAAGGGGGCGGTCAGGAAAGCTCTGCTCAGCAAGGGGACCTGCTCCCACCTGGGCCCTTTCCCTCCAGCATCCACGCCGAGTTCCAGCTCAGCGAGCCCCCCGACTTCCCCTTCTGGTTCTCCCCTGGCCAGTTCACTGGCCACGTCATCCTCTCCAAAGATGCCACCCACGTTCGTGACTTCCGGCTCTTCGTGCCCAACCACAGGTGAGAGCCTCCGTCCCACCCCAGCATCCTGCTTCCCTGTGCCCCCTGCCAGCTCCCAGGGCTCAGCCCCCCTCAGAGCTCTCCCCAGAGCCCCTTCTTTTGGGAGGCACCTGGAGGTGACCTCAGAGGAGGCAGTATGAGGTGGTTGGGGGTGGGGAGGTGGTCATTCCATCATCCCAGGCAGCACCTGGGACATGCTTATGGGATAATGGAGTGACCAGCCAGCTCTGTGCTGGGACACAAGGCAGCAGCCCGCAGCCCCTCCCTGAAGCTGGAGGCCCCCCACCCCCCGCTCATCCTGCTGACAGACCCGTGACCACACTTTGCCCTGGCACCTTAGGGAAAGGCTGGCAGGTGGGCAGGGACCCAACTGGTGGGGGTACAGAAAGTCTTCCCAAAGGAAGGGACATCTGTGCAGCGACCTGGGGGCTGAGGACAGTTTAGCTGGGCAGAGGGAACAGCACATGCAGAAACCTAAGGGGCAGGCCCTCCTCGCCTGCAGTTGCTACCCCAGACCCTGGGTGGGGACCAGGGAGCGGCTTCTGGAAGGGCTTGGTGCCAGCCACCTGCCTACCTGCCTGCCTGCTCCACCTACTCAGGGTCAGCCTCTTGTCAGGGGAACTGGGGACGCAGAGAGCCTTTGCAGCTTTGTCCCAGATAGCAAGCTGCCGCTCAGGGGGCCTGTGACTCTGTACCAGGATGGTACCGGCTGGAAGCCAAATGGCCCAGAGCTAAGTCTCAGCTGTGGCACCAGTGGCTGTGGGCAAGGCCCTGGCCCCCTCCAGGCCTCAGTTTCCTCATCTGCTAGATGGGAGGCTGGATCCTAGGAAGGAGTGAGAGGATCACTGGGACAGCCTGGGAAGAGAACCCAGGACCAGGAGCAACCTGCCAGGTTACCAAGGGCAATGAGGGGTCCAGGGGCTCCAGCTCCACGGGAAAAGGATGAGGAAGGGCAAGCCCTCCTCCTCAACCTTGCTCAGCAAGCAAGTCCCTGTGCTGCGGGGGCTCAGCCAAGGGGTGGAGGTGGGGTCTTGGATTGGATGAAACAGGAGTGGGGCTCCTGACCCTGCGTCCCAGGCCTGTGTCTGAGCTCACCCTGCCTGTTCCACTGGCCCAAGGTGGTTGGTAGCCTGTCCTGGGGCGCCCTCATGTGGCGGATCTGCAGGTTGCACATGATCAGGCCAGACTTCCCACTGGAGGCAGTGGGGGAGGCCCGCAGCGAGAAGACAGTGCCCGTGTTTCACTCCTGCCCCTCTGGGGAAGGTGCTGGGGAGGCACCGATGACCGCTGTCTCTAAGAGTCATGGGTCATGGGCAGTGCATGAGCCGTGGATGTGGAAGCCCTTTGTAAACTGTAAAGGCCTGGGTTGGTGGAGGGTGGTGTGGTCCTAGTGCCTTTAGAAGAGGCAGCCTGGAGATAGAAAAGGTCCAGGCTCTGCCATCAGCATCCCAGTGGCTCTGAGACCTTGGGTTCACTCTGCTGAGTCTCAGCGGCCTCATCTATAAAACGGGGCCAGTGGTGGGCTTTCGGTGAGATAAAGTCTGATGTCTGATCGATGGGCTTTATGATGGTGTTGGTGCTGGCCGCCCTCTCCCCTGTCCCCAGGTCTCTGAATGTGGACATGGAGTGGCTGTACGGGGCCAGCGAGAGCAGCAGCATGGAGGTGGACATTGGCTACATACCCCAGGTGAGCACCCAAGTGGTCCCTTTACATGGTTAGTCATAGTCACTGTCCGACTCTTTGTGACCCCACGGACTGTAGCCGCCAGGCTCCTCTGTCCATGGGATTTCCCAGGCAAGAATACTGGAGTGGGTTGCCATTTCCTCTTCAGGAGATCTACCAGACCCAGGAATCGAACCCGGGTCTCCTGCATCTCCTGCATTGGCAAGCGGGTTCTTTATCACTGAGCCACCTGGGAAGCTCCAGGTTGAAGGTGGGGCTTGGTGGCAAGGCCCTGCCACAGGGTCTCTCAGCCTGGCTGCAGGGAGACCCAGCTGGCTAGGAGCCTCAGACAGGGAATGACAGAGCTCCTGGCAGGCAAAGCAGGCTCCTGGGAAGACAAGTATTCCTGCACGCAGAGGCCAGCATCTGCCGTGGGCCCTCAGCCAGCTTCCCACGGTGGAGCCCTGGCTGGACAATGGGCTCTGTCTCGGACTCACTGCACAGCTTTGACCGGGCCCTGCCCTTCCCTGGGCCTGTCTCCTCACCTCTGCGATGAGTGGCGTATCTCTGAGGGTCTCTTGGGACCCCTGGAGGACTCTTGCCCCTCACTGAGACATCCCTCACTGACCCCTGGCCCAGATGGAGCTGGAGGCGCTGGGCCCCTCGGTGCCCTCCGTGATCCTCGATGAGGATGGCAACCTGATCGACAGCCGCCTGCCCTCAGGGGAGCCCCTCCAGTTTGTGTTTGAGGAGATCAAGTGGCAGCAGGAGCTGAGCTGGGAGGAGGCAGCCCGGCGCCTGGAGGTGGCCATGTACCCCTTCAAGAAGGTGAGGCGGAACAGTGGGCAGGGGCAGGCTCCGTGGGGCTGGGACTAGAGCTGAGGAGCAGCAGGTGGCCATGGGCACCATGCAGGGCTTGTGGCTGAGGCTACCTCCCTGTGGAGCTCAGCGTGGGCTGGGGAGCCTACCTCCTCCTTCAGAACTTGCAAGAGCCATCCCCTGGCTCAGCATCACACACATAGGACAAACATACATGCATACGAACACACATATCCATACATGTGCATACACACACACACACACCTACATCCACTACAGACACACACATACCTACACGCACATCACACTCTCAGCCCCTGCAGTGGGACCGTGGCCACACACAACAGCTCCTCTCTGTCCCGACTTGGCCCCAGGTCACCTACCTGCCCTTCACTGAGGCCTTTGACCAAGCCAAGGCCAAGAACAAGCTGGTGCACTCGATCCTGCTGTGGGGGGCCCTGGACGACCAGTCGTGCTGAGGTGAGGGGACCCCGCCAGGCCGAGGAGAGGGCGGGAGGGCGTCATCCTCGTGGGCGCAGGGGGCTGAGGCCGCGGGACTCACCGTCAGAGCCTGAGGTTGCTTGAGGACAGCGCGGGGCAGGGAGGTGGGTGAGGGCTCGGGGGTTCTGTGCTGAGCTCCAGGGAAGCTGCTGGACTCAGGAGGAGCCCAGCTCTGCCATCTTCAGCCAGGAGGCTGTGGCCAAGTGATTTTCCTTCCCAGACCTCAGTTTTCTCAGCAGTAAGAGGATAACATACCTCCCACCGTTGTGAAAACAGATGTGAAAGTGCCCACACACGTTGCACACAAGTGAGAGGAAAATAGTGCCAAAGCCTGGGCACTTTTCACTTACTCAGAAAATACACCAAAGACCCCTGGGGTGCAAAGTTCTTTGGGTGCCTTACGGGGGTACAAAGAGGAGCAAACAGCGCCCCTGCCCTCGTCCAGCCAATCGACAGACATCATGGGTACCTCCTGTGCCTAGCCGTAGGCTCGATGCTGGGTGTCCTGCATGGAGGAAGTCAGAGGCGGTCCCTGGGCTCAGGGAGCACAGAGTGTGTGCAGAAGGCAGACACTACAAGCGTGCAAGTTTACACAAGGCAAGATCCAGAGTGGCACGAGTGTGTAACTGGGGGGTCAGGGAAGGCTTATTTGAAAGAGTGACACAAGGTGAGACTCTTAAGGATGATTAAGAGTTTGTCAAGGGGCAGGAGGAAGTGTTTTAGATAAATAGAAGGGTAGTCTGTGCAAAGGCCCTGGGGCAGCGTTTAGTGGATTTAAGAAGCTGTCTGTCTGCAAGCCCCTGGGCCAGGTGGGGCCCAGGATGCCAGTATGTTACTGATGTTAATTACAGCTACCAGGTATTCAGTACCTCTTTTGTGGCACTGTTTGAGTCACTGTTATTTCACTTGGGTGCACAGAGTATTCTGTAGTCCCTGAGGTTTACTGCTGATTGAAAACCCAGTGGGACATGTAGGGTGCCTGATCTTGCTTCTCCCTGAACAGGTTCGGGGCGGACTCTCCGGGAGACCGTCCTGGAAAGTTCGCCCATCCTCGCCCTCCTCAATGAGAGCTTCATCAGCACCTGGTCCCTGGTGAAGGAGCTGGAGGACCTGCAGGTGAGCGCCAGGTGGGTGGGAAGAGCCCCATGGGAGCCCCTGGGACAGTGGAACCCAGGCGCCAGGAGCATGCCCACCTGTCCCTGCAGAACAACCAGGAGAACCCATCCCACCAGAAGCTGGCCGGCCTGCACCTGGAGAAGTACAGCTTCCCCGTGGAGATGATGATCTGCCTGCCCAATGGCACCGTGGTAGGTCCCCGCCACCCGGCCTCAGCCGTGGGCAGAGGAAGCAGCGAGCCAGGGCCATGGCTTACAGACCTCATCATCCCGGTCTGGCTCGGCCACCTCCTGGCTGGTCTCTTAGCAGTCCCCTGATGTCTCCTCGGCCTGCCTGCAGGTGTCAGGACCTTCCCTCAGAATGGGGACCTCAGCACTCTGGGGCATAGTGGGCAGCAGCAGGCAGGCACAGTCCAACAGCAGAGTGGACAGGAATGTGACCCAGAAGGGAAGGCTCTCCTCAGACCATTGCAGCCAGCCCTGGGCTGCAAGGGATGAGGGATGGCAGGTGGCAAGCCTTGTGACAGCAGAAAGGACCTGACGCCACTCCAGGCCGAGGCAAGACCCTCCCTCTCCCTAAGGGCCCCTTACTCACATCCTCGAGTGGGATTCTCGCAGAAGGTTTGTGAGATTGATGATCACAAATGCTGATTTTTACAAACTGAGGCTCAGAAAGGTTCAGAGACTTGGCAAAAAGCTGCACAAGGAAGAAGCATAGCTGGCTCTGAAAACAGGCGCCCACCTGTGAGCCTCAGCATCACTTGCTCTTCTGACTGAAAGCTCTCCTTTCAGTCCTGGGGGAAGGACAGGGCAGGATTGAGGCAGGTCGGCAGGTGGGGAGCAAAGCAGGAGCGAGAGCTGGGTTGGCCCCAAGCATCAGTCACTCAGTCGTGTCTGACTCTGCGACCCCACAGACAGTAGCCCATCAGTCTCCTCTGTCCATGGGACCCTCTAGGCAAGGAGTGGGTTTCCACACCCTTCTCCAGGGGATCTTCCCAACCCAGGGATCAGACCGGGGCCTTCTGCATTGTAGGCAGATGCTTTACCAGCTGAACCACCAGGGAAGCTTCTGTCTCAGGCTCAGGGAAGGGAAGGCTTCGGGGTACCAACCAGCTCACACTGGTCCATGGACAACCCCCTTGCGGACCCAGCCCAGCAGGGCTCTGGGTGGTGGAGCTGGGCAGTCAGGACTCTGCCTGGGCTGTGGGTGCCCTGCATTCTCCTGCTCTCTCATTGATTTGTTTGTTCGTTTACCGGGCACCTGCCCTTGAGATGCTCACTAGCTGGAGTGGGAGGCAGATGGGGACACAGGCTGGGCATGCAGTTATTTTGACAGAAGTGAGTGTGGATTTCAGGGGTTATGGGAACAGTGGCAAGAGGGTCAAAGGGCACAGAGGCAGGGGGAGGTGATATTGAAAGGCCTTAGGTTTCACCTGGTGGGCAAGGTGTGGAGCCCTGGACACCACACCTCTCACAGGGCAGAGAGCCCTGTGAGCAGGGGAGGAGGGGGAACGGGTTCCAGCGGCTCTCATGGCTGCCCGGCCTGTCCGTCGTCTGCCCAGATGAGGAAAGTCAAGGTCACAGGGGGCACTGGTCCCCCCACCCCTGCTCTCCTCACCCAGCTCTTCTCCCAGGTCCACCACATCAACGCCAACTACTTCTTGGACATCACCTCCATGAAGCCCGAGGACATCGAGAACCACGTCTTCAGCTTCTCGGCCACCTTTGAAGACCCGTCCACGGCCACCTACATGCAGTTCCTGAAGGAGGGCCTCCGGCGTGGCCTGCCCCTCCTCCAGCCCTAGTGAGCCCGCCGGCCGGTGAGATAGCAGCTGGACAGGCCTCTCCTCCCGGGAGCTCCAGAGCAGCCTTCCCATGTGTCACGCACCCAGCCCTCCCGCTCCACCTCTCAGGCTGCCTGTGGGGACCGGGGTGAGCTAATGGCAGCCATCTGAGCTTTCCCTCGGAGGTGGGTGGACAGGGGGTCCTTGGCTGACCTTGCACGCTGGCTGCCACCATCAGTCTTTAACAACATTCCTGGCTCTGGAAGCTGCTTGGGACCCCGAAAGAGATGGCCTGGGGTCATCTCCCCGGACTTACCCCACTCAGGCATGTAGTCCCGGTCCTTGCAGGGCGAACAGGAAAGAATGGGTGCTAAAAAGACAGGGCCACCCCCTCTCCTTACCTTCACCGCTTCCAAAAGAGCCATCAAGAAGCCTTGTCCTGGGGTGGGGAGAGGCCACCACGGTAGCACTCCTGTTTGTCTGGAGCCTTCTTCCAGGCCAGAGGCCTGCCTGGCTGCCCCCCTGCACCTGGTGTCCACCCCACCAGCTGACATCAGCCTTCCAGAAGCTCTGGGCAGAACCCTCCTTTGGAAGGGGAAATCATACTGTACCCCTGCTGCTCTCCAGACCACTCAATCCAATCTGACGAAAGGACCCCAGAACCTATTTCAGGACTTCCTGGAGGCCTGCTCTCTGGGAGGTTTACTGTGAAGGAAGCTTCTGCCCTCAACAAGGAGTCCACTGAGGCCAAGGGCCTCAGCTTCCCCTACGGCCTACCCCAGCACGGGTCACAGTGAGACTCCCGGAGCCGGTGTCTGAAACACCCCCCCCCACCCCCCACCCCAGACCTCGGCTCCACAGAAACGTCCCCCAAAGGACGCAGCCTCCCCAGAGCAGGCGCTCTCCCAGCTGTCGGCAGCCCAGACCAGACTGTCGACCGCCGGGCAGCCACTGACTCTCCTTGGCCGCTCTGAGTCCACATCCCAAGCCATTGACCACGGCCAGTCTTTTTTTTTATATATACATGCAGAAAGCATTTTTATGTGAACTTTCTCACAGTTTATATGTATTTTTGATAGCCCCTGCACTGAGGAGAAAGAAGGGGGCGATGGTGTCCCCCCAGCAGCCGCCCCATGATGGCTGGATCTGAAAGCTTAGGTGGATCCAGCTTGATGTCTTTGCAGTTGCTCCAGTGGGAAGAAACATCCCCCTCTCTTCTTTCTTCTCAACCAGTTTTTTACAAATAGTCCCCAGAGGGTGTGTATACCCCCCAATTCTAACCTTTCTCTACTTGGGCCCATGAGGAGCCCTGGGCCTTTCACGAAGGCCCCGCCCCACCCCTACATATGCCCCTCCCCCGCCCCACTGGGGTCGAGGTGCTCTCTTTTCAGCCTGAAAGGGGAAGGAAGGCAAACATCTCCTCAGATGCACTCCCTGGCCTCCCACTTGCTGAGTTCCCCTGCACACCACTAGAGTTTCCACACTGAGCCTTTCTCACGGTCTTGTTCTCCATGTTGTTTCATGTATCACGATAATTGCTAGTTACTGAGAGCTTTCTCTATCTAAGGCACTCTGTTAAGATGACATGTATTTTCTCATTTACTCCTCGCAACAAAGGACACAGATGGATTGGCATCGTTCCCATTTTGTAGATGAAGGAACTGAGTCTAAGGAAAGCGAAGTGACTTGCCCAAGGTGACTCAGTGGTAGAGTTGACATTCAACCTGTGTCTTGATGGTGGGAGTGTTTTGTCTTGTCCCTCGCATCTCTCTCCCCTGCCTGTTTTCACTGAGGCAAAAAAGAAAGCCTTTCAAACCAAAATGTTGGGTTCCCCTGTCTTCTCTAGAGCAAGTGAGGCATGAACCAGCAAGCTTGGCCAGGTTTTTTGTGTCCCTCCTGGGAGGCAATGACTTCCCTGGTGGCTCAGATGGTAAAGTGTCTGACTACAATGTGGGAGACCCAGGTTCAATCCCTGGGTTTGGAAGAGCCTCTGGAGAAGGAAACAGCAACCCACTCCAGTACTCTTGCCTGGAAAATCCCATGGATGGAGGAGCGTGGTAGGCTACAGTCCATGGGGTTGCAAAGAGTCAGACACGACTGAGTGAATTCACTTCACTTCACTTGGGAGGCAGTGCTTTCATGCTGCTTAAAGGGAGAGAGGGCACTAAGCTGTCTCAGTGCTTCCAAGCATGGGTGGCAGTAGGCCATCCCACTAGCCACCTGGGGTCAGCAGACATTCAAGCTTCCCACCCAGAGGGTGAAGAAGACAAACGCTATGATGAAGGATCCTTATCCCATGGAAGGTGATGCTTGCACTTCTTGCATCCTCTCCTGATGCCTCTGCCTGACCCCGTCCTGTGCTCACAGACTCATGGTCGGGGAGGCCCCCAGCTGCCCTCTTGTCACCCCTTCTCCACTTCCCTCCTCTGTCCCCAGTGTGTCCTCTAATAAAATTGAAGAGATTAGGGTGGTTCTAAGTGCCTTTCCTTTGAGCCGGATGTTCTGTTTTTGTTCATCTCACTCTTCTGCTGGAGAGTTGATACTTTTGAATTAAGAGGCCCTTGGACCACTCAAATCCTAAAGGAGATCAAACCATTCAATCCTAAAGGAAACCAACCCTGAATATTCATTGGAAGGACTGATAGTGAAGGTGAAGCTTCCATACTTCGGCCACCTGATGCGAAGAATGGACTCATTGGAAAAGACCCTGATGCTGGGAAAGATGGAAGGCAAAAAGAAAAGGGGGCAGCAGAAGATGAGATAACATCACCGACTCAATGGACATGAATCACTAGAAAGACAGGAGGCTGGCGTGCTGTAGTCTTTGGGGTTGCAAAGAGCCAAATTAGTGACTGAACAACGGCCTTTGCTGGAGTTGGCAGATGGGCAAGGGAGCATCTGGAATGCTTTTGGGGACTAGTTTATTTGTCACCAGAAGCCTCGAGTTGCTTGCTTAAAATAAATTTGTGATAGACCTAGAGAACTTACTATTTTTAGAATCTGGTGTTCTGTGTTGAGAAAGATTCTGAAGTTAAATCCATCATCTTAGAAGGAGAGCCTGAGATAAGCATTAGGTAAATTTTTTTTTTTTTTTTTGAGGGTGTGAACTTAAGGAAAAACCTGTAAAAGAAGGCTTGAAGAAGAAAGGATAAAGAAAGAACCTTGAGCAGGAATAGAATCTGAAAGCCAAACCTTGGCCAGATCACAGGAGCAAGGCTCTAGAGCATAAACCATACTGCCAAATTGGACTGCCCTTTTGTACCTTGTATCAGTTACTCCTAGGCTTAGAGGTAGAGTAACTTATTAGGTTAGGGCTTCCATTCTGAGAATAGGGCAGCTGTGAGCAGCCAGCACAGCTGCTGGGGCATAGAGGCGTGTGCTGGGTAAAAGGGATCTTCAGGGTAAACAAAGACTGCACATTCCAAGGAAAGGCACCTAGCGTGGATTTGCAAGATCTGCCATTGCCCAGGATGGGAAAGCGATGATTAAAGCAACGATTTGTCATCCTGGAAAGAGGGCTGGACCTGGAAGTCAAATTTCATCATTTGCAGTATGATGGGAATCAGGGTGGACACAGTCTCTGACTAGCTACATAGTTTGCAGGTTACAGTGCAAAATGAAAATGCAGGGTCCTTGTTGAAAAACAATATTTGTTAATTTCAAGAGAGCAACAATACAAGGCATTAAAGCAAGGAGTTTGTCTGACCACAAGGCCTGTGTGACAGCACAGATTCTCCCCACGATGAAGCCCACCTGTCACTGGCAGCTAGGACTCTGAAGCTTTGAGACCAAGAACAGCAGCCTGGGAGCCAGGCATAGTCACGCACTGGTCAGAGGAGGGCATGTGACCCAGGCCTGGATGCCATGGTGACCAGGACTCTGGGGGGTTGAGCATGAAACCAGCGTGGGTGAGTGAGCCTGGGAGGAATGTGGGTCTCTTTTGCAATGCCTCTGGTGTCTCACTTCTCAGTCTACCCATATGATCAACCAACTCACAATATACAGTGGAGGGTATGAGTGTGAGACACAACGGCTAAAATAGAAGAAAGCTACAAAGCACTGGGGGGCAAGAGTCAAGAGGAGAAAGAGGCTCACCCTTGGTGCAGAGAAGACTGTAGAGGGTCTTGGCTGGGAAGCATAAACTGAAGGAACCAGAGGGAGGTGGGGGGAGGGGTTCAGGATGCCCCCACATGTACACCCATGGCTGATTGCTGTGACTGTATGGCAAACACCACTACAATATCGTAAAGTAATTAGCCTCCAATTAAAATAAATAAATTAGTTTACAAAAAAACACACAAAAACTGAAGGAACCAGAGTGAGTTGAGGTGGGGCAAGCACTAAGTCTGGAGCCTTGAACGCCGAAGCGAAGCTTCTCAAGTTTGTAGTCGAGGTGGGGACTAGCAGACACCGATCAATTTGGAGGCCGAATAGCAACACAGATCCCTTCCAGAGGCTGGATCCGGACTAATGGTGGAGAGCGGGAAAGAGCCGGCTGACCTCACGGGTCTCCCGGCGCAATCAACCTTTTCCCCAGGAGGGGGCGTGGCCTGTGGTGGGCGTGTCTCCTCTACCGCCCCGCCCCTGCCCCGCAGGCTCCTCTCTCGCTCCACCCCCAGCAGGGCCCGCTTCCGGAAGACGCGCGCGGCCGCGGCTCGATGCGCAGCTGCAAGGGATCGCTTCCGGGGGGCGGGTCAGCGGAAGTGAGGGCGAGTAAAGCTGGGCGGCCCGCTGTGGTAGGAGGGGCCGTGAGGTGAGTGAATCCGGAGCCGCAGTCTGAGGTGAGACTAGGTCCGAGTGCCGCCCGGGAGCGGGAAAGCGAGCGGGAGCGCGGCCCTCCGGCCCGGCGTGTCGCGCGGCCGACCGCCGGCCGTGCGCTGCCCGCGGCTGCTGGGCCCGCGCCGGTTCTCGCGGGAACTCGTGTGGTCCTCCACACTCGGCTGAGGAGAAACTGAGTCCCCGGGGGGCAGTTGCTCGCCGGAGTCACCCAGCCGCACCAGAGGTGTCTCGTTTCGGCCGCCTCCTCGCTTCCTCCGGGACCCGGCCCCAGGCCCTTGAGTCCATGGGCACCCCCCACAGACACACACGCGCCGTGACGGGAAAGAACTTGGCCGACCTTGACCCCGTCGGGTCGGGCTGTTGCGGGGGGAAGGGAGGCGTGTCCTGGACAGAGGTCCCCGCGGCGTCTCCCCCTCCCCCGGCACGGAAAGGCGCGGCGGGGACCGGGATGATGCGGCCAGGCCCCGCTCGGGAGGCGCTGGGGGCCCGTGTGTAAAAACACCGGGACAGCAGACCCGGAAAGGGCAGTGCGGGCTCGGAGGTGGAGGGAGCCAGGCGCGCGGCCAGCGAGCCGTGGGGAGTCTTCTAGGCAGACTGTTGTGCAGGGTTCAAGGCTAAGTCGGCGTTCTCGTTGATTCGCTTAACAAATGCTCAAGTGCCTGCCGGGTACGGAGCGGGCTCAGGGCTCTACCTGGAAGTCCTCGCCTTTCGGACAAACTGCACAAGCTACATCGTTATTTAGTTACTGCTGCTCCGGAGGAAACACGGGACGC
The DNA here is from genome assembly GCA_007570785.1 of Antilocapra americana. Lineage (NCBI taxonomy): Eukaryota > Metazoa > Chordata > Mammalia > Artiodactyla > Antilocapridae > Antilocapra > Antilocapra americana. Next base: position 4,546,279 of record ML660197.1, read on the forward strand.
CGGTCGGGGAAGGGGAGGCAATGCTTTAGCTGAGCTCCAGGAGTAATTGAGGACGAGCTTGGTGAAGAGGCTGGTTAGGGTTTCGAGCAGAGGGAATAGTGGAGACAAAGCCATTGAGGGGCTGTAAGGCCAGTGTGGCTGGAGGGCAGGGGAAGGCAGGTGTGGCGGTGAAGTGTGCAGGGACCAGAGTGGACAGGCCTTGTCGCCTGCGAGAGAGGACACGGAGGGCCCTGCCGATGAGTCGTGGTGTTATCTTCTTGGCTCTAACAAGCATGACGGGTTGAAGCTTGGCAGGAATCTATTCCCAGTGTGTTCTAAAAAGAGGCCTCTGGTTGCCATGTGAGGATCAGGCCCAACCAAGTTTGGAGGTAAGTTTGGAGAGGTAGGGGCTGCAGTGACTAAAGTGAGAAACACAGGGAAGCACTGTTGTGTGGAGCTTGTGGTAGGCACTGACAGCACAGAGCCTGGCACACCGAAGGACTTTTATAAGAGTCTTGAACCTTGCTGAGAAGACGGAACCCATGTTGGAGGCAGAGGATCTGGACCAGAGTTGGGTGCTTTCTACTGCCATGGCCACTAAGTGACCTTAAACCAGTCCCTTCCTCTCTCCTAGTTTCCTTTCCTCATGTATCACAGAGTAATACCACCTCTCCTAGAAGTGAAGAGAGAACCCTCCAAGGGAGGTTTCCAGAAAGAGCTGCTTTGGTTAGTCCAGTCCATCCTCTCTTCAGAGGCTGCCCTTAGCTCCACACTGACTTCTTACCTAGAACATTCCCAGCCCTTGAGACCTGACCATTCCCTGACAGTCATCCCCCCCATACACCTTTATGGCCTTACCATACTCTGCTCTTTATACATCGCTTCACCTTCTTTTCCTAGACCTGTGCTGTTGTTGCCTGCTTTCTTTCCCTTCTTAGCCCCTCTGAACTCACTATAGGGCCTGGAGCCAGGGGACTGAGCTCACTTGGCCAGCTGCCTGATGTGCAGACATCTGCACTCAGACAGCTGAACATCTTAGACAGCGATATTCAGCCTCTGGTAGAATTAGGTTTTTGGGTCCTGTCTCACAAGTTCCTTGAGAGCATGGCTACAGTGCCCAGCACGGGTCATGGCACAGAGTATTAAGTATTGATGAACAAGGGACTGAATGAGTTCGTTGACTGCAGCTGTTCACCACGCAAGGGCTATGAGGAATCCGCCCATCTGTGTCTTGTTTCAACAGTTCATTAAGTACTTTAAAATCTTATTTCAGTGATTGACCCTCTCAGGTAACCCTGAGCGGCAGCTCATCCTTTCTTCTTCAGATAGAGAAACTACATTCTGAAATGTTAAGTAACTTGCCTAAGGCTATTAAGCCAGTTGAAGGTTGAGCCAGGATAAAAAGTTTTGGCTCTTCCCCAGTAGCCCCATAGACTTGAGTTCGGCTAGACTGGTTTCTTTCCCCCGTTGTCTGTTTCATATCTGCCCGTTACAGTTGCCCAGCAGTGCTAGGCTGGGTGGCACATGCTGGACATTTTACATCTTATCCTCAGGGATGAATGTTGGACTTGGATTGCACCTACACTCTGCCTTTCCCGTGAGCTTTTTTAATCTACCAAAGGGTTCTATTTACATCTTTAGAAGTTTGTTTGTTTTTATCTTAACTACTTAAAAAAATTTTTTTATTTGAAGTATAGTTCATTTACAACATCAAGTTTATTTTGGGTATACAACACAGTGATTCAGTTGTACATATATATTCTTTTAGAAGTTTTCCCTCAGGAAATCTAAGGGCTCAAGAAGGCTCCCAGCTTTGGCCAAGCTCACATGGTGCATCTGGAATAGAACCTCTAAGGGTCTGGATTTGTAGAAGCCATGGTTGGGTGAGCGCAGCCTCTTTGGCTGGTTTTCTTCCCCTGTGAAACGTCAGAGAAGCCTCATTGTTAGTCATTGGCTTCTCTGGTGGCTTAGATGGTAAAGAATCTGCCTGTAATGTGGGAGACCTGGGTTTGAGCCCTGGGTTGGGAAGATTCCCTGGAGAAAGGAATGGCTACCCACTCCAGTATTCTTGCCTGGAGAATCCCATGGACATAGGAGCCTGGTGGGCTACAGTCCACAGAGTCGCAAAGAGTTGAACACGACTGAGTGACTAACACTCACTGTACGGCCTGGTTTTGTGGGGGTTGTTTCACAGGAAGAGAAGTCTGGTGTTCCTTAAGATGGCCTGATATGAAGGCGTCACACTCCCTGCCTCCCCAAGCCTGTTGCACTGCCCGGTGGCTGCCTTGTCCTTCAAGTGCAGGAGCCAGTTGAAACGTCAGGAATGGAAGCCAATGTGGTAAGGGGCATTCCCAGGGCAAGGTGTAGTGGGGAAGATTAAGCACTAGACCTGCTGAAAGTTCTTTAGGAAGTTCTGAGATCCTCAAGTTAATTCTTCCCCGACCCAGGCTTGGAATTGAAGGGTCCTGCCTTCCATCCCCTCCCTCCAGGCAGAACAAACTGTAATATTGGGGCAGTTAGGAAGTCAGTGTGTTTCCACGGGAAAGGGAGGGCAGCTAATTCCTCACCCTTTTCTCTGGATCCTCCTAGCATTTACTGTGCCTCAGCAACAGCGAGTGTCCCCTTAGGCATCTGGCCAAGTTGAAGGTTGACTCCTGCTAAAGGGAAGGTAGGGGAGAAGATGGGGACAGCAGCTGGATTTTTTCTGAGGTTGTGGCTGTCTTTCTGTGCTCTAGACCATCCCAATCTGGCAAAATAAGCCACATGGCGCGGCTCGAAGTGTAGTGAGAAGAATTGGGACCAACTTGCCCCTGAAACCATGTCCCCGGGCATCCTTTGAGGTAAGTGAGGTGGAAAATAGCAGCCCAGAGTGTACAGGAGAGTGGTGCTGCTCCTGTGGCCCAGACTCCTTGGTGTTGCCAAGACAGGTTGCTTTCCTGATCGCGTCTTCATTTTTCAAAAAATACTTAACTGCTTTTAATGTATTATCCTGGTCACTGTGGCATCCTGATTGTACACTTCCTGTGACCACAAGTCAAGCTTCCATTCTGCTCATAATCATTTTGTATCTTTGATGCCTCTGCTAAGCAATTCAAATTTCATCAGGCTCCAGCAATCCAGTGTATCAGAGTAGGCCAAAGGCCCCTGCTGAACTGGATCTCCAGACTAGCTATGTCTGTGCTCTGAGGTGTGTGCCTGCAACCCTGGCAGGTCCCCTCACAGAACGCTGAGTGCTGTGTGTGATTTTGAGTTGAACTTTGCTTTGCTTTTAATATGGTGTCACTCAGGGATTCTCTGGTGGTTCAGACAGTAAAGAATCTGCCTGCATTGTGGAGGACCCAGGTTTGATCCTTGGGTCAGGAAGATCCCCTTGAGAAGGAAATGGCACCCAGTGTTCTTGCATGGGAAATCTCATGGACAGAGGAGCCTGGTGGGCTACAGTCCATGGGGTCGCAAAGTCCAACATGACTGAGCAACTAACACTTAAACTGCTTTTCTTCACCAGCCTAAGGCTTGCCCTGCTTAGCTCCCTATTTTCAGTATTTCCCTGATGTCTTTATTCCTCATCCTCTCTTTTCTAGCCAAGTTTAGCCATTCCTTTACTGGGCTATTTCAGTCTCTCTTCTGTGCCCAGGGGGCCTGTAGCATTCACTCTATAGCACAGACTTGTGTCTGACCCAGGTGAGTAAGACTCCCTTGTGCAGTGGAAAGCTAAGTAGCGTTTATTAGTTCTAGCTGCCTCCCTGTGTAAGAACTAATGGTTAACCATCAGCTCCAAGCTAGATGCTTAAGGTCTGTGCCTTTGGGGAGCTGGAACACAAAAGAACTACTTCAGCTTTCTGCCTACACAAAGGAGACAGAAATATGTGCCTGAAAAGATGTAGGCCCCTGGGCGAAACAAATGAAGGAGCTGAGTTTGTATATAGGATGCTGAGCTGCAAACTGTATAGGAGCTTATCTGGGGTCTGAATTGGAATGGATTTGGGGTTCGGTGCAGGGTGTTGTCTCTTGACCCAGATTGCCAGTTATTGCCTAGGGCTGAATGTGCCCCTGGCTGCCTCAAGCATCAGGAACAAAGGGAAGGACAACTCGGGAGCATGAGTCAGTCGTGGTTGCCCTCACATTTGACTATAGCCTCTCCAGTCCTTCGGCTGGATGCTGCTGGGCAGAGATGATCAAGGGCACGAACTCCCACAGAGCAGAAGTAGTATTAGTAATACCAGCTACATTTATTGAGCCCACACTATGTGCCATGCACTGTGCTAAGTACTTTATATATGTTAATTCATTTAATTGCCAATAGCAGAGGAGCACTCTGGCTAAATAAGGAAAGCAAATGGAGGTGTCCCCTAAATGGCCCATCTTAGCTTTAACTCCTGCGTCATTAGCTCCCTTGTAACCTTGAAGCATCACTTCACTTCTATGAGACCCAGGTTCCCTATCAAAAAGTGAAAGCTATCAGTTACGTACCTACCTAATGAACAGTCTATAGCAGAAACATCTGAATTTAACTCATATATAGGTGGATTTTTGAGAAACTGTCTTTAGACTTGTAAATTGATTACCTTAAGTATTTTTAAGGGAATCTTAACTGATTTATTTTTTAATTTACCCATGTGAAAATATTAAACTATGAAAAAAAGAAAAAGGGGAAAAAATTGCCTGTAATCACATACTCATGAGGCATGTTTTAGTTCTTCTCTGTCTTTTTCTAAGCATGTATTTTTCTTTGTTGTAAACAGAATATAATTGAACCTTCCTAATTTTTCATTTAATATGGTATCACTCAATTTCCCTTCCCTAGTTGTTCATTTGGGTGAAGGAGCTATTTTAAGGAATTATATTATGATTCCTTTTATATAGTTAGCCATTTTAAAAAATTTAAATCTAAATAGTCAAATTTGCCCTTTATCAAGTTTGCTTCTAACAGTGTTGCTGTAACATGTAGATCCCAGTATGCTACAAAGGTGTTGTTGAGAGCTTGCCAGGAGAAGTTTCCTGTTGAAATAACAGATTGTCTATGTCCTTGCACCTGTATTCTCACAACCAGAAGGCTAGACAGTGGGCATCTCTGTTAAAGAGTAACTCTTGCCAGTCCTATGGAAGACTTCTTTGCTCTAGCTAGGGGTCAGCAAAGGACCAGATAGTAAATATTTTATGCTCTGTGCCATATCGGTCTCCATTACAGCTACTTACTTCTGCAGTTATAACTTAAAAGCCACAACAAGTAAGACTTAAACAAATGAGTGTGACTCTTTTTTCCAGTAAAACCTTATGATTGCTCTCTTCACCTTCCCATCCATGCTCCAAACCGTAGCCAGAGTAATCTCTTAAAATCTCACATCTAATCCTTACTTACTTAACCTTTCAATGGCTCATTATTTATCTCAGAATCAAAGCTCTTAATTCACTTTCCAGTCTCTCCCAACTCCCCACCACTGTATCCTTCCTGTTCCAGCCATGCTGAATTATTTGTAATTTCATAGACTCTTACTTCTGGCCTCTTTTTCAATCTGTTTGCAACTGGGACATGCTTTAGGAAGTCTTCCCTACTCTCAGTGCTGGATTAGATGTTCCCTCTATGTATTTTGCAGTTTCCACTTGCCTCATCATGATGGCAGTAAATGTTAATGAGTTTTCCTTGCCCACAGACCCTGCCTAACATCTCTGACCTGTGTCTGAGGGATGTGCCCCCAGTTCCTACTCTGGCTGACATCGCCTGGATTGCTGCAGATGAAGAGGAGACTTATGCCCGGGTCAGGTAGCTGAGGCAGTAGCCTGCCAGCTAGAGAATGAAAAGCTTCTTCACAGATGAAGAGTGAGATATGGAGGGCAGCAGGAGTGAGAGCTAGGAGTGGGAGTAGGACCTGGCTGTGTTACTTTTATTTTTTAAGAGCAAGATGAATCTCTTTATTTAATTTTTGGCTGCCCTTGGTCTTAGTTGCTATGTGCAGTGGCTTCTCTTGCTGCGGAGCATGGGCTCTAGGGGCCCAGATTTCAGTAGTTGTGGCACACAGTTTAGTTGCCCTGCAGCATGAGGAAGCTTCCCAGATTAGGGTGCAACCCTGTCCCTGCATTGGCAGGCAGATTCTTAATCACTGGACCACCAGGGAAGTCTGGCTATATGACTCTTGCAGGAGTGTATGAAGGAGTTTTAGAAGCAGTGCAGTGGCCCATGTCTCTGACACACTTTTTTCTCCCTGGTCCAGGAGTGATACACGCCCCCTGAGGCACACCTGGAAGCCCAGCCCTCTGATCGTCATGCAGCGCAATGCCTCAGTGCCCAACCTGCGTGGGTCGGAGGAGAGGCTTCTGGCCCTGAAGAAGCCAGCCCTGCCAGCCCTCAGCCGCACCACCGAGTTGCAGGATGAGCTCAGCCACCTGCGCAGCCAGATTGCCAAAATAGTGGCAGCTGATGCAGGTAGGAGCCCCTGAGCCAGGACCAAATAGCAGGCTGTTTGTTTTTGCTTAGCTTTTGGACAGGATAGGGATAAGAATCGTCCTTGATTTGGGGGTACTGGAGTCTAGGGCCCTGGGACTGCCCAAAAGCCTGGCTAGCCATCTTTGGATGGTTTCTGTCAGCCATTTGGAGCCGGCTGGTTGGGTTAGGAACAAAATCTTCACTTAATCTGGGGCTCCAGGCAGATTCCCTCCCTCAGCCACAAAAACCAACTCTCTTCCAAATGTCTTTTAAGATCATGTCTTCCATGAGTGCTCAATGGCTTTCCTTTTCAATATGAGAAATAAGTGTTCCCTACCACCAAGAGACATCCCCCTTTGTAAGCATATTTTCCCTTTTCTTGCACTCTGACTTTCTACCAGAGACCACCTCTCCATCTCTCAGCCTTTCTGTCTGCAGTTGAGGCAGAATCACTGGGAATAGATGGGCTGACCAGATGCAGGAAATACCAACAGGTGGATCTCTCCCAGAATGCTCAGTATTTAACCCTCATATTCCTCCCATTCTCACTTTTGCTACTCGCTGACCCAAAGTCATAGCTCCCAAACCTTGTCAGTTGGTAGAACATGTGAAAATCATGGTGTTCTGTTTGAAATTTTTATGTATTTAATTCTCTCATGTGGCAGTTTTATAGAGAAAATGGGCTTGAATTTTCCATTTATATTTGTTCTCTACATTTTTTTTTTATCATCCAGTGGACATGTGAAGTAGCTTAGGAAAAATCCAAAATATTCCCTAGAAACTTAGAAATGGAGGAAATTCTCTCCATTAAAATTTGGGAACTGGGAGAACTACCACCATTCTAGTTTTTTGCTGTAGAACAGTTCTCCCAGTCACAGCTGCATTCAGAGGAGCACAGTCAGAAGCACTGGCCTAGTTAGAGAAAAGGACAAATCCAGGCCATGGTTCTACACTATTGCTTCAGTCTAAAGAGTGCTGTCATTCTGTTGCCCATTGCAAAATGGGAGCTTTTAGGAAGCAAAGCCTTTATGGGGTAGGTTTTTCTGCCCTTCTGAACACTGGAAAAGGACAGCACTACATCTTCTTGAGATCCTGAGAGGGGAAGGTAGTGGAGGAACCCAGAATGTCATGGTGTCAGCCCAGGAAATGAATGTTTGGTAGGCAGTGCTTGTGGGGAGATGTAACTGCTGTATTTTAGCCCCAATGTCCATCCACGCCTATTGTTTTCTCTTTCAGCTTCGGCTTCATTAACGCCAGATTTCTTATCTCCAGGAAGTTCAAATGTCTCTTCTCCCTTACCTTGTTTTGGATCCTCATTCCACTCTACAACTTCCTTTGTCATTAGTGACATCACCGAGGAGACTGAGATAGAGGTCCCTGAGCTTCCATCAGTCCCCCTGCTTTGTTCTGCCAGCCCTGAATGTTGCAAACCAGAACACAAAGCCACCTGCAGCTCATCTGAAGAGGATGACTGCGTCTCTCTGTCCAAGGCCAGCAGCTTTGCAGATATGATGGGTATCCTAAAGGACTTCCACCGGATGAAGCAGAGCCAAGACCTGTAAGTATACGTTAAGGAGCTTATGATGATCATTTGGGGCGGGCAAAGGGGGCTATGCTGGGTCTTCACCCAGGCCCCCTGCATTGGGACCTCAGAGTCTTGGCCACTGAACCATCAGGGAGGTCCCCTATGATGGTCTGTTTACTGTTTAAGTTGCCTGTAGCCAGTTATCTAACAGAAAGTAAATACTTACATAGTAAATCCTCATTAGTAGCAATGTGTAATTTCATCCACAAAGCTTACTGCCTGTTTGCTAGTGCCTGGGGCCCCCAGTTTTAGAACAGAGCAACACTTTACGTTTGGTTGGGGTGATCTAACCCAACCAAATGTTACTAAGCAGAGGTTTAATCAGAAGGTTCATCTAATCCAGCTTCTGTCCTCCAGCAAGGCTTCACCACCTTGGTTCTCATACTGCTAGTAATAAGTGTCCCTGTGCCCCATCTTTCAAAGTACAGTTGCAAATAGTTATTTTCGTATCTCAAAAAAGTAGACTTATTTGGTGGAAGGAGAATTCCCTTTAAACAGTGATCCATTATTCAAACCAACCATGGAAACAGATTTACGAACAGAGGTTTTGAGACTCCTAGTTCCTAACCCTGGCTGCCTATCAGAATTGCTTGGGTTTATTCAAAATATACCTTAAACTTCCCAAAGCAGAACACCCAAGGAGTAGAACTCTAGGTGTTTCTGATGGGGGTGTGAGGGGATTTGCGAAATACCTACCATGAGAAACTCATCTAGCAGCAAAGCCCTAGAGCTCCAGCCTGAGAGTCACCTGCTTGCAGTATTTCTCTACTGTACGGGACATACCAGAAGTGTTTATTTTTATGTAGATTCCTAGGCATTGAAATACTTGACATCTCGACCTCAAAGTCCAGAGGCCAGCAGCTGTATTTTTTAATGTAGTTAAAAAGCTGTTTTCAGCCTCTTCAATAAACAGTGCTGGGAAAACTGGACAGCTACATGTAAAGGAACGAAATTAGAACACCTCCTAACACCATACACAAAGATTAAACTCAAAATAGATTAAAGACCTAAATGTAAAGACTAGAAACTATAAAACTCTTACTAAAGGAAAAGATAGGCAGAACACTCGATGACAGAAATCAAAGCAAGATCCTCTATGACCCACCTCCTAGAGTAATGGAAATAAAAACAAAAGTAAACAAGTGGGACGTGATTAAACTTAAAAGCTTTTGCACAGCAAAGGAGACTATAAGCAAGGTGAAAAGACAACCCTCAGAATGAGAGAAAATAATAGCAAATGAAACAACTGACAAAGGATCAATTTCCAAAGTATACAAGCAGCTCATACAACTCAATGCCAGAAAAACAACCCAATCAAAAAGTGAGGAAAAGACCTAAACAGACATTTCTCCAAAGAAGACATACAGATGGCTAATGAACACATGAAAAGATGCTCAACATCGCCCATTATTAGAGAAAAGCAAATCAAAAATACAATGAGATATCACCTCATACCAGTCAGAATGGCCCTCATCAAAAAGTCTACACACGATAAATGCTGGAGAGGGTGTGGAGAAAAGAGAACGCTCTTGCACTATTGGTGGGAATATAAATTGATACAGCCATTATGGAAGATGGTATGGAGAGTCCTTAAAAAACTAGGAATAAAACCACCATATGACCCCGCAATCCCACTCCTAGGCATATACCCTGAGGAAACCAAAACTGAAAGAGACACATGTATCCCATTGTTCACTGCAGCACTATTTACAATAGACAGAAGATGGAAGCATCCTAGATGTCCATCAACAGATGAATGGATAAAGAAGTTGTGGTACATATTCACAGTGGAATATTAGCCATAAAAAGAAACGTGTTTGAGTCAGTTGTAATGAGGTGTATGACCTAGAACCTATTACACAGAATGAGGTGAGTCAGAAACAGAAAGATAATACCATATTCTAACATATATACGGAATCTAGAAAAATGGTACTGAAGAATTTATTCATAGGGCAGCAATGGAGAAACAGACATAGAGAATAGACTTATGGACATGGGGAGAGGAGAGGAGAGGGTGAGATGTATGGAAAGAGTGACATGGAAACTTACATTGCCATATGTAAAATAATTAGCCAACGGGAATTTGCTGTATGGCTCAGGAAACAAACAGGGGCTCTGTATCAACCGGGAGGGGTGAGATGGGAGGGAGGTTCCAGAGAGGGGATATATGTATACCTATGGCTGATTCATGATGAGATTTGACAGAAAACGGCAAAATTCTGTAAAGCAATTGTCCTTCAATAAAAAATTAAAAAATTGTTGGATGGATGGGTGGATGCAAATAAGCCAGTATCTGTAGACATGTCAAATCTTACATTTCAGAATTATCCTTTGTTAAGTGTCCTCGTTACAGAACCATCTGTGAACCTACAAACAGATTAATCAATCTGTAGCTACACATGAGTTAACCAGGGCTCCGACGTTGTACATTGTTTGCTTCTTCATTTATGCTATTACAAATTCTTTTGCCTTTTAAAAAAAAAAAAAAAAAAGCTGTTTTCAGGGCTGGGGAGGTGAGGGCTGTCTCCTGAAAAGATAAAGTTATTCTTAAAGGGATGGTGACTCGCCTCACACAAGGTCGATCCCTTTTTGTTTTCTGGTCCCATTTTCTTCTGAAAACTAGACAGGGGTGCTGGTAGTGGATCCTACTACCTGTCCCTAGTCAGGCTGGTCATACAGGCCCACAGTTCTTTGATCTCCAGCATCCCCAAATTCAGCTGCTGCTGCTTCCTTCTAGTCAGTATTTTATAGATTGACTCTCCAACTTTCTTAAACTTGCCTCTTGTAGCAATTAGATCTGTGATCCCCTACTGCTAAGCCCTTCCTCTCACTTATGTCCTGAGATCTTTTCTCCTTTGTTGACAGAAGGAGCTGTGTTGATGACTAAGAATGGGAAAGTAGTCCTGTCCTCAGGGTTCAGAAATGTGAGACTGAAGGCAGTTCCTTTTGGTTTGGTTTTCGAGGTTTAATAATAATCTTAGCCCTTATATCTAGCATAATGACCAATAAAATGCCTTCATGAGGATGTATATATGTAAGTTCACTAGGATTTCAAGCAACTACTTTTCAGGAAGATACCTGAGGTTATCAGGTAATTTGAACCTACCCTAATCTGGGACTGGATTTGCTCCCATGGGTCCCTTATGATGTGAACATTTAACTATAAATTCTGGATTGCTTATAAGATAGAGCCAGAAGGTGGGAGGAGCAGAAGCTTAGCCATGACAGGCCAGTACCAACAGGTTAATGGTCCTTTGCCCACATTATATAGTCACTGCAGGAAATAGTAAAACCAAGTCTAGTTAAAAGATGAGATCTGCAAGCTTGGTTTTAAACTCTGGACTCATCACTTACTAATGACTTTGGGTGTAGTCATAACATTGCTGAGCTTCAGTCTCCTCATTGGTAGAAAAGGATTGTAATAGCTTCTACCTCTTAAGAGTGTTGTGAGGATTAAATGAGATTGTATTCCAGCACACAAAACACTGCTCAGGACAGAGTAAGTACTCAATCAGTTCAGTCGCTCAGTCGTGTCTGACTCTTTGCGACCCCAAGAACCGCAGCATGCCAGGCCTCCCGGTCCATCACCAACTCCTGAGTCCACCCAAACTCTTGCCCATTGAGTCAGTGATGCCATCCAGCCATCTCATCCTCTGTTGTCCCCTTCTCCTCCTGCCCTCAATCTTTCCCAGCATCAGAGTCTTTTGAAATGAGTCAGCTCTTCGCATCAAGTGGCCAAAGTATTGGAGTTTCAGCTTCAACCTCAGTCCTTCCAGTGAACATCCAGGACTGATCTCCTTTAGGATGGACTGGTTGGATCTCTTTGCAGTCCAAGGGACTCTCAGAGTCTTCTCCAACACCACAGTTCAAAAGCATCAATTCTTCGGCACTCAGCTTTCTTTATAGTCCAACTGTCACATCCATACATGACTACTGGAAAAATCAAAGTACTCAGTAAACAAGCTGCTATTCTATTTCTAGGAGCCGGAGTTCCCTGAAGGAGGAAGACCCTGCTGTTCTTATCTCTGAGGTCCTAAGGAGGAAGTTTGCTCTGAAGGAAGAAGATATCAGTAGAAAAGGGAACTGATAGCACTCAGCTCTGCAACTCAGTCTCACGCTCCTGGAACTCCTTCAGTAACTGCCTTCCTCACCGCAGATGTTTCTGCCCATCAGTTAGAAATCTGCAAATCTTGCCAGAGGCTAGAGCTTGGACTAAGAAGAGCTGCATTATATGTTTTCCATACTCAAACCTTAGAAGCTAAAGGACTGTTTTGAGCTGAGACACAGGTAATTATATTCGTTGGAATGTCCCAATTTAAAGGGTGAGATAGAACTTTCTGGGATTTCCTTTCTTCTGTGTGAAAGTAGGTCCTAAATGAAAGACTGACTTCACTGCACTAGACCCCATAACTGGTCTCACTGAACACTTTGTGCCCAGCTGTCACTCACTCTCAGCCGCTTCCTTGCAGCAGAGCAGGGCTGAGGGGAGGGGGCTATAAATGTATGTGCACGTTCACAGGGCAGGGAAAATCTTATGCTGCTCCATCATGAACTGACACCAATGCCTAGCAATCATTCTCTCCCCCTTCCCTGTCTTAATACCTACATGTAGAGGTTGGGCTACTGGACCAGCTGAGACTTGGGCTACTGCTGGGAGGCCTGGGCTGTTTTTTTCTTAAATATATTTTGTAATACAGTACAACCAAATCTACCCTCCAAGGCCCTGACGCCTCACTGGTTCCACTGATTGAAAGCTCTTTCTCTTCCATGGACTTTAAGCCCAGCAGGAAAGAGAAATGAAGAGGTGACTCTTTCAGGCCCTTGACTGCTCCTTTGCGTGGGGCCAAGGTTTGTACTTACCATACCATGCATGACTCAGATGCCCTCAGGTCCTTTTCTCTACAGTATGTACCCTGTGTGTGTTTGGGTTGAAGCACTACCTGACATTAAAGGAAGGATTTGGAGAGATGCTGCGTTGGTTGTGTCCATCTCTTGAGTTGTGACCACCCAGTATCCCCCACAGGTATAGAATTCCTATTAATTTCAAGGTATATGAGCTTTTGTAGAGGTTCCTGCCTTTATAGGAGGAAGCTTCTTCCTAGGGAGCTTCTTGTCCCCTTTAGAAACACTCTACGGCCAGTCCATCCTGTAACTTGCACGCTTGCCCCCTAGAGGCTTTTTCTTAAGCCTCCTAGGTACCACACCTGCAACATGGGAAAGCCACGCGGTGGATGATGTCTTGAATAGAACACAAGTCAGATTAGTGTTCAGATCAGACCCATGACAATGATGGAACATTGCTTTTTCTAAAAAACAAAATTGGTAATGTTTTAGTTACCATCAGAGCCAGCTTTGTAAACAGTCATTTATTTGGATTCATAGTTTTACAAAAAGAGTTCTCTCCCACCTTGTAGTAGAAGAATGATACAGTCACATTTAGATCATTATAAGTCAGCCCTTTTCAGGGAGATGTTTAAACATATATAACCTTAAAATGCTGTAAAGTTACCATAAAAATTAAAAAAAAAAAAAAAAACTACCTAATCATTCTACTTCTCTGTCTATCCTCCCTGTCCCTGTATGCCTGGGTCTGGGAGAATTGCCTCATCACTCAAAAAAGTGTCAAGAATAATGGTGACAAGCTTAGGTTGAATGGGTAAGATTACAGCCAGAGATTAGAAAAACACACATCCATAAGAAGCAGCTTCCAAGTCAGAAGCATCTAAAAGGGCAAATAGGTGCTCTGTGCAGGCTGCACAGTGGGGTCTAGTGGAGGGATGAGTACCTGCCCTGCCCCTTCAGTGCTCACCACAACTCATGCAGGTAATTCACCAGCCACCTCATCCTCAGGGAAAGACATGAAGCCAATCACACCATCTCAACAGGTGGTACCACTCGCTTTACTGACACAAAAGGCTCAGTAACAACAGTCTCATCCCATGGCTCCCTCCCACCAACGATCATTCCGAGTGACCTTTCTTAAACAAAGATCTTACATTCCCCTACTCACACATACACACCCCCGAAGATGCTGTCATTTCTAGGTACTTTTAGAACCAAACCCTCACAAAGACATTTAGGCTTGGTGCCTGATAACTTGATTACCTTCAGAGTCCTGGGTAAAGAGTGAATCAGGCTGCAGACTGAACTGGGTGGTCCTGTCCTGGCACTGAGCCCAAGGGCTGTCAGGGACCTGCCCATAGCCCTGATTGTGGGCATTGGTTACATCTTGGAAAGGAGCTCTAGAGCTGTGGGCAATGACCCGCTGGCCCTGAGAATCCTCGGTGAAAAGCTGACTCCAGTCGTCTTTGTCATTCCTTTCATTGTCCCAGGAAAACTCAGGAATAGGACAAGGGCTTTGTTTCACTGCTTTCGTGTTTGCTCTGCTCCAGGAATCCTTGCATGTTTGAACAACAGGGGCCTGCCTATTTCTTTTGGCAGACACATTTTCCAAGTTAGTCTTACCCAAGAGCTGATGGCCCTTGTGCCCAGTTGTTTTACTGTGTCTCTCCACACTCTGATAATTATTTTTCTTAGATCCATGAAGCCATTCCCTTTCACAGGAAGAATCCTCTCCCTCCTTTTGGTCCAGCAAGCAAGAACTCTCCAGGTCTTGGGCAAAGGAGCAGGCCAGTGAGGTGTTACTCTCTCCAGGAGAGACTGAGGTATCAGGCCAGAACAAAGACAGCACAGTCAAGCATGGGGTTCCTATTCCATGGTGGCAAGAAGCCTTGAGAGACTGAGGAGAAAACCTAGCTTCCTGGATATCTGCAGGGGTTAAAGTGGCTAAAGGGGGTGCCAAGAAGTCCTCCTGCAAGCCCTGGGTCAGATGTTCCAGCTGGGTTGCGTCTTCCTTAGACTGTTTGTTGGTCTGACTTTCTGTATGAGATGAGACACTCCTCCGGTCAGCACCATTTCTCTTTCCTGGTAAAACAGATGAACAAATAGGATTCTGCAGGAAAACTCCGCCTGAGTTAGGGTTTAGGTGCTTTCTTCTGTAATCACTATCAGCTACCATAACTACCTTTGATCTTCCTGCTTTCAATCTCTATTCTAAAACACAGCTCTTATATTCTCATATATATGGGTGCTTCCTTTGACCTACCTAATAAAGTCAAACATGGCATATAATCAGACCACATAATCAGCCTACTCTTCCAGTTGCATTTTCATGTTTTGGGTTTGTTTAACACAGTAGGGCAGATCAGTTTTGCTTTTGTTTTTTATTTAACATGTAGTTTCTTCTAAATAATAATGCTGACCAAATATTGAAGTCACTCAGTTGTGTCCAACTCTTTGCAACCCCCATGGACTGTAGCCTGCCAGGCTCCTCCATCCATTGGATTTTCCAGGCAAGAATACTGGAGTGGGTTGCCATTTCCTTCTCCAGAGGATCTTCCTGACCCACGGACTGAACCGGGGTCTCCCGCTTTACAGGCAGACTCCTTAACGTCTGAGCCACCAAGGATGTCCCAAACAGGAGACAAAGGTGTCCCTGGGTGGGCTCAAACCACCAACCTTTCAGTTAACAGCAGAACGCGCTAACCAATTGCACCACAGAGACTCTGGAACAAAACTCAGTCTCAGAGGCTGTGGTGGTGGTGGTTTAGATGCTAAGTCGTGTCCAGCTCATCGCGACCCCAGGGACTATAGCCTGCCATGCTCCTCTGTCCATGGGATTCTCCAGGCAAGAATACTGTGAGTGGGTTGCCATTCCCTTCTCCAGGGGAATCTTTCCAAACCAGGAATTGAACGCGGGTCTCCTGAATTGCAGGCAGATTCTTTACCAACTGAGCTATGAGGGAAGCCCAGGGCCAAATATTACTCCTGGATATTATCCTTTGAGAAACATGTTCAATATACACCATTTTTGTAAAGCCTCAGAGATCACATTAACCAGCCAACTCTGCTGACAGTGAGAATGTAGGTCTCCTGCTCCCCAAATATTTCATGGAAAAGGGAATAAAGATACAATTATTTGCTAAGTCAATCAGTAGAAAGGATGATTAAAAAAAAACTATTAGTGTCCAGCCTGTATGTTTTATCAGGTGTGGAATGGATCTTGTCTGCCTTAAGGATAAATATAACATGAAATTCCTACTCCCCCACAAATGATGCCAAGATCTAATTATAAACAAAGCTGATAACTTTCTTCTTTCCTTCTCAAAGAAATATACTACAGAAATTATTTTCTAAAAGAGTTCTCAACTTCATCTAAGATTTCAATAGACTATATAGAATATATAAGAATTTTGAATTGGAAAGTGGTTTTGAAAAAAATCTGCACTCATTACTTAAAGCAAAAGATCATTTAGTTTTTGTTTCTGGTAGGGAGAAAGCATTTTGAAGGCTTAAGCAAAGCAGTCCTGGGAATGGCACCAAGGATTAGAACTCTTCCCAGCACCCTTCCAGCTGACAAGAATCCTGCTCTGTAAGCCCCAGCCTGCTCTGAGGCAGCTGGTCCCGAAAGAGGAACATGCGAACAAAGAACTGCCAAGGAATGATGAGACACAAGCTGACTTTATGCCAAGCTTTCTAGGAGAAAAACACCTTTGAACTTTGGTTGAGAAGCTTCATATAGACATATCAATTACCAATTAATCTTATACAGACTACTAATTGTGGCCAACCTAAGACATAAACCTTACTAATGGCTCCCTTCTGCACCCCCAATCCTCAAGTATACCTTTCCTCACTGCTGTCACAGAATACCAGTATTTAATTTTAGACTGTGATAAACAGAACCAGAAAAGCATGTTTGTAAAAGCACGTATATATTGCTTTCCAAAAGATGATGCTTTCTTATGCTTTATAACTCATCTAATACGTCCGCCAAGATTAACACAATGCACTAGTGACACCACTTCTCATAAATGTTCCTGCTTGGAAAAATGAGTGAATTCCCTTTTGCACCCTGATTGCTTCCAGTGTGCTCACCATACCTGGCTGCAAGGTGAGGAAGGAAGCAATACTGGTCTGCCGAGTGCCTGCAGATGGACAGCTTCTTTGAGTAAAAGAAATTTTAGCCTTTCTCTCTTCAGGAAGCAGTGTTAACATTTTGGTGCTTGACTTGATTAAATGTGTCTAAGGAAGGGGAAAAAAAGAATAATAGAAACAATTAATATCAAGACAGGCAACAGACAGGAAAGACTCAATAAACACCAGTTGCCCTCTTGGAATCACACTAGATCTTTTGGACTCCACGCATATAATCTTCTCTAGTTTTGGCTATACCTCACCTTCCACCGTTTTCTGCCGTACTGATAGTGTCTGTTTTTCCTCAAGAATCATATATTCCAATTCTAGCCCATTCTTTTTGCTTCCCTATGGAAATCAGGCAGGCTGACTAAACAAACAGATCTGTTGAAGGGATTTCATGGAAGATACTCTCTCCTCTATATTTAAAGATAATTTATGAGTCTACAGCAGCAGTTTATTCATTTTCAATCGTTTTCAAACAGTCACATAGGAGTTTAACAACATGGCTCCCAAATCACACAGCTTCTGCTCAAATAATACCAGTTTTGCCACATTAGCTTCATGACCCTCTAGAAGTTGTTTGATCTCTGCATCATTCTCATCTGTGAAATGGAGACATAACAGTACCAAGCCCACAGGGCAGTTATGAGGATTTGGTGAGTTAATTCACATAAAAGGCTTACACAATTCTCATCCATAGACAACATTTAATAATAGAGGAGCAATGAAGCAGCACAAATCTTACTACATTTACACTCATCTCATGCTCCTTTATTTGTGATTTGGTTTTGTTTCCATTTGCTTGTTGCAGAATGCCCAAAAGTAGGGAGAGAAGGATTATATTCAATTTGGCTGTGAAAGTCAAAGACAATGAGATTTGCCAATATCCATGTACCAATTTCACGTACTGTTGAAGTGTAGCTTGAAGGGTTTTGAGCATTACCTTGCTAGCATGGGAAATTAGCACATTTGAACAGTAGTTTGAACATTCTTTGTCACTGCCTTTGGGACTGGAATGAAAACTAACCTTTTCCAGTCTTGTGGCCACTGCTGAGTTTTCCAAATTTGCTGGGATATTGAGTGCAGCAGCTTAACAGCATCATCTTTTAGGATTTGAAATAGCTTAGGTGGAATTCCATCACCTCCACTAGTTTTGTTTGTTGTAATTCTTCCTAAGGCCTACTTGACAAAGAGATGCTTGCTCCTTGGAAGAAAAGCTATGACAAACCTAGACAGCATATTAAAAAGCAGAGACACCACTCTGCCAACAAAGGTCCATATAGTCAAAGCTATGGCTTTTCCAGTAGTCATGTATGGATGTGAGAGTTGGACCACAAAGAAGGCTGAGCGTCAAAGAAATGATGCTTTCAAACTGGGGTGCTAGAGAATACTCTTGAGAGTCCCATGGACTGTAAGGAGATCAAACCAGTCAATCCTAAAGGAAATCAACCCTGTATATTCTTTGGAAGGATTGATGCTGAAGCTCCGATACTTTGGCCACTTGATGCAAAGAGCTGACTCACTGGAAAAGACCCTGATGCTGGGAAAGATTAAGGCAGGAGAAGGGAACAACAGAGGACAAGATGGTTGGACAGAAGTTGGATGGCATCACCAACTCAATAGACATGAGTTTCAGCAAACTCCAGGAGACAGTGAAGGACAGGAAAGCCTGGCATGCTGCAGTCCAAGGGATCGCAAAGCCAGACACAACTTAGCAAATGAACAACAATGTACCAATTTGAAAGTAGGCCTGAAATTTGAACCCAAATTATTAATTCTAGCCCAAAGTTGACTTCATTTTAACATTTGGAAAATCCTGGGCATAAAATTCATAACTCTGACTTGAGGTATTAGTATGGATTATTTCCTTTCACAATACAAAACTAGAAAACTGAATCAGATACAGAAACAACTGAATTTGGATGATGGATAACAGGCAGTGCAGGATTGTGGTCCCCAAAAGCAGGAAAAATAAGGTGAACCCTGGATCGCCCTAGGTAGCACTAGTCAGACTATACTGTATGTAGAGAGGTACCCAGGCAGAGCACTGCAGTCTTGATGAATTGAGCAGGCTGAGACTGGAATTTGGGGAAAGATGAGTTGACTGGGATTTGCAGCAGAGAAGCACGTCCAGAAATCTACATAGAGAGCCTTCAGTTCATTACTGAAAACAAACCTACCTGTGTGGTAGGCGAAACCCCATGAGGTCAGACAAAAAATGCCAGGAAGTGCAAGATGAACAATTCCTAGAGCTTACACAGGGCTGGGAGTGTTCTCACAATGGAGAAAGACTTTTTTTTTTAATTGGAGTATAATTGCCTTCCAGTGTTGTTAGTTTCTGCTATACAACTAAGTGAGAAGTGAAAGTGTTGTCGCTCAGTTGGGTCTGACTCTTCATGATCCCATTTACTGTAGCCCGCTAGGCTCCTCTGTCCATGGAATTCTCCAGGCAAGAATACTGGAGCCATTTCCTTCTCCAGGGGATCTCCCTAACCCAGGGCCCGAACCCAGGTCTCCTGAACTGCAGATAGATTCTTCACTGTTTGAGCCATTAAACTCCTCCCTCTTGGACCTCCCTCCCACCCGCACCCCTATCCCACCCATCTAGGTCATCACAGCGCACCAAGCTGATTTCCCTGTGCTATACAGAAGGTTCCCATTAGCTATCTGTTTTACACATGGTACTATATATATGTCAAGCCTAATCTAATTAATCCCCACCCTCACCTTATCCCTGTGTCCACACATCCATTCTCTACATCTGCATCTCTATTCCTGCCCTGGAAATAGGTTCATCTGTACCATTTTTCTAGATTCTACATATATGTGTTAGTATATGATACTTGGATTAAAGACCTAAATGTAAGACCGGACACTATAAAACTCTTAGAGGAAAACATAGGAAATATACACTGACATAAACCACAGCAAGATCTTTTTCAACCCACCTCCTAGAGTAATGAAAACAAAAATAAAAATAAACAAATGGAACCCAACTAAACTTAAAAGCTTTCGCACAGCAAAGGAAACTATAAATAAGATGAAAAGACAACTCTCAAAATGGGAGAAAACATTTGCAAACAAAACAGACAAAAGACCAATCTCCAAAATACACAAACAGCTCATGGAGCTCAATATCAAAAAAACAACCCAGTCAAAAAATGGGTGGAAGACCTAAAGAGACATTTCTTCCTAGAAAGACCTTTTTAAACATCAGTGACATTTAGCAGAATTAGCAGAAGGATCATCCCTTAGTAATTCTAAACTGGCCCCAGAACAAAAACTATTCCAAACCTGTCCTGCTATTGTGTTTTAGTCACCAAGTCATGTCTGACTGTTAGCAACCCCATGGATTGCAGCACACCAGGTTGCTTTGTCCCTCACCATCACCCAGAGTTAGCTCTCACTTTCATGTTTGTTGAATTGACCAGTCCTAACAAAGCTTAAAAGCAAGCTGACTGGGACTCCCCTGGTGGCTCAGTGGCAAAGAAGGCACCGCCAATGCAGGAGACATGGATTCGATTCTTGATTCAGGAAGATACCACATGCCAAGGAGCAACTAAGCCCATGCACCACAACTACTGATTGAGCCTGTGCACTAGAGCCAGGAGCCACAACTACTCTAGCCTGTGCACCTGAGAACCCACGCTCCACAAGAGCAACCACAGCAATGGGAAGCCCTCGCCCCACAACTAGAGAGTAGCCTCCACTCTGCAGCTAGAGAAAAGGCCATGCATCAGTGAAGACCAGCACAGTCAAAAATAAGTAAATACTTTTTTTTTTTAAAAAAAAAGCAAGGTGATTAGCAGGTAACTACCTGCCAAAACAAATTTCAATATTCTTTAAAGACAACAAAATACAGACCCCCAGCAATGTAGAACCACGGTTGGGCACCCAACAAAAATTTGTTTGATATGTGAAATGCAGGAAAGTAATCTTATATGCAGAGTACATCATGAGAAATGCTGGGCTGGAAGAAGCACAAGCTGGAATCAAGATTGCTGGGAGAAATATCAATAACCTCAAATATGCAGATGACACCACCCTTATGGCAGAAAGTGAAGAGGAACTAAAAAGCCTCTTGATAAAAGTAAAAGAGGAGAGTGAAAAAATTAGCTTAAAGTTCAACATTCAGAAAAACTAAGATCATGGCATCTGGTCCCATCACTTCATGGGAAACAGATGGGGAAACACTGGAAACAGTGTTTATTTTTTTGGGCTCCAAAATCACTGCAGATGGTGACTGCAGCCATGAAATTAAAAGACGCTTACTCCTTGGAAAGAAAGTTACGACCAACCTAGATAGCATATTGAAAAGCAGAGACATTACTTTGCCAACAAAGGTCCGTCTAGTCAAGGCTATGGTTTTTCCAGTAGTCATGTATGGATGTGAGAGTTGAACAGTGAAAAAAGCTGAGCGCCAAAGAATTGATGCTTTTGAACTGTGGTGTTGAAGAAGACTCTTGAGAGTCCCTTGGACTGCAAGGAGATCCAACCAGTCCATCCTAAAGGAAATCAGTCCTGAATATTCATTGGAAAGACTGATCCTTTCCACCTGCTCAGTTAAATCATCCCTGATCACCTCAAGTCATGACAATCTCTCTGGCCTAGAAAATCACATTTCTCTTGAAACCTCTCATCTGTACATATATTGCCTCACAATGTTAAGAGCACTAGCCTTTGCAACAGTTAGAACTGGGCCTGAACCCCTGCTCACTTAGGCAAATTTCTAAATCCAAGCCTCAGTTTTTTCATCTATAAAACAGAGATAATGACAGCACCTACTTTAAGTATCTGCCACTGATAAGGCATGTAATGTTCCAGTTGAGTGCCTGACACATAGGAAACAGTAAGTTACATATTGCTCTTACCTGTACAACTTTTTTCTTTTCTCCACAAGACTGTAACCAACTTGAGAGCAAGAATTCTGCCCTAAGTATCTGTTTTGAGACTGTTTTTCATTTGTAAATGGTTATCACTATATTATTACTACATAGAATTGTACCAAACAAAATAACTCATTGGAAATACTCAGCACAACGTCCAGGTTAAAATGCTCAATAAACAGTAAACATTATTATCTCATACTTTTGTTTATTTGTAATGACTAACAGAATCTTGCATATGTGCCAAACCAGTGTGTGATTTCCAACTCTCCTAGCAGGATGAACCTGGCTTAATTAACCTCACCTAAGTCTCCTTACTCCCATAAAGGTGATGATACAAATAATACATATTAAATAATTAATACAGTATGTGACATCCAGCGGATGCTCACTATTTTTCTGTTTTTCCTTCCTCGTTTTTTTCCCCCCACTGAAGTTACCAGTTCTGGGCAGCGGACCCTCCCAGCGAGAACTTCCCTTTGCGTACACACCCACTCCTCCGCGTACTTCAGCCTCTGCTACCTTCTCGCAGGGATTCTACGTTAAGGAGTCTGTCTGCTCCATTGCGCTCCTCAAAGCTCCATTACGCTCTCTCCAACCTCTCCCTCACCTGGAAACCTCGCCGTCCCAGCCTCTTCACTAGCGCCCCCACCCAGCCTGCCTGTTTGCCTTCCCACCCCGTTTCCTTCTCTCCACCCTTCCCAAATCCCGTGTTTCAACCTTTTTCAGACGCCGGCCCCTCTCTCCCCTGCACTGCCAAGTATGTTCGTCCTCGCCCCGCGACTCGACCTCCCTCACCTCCAGGCTCACCCAAAGGCCTCTCCCCACACGCCTCTGGGCCCCCGGGCCCTCCCGCACCTCCCTCTCTCCCCCGCAACGCCCCACCTGCGCCTTCCGCCTCTTCAGCGCCGCGGCGTCCAGCCACACGCCGCAGGCCTCCTCCTTCTTCTCCGGGCCTCTGCGCCTCATGGCCGCTGAGAAGACCAAGCCAGCGGGACACCCGCTGGAAACTCGAGCCACCTCACAGAACCGCCATAAGAGGCTCGGCGGACGTTCGGATCTCCCGCCAACGCTGGGGGCGGGGCTACGCCGCGACCTCCGCGGCGCAGGCACCGCCCTCAGCGTCAGCCCCGCCCCGCCACAAGCCCCGCCCCCTTTCCTCCAGCCCGGCGGGTCTCACGCCTTAACCAAGGAAACAGTGCGGCGTGGAGCGGGTTACCAAGGCCAAGTTCTTTCTGGTTTTCCGGAACTGTGCTGTGTGAACGCGTTCGCGACGCTGCACAAGGAATATGCATTTTCTTTTTGTTGAGTTAGTTGCACTCTCTTACTCATAACTATCAGAGCTCGGGGTTTTCCTTGTCTCATCGTTGAATCCTTATGCACACTAAGTCGCTTCAGTCGTGTCCGACTCTTTGTGAGACTATGGACCGTAACCAGCCAGGCTCCTCTGTCCATGGGAGTCTCCAGACAAGAATATTGGAGTGGGTTGCCATTTCCTCCTCTAGGGAATCTTCCTGACCCAGAGATCAAACCCGTGTCTCTTAAGGTCTACCTGCATTGGCAGGCGGGTTCTTTACCACTAGGGCCACCTGGGAAGCCAAGGAACATCTAGGAAGCCTAGGAACACCTAGGAACATCTAGAAAAAGAGGAGAGGAGGTTCTGGTCTGCCAGCTCCATAGCTGGGGTCCTCAGCACTACCTTAAACGGATTACCTTTGTCATTCAAAACAAAAAAACGAAGCATAACTATGTATGAAACCTTGTGGGAAAGGATTTAGAAAACTTGAAGTAGAATGAAAACTAAAACTTTGGAGTCAAGAACTAGCTTTCAGTACTTACTGTGTGATCTTGAATTTTAAAGAGGGTCAAGCAAGGTTTGTGAAAATACTTTAGAAATTCTGAAACCCAAATGTACCTGGGCTTCCCAGTTGGTGCAGTTGGTAAAGAATCTGCCAGCCAATGCAGGAGACCCAAGAGATGGAGGTTTCATCCCTGGGTCAGGAAGATCCCCAGGAGAAGGAAATGGCAACCCACTCCAGTATTCTTGCCCGGAAATCCAATGTACAGAGGAGACTCCCCCTGGAGTCCATGGGGTCACAAAGAGTCGGACACGACTGGGCAGCACACACACACACACGCCAAGCATTGTTCTAAGTCCTCAGAAATACAAAAATGCTAGCACATACAACCATAGTCTCCACAGATAAAATCTATGCATGACAGGATATTTTAGCAGTGGAGTGATATTCCTTATTCATTCAAGGTTTTTTGCTTTTCTTATACTTCCTAATTTTCCTTCACTGTACATATATTGCCATTATGCACTGGGGAAAAGGCAATACTGTAAATGTTGACACATAACGATAGCATTAAAGTTAACATCAAGATCCTCCTTGATTAAAAGACCAAGAAATGAAATATTTGTCAAATTATATATTTTAAACATACTCTTTTAACATCTAATATTTATTTAGTAATAAAACTGCCCCACCTTTCCTATCAAAAAAAAGCTCCCATATACAGTAAATAAGGCCCCACCCCCCCCCCCCGGCAAAGATAAAACAGGATCCCCTCCCTTCGCCCACCCCCAAGCTCCCTGTGAAAACCTCCTCCAACACAATGAGCAGGCCTAAGGGGTGCACCAGGGCCCTCTCTCCAGGATAGGAGAAAAGAAGCAAGGAGGCAGCTGTTAGCAAAGTCATTTTATTGCATCCAGGACATCAGAGTCCAGACCACCCCTGATCTCAGCCCAAGTGAACTCCTCCTTCCATCCCTCGTGGCCTTTGAAGAGGTTTTTCCCTCTGCCTGGAATACGCTTCCTCCTCTCCATCTGCAAACTCCTATTCACCCTTCTCAACCCAAGACCCTGAGGGTCCCAGGCAGCACTAATTAATCCCTCCTCAGTGTTTCCCCTGACAGTTCATTTGATGGTAAAGCCTTTACCATCCTGCATTAATCCACAGGCCCCCATCAATAGCCCGTCTCTGAGTAGAGGCCCAAGAAACACTGAACGGATAAACACTGAGTCGTGAACAAGGGACCCAGGAAAGACGATGGGAACAGGATGCATGGGACACAGAGTCCAGCACTAGGAGGGTGGAGCTCACTGGGATAGTGACTGAAGAGCTGCGGGGCACTGGATGGGATCCATTTCTACCTGGCACAATCTTCTACCTTTGGGGGTTCTCCGGAGCACCAAAACTCCAAGCTGGAGTTCAAGGAACCTTAAAGTCCTACACACAACAGAGGGCTGTCCTTTCCCAAGGGGATCTGGGTAGAGGGCGCTGCTGATGCTTCCCCTGTCCCTCAGCTCAGATCTGACTCTAACCTAAATCCCAACTTCACTCCCTCCCAGATAATCTGGAAGCCCCAAGTCAGGGTCTTGGCCCAAGCTAATCCCCCATCCTCACCTCTCTCTCTCTAAGTGAGTGAGAGAGGCAGTGAGGGGAGGCAAAACCAGGGTGACCCACATCTTTCTCTTGCCCTCTCCCAGGGCAGGCAGCTGGGGCAGGCCCAAGAGTAGACCCCAGCAGCTCCAGCCAATCCTCAAATCCAAGGACTGGCCAGTGCTGCCCTTGGCAACAGAGGAGTGCACAGAGAGTCACCGCGGGCGAGACACAAACAACTTTACCAGGGCTTGTTCCCATCTGGAGCCAAGGTTCCCATCTATTCCCATCCGTTCCCATCCGGACCCTTGGGCCCCCACTATACCTCCCTCCCTACCAGCTGCCACCCCCTTCACTGAGTCTTCTGATCAAGATCAAGTTTGCGCCGTACCAGTTGGCTCAGGAAGAAGGCGGTGAGGATGCTGCTTCCTACGGTGAGCAAGAAGAGACCGGAGAAATTGTGGGGCCAGCGGGTGTGCAGAGGCTCATAGATGGACCGCCGAGCCTCATAGTCCAGCGCCACAGCCTCCAGCTGGGCCAGCGTGCACAGTACCAAAAAGACATGGAAGAGCTGGTGGCCCTGCCCGAAGACGTGGCAGCTGCCAGGGAACCAGCGCTCAGGCATGAAGGCAGAGAAGAAAGCTGCAGCCAACAGAAAGAAGACCACCTGGCACTTGTGGTAGAGAAGAGCCGGGTCGTTGGCGGCGGGGTCGGGGGACACGAGGATGCGGTGTGCCACGGGGCTGATGTCCAGTGCGTAGGCCAGCGCGGAGGGTACCTCCTGGCAAGTGCGGCCCAGCAGACCTGGCTTCTGGATGTATTTGTTGTAGCAGGAGCCAGTGCAGGAAAGCCAGGCAAGAAAGGCAGCCGTGGGCAGGAAGATGGTCTGCACTTGGGCGTGCCAGGCGGGCTCAATGGCATAGTAGAAGTGTGCCAGGGCGCTACCAAACTGGTACACGGCCACACCCACGTAGTCCAGGAAGAAGAAGCTGTAATGCCAGAACTCGGACTTGGCCTGCAGGAGGTGAGCCAAGGCGCTGAGGGAGAGGTAGGTGAAGGAGGCGAGGACAATGATGAAGAGGGGCAGGGCATGCGGATCTCCCCAGAAGTCCACGGTGCCCACAAAGATGGCCAGCCGCAGCAGCAGCACCAGGGCGGCCAGCAGGTGGGTCCAGACATTCACCGCCTCGTTGTGCTGCTGGAACAGCGTGCGGAAGTAGAAGCGCCAGGTCTGATGCAGCGGCCGGTAGCCCACATAGATGTACGGCTTCCAGAAGAGGGGCGGCACCTCGGCTCGACCCACGGTGAACACAGGCTCTGGTGGCACAGATGGCTGAGGCTCCTGGTGGACCTGCCACAGACTGGGCAGGAGGTGGCTGAGCTTTTGGGCCACCATCGTGGCCATGGCCGTGGGCTGGGCAGGGAGCTGGAAGAGAGAGGCCCAAGCAAAGTTAGGGAGCTGGTGTCCTCACCCTCCTGCCCCGTGAGCAGCAACTGAGAGGGCTTTGCTGCCCAGTTCTTCCTCCCTCTTCCCTACCCGCTTATCCCTACACTGAGTTTAAAAGGAGCAGAGTCGTCCTCAGGAAGAGCTCAGCTCTGACTCCCGATTCTTCTGCTCCCTAATCTATCCCAAGGGCCTAGAATAGTGCCTGGCATATAGAAGGTGCTCAATAAATGTTTGAGGCAGGTGCTAATTAAAGAGGCTCACTATGTCAGCCAACTCCTTTCCAGGCCAGGCTCCATGTGGCAGCCCCCATTGTTTCCTTTCCATGTTCATGCTGCCGTCAGTGTTCACATGGTGGTGACAATGTCCTTGCTAATAAGAGATACCGCTACCTTTAGCTCTTTCAAAATGGCCTGGGTCTCCCACTAACCCTCCATTACCTTACATAATCTGGTCCCTACTACCTTTCCCAGCTTTATTACTCAATCACAATACACATCACACCCAGCCACAGCTTCATCAAGCCCCTGGACCTGTTGTTTCACATGTCTATAGCTCTGGGTAAGCTGTTCCCTCCACCTGAGACATTTACCTCATCTTGCCTGTCTGGCAAACTCCTAGTCATCCCTCAAAACCCATTTCTTCTGTGATATTTTCCCCGGTTTCCCTGGCCCGCCAGTCCTCTGATGCTGACCCTTTTACTCGAATGCCTACCATCCTTTGACCATTATAACTCTTTTCATAGGCATTAAATTGTTGATGCAAGCTCCTCCAGGGTAGGCTTATTTATCTTATTATTTTGTGAACCACCAGTGCTTAGCAGGTAGCTGGTGCTCATTTTCATTCATGTCATGCTTGTGGAATGAAAAATCAGCATAATAGCATCCTGATAATACTTCATAGCCTTCAAGGCGCAACTCAAAAGGCCACTCCCCCCGCCCCAAGTCCCTAGTAACAACTGATCCTATAAAAACAGCTCTAGCCACACCCCTGCTCAAAAGTTCCTGTCTCCAGACCTTCCACCACTGCTAACTGCAAATAAGTCCAATCTAACCCCTCACCCTGCATTCAAGACTCCATGATCTGCTCCCACCCTCATTTCCCACCTAACCCAAATGTGAGACCCTGTGCCAACTTCCTTTCCCTCTACTGAAATCCTTTAAGGCCAGTACAAGCTGCCACCTCCTTAATGCCCCCTCACTTTCCCCTGTGGAAGATCTATAATGCATTATACAAGTTATCATTTAAAACATATTCATTCATTTATTCATTTAGCAAACACTTACTGAGCTCCTTCTCTGCCTCATGTCCTGTACTGGGTCCCAGAGGGTGGGGTGGGAGGAGAGTGGAAAAGAATTTGATCCTTGCCTTCAGGAACTTCATAATATGGCAGAGGTTATAGAGAGCAAACCAAAGCATAGCAAATGCTTACAAAACATGTGCTATGTGCCAGACAGTGTCTTACATGATTTATGCATATTTGATTCATTTAAGCAGCACAAGACCAATGAGATAGGTACTATCATTATGCCCATTTTTCAGATAAGGAAACTGAAGCACAGAGAAGTTGAGTACTTTGCCTCAGAAGCAGCAAAGGCATGATATAAGCTCAGTTTGCAGTCTTTTTATTGTTATTACTATTATTTTATTTTCTGACAGCACTGCACAGCATGTAGGATTTTAGTTCCCTAACCAGGGATCGAACCTGCAGCCCTTGCATTGGAAACATGGAGTCTTAACCACTGGACCACCAGGGAAGTCTGTCAGTTTGTAATTTTAAACACTTCCCAAAACTGCCCTCTGCAAGACAAGATGGCAAATACTATTAATGATTTAATAATTATGTACTGTTTTTGCCTGGTATCAGTTGCTTAATTCAGGCTTATCATTACTCATTGTGCCAGTCATTAAATCAAATATGTATTGATAAACTATCCAGACAACTAGCTAGACAGACAGCTCCCCTCCCTCAAATTCTCCCCAAGAAGCTTAATGGACGCAGCAAACCAAACTTACTCTGTTCATCATTCATCAGATATTTACTGCAACTTCCTTTGCACCAGTCATTCTAAAATGCAAGAAATCTGGGCAAGATAAAGCACTCAGGTTCTCTGCCATCAGCAGTACCATGATCACCCCCAAAGCCCCAATAATTTGCACATAGTCCAAGCAAACACAAGGTGCTTGTTGTGCAAAGGCAACATCAAGCCACCCCAGCCCACACTCCACCTCACACCCAGCCTGATTTGCATCCCTTAGTTCCTCCAGCATCACATTATGGAGTCAGCTCTGGCCTCTGACCTTTCCCAGCCTGGTAGGGAAGTAGGAGTTAAATAAGTCATTGCACCACTGCATGGGAGGTGCTACAACAGGGGAGTACAAGAGGTCCTACTTTCTATTCCAGATGGGCTGGCCGGTTTAGGAATCAGACCTTGCTGATGAACCAATTCATCAGCAAGACCTTGTTAATGACAGTAGTGGGGCCACTTCTGTGCAGAGTATGAGAAGCGCCCGGCCTACTTGCTGGTTGAATCCAGGATTTCTTCTCCTCCCCGAGAGACAGGGCTTCAGCCTCAACAGTCTAGCCTCCACCCCTTGTCTACAGCTTTGTCTTCTCAACTCAGAACCTCAGGGGACCAGAAAAGGCCTCTGGAAGCATCTCATGCAGTTCCTTTGTTTTACCTTGAGAAAACAGGAGCCCAGAGACAGGAGGGCTTTCCCAAGAGTTGCCTAGTTCAGCTAGCTTTCCATTCCACCATGAAGGCAAAGGCCTGGGAACGATGACATGCAATAGTGCCTTAGTTCCTGGCCCCCTCAAATCTGATACATCCAGTCCAATGCTCCATATCCCACTCTTAGAATTTCGCAAGTCCTAACAGCATATTCAAAGATCAGAGAAGGCCTGCACCAAAGAAGCTTGCTTCACTTTGTTGAACCTATTGGGTTGGCCAAAACCTTCGTTCAGGTTTTTCCATAAAATGTTAATGGGAAAACCCAAAGTTTTTGACCAGCTCAATACATTTGCCAAGCTCACATGACCAAGGATTTTCTTTCCCAGTAATGATTATAAAGCTAGCTGAAAAGGAGTAAGAATTTACTATGTGCTCACTCATAGCCTGGTGGCTCAGCTGGTAAAGAATCTGCCATAATGCGGGAGACCTGGATTCGACCCCTGGGTTGGAAAGATCCCCTGGAGAAGGGAACGGCTACCCACTCCAGTGTTCTGGCCTGGGGAATTCCATGGACTGGATAGTCCATGGGGTCACAGTCAGACACGACTGAGTGACTTTCACTTTCACTTTCTCACTCCTAGCCTTGTTGCAATTCTCATAACTGGCCTGGGAGGTAGGTAGAGAGAGGTGAAACCAGGATCTGAACCCAACTCTGTGACTGCAGAGCCCAGATACTCTCAGCCACTCCTGCTGCCCTGCTTCCTGTCACAGCCAACTGCATCCCACAGAACCACTTTGGAAAACGCTGGTCTAAAGCAGGTGACCGGTCCTTTCCTGCAAATTGCTTCCTTAGCTTCTAGCAACTGACCTGCATCCAAGAACCTCACTCTCACCCAGTTACCAGCTCCCCACTCTCTGTACCAGTGCCGCCTGGCTCACAGCCACCTCCTCAGGTGGGTGATAGCTCACTCCCAGTCCTCCCCCTCCCCCATACACAGTGGGCTTTGAGCACAGAACCCAGACACCAGATACTAGAATGACGGAGGGCTAGTCGCCCTGTTTCCTTTAGCCCTCAGCCAGCAGCCCAGTTCCATGTGAATAGCTCTATTTCCAGAATTAGTTCCCATCTCCTGACTCCATGAAAGGGGCCCTGGATCCAGGGGAAAGCAGGGGCAGGTCTAGCAGAAGTCCTTCTAGTCTAGCAGAGTCCTTCTAACTAGAGGATGAGGGTGGACATCCAGAGGACAGATTCAGGGCACCCTCTGAGTAGTTTGCCCACCCCAGGCTTGTTCCAGGCATCTCAACCCAGTCCAGTACACCCTCATGGCCTTCCTCCATGCTCAGTCACTTCAGTCATGTCCAGCTCTTTACAACCCCATGGACTGTAGCCTGCCAAGGTCCTCTGTCCATGGGATTCTCCAGGCAAGAATACTGGAGTGGGTTGCCATGCCCTTCTCCAGGGCACCTTCCCGACCCAGGGATCGAACATTGGAAAGCAGGTTCTTTACCACTAACACCACCTGGGAAGCCCCATGGCCCCCCTCCAAGTCTCCCTAATTGCACTAGTTACCTAAGGGTTTCTCTTGAACACTGGGGTTGCTGACTTCTGCTACAGAACAGAAAAAAATTCACCAGATGCCAGGCACTGGATGGTACTTCCACAGGTGAGGGTCACTAGGGGTGGGGCTTCCAGGGACTGTAGGTGTCTTGTGTGAGGTCACCAGAGGGTGGGGCTAAAGACCCCCCTCCCCCCTCCCCTCTATTACCACTACCACCTTGGTCAAATCCAGGCTAAACTCTGCCCCAACTAGCCAGGCCTCAGCTATACAAGGAAGCTCATGGAATAACCTCTGCATGAAATATTTGGGGAGACTGAGAGCTAGCTAAAACACTGTGACTTACCCAAGATCACACGGCAAGGCAGACAAAGCTGGGCTGAGACCAGGTGTCCAGGGCCTGGTTGATGGGAATCAGGCAAACTTGACTGGTTTCTGTCCCCTCCTCAGTGGGAATCAGAATGGAAGGAAGTTAGGAATCAAGGAGAAAACAGACACTATAAAGGCTCATGAAGCAGATGGACTTCAGATTCAGACAGACCAAGTTGACTTATGATTCCATAACACACTAGCTGTGTGACCTAAGAGAAGTGACTTACCTGCTCTAATCCTCAGCTCCCTCATGGGAATTTTAACATTATCTATCGCATAGACTGCTACAAAGATTAAATCTATGAGAACAGTTTTAGCACAGTTTAGGGATTCAGTAAATGATTCCTATTAGTAGTATCAATTATCAATAGTAGTAATATTTGAAATATCCCTAGCCTGAGTATTAGTATTTAAAATATTCCCAACTTGAAAAGTTTGCTTTGGGCTCCCTAAAAAAATCTCAGTCCTCTTTTAGGCCTCAATATCTGGTTCCACTGGGTTTGGAGGCCTTACAAAGTTATCTGTATCTCTTTAAACATTTACCTTCCACTGAGGGTACATTTAGAGACCAGGGCAATATGGGTGGAGTTTGGACTTCTGGGGACACTGACTTTATTTAATAATTAAAGTGTTCTTAGCAAAGGCCATTCGGAGTAACCTCTCTGGATTCACAGAGCCCTGAAGATTTGGACTTGCCCATTGACCTAGAAGAAGTGAAATCCCCAGAGAAAAGGGGCCTCAGCACCAGCTGCCCCAGGAGCCCCATCCACGAGCAGAAGGGTAAAGGTGGGAGACTGTGCTAGCAGGGAATATGTGGCCTGTCTTGTAGGTTTGGGAGCCTTGCGGTTTGGCTGAACTTCAGAACTGGGATCTCCAGGACCCAAGTGGGATGACTTTTTGTCTTTTTTTTTTTTAAGTTTATTTGACTTATTTTTGACTCTGCAGGGTCTCCCTTGCTGTGTGCAGACTCTAGCTGCTGTGAGCAGTGGCTACTCTCGTTGCAGTGGCTTCTCGGGTTGCGGGACACAGGCTCTAGGGCACCCAGGCTCAGTAGTTGCGGTGCATGGGCTTAATTACCCTGCGGCATGTGGTAATTTCCCCGACCAGGGATTGAACCTGTGTCCCCTGCATTGGTAGGCGGATTCTTAACCACTGGACCACCGCTGGGAAGTCTTCTGTCAGCCTGGGCATCATCTTCTTCTCCCCTCCCACCTCCTCAGCTCTCCCAATTCACATTTCCCTTTTCTAAACTTAAGGTCAACCTCCTCACCTGCTTCTTCAACCAAAGCTTGCCACCCCCAAGTTCCTCTGGTCTCCCCCTGATACACACTGTCAGAGAGAGGCTCCTTAATATCTCTGGGGGCAAAACAGCAGACCAGGTTGTGGGGATCAGGTGGTGAATGGGTTTCAGGGTGGGAGAGCCCTGGGTTGTACCCATCTCACGGATTTTACTCAGTGAGTACTGTATGCGGGGCATAGGGCTGCCAGGCTGGGGGCATACAGTGAACGAAGCAGACAGGCTGCCTGATGGGGCTCACCCACACCAATGAAATACCCCTGAGCCCAGGAAAATAAATCCCAGAGAGAAGCCCCTGGCTGGTAATCATGGAGAACTGGAGAGAACTGCTGCTCCCAGGGAGGGCATCGGCTACTCACCTCGGGCAGTTATTTCAAGACAAGCCAGGTCCCTGTTTTTATGTGAGAATGGGATTTCAGGTTTGGAACTTACCAGTTGTGTGACTTTGCTTCACCGCTCTGTACCTGTCCATTTAAAATCTGAGAATAATAACAGCTACCTCAAGAAAAACAAAGTCACAGATGCTAGATGTTGGCTCTGGCATGGCTTTGGCTCCACTGGCTTTGTTGATTCTAGTCCTGACTCAGCCACTCAATCCCTGTGTGACCCTGGACAAGTCCCTTCTGTTCTTGGCCCAGTTTCTCCAAATGTCAAAGGACAGAACACATTCTCCCTGAGATATTCCAACAGTACTTGTTTTAGGCTTACTCTGTGTCAGAAGCTGGAGCTTCAGCTGTGAACAATGCAGTTAAAACACCACCCTCAGGGAACTAATAGCCCAGTTAATTAACAGCTAAAGGGTAACACCTAAGGGTATTTGTACCCTGCCCTCTTCGAGCTTAACAGCCTTACTTCAGTTCAGTCGCTCAGTTGTGTCCGACTCTTTGCAACCCCATGAATTGCAGCACGCCAGGCCTCCCTGTCCATCACCAGCTCCAGGAGTCCACCCAAACCCATGTCCATCAAGTCGGTGATGCCATCCAGCCATCTCATCCTCTGTTATCCCCTTCTACTCCTGCCCCCAATCCTTCCCAGCATCAGGGTCTTTTCCAATGAGTCAGCTCTTCGCATCAGGTGGCCAAAGTATTGGAGTTTCAGCTTCAACATCAGTCCTTCCAATGAACACCCAGGACTGATCTCCTTTAGGATGCACTAGTTGGATCTCCTTGCAGTCCAAGGGAGTCTCAAGAGTCTTCTCCAACACCACAGTTCAGAAGCATCAATTCTTTGGGGCTCAGCTTTCTTCAATTATAAGTAGTATTTGATTACAATTCTACTTCTTTTGCCTCCTTCCTGCCAAGCAAAATATTCATCGTTGCTTCTCTGGGCCCTGACAGTTCAGCACACTCTCTTAAAGACAACTTTGTCTTGCCATGGAAGGCTAAGTTTAACCTCATTAGATAAAAACAATTAAGGCCAGGCCAGTGTTAACAATGGGGGTGTCAGAAGTAAACCCTCTTGAGAGGTCCTGAGAAGGATAACACAGTACGGCAGAGCCTGAAATATTATTACTAAGACTAGGCACTAACAGCCATCATTTACAATAGCTTTACACACATTTCATCTCTCCCTCTCAGCAACTCTTTGAACCTGTGGCTACACTGGTGTCACAGCCCCGGAGGGAGGCAGGATGACAGAGCACGCCTATCTTACTCCAAAACCAGTGCTCTTGCCCTTCACCCACTCTGGTCAACTCCCAGGCACCCAGCGGGTGGCCACAGAGTTTACAAGCAAAGTTTTCATCTCTGGCTGGCTTCTTGATATCTCAGCAACTAGGTCACCTGCCTCAATGCAAACCAATTCGCCAGTTCCTCCCACTGTGTTTAAAGAAAAAGTTCCTCCATGCCTTCCAAAACTGAACAGAAATCTCTTTTGTTTTTTGTAACTGCACTTTGGGCCTCCATTTGTACTGAACAGTGTGATCAGAATGAAATAAATCACTCTTAAAGGAATTCCTCTGTGGGTTTTGGACTCACAACTGCTCTGAGGACAGGGAAACATCTGCTAGAGGAAAGCAAGCCCAGAGAGGCTGGGTGAGCTAGCTACAATTGGCCAGGAACAGGGACAGAAAAGGGACCTGGGTTTGTCACTGACCAGTTTCCCTACTGACCTCTTGGCAGGGTAACTGACCTGGGGAAAACTAAGGGGCCCCGCGGTGGTATAAGCCCTAAGATGGGAGGCTGGGTCCCCTCCAATGTCAGGGACATCCACCTAGGAGCAGCCAGGCCCTGACAATACATCAAACTCTTCAACTCCCCAGTCTTGGCCTGACCTGACTTCTCACTCACTTAGTCGGGTGGTGGGCGGATGCTCCAGGGAAACCGCTGGTTTCCCTATAAGTCCTTAAAGCCTATAGTCTCAAGATAAGTGCGTCCCTTAACGAGTGGGGGGATCTCTCACGCTCTCCTGACACCAAAGGAGCCCCGATCCCAACGGACCTATGTTTCTTTGGAGAGCCCCTCTGAGCCCCCTGCCGGGCTCTTCCACTGTTTCCGGTTTCCCAACCGGGAGTCCGTCACATCACCCAGTTCCAGGTACTCACACCCCCCCGCCGTCACCCCCAGAATGTCCCTAGATTCCCCCTTCCATGGGAGGATCGTGATCCGTGCCCATCCTCCTCCGGCACCGCGGTCCTCCTGGGGGCCAGCTCGCCCCACCGCCCGCCCCCCTCACAGGCGTGCTCCCCCTTGCGGCTCTGACTCCCCGGGCCTCCAGCCTCCTACCGCTCCTCCCGGAGAGGCTTCCCCTCCAGCTCCGCTCCTCCTAATCCAGACCCTCCGCTGCGGCGCCCCCTCCAGCTGATTCACTGTCAGCCTCCAGCTCCAGGGGGAGATGCTCCCTCTCGAGCCGCGCGGTCCCTGCCGGTCCTCGCTCCCTCCCCACGTGCCTCTCCCCGCCCGCTCCCCCCCTCGCAAACCAAGACACAACCCCCCCCCCGAGTCTCGGATGCACCCCGCAGCCGGCGCCCCGCCCGGCCCCGCCGCCCAACACCCCCAGCTCTCCGGCGGTACCTGCGGCCGAGCCGACCGGCGAGAGGCTGCCCTGGGCATCCAGGCATCCGGAGCGCAGATAAAAGTGGGCGGCCGGGCGGAGGCCCCGCCCCGAGTCGGGGGAGGACTGGGCGCCGACTCCGGGGTCGGGGTCGGGGCTCAGGACGCGGGCGCCGCCGCCTGCCCAGCCCTGGGTGATGCCGGACGCCAGCAGCGCCCCCAGCCACCCCCACCCCCGCGCCCACGTGTTGCACGCGGAGGCGAGAGGGGTCACCCAGGCCGGCGACGACAGCCTGGGAGGTCCTGCGTCTTTGGGGCCGAGGGGGACTCGGAGGCCGAGAAAGCAGAAGCTGCTGCTCAGCTGGGGAGTCGTTCCCACTTCCGGCGACTTGAGCCGCAAGCTCCGGAGTCTGAACCTAGCTGACCCAAAAGGGAGGCGGTGAGTTGGAGCTGGAGCACCCGAATTTTCCAGTGAGAGCCCGCAGCCCAGCCCTGAGGCCACGAAAACCCACACAGCCACCTCACTAGGCAGCTTCTGGTCAGATACGCCTGACCTTCCCCCATCTTCACCTCTCTGCCTGGGGAGCTCCACTCCACCCCAGCACCCCTGTCTTATTCAAGTCCCCACCTAAAGCCTTGTCTTTGATCAGCTTCCCCTAACCTACCCTGCCCAGCCCAGCCCAAGACACACTCTTTAGGCTTCCATTAAAACACCCGCTTTGGGAATTCCCTGGTGGTTCAGTGGTTAGGTCTCAGCGCTTTCACTGCTGAGGCCACGAGTTCAATCCCTGGTCGTGGATCCAAGTTCCCACAGGCGTGGGAAAGTTCCATGTGGCCAAACAAACACGCGCTTTCCACTCCCTGGTGTAACATCTCCTTGCAGGAGAAGGAGTACGTAAAGGGTGGGCTATCCCTGCCCCTAGCAGGCCCTCAGGAGATACTGGACCAACAATGGCAGTGAAGGAGGAAACAGACAGAGCTGGACTCCTTCTTAGGCCAGGCTGCGAATACACGCATGGTCACCCTCCCGATGGACTCTGAACTTTGTGCCCGGTGTCTATAGAAATGGCATACCGATGGAAAACCAGACCCCCCGGATAAAACAGCCTCAGGACTTCTACTTGGACTCTCCATTGCCTAAAAGAATATGCTAATTATCTCTGTAACAGAACAAAGTCATAAATTCCATTATGTTTATCAGGATATGACCACAGGCCTATTGATAAATGTCCACTGTTTATCTAGTCTTATGACCCATGAATCATGGGTTAACTTTGACTGTAACTCTCTTTTAACCTTGTCCAGACTAGTGTCAAGGAATCCGGGGAGGTGGGTTTGAGCAAGTACACTTAGGGCAGATAAGGTTTTCACAAAAACTGGTCGGATCCTTGGCTAAGAGGAGACTCTGCCTTGGGCCCGCGGTGTAATAAACTGCACTCCGCTATCTGCACTGTCCTTCCGAGTGAGTTTGTTTCCTGGAACGCGTGGCTACAACACAAGGGCTTGTCTGCTCCTCAGGTTTGCAAAGACCTGGACCAGGCAGAGTGGGGAGAAACCCGGACCTGTCTTGGAAGCATCAGCCTGATGGATGGAACTGAGAGAGGAGACTGTCCAGGGGGGGACACTTCTCTGCCCTCAGAGAGCTCTGAGCCTATTCAGAGGGACAGTTGTGGGGCGAAGGCATGGTGACAGGACCCAGGTTCTAGTGCCACCCCAACTAACCATGGGATCTTGGGCAAGTCTCCTTGTTCTCGGGGGCCCTTAGTTTTATTACCTGTAAAACAGAGCTGATTACACCAACCTGACAGGGGTGTTAGGAGAAGTAAACTGCAATGTACTAGAGGAATGTACATTTCTCTTTTATAACAAATCCTAATCATAATGTAGTAAGATGAAATAAGTCTACTTATACAGGTTTGGACAAGCACACAAGAATTACTTAAATCTCCAATGCCCTTATAGTTAGGAAAAATGGCATGGAAAATCTGATCATTTAGAACAGGTAGGGTATAGCAAATGAAAACAAGTAAGGACGTTACAGAGATTACATTCTACATGGTGAAACATAGTCTAGCATAGTGAATAAAAACTTGAAAGGTGATTTGGATTCAGTTTCCATGTGTGCTCTGCCCTGGACTTGTTTGTTTTGTCTTGTATTTAATATCTATTTATCTATTTGGCATGCTGGATCTTCGATCATCTTTGCAGCATGCAGGTTCTTTAAGCTGTGGCATGTGGATTCTTTTTGTTGTGTCCTGCAGGATCTTTAGTTGCAGCATGTCAGGTCTAGTTCCCTGACCTGAGATCAAACCCTGACCCCCTGCATTGGGAGCAAGGAGTCTTAGTCACTGGACCCCTAGGGAAGTCCCTGGACTTGTTTTTAAAGTTCTAGTTTATTAAGCTCTTGCCATGGGCAAAGCTACCTCCTTTGATTCAGATAATCCTATTAACTCATTTCACAAATTGGGAAACTGAGGCTCAGAAAGAGGACATGAGACTGTTGAATTCCTTTATTTGGCCTCATGCATTCCTGCACATTGAATGTGTTGCTCCCCATTTTATGGCTAGAAAACATGAAGCCCAGTGAAGAGAAATGACATATCCCATGTCTCATAACTCAGGGTGTATTTAGGGCCTGGGCAGGAGATGTAGGAGACGCGGGTTCGATCCCTGGGTCACGAAGATCCCCTGGAGGACAGTATGACAACCCACTCCAGTATTCTCACCAGAAAAATCCCATGGACTAAGGAGCCTGGCAGGCTACAGTCCATGGGGTCGCAAAGAGTCAGACATGACTGAAGTGACTGAGCACACACACAGACATGCATCAGAGAACCTGTATTTGTACTTGGGGGAGAAAAACCACTTAACCAGGAAACTTGGCTTGGATACTTGAGAGCTGAATGATAAAAATAATAAAAGTAGAAACAGTGATCGGTCATGATGCACTTGCCATGTGCAAAGCCCATTAGACACAGCCTAAGTCCATCATGGGTGCTGTCATCATCTCTGTTTGCAGATGAGGAAACAGACTCGAGAGGATCCTACTTGCCCAAGGTCACCCAGTTTGATCCAAGTCCAGAGCCCATTAGACACAGCCTAAGTCCATTAGGGGTGCCGTCATCATCTCTGTTTGCAGATGAGGAAACAGACTCGAGAGGATCCTGCTTGCCCAAGGTCACCCAGTTGGACCCAAGTCCAGCTCTTATCTGCTACCCAGTACAGGTATCAAAGAGTGGAGCTGTGGGGCCAGCACTCGTCCTTCCCTGCCCTCCTCTGCTCTGACTCTCTGCCCAGGAGGGTGAGAGCAGCCCCAGGGCAGCCAAGGGCACCTCCCTTCCCTGCCCTTCCCTGGCTCAGGCCACCTGGTTGAGGCCCAGTGACGCCACTGTTCCAGGATCCCAGAGCCCCAGTAAACCTTTGAGTCCCGTCCCTGGAAAGGGGAACAGATTATTTCATAACCTGCGCAACATCCACCTGCCCTCCCAGGTGATGGGCTCGGCCCTCAAAGGACAGGAAGACTGGATCTCTGGGCAGCTAAGGAGCCAAAGGTCTCAAAAGTTAGGCTCTGAGTAGGGAGGCCATCTGGAAGGGCTTCAGTGGACTCGAAGTAAGGAAAGGATGAACGGGGCACCTGAGCTGTCTGAAACACAATCTTTTTTGGTTTTGGGGGTATTTATTTATTTACTTGGCTGTACTGGGTTTTAGTCATGGCTTGCAGGATCTAGTTCCTTGACCAGGGGTCGAACCTAGCATTGGGAGCACAGAGTCTTAGCCAGTGGACCACGAGGGCAGTCCCTGGAACACATTCTTGTCTTTTCTCCAAGCAAGTGCTTCCATCCTCTGGAGGCGGCAAAGCCATGAGGCACATGAGTGTGTTCTACCTGGGTTCACATCTTAGTTCTACCACTTACCAGCAAGTTATATGTCTCCTTCACTCTAAACAGGCTAATGATACCCACCACATAGGGTTGGCATGAGGATTAAATGAAATAATACATGTGACATGTTCACAGAGCCTG
Source organism: Antilocapra americana (assembly GCA_007570785.1). Taxonomy (NCBI): domain Eukaryota; kingdom Metazoa; phylum Chordata; class Mammalia; order Artiodactyla; family Antilocapridae; genus Antilocapra; species Antilocapra americana. Next base: position 4,585,869 of record ML660197.1, read on the forward strand.
GCACAGAGCCTGGCACAGAGGGACTGCTCGATAAAGGCCAACTATCAGTATGTTTCGATTCTTTACTCCATCCCCTTGCCAGTAGGTGAGAAAAATAAAAGAAAGTAAAGAAAAATTTGCGGTAAGTCCCCACATTTTGAATTGGTTTGTTACACAGCATCGCTGAAGCGATTCCTGACTCGTACACATGGCAGAGCCAGAGTTCGAACCCGGGGAATCTGACTCAAGACCATAATCTCAACCATGCTCGGTGCATAGGGAGTGCAATGCAGGAGGGACTGGCTTCCTACAGAGATTCTCTATGTCAAGGCCGCTTGGGGTGAGTCTGACAGTATGAGGAGTTTCTCCCCAAGCCCTGGGGAGGGGAAAGAACTTTCAAGGCAGAGGGAACAGTATGTGCAAAGGCGCAGAGGTGTGAGTGGTGGGGTAAGTTTAGGGGATGGAAAACTTTAAATACAGGGAACCTGCTGGCAGCAGAGGACATTGGAAAGGTAGGGAGGTTGGTGATGCTAGACTGTAGAGTCCAGGCAGGAAGGCTTCAACCCTGAGGGCAGTGGGGAGACTGGAGATAGAGAGAGGGTTTTTTTTCTGGCGAGAATTAGGTGGGATGAGATGGCTTTCTTCTCATTTCAAGGCTAGTGAGGTGGCTTTAGGGAGACCAGTCAGAGAGGCAGTGGGCTGGCCTCTGTGGCTGGTCTCTAACTTACCTTAGGATCCCCAAGGGGTCAGTAACTGCGCAGGAGGGGGCAATGGGAGGGAACTGCACCAGTAAGTGAGCAAGTCATGGGTCTGTGCTGCCCCCGACCAGAACTGGGTCATAGAGAGAGTCAGCCTGGGGCCGCCTTAGATCCCGCCCTGAGAGGTCTCCAGAAATGGCCTCAGCAGGAGTCTGGAGGAACAGGGCAGATTCACTGTAAGCAACTGGCTGGTGGATGCACTTCGTTCTCAGCAAGGGAAGCAAGGGATGCCTGAGTGGGGGCCCCACAGTAACCATCCCGCTTAGCAAACACAGGAGTGGCCCCCACCTTCTTGGCCCACCAAGATTTCAGCCTCAGCAGTGGCGGACCGTTCGGAACATGCTGACCCCAGCCCCACTCCAAGCACCCACCAAGCCCACCTCTACTTTCTGGCCTCAGGGCTCTCTTGGAAGCTCTAGCTCAGCCTGCCAGCCGAGCTGCAGAGGAGAAATGCAGGCGGTCAACACCCTGGGAGCAGCCCTCACCCAATGGTGTGTCAGAGCTGTTGGAGGAAGCCCCAGCCTCCTGTCCCAGAGAAGACAGCTCCGAAGGGCACTGTCTGCAGGGCAGACTGGCAGACACCTCCTCCTCTGTGCTCTGCCTCCCTCCTGGCCACACTCTGCCCACCCCCTCCCTTCACTTCCAGCGATCACTTCCCAAATAAACTATCTGCACCTAAGTCTGCTTCAGGCTCTGATCTGGGGGAAAACCAGATCAGGATTTCCAGGAAAGCAGCCCCACCCACAGGAAGAAAGAGTCAGTTTTAAATCTCTGCCAGGCCTGGGGTTTTCCCTCTTGCTCAGCTGTTAAAGAATTCACTTGCCAATGCAGGAGACTCCAGTTTGATCCCTGAGTCAGGAAGATCCCTGGGAGAAGAAAATGACAACCAGTTCTAGAATTCTTGCCTGGGGAATCCCATCAACAGAGGAGCCTGGCAGACCCCAGTCCATGTGGACCCTAAAAAGTCAGACGCAACCCTGCGACTGTACAACAACAACAACAAACCTGAAAGTGAAAGTGTTAGTTGTTCAGTCGGGTCAACTCTTTGCCATCTCATGGACTGTAGCCCGCCAGGCTCCCCTGTCCATGGAATTCTCCAGACAAGAATATTGGAGTGGGTAGCCTTTCCCTTCTCCAAAGGATCTGCCCAACCCAGGGATTGAATACAAGTCTCTTAAGTCTCCTGCCTTACAGGCAGATTCTTTACCATCTGAGCCACCAGGGAAACCCAACAAACCTGGAAAGCGAGAACACTAGCTCAAGACAGAGGATTAAGTCAGATACTTCCTGATCCTAAAACTTGCTGCGGGCAGGGGTGCAGCCTCGGCAGGCATAAAGGAGCCAGTCATGGTGCCACACTGGCTCCTTTCCTACTCCAGACTCAAGCTGCCAACACATCCACATCCCTTTGCCTTTGCACCAGACGTTCCTTCTGTCTGAAGCTCACTTTGCCCCAGACAGGACCTATTACTTAATTTCTGGGGCCCTGTACAAACAAAAATGCAGGGTTTTGTTCAAAACTTAAAAATTTCAAGATAGCAATAGCAGAGTATTAAATCAAGCATGGGACCCTTCAGAGCACAGAGCCCCATGTGACTGCATGGGTTCCATGGCCATGAATCTGGGCCTGGCTCCAAAAAGCTGAATGTCTGGCTCCCCCTCCCTTCACATCTCTACTTAAATGTCACCTTACCAGCAGAGGCTTTCCCTGACCACTTATATCAACTGGCAGCCAATCCTCAAAGGCACCTCTATCCCACCAAGTAACTCTGATAAGCCATCCCAGTCTCATTTTCCTTCTGGACGCTCAGCATGCCTGCGGAAAATGCTAGGTGGCATTTCAGGGAGCTCCAAGGAACTCTGGTCCCTTATGTCTCAGCACAGAAAAAATTCCATGAAAGGCAAAGTGATAGATCAGTGGCTTATAAGAATAGGATGCTTATGAAGCTTACCAGTGGGCAAGTGCTGCACGTGGAGAACTCGGTGGGCTGCTGTTTTACAATCAAAGGACAAGTGGGGAGGGGAAAAGACCACCTTCTTCCTCATTCTTGAATAGATATCACACTTCCATCATCAGCGCCTCCTCCAGGTTGGGCAGGGGAATTTTCCTGTCCCTACAGGATCAAGCCAGGACTGTCATGGCACAATGGAAAAGTTGTTCCAGTACAATGAGAGACTTTACTTTGAAATGTCACCTTTCCATAAATCATTGTTTGTGTGTGTGCAGAGAGCATGTCCTAGGGGTCCCTAGCTTAACTGAGCTCACTAGGCAGGATGTGGGTCTCACGCCACCATCTTTATTGTCTGGGGGAATGTCTCATGCTTCTGCTGCATGCACTTTATGCCAAGTAACCTGCTTGGTTTTGTGGTTAAGTAATCATTAACTTCTGCAATTGATTTCCTATTTTATTGTTGTCTTTTCCATTAGACTGTAAGTTCCAGGGACTTTTAAGTTTGAGTTTGAGTAAGCTCCAGGATTTGGTGATGGACACAGAAGCCTGGGGTGCTACAGTCCATGGGGTCACAGAGAGTCAGACACGACTGAGTGACTGAACTAAACTGAATCGTTAACTTTCTTTCTTGAGTTAATCATTAACTTACAGGGGTCTCCCACACCTTCTTCATTTTTTTTTTACTTACAGTTCTCTAGTGGGATTAACCATTTAATTACCTACTTTGTCCCTTTACTCTGTCCCTATCATTGCCATACTAATGACTCGAGTCATCCTTAAGAGTCCCTAACACACAGTAGGTGCTCAACAGAGGTTAATGGAATGGAGGGAGGGAGAAAAAGAGGGAGAAAGGGGAAACGAAAGATGTCCTCATTGTGGGGCAAGCCTGGGCTGGGAGGGAGGTCTGAAGTTGTGACTCTAAACTCTTTCAAATTACTGAAACTATTTCATGACTTACGTGATCGGAAACTTTTAAAATCTGAGAGTGTCCAGTGAAGTCATGGAATCGGCTCTCGGTTTCAACCAAGGGACAAGAAGACCTAGCTGCAGAAAATGTCTTCACAGGCAGTGGGGGCAAAAGACAAAGATGTTTGTGGGCAACATTTGCTTGTGGGCAAGGACTTCTGTAAGTTGAAGTCCTAGAAGCAGAATTATCGGATCAAAGGGGATTTTGCTAGTTGTCACTGAAGTGTACTTCTTCACACTGGACCAGTTTACACTTTACCAACTGAGTGTGAGTCAAATCTTTTGATGTTCGCCAAAGTGCTATGTGCAAATGGAATCTTGGTTTTCTTTTGCTTCACATTTCTCCTATTATGAGGGAGGCTGACTACCCATCAAAACACACTGGGATATTGTGATTTCTCAAAAGAAATACATTTGATCTTTGGCCCCATTTCTGACATAGAGCTTCTGAAATCCTTGTCGGTTCCTAAGCGATGTGGGCACTAAGAGCGTCTCTTGTTCTAATACTTGTCTTTGACCCTGTTCCTGACACAGTTTCTAAAACCCTGTAGTAAACTAATCAGACCTAAGGAGGGGGTTATTGGAACCTCTGACCCATAGCTGGTTGGTCAGAAGCACAGGTGATAACCTAAGCTTGTGACTGGCATCTGAAGTGGGAGAGAGGGGTCGTCTCATGGGACTGAGTTCTCAAACCTGTGGAATCTGAGGCTGTTCCTGGGTAGAGAGTGTCAGAACTGAGTTGAAGTCTCAGAAGCCTTGCTGGGTCTGAGAATCGTCCAGTGTTGTCTGGAAGTTCGCCCCTCCCCCACCTCACACAGACACTGGGATTGGGTCCAGGAATCCAAAAGACACTTTTAATTTAATTTATTTGTTTATTTTTGGCTGTGCTGGGTTCTGCATTGCTGCGCGTGGGCTTTCTCTAGCTGCAGCCAGTGGGGGCTGCTCTCTAGTTGCGGTGCGTGGACTTCTCATCGTGGTGGCTTCTCTTGCCGCAGAGCACGGGTTCTGAGCCCGTGGGCTTCGGTAGCAGTGTGCTGACTCTAGAGTTTCAGCACACGGGCTCAATTGCCCCAAGGCATGTGGGATCTTCCCGGACCAGGGATCACGCTTGTGTCCCCTGTATAAGCAAATGGATTCTTAACCACTGGACCACTAGAAAAATCCCAAAAGACACTTTTAAAAGAGAAACAATTCACCCTAAATCCCCTCCTTTTACACTCTGACTTTAACTTCCTTAAGTTTACAGCCGATTTTCAGACATCTTTTTCATAGTTTTGGACAAGACAGAATTTAATGTTCTACTCTTTAGATTCATTCATCTTTTCCAACAGATGTCTATCCATATACGAGTCAGGATGAGTAAGGTTTGCTGCCGTAACAACAACGCTCTCTTAGCAGTTTAAAGCAGGCTGTACTTCTTGCTCATTCTACGTGTCCACTGCCAGTGTCTCTGTCCCCTGTCATCCTCACGCCAGGGCCAGGCTGACGGAGCAGCCTTGAGGTGCATCCGGCCACCTCTGCAGAGGTTAGGGGATGGGAAGTTACACACTGGCTATCAAAGGTTCTGCTCAGGAGTGACATATAGCACATTCTCTCATGTTTCATTGGTTGAAGCAAGTCACATGGCCACAACTAACTCCAAGGAGTGGGGAAGTGCAACAGGAGAAGAAACACATTTGGTCGCCAGCATGAGTTGCTACCACATGCAGCATCCAGTTTGTGTCTGGCTATCCGCTCAGTCCCAGGAAAAGGGAGATGAATTCAGTGTTGTTCCTACACTCAACATTCTCCGTGGTCAGAATGATCCTTCTGGGGGAAACACATAACAACCCCTTTTAATAATCTCAGAATATCTCATTGGTAGAACAGACCATAAAGTGTTCAATCATTTATCAAAAGCCTACTCAGGATATTTTTATTTTCCTTTGTTTCTCCTTTGCTTTCAGCATTAAATTAACATTGCATGTGGAAACAACCTAAGTATCAATGGATGAATGGATAAAGAAAATGTGGCATATCTCTGTATACAGATATACCTACACACACAACATGGAATACCATTTAGCCATAAAAAGGAATGAAATCTTGCCATTTGCAACAATATGAATGGACCTTGAAGGTGTTATGCTCAGTAAAATATGTCAGACAGAGAAAGACAAATACTGTATGTTCTCACTTATGTGAACAACAAACAACAACCAAAAAAAAAAAAAAAAAAACCAAGCTCATAGATACAGAGAAAAGAGTGGTGGTTGCCAGAAATAGGCAGTAGGGAATGGATGAAATGGGTGAACCAGGTCAAAAGGTACAATCTTCTGGGTACAAAATAAATTACTCATAGGGATATAATATATCCTGGCGTGCTGCAGTCCATGGGGTCACAAAGAGTCGGACACAAATGAGCGACTGAATTGAACTGATATAATATACAGCATGGTGACTATAGTTAATAATAATGTATTGCCTGTTTGAAAGTTTCCAAGAGACAAAATCTTTAAAAGTTCTCATCAAAAGAAAAAATATATATACCTATGTATTGTGATAGATGTTAACTAGACTTGTTGTGATGGTCAGTTTACAATATATGCAAATGTTGAATCATTATGTTGTATATCTAAAACTACTATAATGTTAGATGTCAGTTATACCTCAATAAAAAATAAATAAAATAACATTGCACATAATCACATCAAAAATAAGTAAACATTAAGGAATATAGTGCAAGCTTGAAGATATGTGGGTTTTTTTCAAATATCTTTTGATACTCATTTCTAACATGATTCCACAGTGATAAGAGAATAGACTCTGTATGATTTCAATCCTTTTAGACCATGAGATTTTTGCAACTTATTTTATGTCCCTGGATATGTTCCAGTGTCTCCTAGTTTATAATCTATGGGAACTTTGTATCCTACTGTTGTGTGAAAATTGTATAAATCTTAATTATGTTGAATTGGTTCATAGTGCTCTTCAGGTCTACTATATCCTTCTACTTCTCTGTATATTCATTCTATTAATGACTGTTTAGAGTTTTTGAGAGTTTGATGTTGAAACTCCAACTAAAACTCTTAATTTATCTACTTAGAAAATATTGCAGTGTACCCCAATGTTCATCTCAGCACTGTTTATAATAGCCAGGACATGGAAGCAATCTAGATGTTCATCAGCAGATAAATGGATAAGAAAACTGTGGTACATATATAAATGGAATATTACTTGGCCATTAAAAAGAATACATTTGAATCTGTTCTAATGAGGTGGATGAAACTGGAGCCTATTATACAGAGTGAAGTAAGCCAGAAAGAAAAACACTAATACAGTATACTAACACATATATATGGAATTTAGAAAGATGGTAATGATAACTGTATATGCAAGGTAGCAAAAGAGACACAGATGTATAGAACAGTCTTTCGGACTCTGTGGGAGAGGGCGAGGGTGGGATGATTTGGGAGAATGGCATTGAAACATGTATATTATCATATGTGAAACGAATTGCCAGTCCAGATTCGATTCATGAGACAGGGTGCTCATGGCTGGTGCACTGGGATGACCCAGAGGGATAGGATGGGGAGGGAGGTGGGAGGGGGGTTCAGGATGGGGAACACATGTTCACCCATGGCGGATTCATGTCAATGTATGGCAAAACCACTACAATATTGTAAAGTAATTAGCCTCCAATTAAAATAAATAAATTTATTTTTTAAAAAAGAAAATAATTGCAGTATATAGTGGAACTATAGGTAACCTTATTCTGTAAAAATAAAATAAAAAGATCTGTTCAGACACTGAAAAAAGAAGAAATTTTTAAAGGAAAGTCTAAATAAAACCATATTTTCTGTTCTCAACAATAAATAGAAATCATCATGAAAAAAATAGTGCAAGACTTGTACAATGAAATCTATAAAATATTGCTGAAAGAGATTTTAAAAGATATAAATATGTGGAAAGACAATCTATGTTCATGATTGGAAGACTCAGTATTGTTAAGACAGCAGTTCTCCCCAAATTGATCTATATATTCACTTCAATCCCTATCAAACTCCCAGAAGACATTTTTTTTTTTGCAGAAATTGGCAAGCTGATCCTGATCCAACCTCCAAAGTTGTTCCTAAAATATGAAAATACAATGAACACAAAATAAGAAAAACAATTCTGAAAAAGAAGAATGAAGTAGAGGATTTATACTTCATGATTTCAAAATATAGTATCAAACCACATAACCACATAACTGTGGTACTGGCATAACAATAGATATATAGATCAATGGAATAGCATTGAGAGTCCAAAAATAAACTCTGACATTTATGATTATTAACTAAAAAGAAGATAAGTCAGACTGAGAGAAAAATATTCCTAAATATCATGTATCTGCTAAAGAACTTGTACATAGGATATATAAAGAACTCTTACAACTAAATAAAACAATAGATCATTCAAGTTTTAAATGGGCAAAGTGTTTGAGTAGATATTTCACCAGAGAGGATTTGCGAATGGCCATGGAAGCCCACTCCAGTACTCTTGCCTGGAAAAATCCCATGGATGGAGGAGCCTGGTGGGCTGCAGTCCATGGGGTCACTAAGAGTCGGACACGACTGAGCGACTTCACTTTCACTTTTCACTTTCATGCATTGGAGAAGGAAATGGCAGCCCACTCCATTGTTCTTGCCTGCAGAATCCCAGGGACAGGGGAGCCTGGTGGGCTGCTGTCTATGGGGTCGCACAGAATCGGACACGACTGAAGCGACGCAGCAGCAGCAGCAACAGTAAGCACTTGAGAATATGCTCAGGATCTTTAGTCATCATAGGACTACAAATCCAAACCACAATGAGTTATCACTTCACACCCACTAGAATGGCTATAATTTAAAAGAAAGGAAACAACAAGTGTCAAGGATGGAAGAAACTGGAATGCTGTTCACACTACTGATGGGAATGTAAAAATGATACAGCCACCTTGGAAAACAATGTGGCAGTTCCTCAAAGAGCTACAGATGGAGTTATCTATCAAATGACCTAGCAACTCCATTCCTAGGAGCCTACCTGAAAGAACCAAAAATGTATGTCCACACAAAGACTTTGTGCTCAGGACACACTGAATTTTCCTACTTGGAACTAAGAGACCTCAGGTATTTTTTTACAAACTAGCAAAGTCTGGCAGGGCACTTCAAAAATAGGAGCATTTCATAGCTAGGGAAATTGAGGCTATGTCCAAAAGAACTGAAAACATGTGTCCACACAAAGGTTTATGTGGCCATGGGAATTTCCAAAGACACATGGGAATTGCCTGGTGGCCCAGTGGTCAAGACTCAGCTCTTTCACTGCTAAGGGTGAGGGCTCAATCCCTGGTTGGCGAAGTAAGATCCTGCAAGCCCTACAACCTGGCCAAAAGAAAGGAAAAAAAGAGAAGAGAAGCAAAAAAAGACTTATACATAAATGTTTAAAGACGCATTTCCCAAAACTGGAAACAACCCAAACATCTATCGGTGATAAGATAAATAAAATGTGGCATATCCATACAATGGCATATCATTTGGCCATAAAAAAGAATGAAGGACCAGTACACAGCACAGCATGGATGAATCTCAGAAACGCTGTGCTCAGTCAGAGAAGCCAGATGCAAAAAGCACACACTGCATGATGCCATTGACATGAAATGTCGGGATAAGGCAAATCTCTAAGACAGAAAACAGATAGTGGTTTCCAGGGCTGACGGTGGGAACTGGCGTGAGAGATCTCTTTAGGATGACTGAATATCCTAAAATCAGATTGTGGTGATGGTTCTACAACTCTGTAAACTCGCTCAGCCATTAAATTATACACTTAAAAGAGGTACATTTTATGGGATGTAAATTATGTCTCAATAAAACTGTTAATGTGACAATTAACCTCTAAACAACAAATTAATTTTTTCTTTAATTTTCTCAGTATGAGAGGAGATCATTTTTCAGCCTGCTACCTGACCTGAGATTGTTTCAGACTTTGTGCTCAGGATATATTTAATTTTCCTGCTTGGAAATAAGAGAGCTCAGGTCTTTTTTTACAAACTGGCAAAGTCTTGCAGGGCCTTTTAAAATCAGGGATAATTCACAGCTAGAGAAACTGAGGTTCAGAGAGATAAAGGCTCTTCCCACAGCGGCATAGGAACTTGGCAACAGCTCCATCAATGACCAGCAGAAGACTGATTTCATAATACAAATGCCAGTCACCGAACAACCCATCTGGCTTCAGCCTGGCACAGGCAGCCACATCGTGTGTTCTTGCCAGTGACCCTTTCATCTTTCTGAAGATCTTGCCCCAGCTTGAGATGCTTTTCTAGCCTTTCCTTCTTGGTGTACAAGAACAGTCTCAACTTCTGGGTCCCCAAAAGTCCAGTCCTGTTGTCCATTAACATTATCATGTTCTTTTGGCTCTAAAGCTTCCCCTCTCTGATAAATCAGAGGAGGAGATAGAAGTAGAAGAGGTATTCTTTGTCTAGTGTGGCTGTGATTGGGGTTTAGTGCTTCTGGGCAGCTGGTACCCAAATGCAGATTCGATCCTTATGGGGTGCTTTTGTGGATTCCCAAGAGAAAGTCCTACCAAGGCTTCATGCTGCATCCCAGGCGGGGTGGTGGGCCTGTTCAGCTGATCCCTTCGAACCCCCACCCTTCTGTTTCTGCCCTCTCCTGCACCTCTCCACTGTGGGTGCCTCGCCCTGGGAGGAAGCGCCCCTGGACAGGGTCCCAGCCACCTTCCTTTCCACCTTCCACCCACAGAAACCATCATGCTTCCCTACTACCTGGGCAAGAGCAGCCTAGCCCCAGAGGAACTGGGATGTGGAGGTGCTGGGCCTTTTCCATATTTCAGGCAGGATTTTTGAGCTTTACGAAAACTACATGGTAGGCATTTCACACCCCCCACTCAACCTCCCTTCATAGCTGAGTAAACTAAGACCAAGAAAGAGCAAACAGATCCAAAATTAGAACCCAAGTTTGCCTGACACCCAAATCATTTTCTTTCTTCTGCATCAAAGTTCCTGTTGGCCAGACTGAGGTCATTGCCATCATTAACAGTAAATATTTAATTTACTTGGTGTACTTGGTGGTGAGACAAGTCAGACCACATGATTTAGTCAGACTGGAAGCACAGAGTAGGGCAAAGCACAGGAGCAGGACGGGGAGAGGTTTGCTCAGCTGAAATCTGGCCTGAGCCCCAGGTCCATGCACCCAGAGTAGATCTGGATAGAAAAAATAAATATCACCGCGTAATCTGCAACCTAGGGACCCAGAGACAGGAGGGGGAGGTGATATTAATCAGGGCTGAAACAGTGGTTTCCAAACTCTGCTGCAATGGAATCACCCAGGAATTTAAAGAGAAAAAAAAATACCGACAACTGGACTCCACCCTCAGACATTCTAACTGAATTGATATGAGAAGCGATTAGGGCATCAGGATTTTCAAATGGGTTGCAAAGCTGGTGGCAGGGACAGGATATGTGGGGTGGAGGGGCAGGGGCAGCTGGAGGTCTCTTCGGAGGAAGTGGCAATATTATGAACCTCAGAGCCTGAGGTTCTAAGGCAGGGAGTTCAGGGTCCAGGGCACTGGGCTGGCCCAAAGTGGCCCTTGAGAAAGATTAGCTGGAGGACTCTGGGAGGGAGGGAAGGAACAAAACAGAAAAGAAGCAAAAATGCAGTCAGAGAACTGGGTTTGAGTCCATTAACGTTCTGAGTGACCAAGACAAATTGCTTCCCCTCACTGGGCCTCAGGGTCTCCGTCTTGAAAAGGTGGGGATTGAACTTGATGATGGCTAAGGGTCCCTCTGGCTCCAGGGTCGGATGACGCTCCAGACCCCAGCAGGCTGGAGCTAGTGTGAGATAAGCCCGGATAGAGTCCCAGTCTGCATATCTGTAGAGGATGCTGCTGCACACCAGGCTGGGCCTGGGCAGGTACAAAGGTCCCTGAGAGAGGTCCTCCGTGGCCCCTCCCTGGACTCCCTGACCTGGACTCCATCAGGCTGCTCGAGGTGCTTCAGGGAAATTTCCTCTCTGCCCCTCTAGCTCAGGGAACATGGCTATTTTTCCAGTGTCAAATGGAAACTTCCACTCTCCCTCTGACAGCTGGTGGGAGACAAGTGCTTTGGAGCTGGAGACACAGAGAGGTCGCGGCAATGACAGTGGGGGGAGGGACACAGCTGGTTCTGGGCCACGCGGGCTTCGTCAGGGGCCCAGGCGTCTTCTGTCAACAAGTGTTTATGGAGCAGGTCGCCTACCGCATTCACCATACTGCCAAAGGATGCTCAAACGCCCACACGGCTGCACTCATCTCACACGCTAGCGAAGGAACGCTCAAAATTCTCCAAACCAGGCTTGAATAGTACGTGAACTAAGAACTTATAGACATTCAAGCTGGATTTAGAAAAGACAGAGAAACCAGAGATCAAATTGCCAACATCCGTTGGATCATAGAAAAAGCAAGAGAATTCCAGAAAAACATCTACTGCTGCTGCATTGACTATGCTAAAGCCTTTGACTGTGTGAATCACAACAAACTGTGGAAAATTCTTAAAGAGATGGGAATACCAGACCACCTTACCTGCCTCCTGAGAAACCTGTATGCAGGTCAAGAAGCAACAGTTAGAATGGGACATGGAATAATGGACTGGTTCCAAATTGGGAAAGGAGTATGTCATGGCTGTATATTGTCACTCTGCTTCAGTTCAGTCAGTTCAGTCGCTCAGTCGTGTCTGACTCTTTGTGACCCCACGGACTGCAGCATGCCAGGCTTCCCTATTTATCACCAACTCCTGGAGCTTGTTCAAACTCATGTCCATTGAGTTGGCAATGCCATTTAACCATCTCATCCTCGGTCATCCCCTTTTCCTCCTGCCTTCAATCACTCTATTTATTTAACTTATATGCAGAGTACATCATGCAAAACACTGGGCTGGATGAAGCACAAGCTGGAATCAGGGTTTCTAGGAGAAATATCAATAACCTCAGATATGCAGATGACACCACCATGGCAGAAAGTGAAGATGAACCAAAGAGCCTCTTGATGAAGGTGAAAGAGGAGAGTGAAAAAGCTGGCTTAAAACTCAACATTAAAAAATGAAGATCATGGCATCCAGTCCTATCACTCCATGGCAAATAGATGGGGAAACAATGGAAATAGTGACAGACTTTATTTCCTTGGGCTCCAAAATCATTGCAGATGGTGACTGCAGCCATGAAATTAAAAGATACTTGCTCCTATGACAAACCTAGACAGAGTAGTAAAAAGCACAAACATTACTTTGCCAACAAAGGTCCATATAATCGAAGCTATGGTTTTCCCAGTAGTCATGTATGGATGTTAGAGCTGGACCATAAAGAAGGCTGAGTGCCAAAGGATTGATGCTTTTAAACTGTGGTGTTGAAGAAGACTCTTGAGAGTCTCTTGGACTGCAAGGAGATCAAACCAGTCAATCCTAAAGGAACTCAGTACTGAATATTCATTGGAAGGACTGATGCTGAAGCTGAAACTCCAATCCTTTGGCCACCTGATGCAAAGACTGACCCACTGGAAAAGACCCTGATGCTGGGAAGGATTGAAGGCAGGAGAAAGAGGATGACAGAGGATGAGGTGGTCGTATGGCATCACCAACTCAATAGACATGAGTTTGAGCAAGCTCCAGGAGATAGTGAAGGACAGGGAAGCCTGGTGTGCTGTAGTCCATGGGGTCGCAAAAAGTCATACATGACTAAGTGACTGAACAGCAAAACCTGCTGTGTCCTGGGCCCTATTCCAGGAGCCAGGGACTCAGGACAGGACAGACACCTGTCTCCTAACAGGGGGATGAAAATAAGCATGAATGCTGTGAATACAATGAGGGAAGGTAAAGAAAAGACTGTGATGCTGGGGTCAGGGAGGTGGTTATTTTAGGGAGGGTGACCAGAAAAGGCCTTGCTGTGGATAAGGCAACATTTGTGTGATTACCAAGGGAACAGCAAGAACAACAGTTGCCCATTATCTGCAGTTTCCCTTTCCTCAGTTTCATTTATCCATCACAACCACGACCAACCAGATAAATTTGTAAATAATTTTTTTAAATAAAAATTTATAAAAATAAACAACTCATAAGTTTTAAATCGTGTGCGGTTCTGGGTCCCATGATGAAATCTCATGCGGTCCAGTTTGGTCCTGGCCAGGCCTAGAAGCTTCCCTTTGTCCAGCACATTCCACCAGTTACTCACTCAGTAGCCATCTGGGTTATAGAAAGACTGTTGGGTGATGCAGTGTTTGTGTTCAAGTCATCATTATTTTACGTAGTAATGGCCCCAAAGAGTAGTGTTGCTGACAATTCAGATATGCCAAAGAGACAAGTGCTTCCTTTAACTGAAGAGGTGAAAGTTGTGGGCCTAAGGAAAGAAAAAAAAATTCTATGCTGAGGTTGACTGGATCTTCTCTCCATGGAATTGTGAACAAGGTAAAGAAATCTGTGCTAGTTTTTCCATTGTGCCTTAAATTGCAAAAGTTATGGGCACTGTGCATGATAAATGCTTAATTAATAAGAAAAAGGCATGGGACTTCCCTGGCAGCCCAGTGGTTAAGACTTTGCTTTTCCAATGCAAGGAGCATGGAGTTGATCCCTTGTCGGGAAACTAAGATCCTACATACCCCGTGGCACAGCCACAAAACATGGAAAAGGCATTAAATTTGTACAACAGAACTTTTGAAAGAGAGAAACCACATTAACATAAATTATTACAGTATATTGCTACAATTGCTCTTGTTATTCTTTAGTAGCTAAGTCGTGTCTGACTCTTTGGGACTCATAGACTATGGCTCGCCAGGCTCCCCTGTCCATGACATTTCCCATGGCAAGAACATTGGAATGGGTTGCCATTTCCTCCTCCAGTGGATCTTCCTCACCCAGGGATCAAACTGGTGTCCCCAACTTTGGCACGTGGATTCTTTACCACTAAGCCACCTGGGAAGCCCGTAATTGTTCTACTTTATTTTTATTGTTGTTAATCTCTTACGATGCCTAACTGATAAGTTATACTTTATCATAGGTTTGTATGTATATGTAGGATAAAAGATAAAACATCAACTATGTACTAGGGTTCCATACTCAGGTTTCAAGCATCCACCGGGGGTCTTGGAACATATCCCCCACAGGTAAGAGGGGACTTTGGTACAAAAGCCCTAAAGCAGGGCCTTGGCTGACACATTGAGGACAGCAGGGGAAGAGTAGAAGGTGATAGGATCAGAAGGTTTCCTGCCAAGCAACTGGACCTCGCGTTACCAAGGGCGACCCCCTTTCCATCAAAAGCTCAGCCCTTCTCCAGGAAGGAGGTCAAGGACACAGCAGGCTTGTCTCCTGCTCCAGGTCCAACTCAGTGTCCCCTCGCCCCCTGCCCCGCCCCTGCCACCGCATCAAGCACCAGTTCCCTCCCAGCTGTGGGAATGAAGTCACAACCTTTATTTGTCAGAGCCTCTATGAGGGTGTCTCTCGAGTCACTGTCAATCAAGCCTAGACCCTGGTGGGGGCAGGACTAGCTCTTACTATGGGCACTGTGTGGTTGACACTGCTCCGGAGCCCATGGCCATCCTGGTGGCCTGAACAGTGGGTCCTGGGAGGGTACCACCTGGGCAGTAGCACCTGCGAGGGGATATTGGACATCTCATTTCCTGACCTGGGTCATTTTCTCTCTTGGCCTCAGAGTTTGAGAGCAATGTGAAGCCATGGGACAGAGGATAATGCTGGATCTTCCTCCTTGTCAGCCCAGGTCGAGGGAGCCCTTCAGGGTCAGGACGGTTCTCTTGCTCTGAGCTCATCACTCATATATCTGTCCTGTCCCGTGTTCATCACAACGCTCTGGGGGCATCATTCCGGCTAAAGCCAGCTTTGCATGTGAGGGTAAAGGGCCAGACAGCAGTGACTTCTTCCATGTGGATACAGCTGAGGTGGCAAAGGCATTGGGCAGAGCGCCGGGATGAAGAATCTGACTCCAGGGGTCATGGGGCTGCCTTGGAGAATGCATTGTAGAGGGGCTGGGGCAGCAGTTGCAGGGGACTGGTGTGGAGGCTCCCCAAAGTATCCTGGAGAGTGATGGTGCTGGTCCAGTCAGGGGAGTCGTGGAAGAGGTGAGAGAAGTGGTGGTCTGGCATCCAGGTGTCTGCCCGGCTTGCCCTTCGCTGCCAGGGCATTCAACCGCCCCTCCCTGCATGGAAGCCCACAGTCATCATTCCTTCTTCCACTGGTTCATTCCATCAACAAGTGTTTATGGGGTGCCCAGACAAATCTGACCTGGACCCACCCTGCTTGCCATCCATTGGTGGCCTCCCAGTCAAGCCTAAGCCCTTGTCCCGACTGACAACACCTTGCATGGCCTCCCAGGCTCCTGCCTCCCTAGTGCCCCTCCATCTACAGCCCAATCACCCTCACGTTGCCACCTCGCCTCTCTCAGTCTTCCATGTGCTGTTCCTTTGTCTGAAACACTCACTGCTGCTTTTTTTTTTAACCTGCCCAACTCCTACTTCTCCTCTGAGCCTCAGCTCAGATGTGAACTCCTCCAGGAAGCCCTCCCTGACTGATCCCCATTACACCATTCTGACTTGGTTCCCCTTTTCTGTGCTTCTGTTGACCCCTCTGATAACTAATGTCCATCACACTGTGATGCATATTAATTACCTGTCCTCCTCCTGGGCTGGGTGGTTCAAACTCGGCATGACTCCATTAGCTCTTGTTGTATTCAGTGATACACAGTGGAAAAGCCACAAAACAGTGGCTTGAATTAGTAAAAGGAATAACTTGTTTCACAGAACAAGAACTTGGGGGCGGACAGTCCAAGACTGGTACGCCAGCTCGTGAGTGTAACCACAGACTCAGGCTCCATCTGCCACTCGGCTCCAGACATCTTTTCATGTGGCTTTAGCCCTCATGGTCACAGGGTGGATGTCCTGTCTCTAGTATGATGTTTCCATTCCAGGCAGGAAGGAGGAGGATGGGAAAAGGGCAGAAGATCGGTACTTAAAGAAATGTTCGCCATGTTTGTCACAAGGAAGGAGAAAATGGAGACTGAGAGGCAGTCGGCAAGGTCTGCTGCAATGGCTAGACAGGCCCATCGCTTCTCCCAGCCCACAGCCCCCAGGTATGACCCATCCCAGACTTCTTCAGTGGGGTAGATGACACCTCCTCTCAGCTGCCCAAGTGAAAACCTCGTGGGTCACCCCTTACTCCACGGCCCACATTCAGCCCATCAGCGTCCTGCTGTCTCCACTGTGACATAGATCCTGGACCCAACTTTGCCTCTCCAGGCTGCTGACCCCACCTGAGGCCAAACGTCCCTCCTCTCTCCCTCCTACACTCCTGATAGTTGTACATCCATTCTCTTCTTCACAATGGTTGGAAGGCTCCTTTACAGACATGATCCCATCACATCCCTAGAGCCCCTAGAGGCTTCATATTATGGAGAATATATATACTGCACCCCTACCCTGGCCCACAGGCTTGCATGGCTGGGCCCTGACCGCCTTCCTGCAGCAGACCCTCTTGCTCACCCTATCCAGCTGAGCAGGCCTTGTGTGCGCCCTTTCCTCACACCTGTGGGCTCTTGCCTTTGGACCTTTGGACCTTTACACGAGCTGTTTCGTGTGCCAGGAATGCACTACCCCCTGCCCATCCAGAGGAGGAGGCTCCTCACTCTCTGTCATGGGTCACTGCCTATGACATCACCCCTTTCATTTTCTCTACACATTCCTCATAAGCTCTTCTATTGTTTTTCTCCTCCACCAGAATGTAAGCTCTTGAGGGCAGGGACCCCATTTGCCTTGTGCACAGCCATATCCCCAGGGCCCAAGACTGCCTGGCATGGCAGAGGACTCAGTGTTTGTTCAGTGAATAAATGAATGAATGAATGAATGAATGCAGAGGTTTGTTTGGGTGTTCCCTGAGAGGACCTTTCAGCTCTTAGACATCTAAAGAGGAAGGAGAGGAAGGAGATTGAGGGTAGGGAACGTGATAACCTGAGATTCAAGTCAGAAATAGGAACCAATGAATGATCATATTTCCACCAACATCCAAACCCTTCTCGCTGACTTCCAACCTAGACAGCATATTAAAAAGTGGAGACATTACTTTGTCAACAAAGGTCCGTCTAGTCAAAGCTATGTTTTTTTTCCAGTAGTCACGTATGGATGTGAGAGTCGGACTATAAAGAAAGCTGAGCACTGAAGAATTGATGCTTTTGAACTGTGGTGTTGGAGAAGACTCTTGAGAGTCCCTTGGACTGCAAGGAGATCCAACCAGTCCATCCTAAAGGAAATCAGTCCTGAATACTCATTGGAAGGACTGATGCTGAAGCTGAAACTCCAATACTTTGGCCACCTCATGCAAAGAGCTGACTAACTGGAAAGGACCCTGATGCTGGGAAAGATTGAGGGCGGGAGGAGAAGGGGATGACAGAGGATGAGATGGCTGGATGGCATCACCGACTCAATGGACATGAGTTTGAGCAAGCTCCGGGAGTTGGCGATGGACAGGGAGGCCTGGCGTGCTGCAGTTGTCACAGAGTTGGACACGACTGAGCGACTGAACTGAACTAACTGCCCAAGTGATCCTGCCAGGCAGAGTGTCTCTGGGGTGGGAGTGAGAGCCTGTTTGGGGAAAACGGAGGGAGGAGATGAGCACAGGCAGACACCGTATGGAGCCTGCTCCATTCTGGCCAGAAGATGACCTCACCATCTGGGGAATAATGTTGAGAGCGCCCCCTGCTGGCTCAACCACTAACCAGCTCTGGGGTCGGTGACTGGAAGCCCCCTGAACCTTAGTTTCCTCTCATGGAAATGGAATAATAATATTTAATTCACAAGAAAGTCTTAAGGATTCAGTAAGAATATGCAAAATGCTTATGCAGTGTGGGGCAAATAGTACGTGCTCAAAACCCTTTAACCACAAAAGGAGGAAAGAGATAGTAGAGTCAGAAAGGGTCAGAAAATCCAAAAAGAAAGAGATGACAATCAAAAGAGGCAGGTGGCTGCAAACCAGGGGCAGCCCAGTCTGGCCCACTGGGAGTTTGACTCTCCCACAAAAGATAAAGAAATATAAAGCACCCAAAACTGTAGCACCCACTCCCTGAAACTGACTTGAGTTCTTCTGGTTCAACACTCTCCTTTTACAAATGTTCTGAGCCCCAGAAGGAACAAAAATGTCTCTAAGATGCCCAGAGAGTCAGCAGAAGAGCCAAGCACGGAGGGATGGCAAGCTGGGGGAGGAGTCGCACAGGCGGCCAGTGCAGCAGGTCATGCTTCCTGTTCGCCACCGTCCAGAGGGCCAGAGGGCGAGGGCCTGCCTTCCTCTGTCTCCTCCGCCACAGCAAGGGAAATGGCAGGCTGAGAAGAGGATCACTGGGCAAGAAGGGACAGGGAGGGGCAGGGGACTGACTTGTTCCTGCCCATGCCCTGCTCTGCGTGCTTCCCTTAACCCAGCACAGGCTCAATACTCATCTGTCCTGCGATGAGTACAGGTGAGGGCACAGATGCCCCGGCCCCTGAAGAGCTAACAGAGCTCCATTCTGTGTGATTCCAAAAAGCTCCACCGCACTTCTGCCTGGGACTTGAAAGGCCTGGATTTGGGACCAAAACTAAGTGCTGTAACCTTGGGCGATCCTTTCTCTCCAGCCTCAAGCTCTTCCTATAACGAGGAGGGTAGGCGCTGGTCTCTGGGGGCCCTTCCAGCTGGAACTGACATTCTGAGAATTCTGAACAACAGTGCCCCAGCTGAGTTAGGAGGAAGGCCTCCCAGACACCCCGCACCTCTCATCTGGCCTTCCTGCCCCCGAGCACAGGGCAGCCCTGCCAGGGGAGAGCCCTCGCCCCCCTCCTCTCCCTTCCAGGAGCACATTGCCTCCTCCTCTCCCTTCCAGGGTGGTGCCCATCCGCCCCACACCGCTAGCCCAGGGAGTCTGGGCCTCAGCCCCAAGCACTCTCAGGGACAAATCTCAACAGTCTGGGGAAACAAAACTAAGCAGTGAATTAAGGCCTTCAATTTCCCCCAAATCTTCAAGGCTTCAGGGAGCCCACAGGTCAAGATTAGGTCAGTGCTTCTCAAACTAAAAAAAAAAAGGCTTTTAATCTCAGAACTTAGCTTTTTATAAAATTAAATATACTAGATAGTGGTAATGGTTACAAAACATTGTGAATGTTCTTAATGCCACTGCAATGTACATTTTAAATGATTCATATGGTACATTTTGTTATGTATATTTTACAATAAAAATTTTTTGATGAAATAAAAAAAAAATGCTAGCCTCAACTTGAATAGTCTTCAACAGACCTTGTAAGGCTGTTATAAAAGTTCCTAAATGCTTACTTTCAATTTCTGTTCTTATCTCATTGCAGACCAGTAACGTTTTATGGACTGGTAGCAATCCCAGGGCCGCTCTTTGATAAAACTGACTCAGGCTGCTCAGAGGTGGACTCTGGTTTTGCAAAGTCTCTCAGGAGACCTTCCAGAAGGAACAATGTTTCAGTACCCACTGCTCAAGCAGAAACTTCTGGATACCAAGCCGGGCAACCCCAAACAGCCCCAGACCAGACACTGATCTGACTTATGCTTGGACCTCTCCTTCCACTCTAGTCTGTCTCCCAGGGGCTTCTTGATGTGTATTATTAATAAAATGTTCCTGTTGGTGGCCCCTGATAAGCATAGGGAATTGTAAGGTAGGTCTCTTTGATGTGCATTACAAATAAAGTGTCCCTGTTGGTGGCCCCTGATAAGCATAGGGAAGGTATGGGGAGGTAGGGGAAGGACTGGGCTGAACTACCCGAGAAGTAAAGTTGTGCCTTCTTTGCTTCTAACCCCTACAGGAATCTTGGCCCAAGCATCACCTGCTACAGGAAGTCATCTTGGGCTCACAGCAGAACTAAGGGGGCCCTATCTGTGTCCCTGCATTGCAGCAGTCAGCCTGCGTGTATGCACTCTCACTGAAGGGTTGACGTGGAAAATCTGAAAGCGGTGCCTACTCCGCTGGGGTCGGGGGGGCCTTGGTTTGAGGGCTTGGCTAGATTTCAGGTCTCGGCTAGGTGCTCCCGTGCACAGGGTATAGTCTGCACAGCTCTGGGCAGCTGCCTTGATAGTTGGGACTCCGGGCGCATCTCCACTAGGCTGTGGGATTGCAGAGTGGGACCTGTGTGTGGAGAGTTGTGTCCGAGTACAGTGGTCTCTGCTTGGCTGAGCGACCGAAAACACTATGGGTTTTTGAAACATCTAGACACCTGGGCTCCAATTTTAGAAAGTCTGCCTCCAAAGGTCTGATGAGGGTTCCGAGTCTCTGTATTTTGAATAAGTGCCATGTGACTCTGATGCCCAGTTGGTGTCTGGCCCGTGAGAGGTGCCAGCGAGTGGTTTGGTGGCTGTGATCACAGTGATGCAGCATGTCTGTAGAAGGGAACACAGGGACCTCCAGCCAGGAGGACGTTAGAAGGGAGTGTCGCTTTTATATATCTTTTTGTACCGATTGGACTTTTGACCTAAAAAGAAATTGTCTGATGGACTAATAAAGTGGCCATCATTTGTCAAGAACTGCCCGACTTCCCTGGCTGTCCAGTGGTTAAGATTCTGTGCTTCCAATGCGTGGGGCACAGGTTCAATCCCTGGTTGGGGGACTAAGCTCCCACGAGTCACGGTGGCCAGAAAAAGAAAACTCTGCAAACTCCCGCCAGTATTATCTGGGGCCTGCCATCCTTAAGGACAGAAGCGGGTGGGCCGGAGGCACAGAAGTGCTGTAGTGTGCAAGTGCCACCTCAAGGGGGCAGCAGCTGCTCAGAGCTTGCTGGTGACATCTGGGTGGGACTGTGAGCACAGGGTTGCAGGATTTTCTGGCTTTTCAAGATAAGCCTGAAATCACATTTTCAACTGTAATTAATTGTCAACTAATTTTAAAAAATTTAAAGCACGGCACAGAGTGAGGACAAGAAGCCTGTGGACTAACTCTGGTTGCAGGTCCGCAGTTGGTGCGTTTGAATCTTCCATCTGAGAAGGATGTTAAGGATTGGGCACTTTCAAGGCCCATCTGCAAAGCCAGGACAGAGCCAGCCTTTGTTTCTAGAAAGTCAGGTTGACTCCCCACGGGTCCACACAGGACAGGAACAATTCAGGTGCCCAGAGGAGTCACCACCCACTCACGGTCATCTAATCCGGCACATATTAACCTCCCACCACGCGCCAGGCTCAGTGCTGGAAGTCCAGTGACGTGACAGGCACAGCTCCTGCTCTGGGGGAACCCTCCCTTCTAACTGGAGACACACAGTTGAAACAAATAATCATGATAATTAATTCATTGTGGAACATGAGGAGCTGCAGCATAGCATGGGGTTGGGGTTGGATTCCTGACTCCACCCCTGGTCAGCTATGTCACTTCTGGCAAATACCCTAGTCTGTCTCAGTGGCCTCCTTGCCTACCTGTGAAATGGGCATGATAATGTAATAGGGCTGTCCTGGGCATCCACTGAGATCATGAAAATAATTATTAGTTGGAGCCACGAAGTAGAGAGAGCTTTAAGAGCATGTAAGAGGGAGCCTAGGCTTCCCAGAGAACCCTGTCAAACCCCTCCCCAACCCCAGAAGCTTCTCCCTAAAGAGGTGTCAGGTCACAGGTTGGAAGCCGGGGCCCAGGGACCGCTTCCCCCCGCCAGAACTCAGTCCCCCGTGTGCTCGCTTATTCTGCTGTGGCGGCCATGGGCATCTGAGTTATCTCCCACACTCGCCCTCGGTAGGATTTGGTGCCCAAGGAAGGTACTAGGAGTAGGCCCACCATGGGCCAGAGCCCCTCCCACTGAGACTGCTGCATCTCAGAGCTCATCAAATCCTACAATTAAGTATTACGAATCTGGCTGCCTGAATAAAACGAGTCAGAAAACTTTCCTGTGCCGCCAAAGAGCAGAATGCTAGCTTCTACTGGCAGGAACTTCAGCCACTGGGACACTGTGGACCTTCTACTTGACCTGGGCAGAGGGGGGAAGGCAGATGGCAAGAGACTTAAGTGCCAGTGATGTTTCTGGTGCCTTAAAGTTCAGCTCAGTGGAGGAAACCTCAATGGCCAAGAGAGGATCCCTGATCTAATCAGGTACAGAAGACCTGGAATTAGGCTTGAATATGGAAAGCAATTTCCAGGGTACCTAATCCAACCTCACATTCAAAGCGGGAAGCTCCTAAGGAGCCTGGCCTTATCTTGTTCGCAAGCAAATCACTTTCAACAGTAACTCAGAAACCCAACTAACAGTAAGGTGGCCAAGTGGTTATCTGAGAGGACAAAGCTGTGCTAAAACGTCCCTGGAAATCAAAACTCTTCATTGGGAGGAAAATACAGAAGTGAGCAACACCTTTATAAAGGGCTGGCGGGTGGGGATGAAATCTCTTCCTAGAATAACAGAAGATGGTCACTCATGGCCTTTTTGAGGGTGGCAGCACTGGCTGAATCCAGGGCAGAGGGGGTATAGTTCAGCATTAAGAGGGGACGCCGAAATGCCAGAGCAGCCCCTCTTCCCAGGAAGGGCCTGGACTCAGTGGCCCCGTCAGACCTGACCAGCTTAGACCTGTGGGCGTCACCTCACCTTCCTAGACCTGCTTTCTTCTCTGTCCTGTAGCAGCACCCACCTTACACGTTTCGACCTGAGGAGACAACGTAACAACGCCTGAAAAACCACTCACCCCACAGTAGCCTCGGACTGGCAGCACCACTCCCCAGCCAGCCCTGGAGTGGTTTACTTCTCCTCCTGTTGCCCATGGGCAGCAGTGAGTCTCCCAGCTCCTTGGTGTGCTATCTCCAGAGCCCGGTGGCCCCGTCCAGCCCAGAGGCTCATCACCTCATTGCCATGAGCTGATAGCCTCCCACTGTGGTCTCCATCACCTTCTCTCCAACTCAACCTGCCCCACGCCTAGATTTCCTCTCCCTCAGAATGGCTTTGTTCACTAAACACTCCTGTTCCTGTGTGCTGAAGCCCCCACTGCACAGGACAAAGGGAATGGAGAGGGCATCTCTCCGTGAGAGCCTGCCGTGAGCCGGTAACCATGGCTGGTCTTCATCAAGTACAGTAACAACTTACTCACCAGAGACATATCAATATGTCTTCTGTCACCTGAACGTTATTGATCAGTGTTTCAACATTCACTCATATAACAAATCGCCGATTACAGGCATTAGTTTCTCCAAAAACCTCCCAGTCAGTAAAGTGTTATTAAGTCTGTATCTGATTTCTCAGAGGACTGGCTCAAGTCTTCCCTCCTCTATTAATCTTCCCAGACCACCAAATCCCAGTTACACCCTCCACCAAACGACTGAAACACACTTGGCCAAGTACAAGGATGTGGTTGAGGCCATATTCTCACCAAAGTGTCCACAACCCCCCCTGCCTGCTTCAGGCATAAACACAAGATGTACTGGGACCCCATCTCATCTTTGCATCACTAGCACATAGCTCAAAGTCGGGCACGTTCTAGCTGTTAAATGTGGATTTAAAGGCCTTCTTCCCATCCCTCATGCCCCTGCTTTCTGCTGAGGCCAATCACTACATCCAAGTACAAAAGCCTCAAGAGGAAAAGATGCACCTCATTTTCCACTCAAGTCAAAGGAAACAGAGTGTGCTCTACGGCAACAGCCCCCAGGCTGCTGTCAAGCCACTGCTGACCTCCGACAGAAGAGCTGCCAGAAGCTGGCCTGGCTCACCCTGAAGACAGGACAGAGTCCTCGGGCCCAGGAAAGGCGCGTCTGGACACCCATCCTCCTCTCCTCCAAGCTGTGCATGTGTGTGTATCCTCAGTTGCTCAGTCATGCCCAACTCTTTGAGGTCCCCAGAGGACAGGTTCTTCTGTCCATGGGATTCTCCAAGCGGGAATACTGGAGTGGGTTACCATTTCCTCCTCTGGGGGATTGAACCCGAGTCTCCTGCATCTCCTGCATTGGCAGGTGGTTTCTCTACCACTAAGCCATCTGGGAAGCCCTCCTTCCGAGTCACAAGCAAAGAATTTGAGTGCAGTTAGTCAACCTAGCTCAATCTTCTCTTTTCATGTATAAGAAAACTGAGACCCAGGACTAGCACCTCTCCAGAGGTCACAGGTAAAATAGAAGAGCCAGGGCTTCTGACTTTATGGGTAAGATGGCTCTCCTTCAGTTCCCCGTGACAATCGCTATCACAAGGTGGGAACTCAGGGCCACCACGGGGTTGGCTGTAACCAACTGGGAGTCCCCTCCTCAGGCCCACCTTAGACGCTCTTCTTGCTTTTTCCTGAGCTCTGTTCCGTTCTCCACATGTCCCATAGGAACAAAAACCTACTGCTCTCTGTAGGACACCTAGTATCCAGAATTTCTACCTTCAGGCCATTTTTATATCCAAGCTACTCAGAACTGGTGCTTTAAAGGTTCCATGGGTACCACCTCACCCTCGCAAACCTCTAACACCTACTGTAGGGCAGAACGAAGATGGACAACAGTGCATTTCTGCACACAAGCTTCACCTCGGCCTATGTGTTGAGATGTTGCCACTGCTATACTGAACTACACTTGATCTTTTTCCTGTTTGCCCTATACAGCCATGACTCTTTAAATTCAGTCTTCTTTCAGAACCCCTACAATTGATTACCTTATAAATTTTTAAGTCAATTCAAGGCACTTAAAAGTTGCAGTCATTTCCAATTCAATATAAACTTATTAGCTCCCTCACTAGCCTTTGGTTAAAAGTGGTTATCATTATGAGCGCTAAATCTATACTAAATACAGTCTTAAGTGTGCTCTACAGACACACACCCCTTTAACCCTAACACAGGAAGGTTGATAGGCTGTTATTATCCTTCCAAGTTTGAGAAAACCCAAATCAAGAGCTGCAGAGCCATAAGCATGGCAACACGCTGACCCCACTGCAGTATTAGCAGTCATCCTGGAAACGCTTTCACTGTAGGCGTAGGGCTTCCAAGAGCTTTTCTGCAGATAGTCTGAGAAGCAAATAATCATACGTAATTAAGGCTATTTCCCAAATAGCCTAGGAAAGCTGCCAGAGGCTTTCTGGAATTCAGAGGCAAGCCGGTGAGAACTGTACATACTGTAGCCTCTGGATGTAAGATAAAGCAACCACCAAACTTCACCACCCAAGTCAATGCTGCTTCAGAGAGTAAGGTTCCCTCTATCAGTTCACAGGGGTTGCTAGAGGGGGTACAGAAAGGTTTCCTCATCTTTTGATTCTTGAGAAATGGTTCCTATGGCAGGCAAGCACTAGGATTCACCCCTAACCCCAGCCTGCAACATAAAGCAAATAAAGCATCCAGTATCTCTAACTAGGATCTTGAGGTTTCTCTAAACTGTTCTCTAGAAAACACCATTTGCGCTTTCAGTCTGCCTTTTTAATGGGGACAGAGAAAACAAAAAATGCTTGTTTGCAAATAAACATCTGAAAGACTATCATAACAGCTGATCTGGGTTGAGGCATCACAACAAAGTGACAATTGTGGAAGAAGACAATGCAAACAAGTCCGGAGCAAGAAACCCCAGGGCAGAGAACTCGCAGTGATCCGTGTGTTGGGTGTTCCATCAGCCTCAAGGCCCCATCTGGAACAAATATAAACTAGGAGGGTCTCTATCACTGGAAAACATACTACCTGGACAGAAAGAAGTCACTGCCACCAACAGCACTGTGCAGTTTTATTAACCATTCAAGTACAGTAGCGTCTGTAAGATTGGGACAGAATCGGGATTTAAAAGTGAACAGATATTCAGTATCTAACAATTTGAAAGAAGCCACTACATACTCTTTTCACAGACATGTTTTCACGGAGCCAATACAGTACTAGCCATTAACCCAGCACACCAGGTGTACTGAAGTAGAAAAGATGCAACAAGAAAAATAGCTACATTAGAAAGACTTCAACACTTTAGAAAAAGAGTAAAACACTTTTCGTTTCTCCCCTTTAGCCCCTAAAACAACATCATACCTTCTGGATCTACCTATACAGTCCTACATCAGCTTCTAGAATATTTGTCAGGAGGGCAAAAGTAAAATGACACTGGCCAGTACAGTCTTTGGATATTTAGGAAGGGGAGGGGGAGAAAGTCAGTTCTCAGAACAAATTAGTCGGCTTCAGTCTCATCAGCAGGATCTTTGGATTCTTTATTCTTCCGCACTTCTTCAATGTGCTTGTCCTGTAAAGAAATAGTATATACCACCAGTCAAGTAAAAAAGCCTGCTAGGTCATGCCCCCAAGAGACCCAAGTCAGTGTTAGTAGTACATTATATGACATGTATAATAATATACTATTATTATATAATTATGTATTATGGGAATCACATTAATTAGAGTTCTAAGTCATCATCTTCAAACTTCCTAGGACACTCATTGAACCTAATGATTCAGCCTTCTATTGCTCTTCCCAAGAACATGCAATTGTGCTGCAAATTAGTAAAATTCCTTCTTATTTTAACACCTCTGATTTAACTTGTAAACTGAAAATTGATGACAAAGACACCAAGCTCGTGTGATCAAGGCAAAGCGTTCAAGCCACTTCACTGGTGCATTGAACCTCAGGTTCTGAAGCCTCTCAAAGCCAGGAGGAGCACCAACCTTCTCTCGCAAACGCTCCAGCTTGGCAGCCATTTGCGCCTCTCGGTTCTCTTTGTTGGCTTCCATCTTGTGGGTCAGCTTCTCTTCCGCCATTTTACTGAAGTTGTTGTTCTCCTCTATCGCTTTCTGAAGCACTTCTTTCTCGTGCTCCCGTTTCTCAGCAAGCTGCTTCAAGACCTCAGCTTCATGGGACTGGAAAAAAGTTTAATAGGCTAGGCTCTCTGAAATGTTATATAGTATTAGGTCAAATCACAGAAGAAATTATTAATTGAGAGGACTGAAGATAGAAAGTTATATCCCTTTAAATAATACTGAAGCCAGAACCTGAATTATCTGTATCAGAATACTGTAAAAACGATATTCTTTTTTCTAGTGTTTGTATTCAATTTGGAAAACTGCCCATATATGTTCAGAGATTTCTTGCCCAATTATTCCTTAAGGAATCTTTGTAAAATTTACTGCTTAATGGTATCAAGACGATTTGAATGATATACACTCAGAAATGGCACTTTATTGTAAAGAATTTTGATTTTTTAACTTCAAAGGCTAAAGAAAATCAGTTCATTGGAAAAAATGTAACCATACTGATAAAAAGAAAATCCAGAAGTGATAGAAAATTTAAGACTAAGCCTCCAGATTACTATTTAAGCCAAAGGATTTGTTTTAAGGAAAAGTTTATTCTGTTTTTCTAAGGACACTGCATTAACCTCCAGACCAGTAGAGCTGTTACCAGGGTGTGCCTCCTTCAACAGACTCAGAATAGCTTATTATCAGATTCCGGAGTGTTTGAAAGCATCAACTTGCAGGAAAACTTCAGAGCATCTGCCATTGGTTCTGTTAATTCTCTTCTTCAAAATCCCAGTCATGAAAAGAGTTTTACTATATTTAGCCAGTAACTATGTAAAGCTCTGGCTAATGACTACAGGGACAACGTTGATTCCTTAAAAAATAATTCTCTGTCCTGCCTTCGGCTGCATCTCTTCCATGAACTCAAACTACATGAAATCCATCAACTTGAACTAAATAGAAGAGCAGGTAGGAGATGAAAACACCACTGAAAACACAGCCACTCTTCCTGGGGAGGTAATTCACTGCTGACAGTGGGTCGGCGCACACACAGCAAACACGGGGCACTGCGATGCGCACAGCACGTGCTACAGCAGCCTCAGAGGGGCCCCCAAGTGTGCCTGCGGGCTTACAGGGACCAGACTGCACTGGCTACAGGCAGCTTACCACGTCACCTTCTTGTGCCTTCACGTCCCTAAGTTTAAAATGAAACCTATGCACCTCAATCAGGAGTTGCTAGAAAGAGTGGTTAAATAAGAATTATGTACAATTCTTAACAACTAGGAGGACACTGAAGAGAGAAATACAACAAAATGTTACCAAGAGTTATTTCTGTGAAGTAGGATATGAATTTTCTAATTTATTTATAAACTTCTGTGGTTCTCAGTTTTTCTATAACAAGCATATTAATACTTGCTGACTTTTCTGATTAGTTCTTTTTAAAGATACCTACTTTAAAATAGAAGTACTAGTGCACTGCATGGTATCTGCATTCAGCAGTTTGTTCCTGCTGGCTGTTCAAAAGACAGTGCAATATAAATTCAGTATCTGGCATCGTTGGGTTTTTTTGCTTTGTGTATTTTAGACCTGGTATTTCTACTGATACAGGTCAGTTTCTTGTACTTATACTGTTAAGTTTGGCATAATCTTCAATAGTAACGGATACTTTTTTTTCCCTATGGTTGTCATTAAGAACTAGACAGATCCCATCTCCTGACCCTAAACAGGATCCTATAGTAAACTGCTTGAGGAAATTGGATCTTGAAGATTACAGGTGGCAAACTTTGAGGTGCACTCCACTGAAGATCAAAGAGGCCCAACTAAACAACTGTGGCATCACAGCTGTGGATTGAGCAGAATTTTTTGAAAGGGCTACCTTGAAGATGATGACTATGGTGATTGGCAGTAGAAAGAATCAGGACGTGTGAAAATCCTTAAAAATTTATTGACTTAAATAACTTTCCCTATTTTATGAATAAAAAAGAAACCTTTGTGCACAAAAAAAAAATAAAATAAAATAAAATAGAAGTACTAGGTAAAAGCTACCATAATACCAGTATGACAGCTGAGCAACACGATCATGTCACTAGCAATTTAAAATGTTTTTATTGTACTGTTCTCAAAAAACAAAACAAAAACTAAAAAACCACAGACTTACACACAAACTTAAAAAACCACACCCCAAAACCTTAAGAGACAAAAAACCGAATCAACAACAATTTATTTTCCTAAGAGAAAGCATGAAAAGCATGAATTTTGGTTTCAGACAGAACTGGGCTTAAACTCTAGCTCCAGTACTCACTAACTGTATGACTCAGGAAAATGAGTTAACGTTCCTGAGAACATTTTCTAACCCAGTATCTCAGACAACACCTACCCTCTAGGGTCAAGGTAGAAAAGGAGAACTATATAAGTAAAGGAGATGGTACACAATAGGAGCTCAATAAATGATGGTGGTATTCTCGCCCCGCCACTGGCACTGTAATTTTCATAGTTATAGTCACCATATAGCTACAATTCTGTTTTCCTCCTCTTATAAAACAGATTTGCCATGTTACATTAATAAATATCTGGTTTTCTGTAAACTGGTGTTTACCTTGCGTCTTTCTTCTGCAGCTTCTAATTTCTTCTGAATTTCCTCCAGGGAAAGGTCCTTCTTCTTAGGAGGGGAGAGGGGAAATTCTGGGACAGATTCTTTTGATCGAGGGCTGAGAATCAGCTCAAAAGCCTGGCCTGAGGCACGCTTCTCCAGTTCCTTCACCTGGATATCTGGATTTGATCATATTTATAATATATTCATAAAAATGGAGTTTTTCCTATTCTAATAAACTGTTCTATCGTTTTCTAAAAACCAAATCAATTTAATGAATAGAATTAGAGCTGGTGAAGCAGCTGTGTTTACAGGCAAGAAATTATTATCTAAATACCATGTCCCAGAAAAGCAAAGCTCAACATTTTTGGATTGATAAATACCATTCTGAGACATCAGTATTTGACAATCATTTCCCTGAACAGAACAAAAACATGCAAAACTCCACATTTTCCTTTGGACCAAACCAAATCGTCTAATAATGAAACAATTAACTATGTACTCTCAGTACATTCAAGTGGTTAATTTTTCTTCTTTAATTACCCTCCAATTTATAAAATAAGATTTTCTTTTTTTGGTAAGACCGAAACACAAGTGCCAAGTTAAGATGGCTTAAGACCCGAGCCATCTCCTATTCTAAAATCAGAAGCCCATCACAATTTCAGCTTTTCCAAATAGATCACCTACCAGAAGAAGCCATGGTGAAGAGAAGACAAGAGACTGGCAGTGTACTCTACACGATTCTCTGGCAAGGAAAACCCTGAAAACGATTTTCAAAAGCATGCAATCAATTTCTTTGCATTTCCATGTCATTGATTCAAAGGAACCTCAAATCACATCCATATAAATCAATGTAAAAAAACCCCACTACTGTGAAATTAAATATGACATCATTAATTAGAAAATTATTTACAAATCTATAAAATACTCAAACACTGGGAAATCTGAATTGAATAGAATGTTGGTTGTAGAAGATGAGGTTAACTGAGCTTGCCCGTTCAAAACATACTTAAGATTTTTAAAATCAGACAGAGATTTAAATCACGAGGTCCCCGCCCCTCAGTATGTTCTTCCCCTGGTGAGAAGATAGTGCAGATTCCACGCCTAGCGAGACCGGAGCCATCTTAACACTGCCTACCACTCATTGTGCAAACGAGAAATACCCACCCCTGCTTTGTCTGTGTCTGCCATGTGGAAAGCAAAACGCCCCAACTAGTATTAGCCAATAATGTCGCACCCCTATTGTTCCTGCTGTTTAACGTCCTCATTCAACAGCGGCTTAACATGAATTATTAACAATTTCAGGAAGCTTTAAGGTCTTAGGTTACACCTATTTGCTGCCTTGTGGAGAATTTTTCCACGAAAAAAACCCTTTACATCCCTCGATCTTTTCAAAGGTCATGATTCCTGCAGACCCAAGTCTAGTGTCAGACACGTAGGAATACAAATTCTCAACAGCGGGAACTTAAAATCCGAGGCAGGGAAACGGTCTAAGCCCGTCGGAGCCGGAGACTCCCCGCACCGGACCAGGATGGGCGTGGCCCTGGCCCGAGCAGGGCAGAGCGGCAGGCCGCCCCCGGCCAATCAGAGCCCGCCCTGCACTCCGGCCCCGGGCCCCGCCCCTTCCTCCCCGCGCCTTTTCGAATCTCCCCGAACTCTCAACACCCCGGAGCCCGCGCGCGTGGGAAGGGGAGGGGTGGGCGGGGCTAACGGTCCCATCCGGGTAACTCCGCCCACCCCGGGCTCGCCCCGCGCCGACTAGCCCCCCGTCAACTCCCGCCAAAAGCACCTTGAGGCGGGCCCCGGGCCCCAGCCCCGCCGCGGCCGGCCGGGAGGTGCCAGCGCTCGGGAGGACACCATGGGGGACCCGCCACCGGCTCGCCACCTCTTTCCCTTGCTCCCCATCTTCCGCCACCCAAAGCCGCCCGCGCCCCCGGGCCGAGAGGACCGGACGGCTCCCGTGGGGGCGCCAGCCTTCCGCGGGCGGCCTCACGAACACGGGGCGGGGGCGCTGCCCTTTCCGGCCCCGCGGTGTGGCCCCCAGGTCGCTCCCTGGGGGCGCCGCCCTGCCCCTTCAAACAATGGGGACCCCGGCGGGGTCCGCGCCGGCAGGGGGGCGGGGGAGGGCGGGCCCACGCCCCCTATTGTCTCCTCGCAGGCATCCCGGGGCTCCCGCGGCGAGCTCGCCCGGCTGGCCGCACCCCCTCCCCAGCACGGCCGCGCCCCCAGGGAGCCGGGGACAAAGCCGAGGCTCCGCCCGAGCCCCACACAAAGCGGAGCGACCCCCACCCCGCCCTCCAGCCCCGGGACGGCCCGCGGCCCCGCCCGCCGGCCTCCAGCAGGGGGTCGCCGCCCCGGGGCCGGCCCCTCCCGCCGGCCGCGTCCCCCTCGCCGCCCCCAGCCGGCCGCCGCCGCCTCCTCCCGAGAGCCCGGCACCCACCTGCTCGGTCCGAGCCGCCTGGCCACACTCTGAGCACCAACAGACCCGGGCGCGCACAAAAGCGCCAAACAGCGGCACGTGACCTCCCCGCCGGGCTCCGCATTGGCTGGGAGCGGCGGCACGTGCCGACCCCTCCCCACCCACCCCGCAGCCCAAGTGGACCCCGCCCCTGGGGACCCCGGAGCACCTCGGGAAGTGTAGTTCAGGCTGGTGGGACCGGCGGACAATGCCAGGGGTGGGGGCTGCTTTGAGGAGGGTGGTCTCCAGGTGTGAGCCGGGGGGGCCCTGACGGTCATCTGGCAGGGGCGGGGGGTGATGCGGTGACCCCCCACTGGGCTTCAACCAGTTCTCCCTTAGGAAAAGGGCGGGGCAAGATCCGTTTCCACCTCTCAAGACAGTGGCCCCCCCTGAACTCCACCTCTGTGGAGCCACTTGCCCCACATCACACCCCAAGGGCAGCCCTCCCTTGGGACAGCCCATTGCCCTTCCGGGGCCCCATCGATGCAGCCACCTAAGATGCCCAAGCCCTTGTGACGGGACAATGCCACTCGACGCCTCCACCTGTCACCTGTATTGTGACATCATCATAATCTAACCCACTCAGCCCCAACAGGGCACGGGCGTGGCCCTTAACTCATTGTGTGCGTTCTCGCTACCGTCTTAGGGTCCCCTAGCTGGTGACCCTCTATAGAGACCTGTGGGGGAAAAGCAAAAGGCTGTGGAATTTGATCTCCTCTGGTCTAACAGTCACTCGGCTTAAACGCAGACTCCATCTGTTGTGCCAAGCCTTTTACCGGACCATAGGGAAGGAAGCTCAATTGCAGTTCTAGACTACACAGACTGCAGTTAAGTGTTGCTTTTGTTCTTGAAGCACGTGCTCCCACATTGGTGCTGGATCCTTATAAAGAATCAAAACAAAAGAAGCCACAAGGTCACGGTTCCCCCTGCCCTGGATAGATCAGATGCACAGCAGAAACACAAAGAAAATTGGTCTGACCTTGGCTATCTTAGAACGGCTGGCCTCATTCTTAAACACAGAAAGGCCAGAGGAAAAATCAATAAAATGAACTTGGTTCCCAAACCCCTTCTCCCATTCTCCCGACCAAGGCTCTGTCCTTAGTGGTGGTCATTACACCAAAGCACCTGCCTTGAGACCCTGACAAGGCAGGACACCGTCACTTTACTGCTCGATGGGCTCCACCTCCCCCAAACCAAGAAAAAAACATGACCTACTTTGATAGAGCAGGAGTCCTAATTTAAAGACTCCGCATGTTCAGCTATTTACTATGGATATGCAGGAGTTAAATATAATTCATAGGTGCTTGAGACAAGGAAAACTGGATTATACAGGCAGCAGACACATCACACAAAACAAACAGCAATGCACTGTTGCCTGAAATACGCTTGTTGCAGCATTTTCTCCAACAATTGCCCTTGTGTGGGGTCGGCCTCTCCGCCCCCAATCTAAGTGGCTTTCCCCTAGCATGTGAGCAGGACCAGCAATCATTCAGATTCTGAGCCCTGAGAACCTTCTCCTTCTCAGACCAAACTTAGCCACCAAACAATCGGGTGTTTCCATCTGTCAGTTTTCTGAGCAAAATCTCAGAAATCGTCAGGAAGACTGGAGGGGAGCTAGGATAAGACCTCCCTGAAAAGTGACAGATTAACAGGCATCACACACGAGCAAGAAACCCAAGGCTGAGAAGTCGGTTATACCCTGAACCACGCTTTATCTCGCAGTCTTTGTACTTGATCTGGAGGTTTGCATAGGAAGGTCCCACCCATTTCATGCATTTTTTTTTCAATACAAGAAATTGCCACAAAAATCTCACCTTTCTGACTATTAATGTTGTGACAGAAAAAAATAAGTCTTTCAAAACACTGATTATTTTAAAGCACTTATACCGCTTTCCCCCCACCTTTTCTTTCTCCCTAGAGCAGATGTCTATTTCCATGGAAACCACGGCTAGGAACGAAGATGTTAGAACTCATGTAGATTTTTCATCTTTTTTAATGATGCCACTTGGCTTCTGGGTTTGTTGTTAGATGCCTGGTCCTGACAGTCTCTGTGACGAAGATTTCCTGAGATCCCCACTGCTGCTTGAGGACTGAGGAGACTGGAGTCGGGTTTCCTCAAGAATGATCCTATGAATAAAAATGGGTTTGGTGGGGCTTTAGGGTGGGGCTGCCTTTCTGAGAGCTAGACCACAGCCATGTGTTGTCAGTTCTTCTGAGTGTTCATGAATGAGCCTTGGAATCGGAAGGGCTTTCAACTGTGAGAGAGAAAACAGCTTTGCCATCTCACTTCGGAAAGGGGCAGAAGCTCCCTTCTTGGAAGGTTCCAAGAACTAACTTCAAAACCCACTCCCTCCTGAAGTGGCAGCAAGGAGTTAACTTTTGCATCTTGGGATTATCTGTCTTTGCCAATGAGAATTATTTTTGCCTCTGCTCAGATGGTTTGGTTGAATTGCTGGGGAGCTGGCTGTGACTATGGATTAACACAAAGTGAAGTTGAGATATGGCAGCTATCCAGCTTATTTGATCTGTGTAGACAGCTAAAGGAGAGCCCTTCAGGCTTCAAAGTCCAAAAGGATGTCTATGCTGATCAAACAAGTCCGGCTGTTGTCAGATCTGCTCTGTTCTGACAGAGCACCAGCTGCCTTTGTTCACTGTTGGTTCTGAGGCTGCAGGGTTGTCTCCCACAGAGGCGCCACTGAGTTCTGCTGCTGTTTACAGGGCTTGTCCTTGGCTGAAGGTGTCGTGGGAGAGGTTTTCTCCTTGTCCCCAGCCTCGCTGTTCCCTTTGTCTCCTACTAATCCTTAGGCATCATGCTCTAACACTCCCTTCCCTGTTCAAAACCTCTCTGTGAATCTGCTATTTTACTTGCTTGTCTCCCTTACTAGACAACTAAGCCTAAGAAGGCAGGAGTTGCGTCTCTGGTATCCATCGTACCTGCCCAGAACAGAGCCTGGCCTGGAGGGTGGGGCCTGGATGGTTGCAGATGACTTTAGGCAAGAACCACCTCACTGATCCTCAGCTTCCACTTCTGTGATGCTTGACACTTGCACCAGACAGAGGTGGTGAGGATTAAGTGAGACATGTATGTGAAAGTGCTTAGCACAATGCTTGGCCCCTCTCAGTGCTAAGAATTGTTAACCATTATTGCTAGAGAAGTTTCTTGATTGCTGTAGGTTACTGAATAAATGAATGAATGATGACTAGTAGACTTTCTCCTTTGGGCAGAAATCATAGTCTCTGGGTTAACTCTTCCATGGAGTATTTTTAAAAGTTCAATTAATTTAGCATTTTGAATAAATAAACACATTCACACAGTTGAGAAATAAAGTATGAAAATTCCTCCTCCTTCTTTTCCTTCTCTATCCCCATCTGCCATATTCTCTACTTACCCTTCTCCTACTTTAACCATTGTTACTAGTTTCCTGTGTATCCTAGGGTTTTCTTCACTTAAGCAATCTTGCTTACATGTATGTAAGCAAATTTGTAGCCATGTGTTCTTAATCCCCCCTTCATAAGAAAATGGCAGTCTACTGTAACTGTTCTGCACTTATAAGAACACATATCAGGGATCTTTTTCCATATTCATATATCAAGCATTTCCTGGATCTGGGATCCAATGTATGAATGTGCCATAATCTAGTTAACCAGTGCCCTGTCCATGGCCCTTAGGTTAATATTTACTATTTTAAACAATGCTGTAATGAACAAGCTAATATAGATTGTATTTTCCATCTGGGTAAGCATAGCTGAAACTCCAACACTTTGGCCACCTAATGTGAAGAACTGACTCATTGGAAAAGACCTTGATGCTGGGAAAGATTGAAGGTGGGAGGAGAAGGGTTGAACAGAGGATGAGATGGTATCACCAACTTGGTGGACATGAATTTGAGTAAGCTCCGGGAGTTGGCGATGGACAGGGAAACCTGATGTGCCTCAGTCCATGGGGTCTCAAACAGTCGGACACAAATGAGCGACTGAACTGAAGTATATTTGAAAGATATATTCCTAGAGTAGTATTGCTAGGTCAAAGGACAAACACATTTGTAATTTGGATAGTGCCAAGTTGCCTTTCATAGGAGTTGTACTAGATCAGCACCCACCATGTGGTATTTTAGTTCATTATCTCAATTCATTCAAAAGTGATTTGAAAGGTTTTGTCCCCAGAAATTTCAGGCTTTAGGGAAAAGGAGGGGGAGGACTAGGAATTCCGAGAAAGACATGGCTGTCAGTTTTGTCTATGTTAACAACGCCTATAAATACTTGACAAGCAGCAGCTGATCTCAGAGCAGCTCTGGTGCCTACACTGTGTCAGTGTCTCAGTCTTGTGGTCGAAGTATCTGCAAGTGTCATCATGAGATTGGAAGCTTTTGGAAGGCAGGGTCTTTTTCATAGCAGTATTCCATTCCTCTCCCCACAGTGCTGGCACATATCTTGTTTAATCAGTTCTAAGACGTATTTTGTCCCTGCATTTGTGTATCTTTAAAATCAGTGTGCTCATAGTCCATGAACACCATTTCATAATTGCTGACAGCATATTTTCTTAGTGGCACATAAAATAACATCTTAAAAATAAATGGCATTTGTGACTCAACAAAATATGGTAAAGTACAAACATATTAAATGTGTGAGTGAAATGGGGCCGAGATGTCACTGCGCCTGCCATTTTCTCACTCTATGTTCTAACCTTCATCCCTCTTATCTAAGTCCGTGCCTTCTTCTAATGATTCCTTTTACGGGGATGCTTTCTTGAGCTGCCATCTCTCCCCTGAACGCTAAAAAACATTTCCAGCCCCCTAAAGGACAAAGGACACCTCCTCATGGATGCTCCACAAAGCCCTCAAATTCAGTACGACCCCACATTGAACTAATAACTTCCTATCAACCACATTTTGCAGAATTCTCCATTCTGCTAGAGGCTTTGCTAGGCTCTCACCCTTCAGGCCTAAAACTTCAGTCAAATTCAACTCTTCCAGGACTTCCTGGATGGCCCAGTAGTTAAGAATCTGCCTCCCAAGGCAGGGGATGGAGGTTTGAACCCTGGTCAAGGAATTGAGATCCCACATGCTGCAGAGCAGCTAAGCCTGCACGCTGCAACTAGAGAGAAGCTCCCAGGTGCCACCAGTAGAGAAAGCCCATGTACCACAACAAAGACCCAGCACAATCAAAATTTAAAAAAAATGTTTTGAACACACACACAAATGGACTTCCCTGGTGGTCCAGTGGTTGGGAATCCCCCTGCTAATGCAAGGGACATGGATTTGATCCCTGGTCCAGGAGGATCCCACATGCCTCGGGGCAATAAAGCCTGCGTACTGCAACTGCTGAAGCCCACGCACCTAGAGCCCATGCTCCGCAACAGGAGAAGCCCACTCACTGTAGCTAGAGAGCGGCGCCTGCTTTCCCCAGCTATAGAAAGCCTGTGCACAGCAGCCAAACCCAGCCCCCTCAAAAAGACATAGTCAACTCTTCCCTCCTTCTGTAACCTTCCACTTATAGAAACAGCACTTTCTAATACAATAGAACATTTAAAATGATAGTAACTAAAAGAATGAAGCTGGAGGACTCATACTCCTTGATTTTGAAACTTGCAGCAAAATTACAGGAATCAAAACAGTGTGGTACCAGCATAAAGATAGACACATAGACCAATAGAACGGAGTACTGAGCCTAGAAATAAACCCTTGCATATATGGTCAAATGATTTTTGACAAGAGCCATTCAGTGGGGGAAAGGACAGACTTTTCAACTAACAGTGCTGGGAAACTGCATGGCCACAAGCAAAGACATGAAGTTGAACTCTTACCTCACACCATATACAAAAAATTAACTCAAAATCAATCAAAGATCTAAATATAAAACCTAAAACTATAAAACTCTTCGAAGAAAACATAGGAAAAAAGCTTCATAACACTGTATTTAGCAATGATTTCTTACATGGGACACCAGGCAGCAAAAAAAAAACACAGACAAATTTAACTTCAGGAAAATTAAAAATTTTATGTGTCAAAATACATTATCAAAAGAGTAAAAAGGCAACCCATAGAATTTAAGAAAATATTTTCAAATTATATATCTGATAAGGCATTAATATCACACTGAGGGCATTATGCTAAGTGAAATAAGTCAGACAAAGAAAGACAAATTCTCTATGATCCTACTTGTATGTAGACTCTAAACCAAAACAAACAACCCCCCCCAAAAGAAAAAAGTTCATAAATACAAAAAAAGCTTGGTAGTTGCTGGA
Organism: Antilocapra americana; assembly: GCA_007570785.1. NCBI lineage: Eukaryota > Metazoa > Chordata > Mammalia > Artiodactyla > Antilocapridae > Antilocapra > Antilocapra americana. The sequence goes on from ML660197.1 coordinate 4,624,451, forward strand.
GTGGAGGGGGTGGGGAGGTGGGTAAAATGGGTGCAAGGGGTCAAAAGGTATAAACTTTCAGTTGTAAAATAAATAAGTCAAGGAGATGTAATGTACAGCATGGTGCCTATAGTTAATAATATTGCATTGCATACTTGAAAGTTGCTAAGAAAGTAAATCTTAAAAAGTCCTCATCACAAGAAGAAGAAATTTTGTAACATACAGAGTGACAGATATTAATTAGATGTTATTCTGATAATGATTTTGCTACATACAAATATCCAAATCTTGATGTTGTATGCTTAAAACTAACATAATGTTAGTTGTCAGTTATACCTCAATGATGTCTTTATAAAAAATAAGCAAAAAGAAAATGGGCAAAATATTTGAATAGACATTTTTCCAAAAAAGATATACACAATGCAGATAAACAGTATCACTAGGCATTAGGTAAATGCAAATCAAAATTAGGATGACTACTATAAAAAATCCAGGAAATAGCAAGTGTCGGTGAGGGTGTAGACAAAGTGAAACCCTTGTGGAGGTTCCTCCTAAAATTTAAAAGGGAACTATCAAGGACTTTCCTGGTGGTACAGTGGAGAGGAATCCGCCTGCCAGTGCAGAGGACACAGGTCTGATCCCTCGTCCAGGAAGATTCCACGTGTCGCAGAGCAACGAAAGCCCTGCTCCACAACTCCTGAGCCCACGTGCAGCAGCTACTGAAGCCTGTGCTTTAGAGCCACCGCGTCGAGAAGCCTGTGCCCTGCAATGAAGAGTGACCCCTGCTCACAGCATCTAGAGAAGGCCCATGCTCAGCAACAAAGAGCCAGCACAGCCAAAACAAAAACAAAAACAAAAGCAGACATATTCTATGTTCCAGTAACTACAGTTCTGGGAATACCTCTGCCAGGAGCTGGTCCCATACCCAGGGCTGGCTACTCATAAAGGGTATGGATACATCCTGGCCTTATGGTCTGGGGTATGGGAGGTGCATAAGGAGACATAAATAGGAAGAGAAGGGATCTAGCTCAGCCACATTCTGACCTGGAACTCCGAAGAACTCAAGAATTCTCAACTCAAAACCAGGTTTCTAGGTTACTTTCAAGGTATATTTGTTAAAGTATTGGGTTGGCCAAAAAGTTCGGTTGGGTCTTTCCATACCACCTTATGGGAAAACTCAAATGAAATTTTTGGCCAACTCACTACAGTTCAGTTGAGTCATTCTGTCATGTCCGACTCTTTTCAACTCCATGGACTGCAGCACGTCAGACTTCCCTGTCCATCACCAACTCCCGGAGTTTCCTCAAACTCATATCCATTGAGTCAGTAATGCCATCCAACCATCTCATCCTCTGTCATCCCCTTCTCCTCCCGCCTTCAATCTTTCCCAGCATCAGGGTCATTTCAAATGAGTCAGCTCTTCACATCAGGTGGCCAAAGTATTGGAGTTTCAGTTTCAACATCAGTCCTTCCAATGAATATTCAGGACTGATTTCCTTTAGGATGGACTGGCTGGATCTCTTTGCAATCTAAGAGACTCTCAAGAGTCTTCTCCAACACCACAGTTCAAAAGCATCAGTTCTTAGGAACTCAGCTTCCTTTATAGTCCAACTCTCACATCCATACATGACTACTGGAAAAACCATAGCTTTGACTAACGGGACCTTTGTTGGCAAAGGTCTCTGCTTTTTAATATGCTGTCTAGGTTGGTCACAACTTTGCTTCCAAGGAGTAGTTCAGTTCAGTTCAGTCGCTCAGTCATGTCCCACTCTTTGCAACCCCATGAACTGCAGCATGCCAGGCCTCCCTGCCCATCGCCAACTCCCAGAGTCTACCCAAACCCATGTCCATCAAGTCGGTGATGCCATCCAGCCATCTCATCCTCTGTTGTCCCCTTCTCCTCCTGCCCACAATCCTTCCCAGCATCAGGGTCTTTTCCAATGAGTCAGCTCTTCGCATCAGGTGGCCAAAGTATTGGAGTTTCAGCTTCAACATCAGTCCTTCAAATCAACACCCAGGACTGATCTCCTTTAGGATGGACTTGTTGGATCTCCTTGCAGTCCAAGGGACTCTCAAGAGTCTTCTCCAACATCACGGTTCAAAAGCATCAATTCTTCGGCGCTCAACCTTTTTCACTGCCCAACTCTCATATCCATACATGACTACTGGAAAAATCATAGCCTTGACTAGACGGACCTTTGTTGGCAAAGTAACATCTCTGCTTTTCAATATGCTACTATGTTGGCCATAACTTTCCTTCCAAGGAGTAAGCGTCTTTTGATTTCATGGCTGCAATCACCATCTGCAATGATTTTGGAGTTCAAAAAAATAAAGTCTCTCACTGTTTCCACTGTTTCCCCATCTCTTTGCCATGAAGTGATGGGATCAGATGCCATGATCTTAGTTTTCTGAATATTGAGGTTTAAGCCAACTTTTTCACTCTCCTCTTTCACCTTCATCAAGAGGCTCTTTAGTTCTTTACTTTCTGCCATAAGGGTGGTGTCATCTGCATATCTGAAGTTATTGATATTTCTCCTGGCAATCTTGATTCCAGCTTGTCCTTCCTCCAGTCTATCGTTTCTCATGATGTACTCTGCATATGAGTTAAATAAGCATGGTGACAATATACAGACTTGATGAACACCTTTTCCTATTTGGAACTAGGCTGTTGTTCCATGTCCAGTTCTAACTGATGCTTCCTGACCTGCATACAGATTTCTGAGGTGGCAGGTCAGGTGGTCTGGTATTCCCATCTCTAAGAATTTTCCACAGTTTATTGTGATCCACACATTTAAAGGCTTTGGCAGAGTCAATAAAGCAGAAGTAGATTTTTTCTGGAACTCTCTTGCTTTTTCAATGATCCAGTGCATGATGGCAACTTTATCTCTGGTTCCTCTCTTTTCTAAAACCAGCTTGAACATCTGGAAGTTTACAGTTCACATACTGTTGAAGCCTGGCTTGGAGAATTTTGAGCATTACTTTACTAGCATATGAGATGAGTGCAATTGTGCAGTAGCTTGAGCATTCTTTGGTATTGCCTTTCTTTGGGATTGGAATGAAAACTGACCTTTTCCAGTCCCGTGGCCACTGCTGAGTTTTCCGTATTTGCTGGCATATTGAGTGCAGCACTTTCATAACATCATCTTTCAGGATTTGAAACAGCTTAGCTGGAATTCCATCACCTCCACTAGCTTTGTTCATAGTGATGCTTCCTAAGGCCCTCTGGACTTTACATTCCAGGATGTTTGGCTTTAGGTGAGTGATCACACCATCATGATTATCTGGGTCAGGAAGATCTTTTTTGTACAGTTCTTCTGTGTATTCTTGCCACCTCTTCTGAATATCTTCTGCCTCTGATATGTCCATACAATTTCTGTCCTTTATTGAGCCCATCTTTGCAGGAAATGTTCCCTTGGTATATCTAATTTTCCTGACGAGATCTCTAGTCTTTCCCATTCTATTGTTTTCCTCTATTTGTTTGCACTGATCACTGAGGAAGGGTTTCTTATCTCTCCTTGCTATTCTTTGGAACTCTGCATTCAGATGGGAATATCTTTCCTTTTTTCCTTTGCTTTTCACTTCCTGTCTTTTCACAGATATTTGTAAGACTTCCTCAGACAGCCATTTTGCATTTTTGCATTTCTTTTTATTGGGGATGGTCTTGATCCTGTCTCCTGTACAGTGTCACAAACCTCCACATAGTCCATCAGGCACTCTATCAGATCTAGTCCCTTAAATCTATTTCTCATTTCCACTGTATAATCATAAGAAATTTGATTTAGGTCATACCTGAATGATCTAGTGGTTTTCTCTACTTTCTTCAATTTAAACCTGAATTTGGCAATAAAGAGTTCATGATCTGAGCCACAGTCAGCTCCCAGTATTGTTTTTGCTGACTCTATAGAGCTTCTCCACCTTTGGCTGCAAAGAATATAATCAATCTGATTTTGGTGTTGATCATCTGGTGATGTCCATGTGTAGAGTCTTCTCTTGTGTTGTAGGAAGAGGGTGTTTGCTATGACCAGTGCATTCTCTTGGCAAAACTCTATTAGCCTTTGCCCTGCTTCATTCTGTACTCAAGGTCAAATTTGCCTGTTACACCAGGCAATTTTGCTATACCAAATTGTACTGGCTAACTCACTACAAGGGTAAAACATATATTTAAAAAAGAACTGCTAGCTTGACTTATAATTCTTAAATGCTTAGACATAAGATATGTGGGCTTCCCTTTTATACTCCTGCCTTGGGTATAGCAAATGCTAGCAGCAGGCCTGCAAAGAGATTTAAGTCATTTGACTAACCATGCCACAGGGGAGCATAGAGGTTTTGCAGTCTGGTTCCAAGTCTAGGCTTTTAGCTATCACTCTAAACTGTTTTATCAGCCTAACCCTATTATTTTACGAATGGAGAGGAAAGCCACACAGAGAACTTTAGACATTTGTCCAAGGTCATACAACTAACTCAAGTCACAGCAGAAATTTGAAGCTGTGCTTTATTTTAAAAGAATATTTATTTTTTGCTTCACTGGGTCTTCGTTATTGTGCACAGATTTTCTCCAGTTGTAGAGAGGGGGTTACTCCCCAGATGCGGTGCATAGGCTTCTCATTGTTGTGGTCTCTCTTGTTGTAGGGTTCCCCTGGTGGCTCAGACAGTAAAGAATTTGCCTGCAATGCAGGAGACCCGGGTTCAGTCCCTGGGTTGGGATGATCCCCTGGAGAAGGGAATGGCAACCCACTCCAGTATTCTTGCCTGGAGAATCCCATGGACAGAGGAACCTGGCACGTGACAGTCCAGGGAATCACTTCCTAAAAAGTCACACACCTGTGTGTTTTGCTGACAGCAACTCTCAGCCTTGAGTCCTTGGCTTTTGTCTGTATTGAAATTCTCGTCACCTTCAAGGTCTTGATCCATCTTTTCGATCAATATTGTAGCTATCCATACACATGCTCGTCCTCTCCAGTAGAGAGTAAGCTTCTTCAGGGCAAGATTCCAGATGGTTTTGTCTTTGTATCCTTACAGCATGATGAATAGACACTTGCCAAATGTCGATCAGCTGGTTGATCTCTTTTGGGCCATTGAACCATACTTAGGGCTGAGGGTCAAACAGAATAAATCTAAAGGTGTATTCTGCACCAACTGTCACAGAGACATTTGAATATATATGTAAAATATACATATTTAACTTCTTTTTAAACTTTTAAATTTGAAATTGTTTTAGATTTCCCGAGAGTTGCAAAGGTAGTACACCGAGTTCCCATAGACCTTTCAGCCAGCTCCCTGCTAGGCTAACATCTCACACCATCATGGTACATTTACCCAAACCAAAACATTAAAGCTGGCACAATACTATTAACTAAATGACTGGCTTCACCTGGATTCCCTGGTTGCCCATTGGGGTTCTTTCTGTGTTCCAGGATTCTATTCATGATACCACCTTGCATGGATCTTATTTCTTTAGCCATTGACATTTCTTTTACTGGTGAGGCTGGAGGATGGAGGCTTGGATTGCCTTCTATTGTTTCTTCCAATCCTCTTCCAAACAATCAAAATGTGAGCAAGAAAGATCGCATGGGGATGGCGAGGTAGCAACCCTCGCCCTCTGTTGGGCTGCTGGGGTCTCAAACAGGGAAATGGCTGGAAGGATGATTTTCATCTGAGACCTAGTCTTTTTCTTGAATGGACACACGTGAGCCTAAAAACAGCATTACTTTTAATTCATTAAATTTCTGGGCCAGTTCATAGCCCATTTTCCCATGGACTGGCACAAAACACGTTCCCAGTTACTTATAAAAACTTCCAAGCAGTTGGCATTTATCAGCAATCTTAGCAATTCAGTGAGAACAGAGGTTACAGCTGTCACAGGAAGTTGAAACCAAGGCTGTTGAATCACACCCGCCCGGAGGCCGGGAGAAAGTGTTCACGGGGGTAATATTCAAGCCTGGAAGAGGGGTGTGTGGCTGGGATGTCAGATGGAGGAGGGTGGGATGCTGTGTAAGAGAAAATACACGAGCGAAAGAAAAGCCCCTGTGTCTCTGGAATTCAGAGCTGATTTCCAGCCCTTCCGGCCTTATTGCTAAGTCAGTGAGCAGCGGCACCACGGTGCGCTCACTTCCCGCCACTTGGCTGGGGCACCACAGACCGCCGCCTGGATGGGCTTCAGTCTGTCCCCTACCCCGAATCCATTCCCAACAAGGGCAACAACTCAAACTTAACAACTCAAACCACTGGAGGATGGGGGCCCCACCTAAGGGGGAGGAATGGGGTGTACTGCTTTCGTGGGGTTGCCTTAACAGACTGCCGCAAACTGGCTGGCCCAAACAACAGAAGGGTATTGTATCTCATGGTTCCAGGGCCCAGGAATCCAAAATCTAGATGATAGCAGGTTACTTCTGAGGGGTGGGAGGGAGAAGCCGCCACACTCTCTTCTAGTTTCTGGCAGCCTCAGCTGTTGCTTGGCTTATAGATAGCAACCCCCTCCCCAAGCCCACATCCTCATATTATCTTCTTCCATGTGCATCTGTCTGTCCAAAGTTCCCCTATATATAAGGACACCAGTTGTACGGGATTAAGGCCTCCCCTGGGTACTTCCCTAGTGGTCCAGTGGTTAAGAATCCGCCTTCCAATGCAGGGGATAGGGGTTCGATCCCTGGTCTGGGGACTAAGATCCCACATGCTGCAGGGCAACTAAGGCCGGGTACCACAATGACTGCGGCCTGAGCACTCTTGCTCTGCAACAAGAGATGTCCTGGGAAGCTAAAGGGAGCCAGAGCTACGCAGCAAAGAACCAGTGCAGCCAAAAAGAAAAGAGGGCCTACCGTGATGACCTTATCTTCTCCTGGTCATCTGAACAGACCCAATTTATGAATAAGGTCATGTTCAAGGTTACAGGTAGGACTTCAACATTTTGGTGGGAGGTGGGGATCCAATTCAATTCATAACAGCTTCCATAACAGATAGCTTTGGCTGAAGTCTATCCTAAGACAATATGTGGCTCAAGAAGCTGGAATTTAGGCTTTCTTGTGAAATTTCCTGATTTTTAAATATCAGCACCTAATTAAATATAAGAAAACTGTTTCTAGGGGCTTCCGAGGTAGCACTAGTGGTCAAGAATCCACCTGCCAACACAGGAGACGTAAGACACGAATTTGATCCCTAGGTCAGGCAGATCCCCTGGAGAAGGGCATGGCAACCCACTTCAGCCTTCTTGCCTAGAGAATCTCATGGGCAGAGGAGCCTGGCAGACTACGGTTCATGGGGTTGCAAAGAGTCAGACATGACTAAAGCAATTTAGCATGTACGCATGCACAAACTGTTTCTAGGGCTTCCCAGGTGGTGCTAGGGATAAAAAGGAAAAAAATCTATTAATGCAGGATATGTAAGAGATGCCGGTCAGATCCCTGGGTCAAGGAAGATCCCCTGGAGGAGGGCATGGGAACCCAGCCCAGTTATTCTTGCCTGGAGAATCCCATAGTCAGAGGAACCTGCAGGGCTATATAGTCCATAGGGTCACAAAAAGTTGGACACCGCTGAAGCGACTTAGCTCACACGCAAACTGTTTCTAAAACCATGACTGCCAAAAGCAAGTCAACCTCTAGTCCAGTGTCACCGCAGGGTTCTCTCTAAAAGTCTGATCCTGTCCTTCCCCTTAACCCCGGGTATATGGCTAAGTTCCCTAGCCTGGCACACGAAGCTCTCCCCAGTCCACTCTTTCCCATCTCTCCAGGATCTTTTCCTACCATTGTTCTTTGCTGTGCCCCCACCCACCATACCACCACATCAAAAGACCTGCCCTTTCCCAAACAAACATGCTGTTCCACTCCTCTGTGGCTCTGCGTTCTCCCTCTGCTGCCTTCTCTCCTCCAGTCCACCGGAAAACTTCTGGCCGTCTTTCAAGTGCTCTGTCATTGCCACATACCCCCACTTCCCCAGCAAAATCTTCCCTGTTCATCCCCAAGGAGTTAACCTCTTCCTTCTCTCAGCCTCCACGGCACCCTACATTTCTCTAGTATAGCACTTAACATTTTATTTGCTATTATTTGATTATCCCTTTGCCTCCTGTCTGGGCCACAAACTCTTTAAGGGTAGGGACTGTTGATCAGGATCACCTTGCACAGATCCCAGCCAGCAGAAAGTACTCAGTAAATAAGGAGTAAATGATACAGCCAATCAGTATCATGGGGGACCCGAAGAAACATCATGTGGAGTCCCTGTCCTTAAGGTTCTTACAGTTCAGCTGGGTTCATAAGATACACACCAAAGAAAAGACAGACCATACTGGTGGTACTGACAACTGGCAGAAGAGGAGGCTACTGGGGCCTATTGTTACTGTTGTTGTGCAGTCACTAAGTCATGCGACCCCAGGGACTGCAGCACGCCAGGTTTCCCTGTCCTTCTCCATCTCCCGGAGCTTGCTTAAACTCACATCCATCGAGTCGGTGATGCCATCCAACCATCTCATCCTCTGTCGTCCCCTTCTCCTCCTGCCCTCAGTCTTTCCCAGCATCAGGGTCTTTTCCAGTGAGTCGGCTCTTCACATCAGGTGGCCAAAGGATTGAAGCTTTAGCTTCAGCATCAGTCTTTCCAATGAATATTCAGGGTTGATAACCTTAAGGTTGATTACAGCGGCTCATTACAAGAAGAGAGAGTGGGGTGAGGAGAAGAAAGTTGGAGAAAACCCAGGGAAACCAAACTGGAGAGAGGGGAGGGGTAGAGGTACAGAAAAGAGGACCTGGGATCCACACTTGTGTCTCATCACTCTCCAGCATCAGTCTTCCCTTCATCAGTATGTTTCCAGGCTGGAATTCATTCTGCCTTAAACCCTCTGATGACTTCTTCCAGAATCCCCTATTTCTCTGCTCACCCCATAAAAAGGCTGTCTTTGTTGCTGTCTCCGACTCCTCTTAGCCTTTTCTCTTCAAACCCTTCTCATGCAGACTCATGCTCCATCTCCGTCTACAGACACTGTTCTTGCCAAGATCTCCAATGACATCTACGTTACCACACCCATTGGGCAACTCCACTTTCTCATTATCCTTGCCATGGTTGACCTTGGGGATTTCATGGGTCACACAGTCACTCTTGGGCTTCCCAGGTGGCACTAGTGGTAAAGAACCCATCTGCCAATGCAGGGAGACATAAGAGACATGGGTTCAATCCCTGGGTTAGGAAGATCCCCTGGAGGAGGGCATGGCAGCCCACTTTAGTATTCTTGCCTGGACAATCCCAAGGACAGAGGAGCCTGGAGAGCTACAGTCCACAGGGTAGCCAAGAGTGGGACACAAGGGAAGCCACTTAGCCTGCACCCACACACACACATACACAGAGTTGCTCCTGAACCCCGTCACTGCTTTTTTTTTCTCTTTTTTAGGTAGACAAGTCACCATTGATTTGTCTGAGATGATTTGCAAACACAATCTGTTCAAAAAGCAAAGGACAGGTGTGCTACAATTAGCACCAATCTGGGGATTTCCCTCTTGGTTAAGTGGTTAAGACTAGATCCCACACACAACTGAGACCCAGCACAACCAAATGGTAAAAAATCAACAAAGCAATCTGAACTTTGCAGGTGGATTTTAAAAGGTGGCCATTTAGTGTATAAACTGCTTACCATATTCTTTTGAATCTAAGATGCACTTTAAAAATTACCATCTTTGGAACAGAATATCTTTTAATCAGTTGATATCAGAGTTTAATTGGTATCAGTTTTTCTTTCTTGGTATTACATAAAATAATGGTGCATTCTGCAGTTGACCTTATATTTGATGATGTATGGTGCGAGATTGATGGAATGTCTAATTGCAGGATTTTGTTAAATAGAATTGTCTTCTACTATATTTTGTTTTTACAATTTTTTATTCTGTTAAAATACACATAACATAAAATTTGCCATTTTACCCAGTTTAAGTGTACAGTTCAGTGGTACTAAATACATGTATTTGGAATTCCCTGGTGGTCCAGTGTTTAGAACCAAGTGCTTTCAATGCCATGGCTCTGGGTTCAATCCCTGGTCAGGGAACTAAGATCCTGCAAGCCTTGTGGCAGGGCCAATAAATAAATAAATACACGTAGACTGTTGTGCAAGCATCGGCCCTATTTGTTGTTGTTGTTTAGTTGCTAAGTCGTGTCCAACTCTTTTGTGACCCCACAGACTGTAGCCCGCCAGGCTCCTCTGTCCATGGGATTTTCCAGGCAAGAACACTGAAGTGGGTTGCCGTTTCCTTCACCAGGGGACCTCCCCTCCCTAGCCCCAGCCCCCAGGGATCAAACCTGTCTCCTGCATTGCAGGCAGATTCTTTACCACGGAGCCACCTGGGAAGCCCTCATCTGCACGATCCACGCCCAAAACTCTTGTACATCTGAAGCTCTACCCCTATTAGACAATAACTCTCTCCTCTCCCCCAGCCCCTGGCAACCACCATTCTATTTTCTGTTTCTGTGATTTTGACTACCCGGTACCTCACATAAGCAAAATCATACACTATTTGTCTTTTTGTGGCTGCAAGATTCCACTGAGCATAATGTCCTCAAGGCTCATCTGTGTTGTAGTATATGTCAGCAATTACTTCCTTTTAAAGGCAGAGTTAAATAATCCATTGCAACATTTTGTTTATCTGTTCATCCATTGATGGACATTTGGATTGCTTCCACCTTTTGGCTATTGTGAATAATGGTGCTATGGACATTTGTGTACAAATATCCCTGCATTAAAAAAAAAAAACAAAAAACTAAAGCAAACCCCCAAAAGCACAAAGAAGAAAATAAGTTACTCATATTTCCCATCACCTAGAATTAACCATCATTTACATTTTGACACTTATTTCCAGTGTTTTATGACTGTGCAGTTTAAAATTCCTTAAGGTGGGAATGCAGTGTTTTTGGGTTTTTTTTTAAGAAATAATTAGGAGTTACAAAGAAAGTTGAAGTTCCTGTTCACCTCTACTCACTCTCCCAACTCCCTGCCCCTCCTCCCCAGAGAAAGCCATGCTTGAGCTACCAGTGTATCCTGCAGTTCTTTCATTAAAAAAAAAAAAAGTTTTTACATATGTTTGAAGATAACAGAGAAAATCCACGATTCTGATATGTTGCAAAAACTGCATTATATATATTATAACTTTTTCATTTAATAGATTTTTAGCTCTATCCATGTCTCTGCATGTGAAGATCTAATTTATTCCTTCTAACTGCAAAAGAGTGACTCATTATGAATACGGGCCCTATTTTATTTGTACTTTCCCTATTGGTGTCCGTTGAGTTGTTTCAGTGGTCTGTTATTAGGTATGATCCTGCAATGGACAGCCTTCTTGAATACATGTGCAAGTATTTTTCCAGGGTAGAAACCAAGAAAGAAAATTGTCAGGGCACAGGGGATGAATATTTTGTTTTGCTAAATAAGGACAAATCGAGAGAATGGATTTCCCCACAACCTCACCAATCCTTGACCTGGTCTGCTTTTATTGCTTCCCTGCAGCTTTTTTTTTTTTTTTTTTAACGAGAAGAACGAAGTCTGGGGCTGTACTGCTTTCTCACGAGGAGGCTGAGGACAGGGCCAAGGCTAGACCCCACTTCAGCTGGTACGCGGGGCACACTTTTTGTACCACGTTGTATTGCCCCAGTCAGCCCTTCCTGGAAAATCCAGAAGAGAGACCCCAGTGTAAGAGGAGTGGGGTGGGGGTGGGGGACAGGATGACTAAAATTCTCAACATGGTGATTATACCGCATGTAGAAATGACTGCAAATTCCTCCCAGAAAATGGCTTCAGCCCGCAGATCTGCGCTCCCACCCGAAGCAGTTGCAACCTGCGGCTTTCAGAGCTGCACAGAGGGTGGTGATTGGCTCTTACTCGGCCGACTCAGGGTGGGACCAGAAATGGCGTCTCCAGCAGCTGATTTTTCAGGGCAGCGGCTCTGTCCTGGGAGGAGGGGGCGGCCGAGCCTCGCTGGGCGCGGGGGTCCCCCAGTGGCCGCCCTGCATCCGGACAGAGCCTCGCCGAGCTGGACCGCAGCATCCAGCACCAGCCCTGGCGACACCGCCCAGCCCCTTGCAGCACCTCCAGCCGGCGCCCGGAGCGGCTGGAAGGGGGCGAGAGCGGCCCGACGGAGATTCCCCGCCGACCTCGCCAGCCGCGCCCGCCGGGGCTGCTCCGAAAGGGTCCATCCCGGAGCACAGGCAGCCGCCGCCCGCCGTTAGCTTTGCGGGAGACGAGGAAGGCTGGACCGCCACTTCTCTCTTCCCAGTCTCCTCCGATCAGGGTGTCAGCTCCGCAGCAGGGACCTCCAGGGAGGGCGACGACTAAACTCTGCCTGGGCCCCTCAGAGTGGAGTCCGGAGAAGCTGGGTGAGCTCCCAGACCCCAAGCCTTTCCTAGGGGCCAGTCCTGGCGTGGGGTTGTGTCTCCCCAGGAGCTGGTGGCCTGGTTTGCTTTTTCCTTCCCAAGGTAGGAAAGAGCAGAGGAACAATTTGAGGAAAAGAACAAAGCTGGCACCTCCCAGGTCACTTCAAGAGCCTGGAAGGCTCCCTTCCTCTCCCTGTTGGGATTACTTGGAGGGCTGGCATTTTTTTTTTTTCCCCTTTAAAATTTTTACCACCTTTTGAGACCTTGCTATGTGCCAAGCACTGTACTAAGAGTATTAGCTCATTTCCTCCCCATGAGAACTCTTAGGACAGGTTCAAAGGGGATGAGGAATTCCCCCGGGGTCACACCTATAGAGGGGCAACACTGGGATTAAAAATTTCTTCCAGATCCTGTGTTTTTCTTTATTTTATTTAAAACAGCAATTATTTGTTCACTTTTGATGATCTTACACTGATCCTTCTGGGGAAAAAAAGAGAGGGAGAACAGTGCAATCATCACCATATTCTCTTTTCTGAGTGGGAGGAATGAACAGGGCTCCCTATTGCTGGTGAGAGTATAAACAGCTAACACTGCGGGAAAGCAGTTTGGCCATTTGAATCAAGAGCTTTAAAAACTGTCCACACCCTTCAGTGAAGAAATGGTCACCCTCTATGCAGTCAGCCATAGCTATCAAAACGTAAAATGCATATTCCCTGGGACCCAGCAATTCCATCCAAAGGACTCTATTCTACGGATGGATGCAGCAACACAAGGACAAAACGGCATATATGTGAGGACATTCATTACTGCACTGCTCGAACAGCAACAGCTGCTGCTGCTAAGTCGCTTCAGTCGTGTCTGACTCTGTGCGACCCCATTGACGGCAGCCCACCAGGCTCTGCTGTCCCTGGATTCTCCAGGCAAGAACACTGGAGTGGGTTGCCATTTCCTTCTCCAATGCATGAAAGTCGTGTCCGACTCTTCGAGACCCCATGGACTGCAGCCCACCAGGCTCCTCCGTCCATGGGGTTTTCCAGGCGAGAGTACTGGAGTGGGTTGCCAGTGCCTTCTCTGAGCAACAGATGGGAGACATCTAAAAATGTACCAATGGAATTGATTCGTTTAACCATGGCACACCCATTTAAGGCAATTCTATGCACTATTTCTAGAAAATAAGGCAGTTTTCTATTTTACATGTGGAACAATCATCAAGAAATTTTAGTGAAAAGAGAAAAAAGTATATATACGATGTGCTCCTGTTTTTATATGAAAAAGGTTATATATACTCATACATGTACATTTTTTTTTCCTAAGAAAGATACACAAAAAGACAGGTGATATTGTTGCTTGTAAGAAGGAAAAGCACACTGAGGGACACATTTTTTTTTCTATTGTGTAATCTTTAGTACTTTTGGAATTTTATATCATGTGCACATATTAGCAGCTCAAAATTCAACTAAAAGATAAAAACAAATTCAGCAAAATTCCTATCTCTAGACCCAGTAACTCTCCTTCTGAGAATCTAGCTTAAGGAAATTATCAGATTTCAGACAAAGATTTATGCAAAAAGATATTCACTAAGGTGTTATCATAGTGAAAAAATGTAGGCAACTTAGAAGTCCAACAATGGAGAAAAGAAAATTATGGTGTGTACATATAATACTATCATGAAATCATAAAAAGGATGTCTACAAAAATATCTTAGTGACATAGGAAGATGCTTATCCTGTTTTTTTTTAGGTAGAAAATTATCTATGCAATATGCTCTGATCACTGTAACAATAGCAGGCATAGACAATAATTGCCAAACATGAACAGTCAGGACTGCTGTGTGGAGGGGCTGTAAGTGATTTTGTTCTTCCAGATAGCTTTTTATACCTCTCTGCATTTTTGCAGCGGGCATCTATGCCTTGAATGGTCTTTAAAAAACAAAAGAAAAACTTAAGACTAAAACCTCATAATACTTAGAAAAATTAAAGACATACAGTAACCCACAAATTCTACTAGAAATAAACCCTGCATAAATCGATGAACAAGTTTGCAAAGTGTTATTATTAATCACAAAAGATGGTAAACAACTCAAATGTCTATGGACGGAGATGATTTCAACAAGTACAGAACACCCATCATGCAGAATATTAAGTAGCAGTTATGGAGAATGGGGTAGGTAAACCAACATGCAAAAACATGCAGAGTAACATATCATAGCAGGGAAAGCAACTTGCAGAACAACATGGATGCTGTGACTGCATTTATGCTCAAGAAAGAAAAGCTGAAGTTCTGTGTGTTTGAACATTAATGTATGAAGGACTTTAAATTGTTAACAATAGTTCTCTTTGGCAAAGGGAATACACTAAAAGAATATCTTTGTTTTTGACTCGACATATATCTGTGGTATCTGCATCTTTTATAATTGTGTTCTCATATCATTTGTGTGATTATAAAACAGTAATAACATAGGAGGAAAAGTATAAGCATAGAGAAAGATCTGAAAAGACACACAACAAAATTATCAGTAGTTTCCAGCAGGGATGAGGGACTGGGATTTAAGGGGATGGGTCATTTTCTCAATTTACTCTATACACAGTGAGTTTTTTTCTGTAATTACGCCCACACGTGAACTACCTTCATAATTACAGCAGCAACATCAAAAGCCTGCCTGTTCAGCAGTAGCCTCTGCATTTTCCCAGCTCTAGGTTCTTCCTCCATGCTAAGGCTCTGTTCCCAAGTGACCACCTTGCTGACATGCGATGCCCAGGAGCCCAAAGCCCCGGATGACACCAGGACCTCAGCCTTGTTTCTCCTCTTACCAGAGAGGAGGAACCTGAGATGCTGAGCCACAGCCTTCTGGCCGCTCAGCTGGGAAAGGGGACTCGGGCAACCTGGATCTCAGGCCCCTTCTCTCCCACCTTCAGTTTCCAGAGATAACCCACAGGAGCCGGGGAAGGGAGGACAGGGCTCGAAGCCACAAATTAATGATATCAATGTAGCATCAAATGCGGGAACAATAAACCCCATCATTTACCGGGTTGCCTCTGGGCTCAGCTTCAAGCTCCCTTCCCAGACAATGGCTGGTCAGAGCCCTTGCCAGGTTTTCCGGAGAGACGGCGACAGAGCACGGGGCCAAATTGGCCTCCGGTGGCCAACACTCTGGGATTCACCTCCAGTGACTTATCACCTCCAAGGCGGGAGCTTGGGAACCCTCCCGGGGCCCAGGAGCTCAGCGCCGGAAGATCTGTTTGCTCCAAAAGCTGAGCAGGGCAGTGGGAAGGCGCTGGCCTGGCCGCAGAAAATCGAGGCTTGAGGCGCCAGCACTGCCACGTCTCCCTTTGTGACCTTGGCAACTCACCAGATCCTGGGAGTCTCAGACGTTGGGGGGCAGACAGGAGCCTCTGTATCTGGGGGCGAAAGGGCGGTGCCGAGCCCCTCCCCCACCAGGGCTGTCTCGATCCTGGATGTAGGCTAAGCTGCTGTTCCCTCTTCCCGCGCAGCTGCTGCCTGTCTGTCTCCATGGCAACCAGGCCAAAAGACTGATTTGCCAGTGTCCAGGCTCTGGAGCTTACTTCGGAGCTGGGTTTTAGTGTGTCTTTCTGGAAGCCGGTCCATTGCCACTCCCAGGAGCCTCCAACAGCATCCTCTAGCCATTGCGTGGGAGGCACCCGGGGCCAGCTAGAAAAAGCACACCACTTATCCTTTACAAACCTCATCCCCTTGGAGAGAGGAAGGCAGCCTTAGGCCCAATGGCCTTGTAATCGCTGGTGATTTGTCTTTCAAATGCCAGGGTTCCTCTCCCAAGTTGCCCTGGGCTGCTATTAGGGATTCCCAACAACAGATGGCTTAGGGGCCAGGGCACTTGCATGGAGGTGCCGCCATACTCAGTTCAGTTCAGTTGCTCAATCATGTCTGACTCTTTGTGACCCCCCGGACTGGAGCACGACAGGCCTCCCTGTCCATCACGAACTCCTGGAGTTTACTCAAACTCATGTCCATTGAGTCGGTGATGCCATCCAACCATCTCATCCTCTGTCATCCCCTTCTCCTCCTGCTTTCAGTCTTTCCCAGTATCAGGGTCTTTTCTAGTGAGTCAGTTCTTTGCATCAGGTGGTCAAAGTATTGGAGTTTCAGCTTCAACATCAGTGCTTTCAATGAATATTTAGGACTGATTTCCTTTAGGATGGACTGGTTGGATCTCCTTGAAGTCCAAGGGACTTTCCAGACTTTTCTCCAACACCACAGTTCAAAAGTATCAATTCTTTGGCTCTCAGCTTAATTTATAGTCCAACTCTCACATCCATATATGACTACTGGAAAAACCATAGCTTTGACTAGACGGATCTTTGTTGGCAAAGTAATAGCTCCGCTTTTTAATATGCTGTCGAGGTTGGTCAAACTTTTCTTCCAAGGAGTAAGCATCTTTTAATTTCATGGCTGCAGTCACCATCTGCAGTGATTTTGGAGCCCCCCAAAATAAAGTCTGACACTGTTTCCCCATCTATTTGCCATGAAGTGATGGGACCAGATGCCATGATTTTAGTTTTCTGAATGTTGAGCTTTAAGCCAACTTTTTCACTCTGCTCTTTCACTTTCATCAAGAGGCTCTTTAGTTCTTTACTTTCTGCCATAAGGGTGGTGTCATCTGCATATCTGAGGTTACTGATATTTCTCCTGAGATTACTGATATTTCACAATCTTGATTCCAGCTTGTGCTTCCTCCAGCCCAGGGTTTCTCATGATGTACTCTGCATATAAGTTAAATAAGCAGGGTGACAATATACAACCTTGATGAACACCTTTTCCTATTTAGAACCAGTCTGTTGTTCCATGGCCAGTTCTAACTGCTGCTTCCTGAGCTGCATACAGGTTTCTCAAGAGGCAGGTCAGGTGGTCTGGTATTCCCATCTCTTGAAGAATTTTCCAGAGTTTGTGGTGGTCCACACAGTCAAAGGCTTTGGCATAGTCAATAAAGCATAAATAGATGTTTTTCTGGAACTCTCTTGCTTTTTCGATAATACAGCAGATGTTGGCAATTTGATCTCTGTTTCCTCTGCCTTTTCTAAAACCAGCTTGAACATCTGGAAGTTCACGGGTCACGTAATGTTGAAGCCTGGCTTGGAGAATTTTGAGTATTATTTTACTAGTGTGTGAGATGACTGCAATTGTGCAGCAGTTTGAGCATTCTTTGGCATTGCCTTTCTTTGGGATTGGAATGAAAACTGACCTTTTCCAGCCATTGATAAGTTTCAACTGGCCATTGATGAGTTTCCCAAATTTGCTGATATGTTGAATGTAGCACTTTCACAGCATCATCTTTCAGGATTTGAAATAGCTCAACTGGAATTCCATCACCTTCACTAGCTTTGTTTATAGTGACGCTTCCTAAGGCCTACTTGACTTCACATTTCAGGATGTTTGGCTCTAGGTGAATGATCACACCATCGTGATTATCTAGGTTGTGGAGATCTTTTTTTGTATAGTTCTTCTGTGTATTCTTGCCACTTCTTCTTAATATCTTCTGCTTCTGTTAGGTCCATACCATTTCTGTCCTTTATTGTGCCCATCTTTGCATGAAATGTTCCTTGGTATCTCTAATTTTCTTAAAGAGATCTCTAGACTTTCCCATTCTGTTGTTTTCCCCCATCCTACTCCTTTCCATTCCCTCAGGCTCCTCAGTGCTCTTTGCTGACCTGTGGCTCGGTCCAGGAGTCCTACTGTGGCCTTTCCAGTTCTAAAAATACTGAAATATAAAATATCTTGATGATAACCTTTCTCAGAAGGTCACAGAGGGTCAGACAGGTATTCAGAGCTTTATAGACCTCTCCCTTTGACATAGTCTGCTGGAGAAGGGAGAGGCTACCCACTTCAACATTCTTGGGCTTCTCTTGTAGCTCAGCTAGTAAAGAATCTGCCTACAATGTGGGAGACCTGGGTTTGATCCCTGGGTTGGAAAGATCCCCTGGAGAGGAAAAGGCTACCCACTCCAGTATTCTGGCCTGCAGAATTCTATGCACTGTATAGTTCATGGGGTCACAAAGAGTCAGACACGACTGAGCGACTTTCACTTTGACATAGTAGTATTTGCCTAACTTCCTAATTTGTCTGGCTTCCCCCAAGGCCATATTTAATTAGACAGATATCTTTTCCTATCTGTGTTCTGATACTCTAGCTATAAGCTTCCTAGAGGACAGGAATCTGCCTGGCAATGCAGGAGACTCCAGAGATGCAGATTTGATTCCTGGGTCTAGCAGATCCCCTGGAGTAGGACGTGCTAAACTATTCACATTCTCCCCCATGCCTTGTGCATCTGGTTTCCCCTGAACATCCCCCTCCACCCCCAACTCCAGTACCCTCCTTTTCATTTGCCCATTGGGGGACCTTCTTTGGCTCTAATTATTGCTCATGGTACCCCTCTCGAAACTTCATAGCCCTTCTGGACAGCTGAGTAAACAGTCTCCCCAATTATGGTCATCTCTTTTAAAGCCCTCACATCTATGTGCTAATTAATTTTTGGATCTGTCTTTCTTCCCTTCGAATTCCTCAAAGCCTTGGGATTTCCTTGGATCCCCATACTCACCACAGTATCTGGCACAAGGAATTATTCAACAGACAATTTTCCATCACTGAGTGAATGAATGAAAGAAACAGTCTGAAGGCCACCAGACTTTATATGAACATCTTTATATGAAGATGTTTAGAATCATACTTTGCATTTGTTAGCATGTTTTTAATGCCCTCAAAGCATTTCTGACTCACTCATTACTTTGATTCTTATCATACCCAAGAGGTAGGCAGGGAGAGGAATAGGACTCCCTCTGGTAGACAAGGAGCCCAGGTTGCTGAGAGATACAGTAATTTGCTCAAGGTCATGGGAGAGATGGCCCAGAGTCATAGGAGAGTTCCGACCTTCTGACTCTGGAGCTGGGGCTCATTCCCCCGCCACCCCGGCTTACTCATGTTCCTGTGACCTCCCACATGAAAAGGGACATCAGGATAAGGAAGAGCGCTTGAGGCCAAGGATCCTTTGGTCCTTTGAGGGAAGCCTTCCTTCTTAACCAAAGTCCAAATCCACTGCCCAAGGAAAAAGGCATCTGAAATGATGGAAGCACTGGGCTCAGAACCAGCAGAGCCGGGTCCAGTCTTGGGGTTTCCACTTGCTATTTGTTCTTGGATATGTCATTCACTTTCTCTGAGCCCCAGTTTCCTAAGAAGTGACATGTGTCTGCTTCACAGGGCGATTATATATAGGAAGAGCCACACTAACTTCTTCAGTTACTCAACTGTTTAAGGCCTTGCTGAGGATAAAATGTAATATCTGGCCACTGTGACATTTTACACCCTATCCCTGGAAATGGCCAGTTGCTATCTGCTATTATCTGCTCAGTCAGTTGGGTGGCGTCCGACTCTTTGTGACCCTGTGGACTGTAGCCTGCCAGGCTCCTCTGTCTATGGGATTCTCCAGGCAAGAATATTAGAGTGGGTTGCCATCTCATTTTCCAGGGAATTTTCCCAGCCCAGGGACTGAACCCGCATCTCCTGCATTGCAGGCAGATTCTTAACCCACTGAGCCAGCTGGGAAGCCCATCTGCTATTATTGTTATTATTATTTCTGTTCCTATTATTAAGGTCATGAGTTCAGTTTCTGTTCTCATACAGTCAACTTCACCTAGAGACAAGGAGGTTTATCCCAAAGCTATAGACACTGCCATTCCTTCGCACTGTTTGGTAAATATTCACTTACCTATTCTACCCACAAAATAAACTCCTCAGAGGTGAAGGATCTGCCTTCCTCAACTATTTCCAGGAACTGGTACAGTGCCTAGCACACTGGACACATTTAATAATCATAGCTACTGTTTACTCTACACGGTGCTAGTCACTTTCTCATGTATCAGCTCATGTAATCCTTACAACAATTCTACAAGGAGAAAACATCATCATTCCCATTTTACAGATGTAGAAACTGAGGCTCAGAGAGCAAACTAACTTGTCCAGGGTAACAAAGCTAGGAAACATCAGAATCAGGATTGGATAAAGGCTGACTAGCTTCAGAGTCTGTCTTCTTGCCATTCTTGTAGTTGACTCACTGCCATCCTCCTCCACTGCTGGAAACCCCTTCCTTCATAGAGCCATTTCTCTAGTTGAGAGGCAGAGGCTGGCTCTGATTCTCTTTCCTGTACTATCTGGGGATTTTACTCCTGGTTTTCCCAATAGCAGGATAAGCCACTTTTCCTTTTCCTTGTCTTATACCTGATGTCTGCAATGGTGGGGGCAAGGGTTTCTTATCACAAGTGCATGGAGACTGATGGAAAAGAAAAGCTTCATCATGATTAAAATGATGAAGAAGTCAAGGGACACTTCAGGCTCCAGTTTGTCCTCAGGGAGGCCTTGCATCCTAATCTGAACCAAGTCACCGACTCCCTCCCCAAGGGGACTGATGTGATTGTCTATAAAATGATGACAATCACACTGCCCCTTCTGGGAAGGAGGAAAGGGTGTAGGTGGGAGGAATTAAAGCTTGGACGTGAGCTGGTTAGAGATGAAAAATCGAGTTTCAGGCTGAATTTAGAGCAGGATATCATTCTTTTTAGAAGTCAAGAGTCTCTTTTAACTGATGTTTATGAAACTGCTTTTTGGAGTTTCTTGAATTTCTCATTTTGCTTATTTTCTATCTCTTCTAACAAGAGTCAAAAGGGAGAGACTTAAGTCCAGAGGGTACTTATGATGTAAGTCTTCATAGGAGAAACAAGAGACTCAAAAAGGCCCACAAAGCCCTCCTACCCCCACCAAGGAGTGAAAGATAGTGACAACAGAAGGAGGAAGTGGTGATGCTTGGAAGGTGGCTTTGGCTAGTTGCAGGTATAGGAGACTTTTCAGTGGGAGACACACAGGCCTTGGGGGAGGCAGAGAGCTCACTCTGAGCTAGGGAGGGGGTTCTTCAACACCCGTGTGTTCCCGCAGACCCGCGAGTGGACCGCTAAAGCAGACACTGTTGTCTGAGGGCCTGTGGGCTCAGCAAGGATAAAAATGGGACTTAACAGAAGAGAGAAAAATGCATTGAACACTCCGCCCAGTTATGATTTAGACGCAGCCGTGGGCAGAATAGCAATGAGCTCCTTATTTTAAGCAAGTGATAGAGAGATGAAAATAGATCAAGTGTGTTGAATCAACCCAGGTTCCTGCAATCAGTGAACTAGATCGACCACACCCTTCTCAGAGAGAGAAGAGAGAAATACGAGGAGTCTTTCTTGAAAACGAAGAGCTTCTCTTTTCAGAGTGGAGTGTTCCAAGTGCTGCCAAGTGACCTTCACCAAATCATCACTGGAGAAGGTGTAGGCCCCATTCTGGTGCTGAACCCAGAAAGGGAAGGAGATTCTAGTCTCTCCCCTTGAGCCTCTGGATCCAACCAACACAGTCCAAAAATAAGAGAATCCTGGACTGGATGGACCCTCCAGGTCATGTAGCAAAAGCTATGACAGTGTTTCCCATGTATGGTTTTGGTGCCACATGCTTTATATATATTATCTCATTCCAACATTCTCATAAAGTAGGTATTTTACTTGCATCGCTGAAAATGGAGAGACTAAAGCTCAGAGTCACACAATTAAAAGTACAGAGCCAAAATCTGAACTTAGGCCTGTCTGACCCCCAAACCCCTGTTTTCTCTACTACACCACAGAAATCTCTATTCAACTGCCACCTCTCAGTGAGACCTTCCCTGACTCCTGAAGTAAACATGTGCTGCCTTCTCCCTGGCACTCTCTATGCCCTGCCTCTATTTTATTTCTCATCTTAGCACTTAAAAGCATCTGGCTTGTGTTAATCATTCAGTTGTGTCCAACTCTGCGACCCCATGAACAGGAGCCTGCCGGGGCCTGTGTCTATGGGATTCTCCAGGCAAGAAAACTGGAGTGGGTTGCCTTTTCCTTCTCTAGGGGATCTTCCCAAACTAGGGATGGAACCCAGGTCTTCTGCATTGCAGGCAGATTCTTTACTGTCTGAGCCATCAGCACTTAAAAGCATCTGGCTTACTATAACTTTACTTGTTTATTTGTTTATTGTCTGTGTTCTTCCCCTTACAACCTAGGCTCTATGAAGGCAAAGACTTTTATCCATAGTCCCAGTGTGTCAAGGAACAGTGTCTGGAAAAATGAATTTTTCACTGAATAAGTGAATAAGTGAATGTGGAATAACCTCTTGCCTGACTTTCTCCTGGAAGGCTGGCACCAATGCCCTCCACTTTTGATAAAAAGCAACCCAATGGTCCTTTAGAAAACCTGAAGGTTCTAGATTCTGACAGAGTAAAAGGGAGAATAAACAGACAGCAGGCCTGCATTTTAAAAGAAAGGGCATTTAAATGAGGAGCTGACATCCAAGCTGTCAAAGTGGGTGAGATGCAGATACGAGGTGCTAGTTCACAGGCTAATTTGAGTGCACACAGGGATCTGTGTATGAGAAAATAAAACAGGTAATTAGAGATGCCGGGCAGACAACGGAGCTCAGTCTCTAGGAAGAATTAACAAAGCCATTCCACAGCTTTGTTTGGCATGGATCATGTGTATGCTCATTCATTGCCAATAACTTTTTTCTTTATTTAGGAAGATAAAATGGGGGGGGGGGCGGTGCATATAAGACCTCCCTGCAGCACAGACATTGACTGCACCAGAGAAGAGATTTACAAAGTCACTTTTTTTTCCTGCCGCCACATGGCTTGCAGGATCTTAGCACCCCAGCCAGGAATCCAGTCGAGGCCGCAACAGTGAAAGCTCTGAGTCCTAGCTACTGGACCACCAGGCAGTGCGGTGAAGTCACTTTAAAGTGGTGGTTCTTTAACTTGCTAAAACTGATAACTTGGGGGAAAGTCTCTTAACCTCAAGGGGGATTACATGAAATAATGTATATAAGACCCTCAGGGCAAAGCCTGGACCTTGGGGGCCACCTGATATTTACTATTAAATTAATATCATTTCTTGATAATCCAATAAACACAGCAAATTCTCCCTCCAGAAAAATGTACCTTTGACCATACAGTCAAAACTTTGCATATACTTTCAGAGAGGATGGGCGCCTTCCAGAGGACCACTGAATCAGGAGTTAAGGACAAGTGCCTTAGAGAAACAGATGGCCTCCCAAGCCAATGACATTTGGCTATAACTCGCTAGAATGTGTTCACACACATAAAGAGACAATGCAGTATATAGGACAGGGTTAGTAAACCTCAGGAGCACAGAGATGGAGGGTTACAGAGGCAAATACAGGCTGGCCCTACTCAAGCACTACTAAGTGAAGGGTGCCCTGGCCCAAAAACCCATTTGTGGGACTTCCGGGTTGGTCCAGGGGTTAAGAATCTATGTTTCCACTGTAGGGGGCATGGGTTCAATCCCTAGTTGGGGAACTAAGATCCTGCCTGTCACATGGTGCAGCAAAACACAAAACAAACAAACAAACCCGTTTGTCTGTCCCTGGTGGCAATGGTTTAGCCCTTACTATGGAGATGTGTGCGGCAGTCCTTATGCCTGATATCTTTAACACTTGCATCATGTCACCCAATTCCCCTTGCTCTAACTGCATCCAATCATCAATCTTCTGACTAGAACATGGCTTTACCTCTGGAGGGCCTACAGGGAGAGAGAGGGAGGGCCTGGTCCCCTCCACTCACATCTCTCACTGTAAATTAGTGAACAGGCATTCAGGATTTGTAGAACAGTCTATGAGTATGGCTAACCCACTCCTCCTCTGCTAACATAAAGATCAATTTTTTATGCTCACAAGGCTTCTTGGGTGATAGCCAGCAAACCTCAGGGTGCTGTGATTGAGAGCTCTGAATTTTCTTAAGAGTAATTTCTCTCTTAGGCATCTACCCTAAGGAAATAACTAGGAGTTGTGATGTATACATGTACATACAAAAGAGGTCCACCATAGTGGATTTACAAAAACTTTTTATTGCGAGTTAATTCTTTAAATTGACATGCAGTTTTAAGAAATAACATTAAGAGGTTCCATATACCCCTATGTGTAACTGTGTCAGTCTGTTTGGGCTGCTAGAACAAAAATACCATAGACTTGGGACTTCCCTGGTGGTCCAGTGGCTAAGATGCTGAACTGTACACATGGACATCACCAAACACCAATACCAAAATCAAATTGATTACATTCTTTGTAGCTGAAGATGGAGAAGCTGTGGTGGTGGTTTAGTCGCCAAGTCATGTCCAACTCTTGTGACCCCATGGACTGTAGCCTGCCAGGCTCCTTTGTCCATGGGATTCTCCAGGCAAGAATCCTGGAGTGGATTGCCATTGCCTTCTCCAGGGGATCTTCCTGATCCAGGGATCAAAGCCAGGTCTCCTGCATTGCAGGCAGATTCTTTACTGACTGAGCTACGAGGGAAGCCTGAGGAGAAGATGTAAACAGTCAGCAAAAACAAAACCTGGAGCTGTCTGTGGTTCAGATCATCAGCTTCACTAGCAAAATTCAGGCTTAAATTAAAGAAAGCGGAGAAAACCACTAGGCCAGTCAGGTATGGCTTAAACGAAATCCCTTGTGAATATGCAGTGGAGGTAACAAGTAGATCTGGTAGATAGAGTTCCTGAAGAACCTCCTCCATCCAGGAGGTCCATAATATTGTACAGGAGGCCTCAAACAAAACCATCCCAAAGGAAAAGAAAAGCAAGAAGGCAAAGTGGTTATCTGAGGAGGCCTTACAAATAGCTAAAGAAAGAAGAGAAGTGAAAAGCAAGGGAGAAAGGGAAAGGTATATCCAACTAAACGCAGGTTTCCAGAGAACAGGATGGACAGACAAGAGATCACTTCTTCAGTGATCAGTGTGTAAAACCAGAAGAAAACAACAGAAGGGGAAAGACTGACGATCTCCTCAGGAAAATTGGAGGTATCAAAGGAACATATTGCCCAAAGATGGGCACAATAAAGGACATAAACAGTAGAGACCCAGTAGATGCTGAAGAGATCAACAAGAGATGGAAAGAATACACAGAAGAACTGTACAAAAAAGACCCAAATAAACCAGATTGCTATGATGGTGTGATCAGTCATCCAGAGCCAGACACTCTAGAGAGCGAAGTCAAGTGGGCATTAGGAAGCACTGCTGTTAGTAAAGCTAGCGGTTGCAACAGAATTCCAGAAGAACTATTCAAACCCCTGAAGGGTGATGCCATCAAAGTGTTGTATCCAATATGTCAGCACATCTGGAAGACCCAGCAGTGGCCACAGGACTGGAAAAGGTCAACTCTCACCCCAGGTCCCAAGAAGGGTAGTGCTAAAGAGTGTGCTAGCCATCAGACAATTGCACTCCTCTCCCAGGCTAGTAAGGTCGCGCTTAAAGTCTTGCATGCTAGGCTTCAGTATTATGCAAACCAACAACTTCCAGATGTCCACGCTGGGTTTAGAAAAGGAAGAGAAACCAGAGATTAAATTGTCAACATTCGTTGGATCATAGAGAAAGCTAGGGAATTCCAGAAAAGCATCTACTGCTGTTTCACTGACTACACTAAAGCCTTTGTGTGGATCACGACAAACTGTGGAAAGCTGTTAGAGTGATGGGAATACCAGGCCATTTTACCTGTCTCCTGAGAAACCTGTATGCAGGTCAAGAAACAACAGTTAGAACCCTGTATGAAACAACTCATTGGTTCAAGATTGAGAAAGGAGTATGACAGGGCTGTCTGCTGTCACCCTATTTGTTTTTGTATACCCTAGTGTATTTGTATCTATACACTGAGCACACCATGAGAAATGCTGGGCTAGATGAGTTACAAGCTGGAATCAAGAGAGGCAGGAGAAACATCAGCAACCTCAGATGTGTGCATAATACCACTCTAATGGCAGGAAGTGAAGGAGAACTAAAGAGCCTCTTGATGAGGGCGAAGCAGGAGAATCAAAGAGCCGGCTTAAAACTAAATATTAAAAAAACTAAGATCGTGGCATCCAGCCCCATTACTGCATGGCAAATAGAAGGGGAAAAGGTGGAAGTAGTGGCCGACTTCCTCTTCTTGGGCTCTAAGATCACTGTGCCATGAAATCAGAAGATGTTTGCTTCTTGGCAGGAAAGCGATGACAAATCTAGACAGTGTGTTGAAAAGCAGAGACATTACTCAGCCAAAAAAGGTCTGTATAGTCAAGGCTATGGTCTTCCTAGTGGTCATATATGGTTGTGAGAGCTGAACCCTAAAGAAGGTGGAGAGCCAAAGAATTGATGCCTTCAAACTGTGGTGCTGGAGAAGACTCCTGAGAGTCCCTTGGACAGCAAGATCAAATTAGTCAATCTTAAAGGAAATCAATCCTGTATACTCATTGGAAGGACTATGCTGAAGCTGAAATTCCAGTAATTTGGTCATTTGATGTGACAACAGAATGTTTTTGACAGAATGTGGTCTACTGGAGAAGGGAATGGCAAACCACTTCAGTATTCTTGCCTTGAGAACCCCATGAACAGTATGAAAAGGCAAAAAGATAGGAAACTGAAACATAAACTCACCAGGTCAGTAGGTGCCCAATATGCTACTGGAGATCAGTGGGGACATAACTACAGAATGAATGAAGGGATGGAGCCAAAGCAAAAACAACACCCAGTTGTGAATGGGACTGGTGATAGAAACAAGATTCAATGCTGTAAAGAGCAATATTGCATAGGAACCTGGAATGTTAGGTCCATGAATCAGGGCAAATTGGAAGTGGTCAAACAGGAGATGACAAGAGTGAACATCAACATTCTAGGAATCAGTAAACTAAGATGGACCGGAATGGGTGAATTTAACTCAGATGATCATTATATCTACTACTGTGGGCAGGAATCCCTTAGAAGAAATGGAGTAGCCATCATAGTCAACAAAAGAGTCTGAAATGCAGTACTTGGATGCAATCTCAAAAATGACAGAATGATCTCTGTTCATTTCTAAGGCAAACCATTCAATATCATGGTAATTCAAGTCTATACCCCGACCAGCAACACTGAAGAAGCTGAAGTTGAAAGTCTACAAGACCTTCTAGAACTAACACCCAAAAAATGTCCTTTTCATTATAGGGGACTGGAATGCAAAAGTAGGAAGTCAAGAAACACCTGGAATAACAGGCAAATTGGGCCTTGGAGTACAGAATGAAGCAGAGCAAAGGCTAATAGAGTTCTGCCAAGAGAACGCAGTGGTCATAGAAAACACCCTCTTCCAAAAACACAGGAGAAGACTCTACACATGGACATCACCAGATGGTCAACACCGAAATCAGATTGATTGTATTCTTTGCAGCCAAAGGTGGAGAAGCTCTATACAGTCAGTAAAAACAAGACTGGGAGCTGACTATGGCTCAGATTATGAACTCCTTATTGCCAAATTCAGATTTAAATTGAAGAAAGTAGGGAAAACCACTAGACCATTCAGGTATGACCTAAATCAAATCCCTTATGACTATATAGTGGAAGTGAGAAATAGATTTAAAGGACTAGATCCGATAGAATGCCTGATGAACTATGGATGGAAGTTCGTGACATTGTACAGGAGACAGTAATCAAGACCATCCCCAAGAAAAAGAAATGCAGAAAAGCAAAATGGCTGTCTGAGGAGGCCTTACAAATATCTGTGAAAAGACGGGAAGCAAAAAGCAAAGGAGAAAAGGAAAGAGATACCCAAAGAATAGCAAGGAGATAAGAAAGCCTTCCTCAGCAATCAATGCAAAGAAATAGAAGAAAACAATAGAATGGGAAAGACTAGAGATCTCTTCAAGAAAATTAGAGATACCAAGGGAACATTTCATGCAAAGATGGGCACAATAAAAGACAGAAATGGTATGGACCTAACAAAAGTACAGATATTAAGAAGAGGTGGCAAGAATACACAGAAGAACTGTACAAAAAAGATCTTCATGACCCAGATAATCATGATGGTGTGATCACTCACCAAGAGCCAAACATCCTGGAATGTGAAGTCAAGTGGGCCTTAAGAAGCATCACTACAAACAAAGCTAGTGGAGGTGATGGAATTCCAGCTAAGCTGTTTCAAATCCTGAAAGAGAATGCTGTGAAAGTCTGCATTCAATATTTCAGCAAATTTGGAAAACTCAGCAGTGGCCACAGGACTGGAAAAGGTCAGTTTACATTCCAATCCCAAAGAAAGGCAATGCCAAAGAATGCTCAAACTACCGCACATTGTACTCATCTCATACGCTAGTAAAGTAATGCTCAAAATTCTCCAAGCTAGGCTTCAGCAATACGTGACCCGTGAACTTCCAGATGTTCAAGCTGGTTTTAGAAAAGGCAGAGGAACCAGAGATCAAATTGCCAACATCCGTTGGATCATTGAAAAAGCAAGAGGTGGAGAAGGGAATGGCAATCCACTCCAGTATTCTTGCCTGGAGAATCCCATGGACAGAGGAGCCTGGTAGGTCACAGTCCATGTGGTCGCAATGAGTCGGACACGGCTGAGCAACTAACACTACTACTGCTAGTAGCTATATAACATCTGCCTAAAGACTAACAGGGTCACTCTTTCTGTTCCCTTCTGATGTCTATGTCAGAAGCTTTCTCTATCTCTTTTATACTTTAATAAAACTTTGTTATACAAAAAAAAAAAAAGAAAAAGCAAGAGAGTTCCAGAAAAACATCTATTTCTGCTTTATTGACTATGCCAAAGCCTTTGACTGTGTGGATCACAATAAACTGTAGAAAATTCTGAAAGAGATGGGAATACCAGACCACCTGACCTGTCTCTTGAGAAACCTGTTTGCAGGTCAGGAAGCAACAGTTAGAACTGGCCATGGAACAACAGACTGGTTCCCAATAGGAAAAGGACTACATCAAGGTTGTATATTGTCACCCTGCTTATTTAACTTATATGCAGAGTACATCATGAGAAATGCTGGGCTGGAAGAAGCACAAGCTGGAATCAAGAATGCCGGGAGAAATATCAGTAACCTCAGTATGCAGATGACACCACCTTATGGCAGAAAGTGAAGAAGAACTGAAGAGCCTCTTGATGAAACTGAAAGAGGGGAGTGAAAAAGTTGGCTTAAAGCTCAACATTCAGAAAACTAAGATCATGGCATCTGGTCCCATCACTTCATGGGAGATAGATGGGGAAACAGTGGCTGACTTAATTTTTCTGGGCTCCAAAATCACTGCAGATGGTGATTGCAGCCATGAAATTAAAAGACGCTTACTCCTTGAAAGGAAAGTTATGACCAACCTAGATAGCATATTAAAAAGTAGAGACATTACTTTGCCAACAAAGGTCCTTCTAGTCAAGACTATGATTTTTCCAGTGATCATATATGGATGTGAAGTTGGACTATAAAGAAAGCTGAGAGCCGAAGAACTGATGCTTTTGAACTGTGGTGTTGGAGAAGACTCTTGAAAGTCCCTTGGATTGCAAGGAGATCCAAACAGTCCATCCTAAAGGAGATCAGTCCTGGGTGTTGATTGGAAGGACTGATGTTGAAGCTGAAACTCCAATACTTTGGCCACCTGATGCCAAGAGCTGACTCACTGGAAAAGACCCTGATATTGGTAAAGATTGAGGGCAGGAAGAGAAGGGGACGACAGAGGATGAGATGGCTGGATGGCATCATTGACTCGATGGCCATGGGTTTGGGTGGACTCCGGGAGTTGGTGATGGACAGGAGTTTACCATCACAAACTTCAGTCCATGGGGTCGCAAAGAGTCGGACACGACTGAGCAACTGAACTGAACTGAACTGATTTGAAAACAGCTGACTCATTGCCAAAGTCCCTGATGCTGGGAAAGTTTCAGGGAAGAAGGAGAAAAGGGTGTCAGAGAATGAGATGTCTGGATGGCATCACCGATACAATGGACATGAACTTCAGCAAACTTCAGGAGGTGGTTAGGGACAGGGAGGCCTGGTGTGCTGCAGTCCACAGGGTCACAAAGAGTTGGACAGGACTGGGTGACTGAACATAACAACTGTGTCAGTCTGTTCAGGCTGCTAGAACAAAATACCATAGACTTGGTCATTTTAAAAAGAAACACTTGGGACTTCCCTTGTGGTCCAGTGGCTAAGACACTGCATTCCCAATGCAGGGGACCAGGGTTTGATCCCTGATCAGGGAACTAGCTCCCACATGCTGCAACTAAAGAACCTGCATGTCACAGTGAAGATCAAAGGTCCCACATGCTGCACCTAAGACCCGGTGCAGCAAAATAAATACATATTTTTTAAAAACCACATTTCTCACAGTTCTGGAGACTGGGAAGTCCAAGATTTTTCTTGATTCATAGACAGCTGTTTTCTCACTGTGTTCTCACACA
The DNA here is from genome assembly GCA_007570785.1 of Antilocapra americana. NCBI lineage: Eukaryota > Metazoa > Chordata > Mammalia > Artiodactyla > Antilocapridae > Antilocapra > Antilocapra americana. Next base: position 4,655,023 of record ML660197.1, read on the forward strand.
GTGGAAGAGGGGGAGGAACTCTCACGTATCCTTTTTCTAAGGGCACTAATCCCCACCATGAGGGCACCACCCTCCTGAACATCCTCTTAATCATCTCCCAAAAGCCCCACCTCAAAACACCATCATATTGGGGATTAGATTCAATATATGAATTTTGAGGAGACACAAACATCCAGTCTATGGCAATAATATCTTGTGTAACCACAATCGAGGAATTATTCAAACAATCCACACACTTTATTCAGATTTCACTATTTTATGTGCCCTCATTTGTGTTTATGGAAGTTTATCACATGTAAATCTGTGGGGTCACCACCATAGTCAAGACATAGAATAGTTCCATCATAATAAATTACATTGTTACAGTAAAAAAGTAAAACCAACTTCAGCATCCAACATTAGGAGACAGCGTACACAAATTGTGGTACAGTTATAGAGTAAACTATTATTCAGTCACTTAAGATGGTGAGTACATAAATATTACAAAATGTTTGTAAAGATTATTTAGCATGGGAAAATGCTTATAGGGCTCCCCAGGTGGCGCTAGTGGTAAAGAACCCACCTGCCAATGCAGGAGACTTACGCAACATGGGTTAGATCCCTGCATTAAGGAAGATCCCTTGGAGGAGGGCATGGCAACCCACTCCAGTATTCTTGCCTGAGGAATCCCATGGACAGAGGAGCCTGGTGGGCTACAGTCCAAAGAGTCGGACATGACTAAAGTGACTTAGCACTTAGCACAAAATTAGAAGACACAACGTTTTATGTATGATATATATGTATATTTTAAAGTAAATGTTGAGGAATACTTGATGGAAATATACCATAAGTTTCTAACACTATTTACCTTTTGATGGTAGAATAGGTTATGCTTTTCCTGTTCATTTTTGTGTAGTTTTCAAGTATTTCTATAATAAGCACCTATTGTGGGTTGAATATGTTGTTGTTCAGTCATTAGGTCATGACCAACGCTTTGTAACCCCGTGGACTGCAGCACACCAGGCTCCTCTGTCCTTCACTATTTCTCAGAGTTTGCTCAAATTCATGTCCATTGAATGGGGTGGGATGTGGGGAAACACATAGGGGGGAAAACAAGGGAAAATCAAAACAAACAAAAAATAATAACCTGATAAAAATAACGACTCAAGGTTGAGACTGTCACGAAGAGGGACTGCTTCCAGGGGAGACAATTGCTCTGTTTACACCAGGGGTCCGGGGATCCAGGGGGCTGTGGCCTCTTTCCTCAGCCACCCAGTGCAGTTTAGAGGACGTCTTACAGGCTCTGCAGCTAAACTGGGTCCAGCATCAGTGAAGCTATCTACCCGTATCATCTTCTGTCGCCTTCTCCTTTTGCCTTCAATCTTTCATAGCATCAGGGTCTTTTCCAATGAGTTGGTTCTTCGCATCAGGTGGCCAAAGTATTGTAGCTTCAGCCTGTCCAGTGAATATTCAAGGTTGATTTCCTTTAGGATTGACTGGATTGAATGTATCCTCCCTCCAAATTCACATGTCGAAGCCTTTACTCCCAGAGTGATAGTAGTTGGAAGCACTGCCTTTGGGAGGTAATCAGATTTAGAGGGGCCATGAGTGTGGGGTCCTCACAATGGGATTAGTGGCTTTATAGGAAGAAGAAGGGTAGAACACAGTGAGAAAGCAACTGTCTGCAAGAGTAAGAAGGGGCCCTCCTCCTGAATCAGACTAGCTGCCATCTTTATCTCGGTCTTCAACCCTCCAGAACCGTGAGAAATACATGTCTGTTGTTGAAGCCTTTCAGTCTATAGTACTTTATTACAGCAGCCTGAGCTAACTAAGCCAGCATCATTTAATCAGGAATAGGGTGGGGGGTAGGGTGGGATGTGGGAAAACACATTGGGGAAAATACAAAGGAAAATCAAAGCAAAAAAAATAAATAACCTAATAAAAATAGCAATGCAAGGCTGTGACGCTATGCTGAAGAGGCACTGCTCCCAGGGGAGGCAACTGCTGTGTTTACACCAGGGGTCCGGGGATCCAGGGGGCTGTGGCCTCTTTTCCCAGCCACTCAGTGCAGTTTAGAGGAAGTCTTACAGGCTCTGCAGCTCCCAAGCCTAAACTGGGTCCAGCAGGAAAATGAGGAAGTAAGGCATCCTCTGGGTCTCAGCTTTGTTTATCAAAGACAAAAGAGGCTAAGAGACTGAGGGGTAGGACCAAGAGACCTGGGGCTGGGGGTGGAAGCAGCCAGATGGTTTACCCTTGCCCAGTCCACACTCACCTTCCAGATCTGCAACCCTGGAGGGAGAGGAAGGGAGTGTGGAAAGTGAGACAAAGGATGGTGGAGCCTCTGCCTGTGGGAGACAAGTGAGGGCAGAGCCTGGAATCTGTCCGGCCCTGGCCCACACCCAACTGGCCAGGACACCGTGCCTATCTGATAAGAGTATTGGCCTGGGAGTCAGCCATCTGAGTCTCAGGCCAACTGTGCTTCAAAGCAGGGCAGTTTGGCAAAGCCAATTTGATATGGGAGATATTCTGATAGAACTAAGTCAAAATATAAAATTACCATTTAGAAAGTTATCAAGTAGCTTATAAAAGACAAATCCAACCCTTCCTTTCTCTCTGATGCTCACCCTACCCCTGACTTTCATTCCTTCATTAACCTTGACTCCATTGCTAATTCCTATCACGTCCCTGAGCCCCTTCCCAGCTCAGATTTCCAGAGGCGAAAGCTGGCACCCGGTGGGGCTCAGAGTGGAATTGAGGATGTCTGTTTAGCATGTACCACTTGAAAGTAAAATATACATATAAATTTAAAGGTTTAATTTTAGGGTAAACTTCCTCATATGAATATAGGACTGCATCAAAGCGTCCACAGTTGAATGGCTGCTGGAAAATCTGCAAAAGGGATTGAAGTGAGAGATCTTAGGGAGGATTTCCAGGTGAAAAAGCCAGAGGTACCGGAAGAGAAAGAAAGAGATACTGCCATCTGGGAATGAAATACCTTGGAATTCTTAGGAGGATATGGGTGGTCTGTCTGCCTGGAACTTTGCCCTTAGAGGGTTGCCGGCCCTTCTGCCATCCCACATGGTTCTGTAAACAGTCAGTCACAGTGCCATGCCTGCCCCAGGCATCAGAGGGGGGCATGGCTCAGGCCTGGCCAATTTCAGTACCTAACTCCTGTCCACAGTGACTGGTCCAAGAAGAGGGTACAGAATCCAAGCAGAGGCAACCTCCTTCCATGGGGTCTAACAATAAGGTCCCAGAGAGGACATCTCCAGGGTCTCCCTCTGGGATCATGGACTATATGGATGAGAGATGTGGGGCTACTGGCACGATACAGTCAGCAACCCCACTTCAAACTTCCTAAGTCGAGAAATTCTTTTTGCTTAAACTGGATCAAGTCTGTTTTCTGTCAGTGGCAACAAACAGACCCCTAACACATTCCACTTTTTATTTTGGCACTTATGGAGATCCCAAGCCTGCTAAAGAGAAGCCTGCTTATTGACAAGCCCAGGCCGCTTATCAGAGCCCACAGTCAGACCTCCCACTCAGGAAAGAGATCCTCTGTGAAAGGAAAACTTAGACGCCTCAGAAGAAACCTAAACCAAGGTTTAGGTTTGATTAGAGTTGATTATCAATCAACTGAGTCCTTCATTCATAAATATCTTTCAATCAAAAAGAGATGCATAACCATATATGTATTAGTGAAGTGTCTGACTTTGGAGGGTAAAGGTCAGCCTCCAAAGGTTTCAGAAGTGAAGGATCAAAATGCAGATTGACATCAGATCTCTTACCCACAAGACTAAATGCTGGAAGGCAAAAGAGTGAAGTCTTCAAAGTTCTGAGGGAAAAAATGAATTTGAACCTGGAATTCAAATTCATTTAGCATACATAAGGTTGAAGTCCTAGAAGTTTCCCTCTCATGCTTCATTTCAAAAAAGTATTCATACTCTGGCAAAATGAAAAAGAAATCCCCAAACAAAATGGACCTGAATGGGAGAGAGGAAACAGGAACTAACCGTAGAGACCTATGAAGGTGGCATTTCATAAACTGCATGAAGAAGAGCCTCCAAATTATTAAACCCAGGTGGTGAATTTGCAGGTGTTCCTTGTATTATTATTTTAACTTTTCCCTCCATTTAAAGTTTTTCATAATTTAAAAGTTGGAAAATAGAAAAAAGATTAGAAAGGAAAAAAATGATACATATCTATTGTGTCAACAGGGAAAAAGAGGAAGTTAAATGTTAAGATGAATTAAAATATTAGTTACTTAATATTTCCTAACATAAGCTTCTGCCATCTAAATATTTAAATATATGCTCATTAAAGAACCTGTGATTTTAGGGTTGTACAACCACCTTAAAGTACTTCATATCATAGAACTGTACACATAAAAATGGTTAAAATGGTAAATTTTATGTTACATATTTTTTACCACAAGAAAAAATTTCACAAAGTGTGATTTTAAACCATTCAATATTTTCATTATTCTTAAAACTAGCTGAAACTTTCAGGGAAACAATAGCTTTAGCTGGAAGAAACATTTACACACTGCAGAAACCATTTTTGTGTGTTTCCTTGCACATGTGCATGCATGAGCAAGGATTTCTTTAGGCATACGCCAAGGGGTAGATGTGCTGTTTGGAGAATATGAGCATTTGGAGCTCTGTATTCCCAGAGTGGCTGCACAGCTCACAGCTGTCCCGCAGCAGGGTGTGAGTGGTCCAGTGCTCCGGCACTCAGGTTTTCAGACTTGTACATTCTGGGTGTGAAATCTGAGTCTCATTTTTTAAAATCTCTCATTTATTTATTTACTTCTGGCGGTGCTGCGTCTTCCTTACAGCACAAGGGCTTTCTCTAGGTGCAGCGAGCACGGGCTTCTTACTGCAGCAGCTTCTCTTGTTGCGGAGCACAGGCCCTAGGGCGTGTGGGCTTCAGCAGCTGTGGCGCAGTTGAGATTAGACATCCCACAGAATGTGAAATCTTAGTTCCCAGACCAGGGATCGAACTCAAGTCCCCTGCATCGGCAGGTGGATTCCCAACCACTTGGTCACCAGGGACGTCCCCTGAGTATCATTTTTATGGAGCAGGAGTAAATGGTGTGTGATTGGTCAGCCTGGCTTAAAGGGTCAGAACAGCACCCAGCACCTGGTCCAGGAGGGACACAAGCAGGTATGATGTTGGTTGAATTGCATTCGTCAGGGATACTTGTCCCTTGGGAAGTGCTTTGTGTTAAGGGGGAACCAAAGTGCACCCCCAAGCTCCTGGATCGGAGATACACTCCAAGGAAAGTAAAACTAACAAATGTGAGAAATAGATCTACAGCTGACAGCAGACAGGAGAGAGAAGGTCTGGACCAGCTGGTGTGAGGGTTGTAGGGTAGGATTCTGGGAGGAGGAGAGCCAGTAGCAATGCTAGAAAGAGAGGAGGAACAGAATGCAGTGAAGAGAAGGGGAAAAGGGTTATTTCAGAGATTAAAGCCTGTTACAAAGCTCAAAAGCAGGAGAAAATTCTTAGGCATCGAGGGAGAGAAGAGGGGCGTGTTTGGCAGAAACAAATTCAAACTAGAGAATAATCAGAAAATAAAGTGATTCATGCCTCAGTATCTTCATTCATAAAATCTGGATGTTGATGTTACCTATCTCAAAAAATTGTTGGGAAAGTTACATGAAATAATATATCTAAGGCATTTGGCATATTTCCTGGAACAAAAAAATTCAGTAAGTACTAGCTCTTGTTAATTAAACTCTCATTACGACTTTCCCGGTGGTCCAGTGGTTCCATCTGCCAGTGCAGGGGACATGGGTTCGATCCCTGGTCTGGGAAGATCCACAACAGGAGAAGCCACAGCCATAAGAAGCCAACACACCATAAAACACAGTAGCCTCCACTTGCGGCGACTAGAGAAAGCCTTCGCATAGCAACAAAGACCAAACAGCCAAAAGTAAATCAGTTTAAAAAAAGATCTCGTTAAACCAAGCCATCCAAGATTACACAGTCGATGAGTGTGTGTCTAGGATGTGAATCAGTTCAGTTCAGTTCAGTCGCTGAGTCTTGTCCGACTCTTTGTGACCCCATGGGCTGCAGCACGCCAGGCCTCCCTGTCCATCACCAAGATTCTCTGACTCCAAAGCCCAGACTCTAAACCACTGGGCTCTACCTAATAACTACCATTTACTGAGCACAGTGCTCTATATTCTACATTCCTTATCTCATTTAAACTTCATAACATCCCCAAGCTGGGTGTGGCTATTTTACAGAAAAAGAAATTGAGGATCATTTAACTCACTTGCCCAAGCTCATGCAGTTGGGACTCACACCCAGGCCTGTCCAGCTCCAGTACCCTCTCCCCAGCAATACACTGGGAGTCAGGAGGCTCGGGTCCCAGCCCCAGATCTGCCGCTGATCAACCTGGTATTACTGAGCCTGTTTCCTCATTTTTTTTTTTTTTAAATAACAGAAGCTAGGTTAGAGAATGGTCCCTCTGGTCCCTTTAAGCTCTACTGTTCCGGGAAGGTGGATTTGATGAAGTCAGATGGAGGTTCAGGAAGGAGGGAGGGGTGTGTCTGAGCCAGACAGGATCCCCATCCCCAGCTGACGGCACAACATCCACCAACAGAGATCCAGAGGCGCCAAGGGACAAGCCCAGGTCTCCAAAGCATTAGTCATCGTCTGCTCCCACTTCCCAGGGGACCAGCTGGGAAGCTGCTCCAATTATACTGGGATGATGAGGGATCTCTAGGATGATGAAAGGGTAGGAGAGGAGATGTCAAAATACACAGCGGGAGATTGGACTTATTCAACCTGGAGAAGGGAAGCCAAGAAGGGCCAGCTTTGGAGTCTCCAGTGAGGATGGGGGCTGGGTGGAAAGGGTTAAGACTTGGGGTGCCTGAAACCTGGGCCCTAGTCATGGCTCAGCCACCAACAAGCTGTATGACTTCTGTTTGACAAGTACTTCACTACCCAATCTTCAATCTCCATACTAGTAAGTTAGGGAAATAACTTAAAAAAACACTCCACCAATTTATACACACAAAAAATGTATAATATTACGGCCAAAAACAACTAGAAATGCTCAAATACCCTGGCAACGGAGAACACTTGCTAAGCAGGCCTGGGGGCGGGAGAGGTGTTGATGCGACAGAATGTTAAAATGCCATTTGAGACACTGAATAATAACACACACTGATTGAACACTATATGCCAGGTGCTAGGCAGAGGCCCTGGCACACACAACCTCACCCACCTAACATCCTCAAGCACCTTCTGAGGGAGGTGTATCACCGTCTTTCAGATGAGTGAGCTGAGGCCCCGAGAGGTTAAGTTACCCGACAGGTTAGTAAGTGAGGTCCGCGGGACTTCAGTCCAGAGGTCCCTCTGATTCCGAGGGCTGAGCACCTGACGTTTACACTCAGTGCCTCAGACTTGGGTATGAGAACCATGCAGAAATAAAGAAATGTATATATAAGGGTTAAGTGAAGGGGGAAAACCCCCTCCAGAGTGATTATGTTAATACAAGACTGTTGGCATCAATGTTAGGTTTGGAAGTTTATAAAAATGGGCAATTTAGGATGCTGAGAACTTATTTAGGACTGCTCAAGTTTAGCTATTTCTGCTTAATGTTTGGTCATAGAGACAATGAAACATATAATCCCTGACTGAGGGGACAAGCACTGATGATAGGGTCTTTCTAGTTTTAATATTTCATTTCCTAGGTGATCAAGTACAGCTACCTTTCCTCATCACTGAGAAGATACTGGAAATCTGAGGACATGACTCTCCTGTAACAAGCTTCTCCGTTACTTCATATTGTCTACCACACTGCTTCTCGGCCTTGACTGCGTATTGGAATCACATTAGAAATTTTAGGAACTGCTGGTGTCCAGGTCCACTCCCAGAGATTCTTACTGAATTGAGATGGGTACAGCTTGGGCACTGGAAGTTTTAAAGTTTCCTCACAACATTCCAGTATGCAGAAACATGTGAAAACTCCTGGCCCACCCAATAAAGGCCTTACTCCTTTACTTGGCATAGAAGGCCTTCTCTGATTTCTTCAGTAAGCTTCCCTACATCCCTATTTTTCACGTGTTTTCTCCAAGCCAATTAGAATGTTCTGAACATGCTCTGTTCTACTGTTTACATTTCTGTGCCTTTACGTGTTACTTCCTCTGTCCGAAATAATTTCCTCTGTTTCTTCTCCCTTGTCTATCTGGAAAAATCCATTCATCTTCAATAGCAGGGCAGTCAGCCTCCAAGATGGCCCCCCAAACCCCCACCTTCTTGCATCCCTGCCCTTGTGTGGTTCCCTTCCCACGCTGAATAGTCCTGACCTGTGTGATGATGATATTGCGGATAATGATGGAGTATGACTTCCAAGGGTGGGTCATCCAAGACCTCACAACTTCCCCCTAACCCTCTCTTGGATCACTTGCTCTCAGAGAAGCCAGCTACCACATCTTCAGCAGCCCTATGGAGAGCTCCATGTGGTAAGGAACTGAGGCCTCCCGCCAACAGCCATGTGAGTGAGCCAGCTTGCATCCTTCAATCGCATTCAAGCCTTCAGATGATGGAAATCCCAGCTGACATCTTGACTACAACCTCATGAAAGATCTTAAGCCCAAACCACCCAGCTAAGCCATTCCAGAATCCCTGAGTCCTAAATTGTGAGATAATGTTTGTTGTTCAAAGCTACTAAATTTGGGGATAATTTATTATACAGCAATAGATAACTTATACAAATACCAAGCTCAGGTACCTGACACTCTGTGAAGCCTTTTTAGCCTCTCTGCCTGAAGTTGAATTGAGCCCTGTGTGCCGCTGCTGGGTCTGACACCCTCTTCCTGCCCCAGCCCCATCACAGCACTCAGCACACAGGGCTTACCTGTGACTTGCCTTTTCTGCCCACTGCATTCCATTCCAGGGGGAAAGGGGCAGCCACAGTGCAGGCTTCAGTAAGCACATACAGAACGAAGGGACACACATGAGAATGGCTACCCAAGTTTAGCCCAGGCTTCTTCCCTACAGAAACTCCAATGTATGCTGACCGGAAATCATGGATGTCATGGCTGATGGGTCCTGATGATTTTCTTAAAAATTCAACAAAAGCTTGTACCCATGGGTATATCTAGAGCACTAGACTGGAAGTCAGAAAATCTGGATTTTCATTCTAGTCTGTCAACCTGCTGAACTTCTCTGAGCTTTGGTTTCCTCTTGGACCAAGAGATATAAGGGATCTTCCAATTCTAAAATTTAACAATGCTTATTTTCAGTTAACTATTACTCCTGATCCACAAAAGAAAACAAAATAGGCTAATAGTGTTAAACCATAGCCAGGGTTTTCAAAACTCTTGTGTATCAGAAATAACCCTGGAGTTACTTTCTCTAAGACACACACACACACACACACACACACACACACACACACACACACACACACACACACCTGGTTCTCACCACCGACCTTCTGAATCAGCCTCTCTGGGTCTCTGGACCAGGGCTTTATTTTTATGTAGTTCCAAGTGATTCTGATATGCACCTACAGCTGAAAATCATGAATCTACAAAATGAGGGTGAGAAACTTAAAATTTTTTTCGGCCAGCTGGTTGGCTCCATTGTTTACAGAGCACAGTACTAATGAACTTGTTCCCTGAGCTGTCAACTTTATATGAGCTGGATGGATGGATGGATGGATAGAACCAGGCTACTCCTAGAAAAGCAATTCAAGATGTACTGTTAGGACTCAGCTAGGTCTTCAACAGAAATGGCTCTTTGTATGACCCAACTGCTTAGGACATTTACTGGAGATCAAATTATAGGGTATTTTAGCTTCCACAGGGTAAAGAATTGCTTTCTTTTTGTTAGATAGGAATGAACAGATATTAAGAGCATGGACTTTGGAAACCAACGGTTTAGGTTCCTGGCTCTTGCACTTAACTTACAGGCTGGGTGATTATGGCTGGGTTAGCAAATTTCTCTGAACTTCACTTTCCTGATCTGTTGTATGGGGTGACACGCACTTCATTATAGGAATGCTGTTAGGATTAAATGATACAATGTATATAAAACACTTAGCACAATATCCTGCACAAAACAAGTGCTCATTAAGTAATAGCCCACTACAGCAGAAACAAAATATGGCCCTTTTATTATTAATGGCAACATATACTTGTCTAATGCTTTATAAGTTACAAGGTGCTCTTACACCAAAACTCTCTCATCTCCCCAAATCCTGAGGTGGACAAGGCAGACACTAGTGACCCCATTTTACAGAAAAAGAAGGAAAGGCTCTGAAGGGTTCCTTGGCTCTAGATCATATGGCAAAAAAACATGTCAGTGTCTGAATTCAGACTTGGGTGTGATTCCACGAAAAGGAATAATTATATATGCACACTTGGCAGGCTGAGCATCTAGGGACCATCTGGCTTAGCAGGCTGAGGAGGACTGCATTTCTGAGCAGCTTCTTTTTTTAGATGAAAGCAAGATGGAAAAATAAGCTGTCAAACTACTTTCCCTCATTTTCCACACCGGTGAGATGTGTGCTCAGTTTTGGCCTCCTTTTAACTCTCAAATGCTACACGTCTGTGTATCTCAGTTCACGCCGCCTGTCTTTGACGACTCTGTCACTGACTGCCCTGGGCCCCACAGCTGGGATCTGGGAAAATCCCCTCCCCCCGAAAAAAGGAAGCAAGGGCAGCTGGAGACATCTGAGGGTGGGCACACACCAGCTGTTCCCAAGTCTGGATGGGGAACAAGAAGCCTGCTGATGGGGGGATTCTGAGAGGGCACAGTGATCCCTGCTCCCCGTGTCAGTCAACAGGCAGATGCTTTTCCATCCAACAGATGGGTCCTGCTCCAGGAATAATGTAGGAAAGTGTAATACTAACTATGGCCCAGAATCTGTGTCTCCTGGGGAGCAGGAGGCCAAGAGATCAGATGTTAGCCGAATCTAATCAAGACAGCTCTCGCAGGCAACGTGGAACTTGAAATGAGCCTAAAGGAAGAGTGGGTGTTTAGATACACAGAGGGGAGATTGGGAAGGCCCTGCAAGCAAGAAAACACTGCGAGAAAGGGCACACGTTTGTTTGGGGGGTGGGTAGGCATCTTAAGGGAACTGAGGAAAAAGAAGGCACGGTAAGAAGCAGAGAACCAAAGAGGTGGGGCAAGAATAGTGAGGGGAGGAGATGAGATTCTACAGAGAAAAAGGAGTCCCAAAGATTCCTGACAACTCAAGTGGTGGAGACTCGACCACCAGCCCATACTCCAACTGACAGGGAAAGTGAAGTCACGGAAGGAAAGCGCGTACACAGGTCACAGAGTGGGGGGCGGGGGGGGCAAGAACCTGGGCTCTGGGCAATCAGTTTGGTCCCCTTTCCGTTACACCATCCTTGCAGGCTGGTGTCGTTCCACAAGCGGTGTTTCAGGCAGATCTGGCAGCAGAATGCAAAGGAAGAGAGAGGTTTGAGTCCAGGAGATTGTAAAAATTATTCCAGGGTGAGTTGAGGGAGGGACTAGACTCAAGTGAAGTGGGGAAGATGTGCTGGGTGTTAGGATCATGGCAAAGGGACTTGGCAGAGATTGGACCTGGCTGTAAGGATGAGAGCTGTGGCCAGGTCCTTCGCACGATATCCTCAGGCCTGGGGGTTTGTCCTGAGGAGGTCACAGGACACTGTAACTCCCTGACCTCAGTCTCAAAGGCAGCGGACAAAACTCACCAGACAGCCTCTACAGCCAGCTTCCTATCCCCAGGTCCTTTTCCCTTTCCCAGCCTTTCCACAGACCTCCTTTCTGAGTCTTCTACTCAAGATTTCCAGACTTTCGGTTTACATCTGCTGCTTAGGTGCCTGTGTTTGGATGATCAGGTATGAAACTAGAACTCAAACCAGAACCTCAGAGTGTAGACTCTCCCTAGTGGTAAAGAAAACTGCAAAACTAGAACTGAGGTGTGAATTTTTATTTTTGAGGTGAGAATGCAAAAACTCTCATCTAGCTCCACCCTCCCATGACAGTGGGGCAGTTAGCAGGGAGCTCACTAAAACTGGAGAAGCTGGAATGAGAATTAGACCAAGATCATCTTGGGCCATTCAGCACAACGACAGATTATCCCCAAACTTACAGGTATGTAAGAAGGACCAAATAAAACAATAGTTATGATAGTGGTATGTGGGATCTAGTTCCCTGACCAGGGATCGAACCTGGGACCCCTGCATTGGGAGTGTGGAGTCTTAGCCACTGGACCATCAGGGAAGTCCTCATGGCTAATGTTATTAAGCCCTTAATATAGACATTGTGCTAAGCACTTAACATACATTATTTCATTTAACTATTACAACAACACTAATACTACTGGAATTCCCATTTTACAAATGAGGAAGTTGAAGCTTGTAAAAGTTAACAAATTAGCATAGTCACAGGACTAATGGAGAAGGCAATGGCAGCCCACTCCAGTCCTCTTGCCTGGAAAATCCCATGGACGGAGGAGCCTGGTGGGCTGCAGTCCATGAGGTCGCTAAGAGTTGGAGTTGGACACGACTGAGCGACTTCACTTTCACTTTTCACTTTTCTGCATTGGAGAAGGAAATGGCAACCCACTCCAGAATTCTTGCCTGGAGAATCCCAGGGACGGGGGAGCCTGGTGGGCTGCCGTCTATGGGGTCGCACAGAGTCGGACACGACTGAAGCGACTTAGCAACAGCAGCACAGGACTAGTAGTGTTGGTGCTGTCTGATTCCAAATCATGTTCTTTGACCCTGAAATGCTTTCCTCATCTGTCAAATCAACAGAGCACCTGGCCCACAGTTCTTCGCAAAGCTCAGTTCTCTCCCAAATCTGCTTCTCAGGATGTCATTAAATCTCAGTGCAAGTCACATAGAAATTGCTGGGGAATTTAACCTTCTTGATTCAGTTTCATTAAATTACATTCCTTATAACTTGAGACTTTGAGGAGAAGGTGTGTGTGTGTGTATGCTTAGTTATGTCTGACTATGCGACCGCATGGACTGTAGCCTGCCAAGCTCCTCTGTCCATGGAATTTTCCAGGCAAGAATATTGGAATGGATTGCCATTTCCTACTCCAGGGGATCTTTCCCACCCAGGGAATCAAACCTGTGTCTCCTGCATTGGCAGGCAGATTCTTCACCACTACCCTACCTGGGAAGTCCTTTTAAAGAGAGGGTTGAGGCAAAACCAAGGTTATCTATTAGGCCATAGGGCCCAGTGATTAAGAGTTTGGATTCTGATGCCTGAATTCAAGTTTTGTCAAATTCTTTCTGTGAGAGCTGGATCATTTAACTTCTCTATGACCCTGTTTCCTCCTACATAAAATGAGGCTAATACCATCTGACCTCACGGGCTTACTGTGAACAGCAAATGAGATGATGCATATAAAGCCCTGCTCAGAGTCTGGGACACACAGTAAGGGCCCAGCGAGTGTTGGCCGTTATGAGGCTCGTCCTCACCAGTGCCATCAGTCTCCATGCAGCTGTGGCCAGGGACACTTGGCTTTCACATCCTGCTGTGATGGGACAGAAGGTGAGCTTCTTACTGAGGCTAGGTCCCAGGAGAGTAGGGCCTCTCCTGTCCCTCTGTCACTTTGCAGGCCCAGGGGTTAGTGGTGACCCAGAAGGAAAAGGGGACAGACAAAGGTTCCCACGAGGCCAAGACACAGAGTTGGAGTCCATTAATTGACATTACAAGAGCCCAGTGGTCTTCTTGAAGAAGGGCAAGCAGGACACACACTGGAAAAGAGCTTGGGGACCGTTGAGAGCATAACAACAACCCAATCAGTCTAAACTGACACGTCCAGGAATTGGGAGGAATGGGGAATCTCATTTCATCCCGTATTTACTTACTGTCCTTCCTGATGCACCACCCCGTGCACAGCAATGTCACGATATACCTTACCACTAGGATGCCTCCACAGGTACGGTCCAACGATGGGATGGGAATAAGAATATGCAAAAGAAACCCAGAACATCTTTGCTTTTGGAAAGGATTCACTAGAATGTAGTTTACGAGCACATACCAGTCACTATGCAGGATTACTTTACTCATCTAAAAGGCCATTTGACTGGTGCTCTTCAATTTGCTGGAAGCTAACAAAAAACTAGGACAAAAGAGCAAAGGCCTGTGGTACCCACTCCAAGCAGTGAAAGGATGGATTACAAAGTCTAAGCACTAAAGGCTGTGCACTCTAGTTGCAGGAGTGTCCCGAAAGCCTTCTCTCAGTGACAATTCAGTTTTACTTTGTTGTTATTGCTGTCCAGTTGCTAAGTCATGTCTGACTCTTTGAGACCCCAGGGACGGTAGCATGCCAGGCTCCTCTGTCCTCCACTATCTCAGGGAGCTTGCTCAAACTCATGTCCAGTGAATCAGTGATGCCATCAAACCACCTCATCCTCTGCCACCCCCTTCTCCTCCTGCCTTCTATCTTTCCCAGCATCAGGGTCTTTTCCAATGAGTTGGCTCTTCACATCAGATGGCCAAAGTATTGGAGCTTCAGCAACAGTCATTCCAATGAATATTCAGGGTTGATTTCCTTGGACTGACTGATCTGATCTTCCTGCGGTCCAAGGGACTCTCAAGAGTCTTCTCCAGCACCACAGTTCAAAAGCATCAATTCTTCAGCACTCAGCCTTCTTTATGCACCAACTCTCATATTTACTTTAGATGGTTATAAATAATGTGGCTGATCAGAAGTTATCAAAATTGAAGTGAACAGCGAGAGCTGTCAGGGGCTGGCACAGTCAAGGCAACGAAGAGTAATGGCTGGCAGGCTGACCACAAGGTAGACAACACAAACTGTGAAAAGCAATGAAAAGAACAAAAAGGCTAGCAGCTGGGAGCCTGTAGCAAAGGTGCAAACAGCTCTCCACACCTTCACGGACCAGAGGGCACCATTGTGCTGATAACAGATCTGGACACAGGTGGTTTTGTTCTCTGGGGACTGATACGTTAGCTACAGCCAGATGACTAGCTTTGACCAATGAACTGTGAATAGACATGATGATGGTCGCTTCTGGGCAGGAGCTTTAAGGACTTAGTGGGTGCTTCCCCACTCTCTCTTCCTGCTCCACCACAGCCAATGGGAACATCTCCAGAGTGGCAGCTCTGCCAGCCTGGGTTCCAAGGTGAGGATAAAAATGACACCAAGGAGAGCCTTGAGCCAACACACAGAGGACAAGCAGCGTGGGCAAGAAGTAAACTTTTATCCCTTTGGGGTCTGTCTGTCACTACCATATCATCTAGTCTATCCTGATGGAAAGAAACGTCCTAAGCAGAGGTCAGATCACAATAAAAAGTATGTGCATTATCTTTTTGGCAAATTACTGTTCAAAATAGTCAATACAACACTTTGTGACTTAAAGGATCATTTTCAGTGGGGAAGATTCCTCTACTCCAGTGACACCGGATCAATGAGTCATTGCCAGAACATGAACTGAATGGAGGACATGGGTCCAGTTTCTAAACAACTTCCTTCTTTAGGAAGTTTCAGGTCTTCACAAGCTATACCCATTACTATTATGGGTCTAAGGAAGACGCTGGGTCTCATGTGCTCATGCTGTTAGCACTGACTTCTCAGCATCTGCACAGCCATCCCCAGGTACAAGCGATGGCTTCTGCTGGTTCTGTGAGGGCTGACGCGCTCCGGTCCCTGTCTAGGGCTTGGAAGGCACCTGGATGCTCTCTCACAGAAGGAAATCCATAATGTACGCTTGAGTAAAACAGCAAGCCAGAAAACCTCAGAATGTAGTGTTACTAAGCAGACATGGAACATTTACACGATTGACCTCACACTGGGTCAACAAGCAAGTCTCAGAATAAAAAAACCACGTGGGTCATTTTCTCTGACCAAAAGCAGTTCAGGTAGAAAACAGGTAGTAACGACAAAAATCTCCCAAGTTCGGAAAGTAGGAAACATACTTTAAATAACACATGGGTTATACATCCTTTCACTTAATCCCAAGGATGCATAATGCAGATCCTCATTTTAGAAATGCAGGAACTGAGACTAAAAAGACACTGTGATTTGCTCAAATGTATGCAGTGAGCAGTGGTGGAGCCTGGCTAAAGGAAACCAGGCTGTGAAACTCTAGAGCCCGGGGCTTTCAGGACATCTTCCTCAAGCTACATCTCACTGGAACCCACAGATGCTTCCCAGGTAGGTCCACAGCCTCACTGGATGTGGCGCTTCACCTCTGAGGAAGAGCAGCAGTTGACAGACAGGAGACAGTCCCAGCTTGCTCTGGTGACACTGACCTCGGACCTGTCATATAGAGCCACAGTTCCCTCTTTCTCTTGCCTCCTCTGGGGTCTCCCACTTGGACTGGAGTGAGAGGTCTAGAGTAGTGGGGTGTCTGAGGTTGATATCCCCAGACAGCTCTGAACTAGATCCATCGGAAGACATCGTTTCCTTTTAAAGATCGTTTCCCACCCGGGCATACGCAGTAAGCAATCAAAGAAAGACAGAAGGAATAGTTACTTCCAGATGGCTCCCCATCTTGCTGTAATGAAGATTAAATATAGAAAATACTCCAACATATCATTAGGCAAACATGAGTATTAATATCATTCACATTACAAATGGGACAAAACGGAAATTCAGTCTATAACTTGACTTAACTTTGAGGCTAGGACCTCAGAGCCGAAAGACAGACAACTAGAGCACCCTGATGCTGAGCAAGTTGGAGGCTCACAATACCTGAGGTAAGAGGCGAAACCAGTGTTTCTGGACTTCTCTCTAGAGATGGCTTCCTGCATTCGAACTGACCAAACTCTCCCCCTTTTGTGGTGAGGGCCTGTTCAAATGGCTACTTACCACTGTTATTCTCCTTTCTCCATCAACCTACTTGTGTTGTTTCCTGTCAAGTGAGATTTTCAGCAAAACTCTAAGACATCCAGAGCTTATGGGGTACCCCTTGTCCCTTGGCCTCTCTCCCTGTGCTATCATGACAAGGCTATCTGCCCGTTCTACAGGCTAACAACTATACCTTCTCCTGACTAAATGCCCAGGACTAGGCTTCATGCGATGAGAAGGCTTGAAAATAAGCAGAAAAATCTGATGGTGGTCCAGATCCTAGAAAGCTATCTGAAGTGCTCAGAACTCACCAAGCAGCCCTGGGGAGGGAAAGGCAGAGAAGGGGGAAGAGACAGTGCCAAGCGGGGCCAGAGGTCCAGATGGTGGGAATTTTCCCTCCGGCCTTTGGCTTCATCTCTTCCACTGCAGAAGCCACACTGGCCCAAGGTGAGGACGTTGGCTGGCTGGGTTAATAGGGCTCATAGTGCTCAGCTTAGGGCTTAGGTCTTCCCCAGCCCCATCCCACTGTTCGTTCCCCACACCATCAAGGCTCAGTCCTCAGAATGTCCGTTTGCCCATCAGTAAGTGTCCCAAGTCCCAACATGAGCTCAAGATCGACAAGTCTGAGATTCAAGTACCCCATTACCAATCAGCAGTGTGATTATATCCTCTCAATCAACACAGAAGGATCATGGCAATCACTTCCTGATAGGAGGCCAAGGGTGTCCCTGGGCAGGCCCCACACGGGAACTCAGCTCAGTGACCTTCCACAAATGACCAGTCGTTCCTACAGGTTGGACAAATGGTGTGGGGCCCCTGGAGTTAGTGATGGTCCAATGCCTTCAATGAGGTTGTTCCACTGGTCATAATCCTCTTTCAGGTCTGAATGGGGTTAAAAAAAAAAAACACAGAAAGGTTAAGTAAACTTGTAAAGGGAGATCAAAGAGTAGCTACCATGGATTTAGCGGGTCATCCTAGAGACAGGAGCACCTGGGGATACTACAAGGACTGCTTATGGTGGTTGCGATGGTGGGAGCAATCATGATAACTACTGTTCTTTCAGTGCTTTTATACATGTGCTTCTTAAACAACTTGCTTATCCCATAACAACTCAGTAATGACAATAATAACAGAAGGGAGCATTGACTGAAGGGCAATTCATTCCAGGAACTTTGCTAAACATGCATTGTTTCATTAATTTTCATAATATCACTATGTGTCAAGTACTGTGTGCATGCTAAGTCCCTTCAGTGTGTCCAACTCTTTGTGACCCCATGGACTGTAGCCCACCAGGCTCCTCTGTTCATGGGATTCTCTAGGCAAGAATAATGGAAAGGGCTGCCATGCCCTTCTCCAGGGGATCTTCCCAACCAGGGATGGAACTTGCATCTCTTAAGTCTTCTACATTGTAGGCAGGTTCTTTATCACTAGTGCCACCTGGGGAACCCTGTGTCTTGGCCCAATTTTACAGTTGAGGAAACAGGCTCAGTGAAGCTACCAGATTCATCCTATGTCAATATAACTGGTTAAGTGGCAGAGACAGAATTCAAATCCCAGTGGGAAAAGGTGAGAAAGTGGAAAGCCCACTTGAAGCTCATGGATGTTGCTGAGCAAGAAGAGATCCTCCACAAGCCAGCCAGCGAGTATGAATCCAAGGCCACCTCAGTGAAGGACAGAAAGAACAGGACAGTAACATCATGAAGCAGCATAAACTAGGTATGATTCCAGAGAGGGCCCTGGGACCACGGGCAGATGGAGTTAATGACACGGTGAGAACAGTCAGGAAGGGCCCAAGGCTGCAGGCTGAGGGAGCAGGACACAGCTGAGCAGGCAAATGGTGTTTCTGTTCAAAACAAACAAAAACCTGGGACATGGGCAGCAACCACTCTCTTTCATCTTCAGATCCCCAAGGCCCTGCCAAGAACCTGGCAGGGAATAGGTCCTTGACAAACAGTGAGCCATGCTCATTACTTAAAAAAACACAGAGCAGACTGCTGTGTGCCACGGTTCGTTCCTGATGCCAGAAACACAGCCACAGACAAACAGAAACCCTCATCCTCATAGAGTTCACAATCTATCTACACAGGATATGAAAAGGTGAGCAGCGCTGAGGCAAAAAAGTGAGCCAGACAGTGGCAGCGCTGGTGGCCGGGGACCAGGGGTGAGAGGAGGAAGGGATGGCACAATGCTTTTTAAAGAGGGCTGTCAATGTGAGCCTCCCTGGGAAGGCGAAATGTGAGCGAAAAAGCAAAGGAGGTGAGAGAGAGCCACGAGGCAGCAGGAACAGCAGGGCAAAGGCCTGAAGCAAGACTGTGCTTGGGACGTGGAGGCTTGCGCAGTGAGAGGGAAGCAGGCCCAGGGAAGGACGTCCCCAGGAGGGACGCTGGGCGCTGACTTTGTCTCTCAGAGAAATAGGAGCCACCGTAGGATCCTGAGAAGTGGCATGACAAGATACGGCTTCCTTTCTAAAAGGGGGCTTCCCTGGTGGCTCAGCTGGTAAAGAATCTGCCTGAAGTGTGGAAGACCTGGGTTCGATCCCTGGGTGGGGAAGATCTCCTGCAGAAGAAAACAGCTACCCACTCCAGTGTTCCGGCCTGGAGAATTCCATGGACTGTATAGTCTATGGGATCACAAAGCATCGGACACAACTGAGCAACTTTCACTTCTTTCTAAAAGGATCACCCTGAAGGCTTGATAAAGAAAGGGGTGTGGGGACTTCCCTGGTGGTCTAGTGGTTAAGAATCTCCCTTCTAGGCTTCCTTGGTGGCTCAGCGGTAAAGAATCCGCCTGCCAAGGAAGGAGACATGGGCTTGACCCCTGATCTAGGAAAATCCCACATGCCGTGGAGCAACTAAGCCTCACCACAACTACTGAGGCTGTGCTCTAGGAGCCCACGTACCACGACTGCTGAAGCCTGAGAGCCCTAGAGTCCGTGCTCTGCAACAAGAGAAGCAGCCACCGCGAGAAGCGCGAGTACTGCCATTAGAGGAGCCCCCGCTCGCTGAAACGAGAGAAAGCCTGCATGCAGCAAGGAAGACCAAGGGCAGCCCAGAATGAAGTAAGTTTTTTTTTTTTTTTTTATAAATAACACCTGGTAGTTTATTAAAAAATGGAGCATACTGAACAACAAACTATCTTACATCTTTCAGGAAGGAAAAAAACACTAAATTTGAAAAGACATCACCCACTGAATTTGGACACAACACCTCTACTCAAGAGAAACATTTATACAGTCCAGGTCTTTATTTTTACATCCATCAGGCCATGAATTCATAGGGAATGGGCTCTAACAGTTCAGGTTCCTTTCCATTGGTTCTTACGAAGTGTGCTTCTCTGGGTGGAGCAGGCTGGCGCTTCAGCTGAACCCAAGTCCCTTTCTCTTTGGCTTCCTTCTTTTTCTGATCATTTTCCCTCACACGTTTCAGGAAGCTATCTCGGCTCTTAGAGTGCTTAATATGCTCGATACGCACATTAACTCTCTTGGCAAGAATCTTGCCCTTAACTTGTTTATTTACAATGATGCCAACAGCATGCTGGGTAACACTGTAGACTCTCCCAGTTTTGCCATGGTAACATTTGTGGGGCATTCCTTTTTGAACAGTACCCATTCCCTTGATATCTACAATATCACCCTTCTTGTAGATTCGCATGTATGTGGTCAAAGGAACAACCCCATGTTTTCTAAAAGGCCTGGAGAACATGTAGCGGGTGCCCCTCCTCTTTCCCTTTGTGTTGGTCATTTTGGTGAATTACTGGAAGATGGCGGTTCTGGCCGAAAAGCAGTAAGTAAGTTTTTTAAGGTGCAAAATCTCAAGGCACAAAATACAAAATATTATTAGAAAAAAAAAAAAAAAGAAAGAACCCACATTCCAATGCAGAGGACATGGGTTCGATTTCCGGTTAGGAACTAGGATCCCAAATACCATGGGGCAACTAAGCCTGAGCACCACAGCTAAGAAGCCCATGCACTGCAGTGAAGACCCCACATACCACAACTAAGGCCTGACGCCGCCAAATAAATACATAAAATAGTTTGAAAAAGAAAGAAAGGACTGTGTGGGGACGCAGGGGTGGTAATAGGGAGTGGGTAGCCTATCCCTTCTCCAGCAGATCTTCCCGACCCAGGAATCAACCTGGGCTCTCCTGCATTGCAGGTGGATTCTTTGCCAGCTGAGCTACCAGGGGAGCCCTTAAAAAAGAAAGAAAGGACTGTGTGGGGAGGCAGGGGTGGCAATAGGGAGACCAGTTAGGAAACTCTTAAGTGAGAGACGAGTTGGATAGGAAGGTAGCTGTGGGGGTGGTGACAAATGATTACTTTCTATTTGTATTCTGAAGGCAGGGCCAATACGATTTTCTGAGGGACCAGATGGGAGGCGTAAGAGAAGAGACAAGAATGGGACTCTGGCTTGGGTAACTCGAAGGATGGAGTTACTGTTAACTGAGAAAGGAAAGACTGCAGTTGAAGGCTGTTTTTGTGTGTTATTCCCCTTAGAAGGCCAAGTAGAGAGGCTGAGTTAATAAATCTGATGCTCATGGGCAAGACTGAACTGGAGACAAACTGGAGAGTTTTCAGGGTGGAGATGGCATTTAAAGCCAGAAGACCAGATGGTACTGGGGGATACAGGTGGTGAAGAGGTCCAAGCACTGAGCCCTGGAAGCAGACAGAGGAGGAGCAGACACTGAGAGGCGAGAAAATTTGCAGTGAGGTGTCCTGGAAGAAAAGACGGGGCTTCACAGAGGAGGACTTCACCAACTCTCTCAGAAGCTGCTGAGAGTTCCAGCGACATGAGGCATGAGAGGTGACCGCTGGATTTAGTACTGTGAAGGTTTCATGGAGGAGTGGGATGCAAAAGCCTGACAGGCGTAGGTTCAAGAGACAATGGGAAGAGAAGGATCAGAGAAAGTGAAGACACTCGTGCGGGGAGTTCTGCTATCATGAGGGGCAGGGAAACAGGGTGGTAATGGGGCCGAAGTGAGGGTCAAGACAGATTTGTTTAAAAGAGAAATTTCAGCATGACATGAGCCAGCAGAGAGGGAAAAACTGATGATCTAATGTAAAGAGAAAGAAAATTGTTGGCACAGTCCTCTTGAGCAGGCCAGAGGGTGAAATCCAGAGCACAAGTGGAGGGGTTGGCCCAGTAAGACGACTGAGTAGGAACCTCTAGGAACCAGATGGGAGGCTGAGTCTCTGCTTTCTGAGTGAAGTGGAAGACAGAGTTAATCAGCTGAGAGGCTGGATAGGGGAGGAAGGTAATAGAGGTTTCAAGAGAAAGAAGAAAGTGTGAAATTCTCTTCCAGGAGCGAGGGAGAGAAGATAAGCAGGTGGAAACAGGAGCTGCATATAGTTAATATGAAAGATACACCAAATCTTCTTAACCAAAGGTAACACAACCCCTGTGTCAGCAGAATGCTGCTCTCAGAGGTAATTTTTAGGATCAAAGTTAATTTTTTTTAAGTTTTCTATTTTTATTTTTTTTAGTTTAAGCATAATTGCTTCACAATTTTGTGTTGGTTTCTGCTGTACAACAATGTGAATCGGCTATAAGCATACATATATTCCCTCCCTCTTGAGACTTCCTCCCACCTACCACCCCTCTGGTTTATCACAGAGCACCGAGCTGAGCTCCTAGGATCAGAGAGATTTTTAGGGACAGTGAGAGGTTCAGCTGAGCCACTTACAACCTACTTTAGTTTCCCACATGACATGTACTGTATGGCCACCAAAAGACTTTTCTCTCTTTGCAAAACTAATTACCCCAAGCTGAGAGTCTTTGCCTTTTTTCACCATCTTCTCTCTTATCAAGTGATACTGCAAGAGCCTCCTACCTGTGCTCTTTCCCTCTTAACCTGCCCCATCTCGCCCATCCTCCATGATGTAGTCAGACTACAAACACAAGTCTGATGATGACAATACCCTGCTTATCCACAAAGGGCACTCACAGTCCATGGAATAAAATTCAAACTTATTTCAGGAATACATGGGTTTCTAGATCTGGCTTCTGTGCATTTCTTTACCTTTATTTTCCAACAATTGCACTATATGAATGCCAGATACACTGAACACAGCTTCTCAAAACTGACCAGGCCCACACCAGCCTTTGTGCTTTCTGTCTAGAAGACTCTTGCCTGCTGAGGCTTACTCATCTCTGACGTTAAAGATCTGTATCATTTTGTCTAGAGAGGCTCCTCTTCTGGCTGTCCTTTCCCTCCCTTCAGGGTTAGGATCTGTCTTCTGGGTCTCCTGAAGACTGAGAGTATCCCTGGGAGCCACTGGCAAAACAGTGCAGCCACGAAGCACCTGGGCTTTCCAATCAGACAGCCTAGGGGGAATTCTGGCTTTGCTGTTGTTCAGTAGCTAAGTCGTGTCCTACTCTTTTTCGACCCCATGGCCCAGGCTCCTCCTCTGTCCATGGGATTTTCCAGGCAAGAATATTGGAGTGGGTTGCCATTTCCTTCTCCAGGGGAATCTTCCTGGCTCAGGGATCAAACCCACACCTCCTGAATTGGCAGGCAGATTCTTTACCACTGAGCCACCTGGCAAGTCCAAGTTCTTGCTTTGCCACTTACTAACCAGATAATCTTGACAAATTACTTGAATTCTCTAACCTTTAGTATCCTCATCTGTAAAACGGAGTTAATAATACAAATACACATGGGAAAAAGCCATCTTCAGGATTATACATGCTGAAGTAACTAAAGGTTAGCAGAAGGACTGGCATAAAACCTGTCCTCAACAATCTTCCTCAGTCTCAGTTCAGTTGCTCAGTTGTGTCCGACTCTTTGCGACCCCAAGAACCACAGCATGCCAGGCCTCCCTGTCCATCACCAACTCCCGGAGTTCACCCAAACCCATGTCCATTGAGTCGGTGATGCCATCTAGCCATCTCATCCTCTGTCATCCCCTTCTCTTCCTGCCCACAATCCTTCCCAGCATCAGGGTCTTTTCCAATGAGTCAACTCTTCACATGAGGTGGCCAAAGTATCAGAGTGTCAGCTTCAACATCAATCCTTCCAATGAACACCCAGGACTGATCTCCTTTAGGATGGACTGGTTGGATCTCCTTGCAGTCCAAAGGACTCTCAAGAATCTTCTCTAACACCACAGTTCAAAAGCATCAATTTTTCGGCCCTCAGCTTTCTTCATCATCCAACTCTCACATCCATATATGACTACTGGAAAAATGATAGCCTTGACTAGACGGACCTTTGTTGGCAAAGTAATGTCTCTGCTTTTTAATATGTTGTCTAGTTTGGTCATAACTTTCCTTCCAAGGAGTAAGCGTCTTTTAATTTCATGGCTGCAATCACCATCTGCAGTGATTTTGAAGCCCCCAAAAATAAAGTCTGACACTGTTTCCACTGTTTCCCCATCTATTTGCTATGAAGTGATGAGACCAGATGCCATGATCTTAGTTTTCTGAATGTTGAGCTTTAAGCCAACTTTTTCACTCTCCTCTTTCACTTTCATCAATAGGCTTTTTTAAGTTCTTCTTCACTTTCTGCCATAGGGGTGGTGTCATCTGCATATCTGAGGTTATTGATATTTCTCCCAGCAATCCTGATTCCAGTTTGTGCTGGAATCATCTGCTGCCTAATCATCTGCTGGTCTCCAACAATGAGTATCTTAGTTCAGAGGGTATGGTTACTCAGTGGCATCCAATCATGCCATGGAGAGGTCCCTGTCATCTTCAATTTTTATAAAATTTTTATTGGTCTCACCATGAGTCATGTGGGATCTTAGTTTCCAGACCAGAGATTGAACCCATGCTCCCTGCACTGGAAGCACAGTGTCTTAAGCTCTGAACCACCAGGGAAAACCCTCCCCTGTCATCTTTAGCTCTTCCTTAGTGATACGGTTTTCAGTCTGTCTGCCCTCTGATGGAAAAGGATCATTTCCAGTAGTCATGTATGGATGTGAGAGTTGGACTATAAAGAAAGTTGAATGCCAAAGAATTGATGCTTTTGAACTGTGGTGTTGGAGAAGACTCTTGAGAATCCCTTGGACTACAAGGAGATCCAACCAGTCCATCCTAAAGGAAATCAGTCCTGAGTGTTCATTGGAAGGACTGATGTTGAAGCTGAAACTCTAATACTTTGGCCACCTGATGAGAAGAGCTGACTCATTTGAAAAGACCCTGATGCTGGGAAAGGTTGAAGGTGGGAGGAGAAGGGGATGACAGAGGATGAGATGGTTGGATGGCATCACTGACTCAATGGACATGAGTTTGAGTAAACTCCAGGAGTTGGTGATGGACAGGGAGGCCTGGTGTGCTGCAGTCCATGGGGTTGCAAAGAGTTGGACACCACTGAATGACTGAACTGAACTGAACTGAACTGAATGATACGATGTCTAAGAGGAAACAGGGAAAGTGAGTGGCAGACCATGTAGTCAGGGCCCACTAAAGTTCTTGAGACAGATCCATTCTTCTCTTACCAGGTGATAAGAATGATGCTCTAAGGTCTCCACTAACCCTAAAGGCTCTAAACTCATGCTAGTATAATGGCTCACGATGAGAAAGATGAAACGAACAGGCGTAAGTACTGAAATGCAAATTTAGATTTAAAAAGCCAATACACTCGAAACAGGACAGATTCAGAGACTTCCCTGGTGGTCCAGTGGCTCAGACTCCACACTCCCAATGCAGGGGGCCTGGGTTCGATCCTTGGTCAGGCAGCTAAATACCACATGCCACAACTAAGAGTGTGCATGGCGCAGCTGAGGTTCAGCACAGCCAAATAAAGAAATAACAAAATAAGATAGATGTGTTTTTAAAGGAAACTCAATCCCAATCAAAATTTTTCAGCATTTAGTGGAAAGGTAAATACACTCAGGCCATCCAGCTAGAAGTCGAGTGTCCAGAACACAGAGGCAACAGTCACACTGTACCAAGCGCTGGCCAGACCACATCTGGCATGCTGTACTCAAGTCAGGGCAGCACATGTTCAAAGGCACACCAATAAACAGCCCATTCAAAGGGGGGAACTGTACAGGGAACAGGTGGAGGTACCAGGAACATTTAGCTTAATGAATAGAAAACTCAGAGAGGACACCAGAGGTGACTTCAAGTATCTCAAGAGCTGTCATGTGCAAGGGGTCTGAGGCTTCTCGGGGTGGTTCTTGAGGGGATACTCAGGGCAAGTGGGGCGCATTTATGAAGACTCAGGTCTTGGTCTTAGGTTAGAGTTGGGTCAAGCA
Source organism: Antilocapra americana (assembly GCA_007570785.1). Lineage (NCBI taxonomy): Eukaryota > Metazoa > Chordata > Mammalia > Artiodactyla > Antilocapridae > Antilocapra > Antilocapra americana. The sequence goes on from ML660197.1 coordinate 4,680,984, forward strand.
TTAGAATCCCAGGCCAGCATGGCTCCCTTCTTAAGGACACTGCCCTCTGCACAGCACCTCCTGAGGGGTCAGCCTGGCACAGCAGGGTAGCCTCCTCCACTCTGATCAAAAAGAGACATCTGATTGCGAGAACTCCGGGCCCAGGCTGGGCAGGGGCCTACCATATGTTTTGGCAGGTAAAGATGGGCTGGTACCACCGAGCTGTCTCTCTCGAGAATCTGGTCTAAGAAATCCCTAAGAATGCGGTGGTGACCAGTAGGAGCTGAAGATGGAAGGGATGCCCTGAGGGAGAGAACAAGATGCAAGTGGTTCAAGCCAACCAAAACGATGAGGAAGTAGAAACTATGAATAAGCAGATGTTCTCAGCAAGAGAAAAAGCACAGCGGAGAAAGTACAGAGGAAACTGGAATAAAGAGAGACAGAAATATCATGAGAGGAAGAGACAGAGAGACTGAGCCCAAGAGAGAGAAGCCAGTCCTACAAGCTACCTCCGTTCCTGTAAATTTTCCCTTCCCACCTGGCCAGGGGTACTCTCATAAACAAACTCCCCTTTCTCCTCCAGGTAAATTAGTGAATCTCTAGTCTTTGTAACCAAAAGCACCTAACTAGAATATCAGTTCTTCAAACTATTAAAAGTCTCTAGGGACAGAGTGGGCTGACACTTGAAGCAGTGTACTCCCCACGCTGCGTGACCACATGGCAGAGAAAATACAAGAGGATATCTCCCTTGGTTCGGAGGCTGGACCAAAGACCCCTACAGGCCTGGCCATTCGCTGGCCAATGATTTATGATGTTAGTCATCATCCTAACCCATAAATGTGGCCCATCTATCATCATAACCTCCTCCACAATACAGAGAAGGTGAGTGATAATGAGTTAGAACAGAGTGGGTAGAGTACAGTGAGGTGAACATTCCATTGACAAGGAGGAAACCAAGGCTCAGAGAAGGTTACTCAGGTGGTAAGAGACACAATCAGGATCTCCAAAATTTCAGCTAAGTATTCTTTCTACAATCCTAGGCCATTCCTTCACTCAGGTTTTGCCATAAATCTCCCTGATCCAAGACAGGTCAGAATAGACCACCGTGCAGGGACATCTGAGAGACCCCTCCCTGCCCGCTGCCCTATGGGGCATCCTTACCAAGATGCTTCTGCAGGAAGGCCAACATTGCCCGTACCACGATCTCCTGGCCTTCACAGGGGTCCAAGCTTCCACGGGTGTGATTGGAGAAGAATCTACTAATCCAGTTACCAGCCATAAAAGCAAAGTCGGTTAGACTCCGATGAACAAAACCACTAGAGGAAAAGAAAAACAAGTATCTGGTAGGGATCTAGAAGCCAAGGCACACAAATATTTAAGCACCCACACAATGTGCAAGGTGCTTTACATGCATTATCTTAATTTTCACAACAATCTAGTAAGGGAAGTATTTGCCTCTTTGAAAGAACCAAAGGAGAGAAATGATCTACCCAAGTTCACACAGTGAGTAAGAGACAGAGCTAAGGTTTGAAAGCAGGTGAGCCTGGCTTTAAAGCTGCCTCAACTCTGAGACTACAAGGCCTGACTGTGCAGGAAAAGAGGCAGAGTCAGTTGGAGAGGGATCAGGGCAAGGAGGTGAGGTCTGCAGCCCCTGACACTCCCATGTTATTATGAACTATCACCCCACAGCTTTTACCCCATGACTTCTGACCATTCACAAAACATCAGCTCTTTCTATAGCTCAGAACTGCACCATGAAGTAAACCAGAAAAAAAGAAATAACTTGCCTTTAAATAATCAGGAAAGTTAGGGCAAGTGCTTATAAAAGAGGGTTTCTGGATTACAATTTGTCATTTGACATCAAATGCACTTAATTTGAAGGTGAAATTCTCACCAGGTTCATTTCGCGCTAAAATACTCAGAACTAATTTACTAGTCAATTCAGTGAGGGAAGGAAGATCTAAACGCCAAACTCTTTTTGATATGGTAAAGAAAAGCTGACTTTAAAATGTATTATTTAAGGCACATGGGAAAGTATAAAGAAAAATATAATGAATACTTTGTGTATCCAGCACACAGTTTAAGAAATAATATGTTGTCAAGAGTTAAATCCACAGTCCCTGCATACCTTTTTCCAACTGCTCTCACCCTCGCTTCCCTCTAGAGGTCACAATTATCCTGAATCTCAATGACTTGGGGAAACTCTCCAGCAGTTCTCTGATGCCATGACATCAAAATGAAAGGGGAGAGGCTGGCCCTATGGAAGACAGCATGGGCCGACATGGGCAAGGGAAGAAGCCGTGGCCTACTTAGCAGACCCCTAGCAGTCCGGCCCTTGGATCTGGCATTTTAACCACCTGAATGAGTACAGAGGTCCACGACACGTAGTTCCTTGTTGTCTGGGCTTCTTGAAGCACGTGTGTTACTTGGCTCAAGTGCAGGGCAGAATCAAGTCAGAGACTTATCAGTGAGACTTTAGTCCTTCAACTGTAGCTGTAAGCCACCTCCTAGGCAAAGTTCATTTCTTAAAGTCACTCAAAATCTTCTGTCTGTGAATCAAACCATCTGACGGTGCTAATGACAGACGTGAAGAGAATGTGGTTTTTCTAAGGTAGAAAATAGATGGTTTATGGAAGATACCTGAATTTAGATATTCATGCAGGTCTCTAAAAATCTGTCTTGTGAATCTCATAGGTCTGCTATCTCCACACTCTCCAAAAGACTCGATAAAATTCCCAAAGGAGATTAGAGACTTCTGGAGTCCACCCAGACCCACACCTCTTCCTCTGCAATGCAAAATCCCACAATATCCTTTTTCCAGAAAGCAAAAGGTAACTCCTGCCATAAAGTCATACCAACTAGTGAAGAAATCACTGCAGGTAGAGCTAAGTGGAGACAGATATAAAATTTGAAAGGCATTAAGATTTTGAGATACAGGAAGTATTTAGACATTCTATCCATGGGTAGAACTTCCAGATAATTAAGAGGGAGCCACACAGCTGAGCAGAAAATGGAGCAGACCCTGGAGGTTGGGCATGACCTTGGGGCTTACTCACAGGACAGTTACGATCCTGGACTGGACATGCTGGTCACAAATCTTCTTCATCAACTTGACAGTCTCCACCGTCTGGAATTTCTCAGCATTGATGAAGAAGATAGGGCCTCGGGCTGTGGGGTAAAAGTCACGCTCCAGAGGAAACATCCAAGCATCCAAAGCCACAGCACACCTGGAACAAGACCAGACATGTGGGACTGCCATGGAAAAACCCAAGCAAGAACAGTTAGGGTAGTGAGGGGAGGGTGGAATTCTCCCTGTAGTGAAGCAAAGGCTCAGAAAGCCAGGAAGGGGAATCAGGGCCCACGTTCTTCAGTTAGGATTTTTTTTAGAGATCACTCTTCAGCTCAGTTGCTCAGTCGTGTCTGACTCTGCGACCCTATGGACTGCAGCACACGAGGCTTCCCTGTCCATCACCAACTCCTGGAGCTTACTCAAACTCATGTCCATTGAGCTGGTACGCTTTCCAACCTTCTCATCCTATTGTCCCCTTCTCCTCCCACCTTCACTCTTTCTCAGCATCAGGGTCTTTTCAAATGAGTCAGTTCTTCACATCAGTGGCCAAAGTATTGGAGTCCTTCAGCATCAGTCCTTCCAATGAATATTCAGGACTGATTTCCTTTAGGATGGACTGGTTGGATCTCCTTGCTGTCCAAGGGACTCTCAAGAGTCTTCTCCAACACCACACACCACAGTTCAAAAGCATCAAATCTTCTTCAGCACTCAGCTTTCTTGATAGGCCACCAAAAATCCTTCTAGATTTTTAAACCCTCTGAAAGCAAGGATCTGATCTCTTTCTTCTTTTGGCTCTAATTTCAGGCAGCAGACTTGAGTCACAGAATGACACTTCATTCATTACTCATTCATTCCACTCATCTGGTACTTACTCTGTGGTTAAGCCTTGTGCTGTGGATCCAGAGATAAATGACACAGTTCTGGGAGCTCCAGGAGCAGTGGAGACAGAACACACAAGGCTGCAAAATTTAGCTTAGTGCCCTGATTATACAAGCTGCTAAGTCAGCCCAGAGCGTACATGGCAGGTGGTCAGGGAGAGCCTCCCTGGGGCCACAACTCGAAGTCATGGCCAGTCTGTCAAGCAGCAATCTCTGTCACCAAGGGCAAAACTAAGGTCCTAGAATTAGCATCCTACCCTCCCAGCCCCAATGCTCCCCCCATCTCTTCCATCTCAATAAAGGATGATCATCTTCCCCTCAAATGAAAAACCTCGATTCCTCTTTTCCTTCTTTCATACATCACTGAGTCTGAAAAATTCTAAAATCGTTCCTGACTCCATCACCTCTCTCCATCCCACCTCCTCCATCCTAATGCAAATCCCTCATCTCTCATCTTGACTCTGAAATCACCTCCCTCTAACCAGACTCCTTGTTTCCAGTCTTGTCCTACAGCCCACTCTTCACATGTATGAGTTGTGTGCTAAGTTGCTTCCGTTGTGTCAGACCCTTTGGGACCCCATTGGACTGCAGCCCGCCAGGCTCCTCTGTCCAGGCAAGAATACTGGAGTGGGCTGCCATGCCTTCCTCCATGGGATCTTCCCAAAACAGGAATCAAACCTGCATCTCCTGTGACTCCTGCACAACAGGCTTTCTTTACTGCTGAACCACCGGAGAAGCCCCCATTCTTCGAAGACTGGTTTTTAAATGTAAATAAGACTTTTCTATACTTAAATTTTTCAGTAGTTTCCCATCACACTTAGAATAAAATTTAACCTCCTTACTCTGGCCAAAAGGCCCTGTGATCTGGCCGGTTTATCTCGCTAGTCCAATCGTTCCCCACGCCTACCCCCCACACCCCCCACGCTCCTCCCACACTAACACAGCAAGCTTCTCTCTACCTCAGGCCCTTTGGCTGTTCCCTCTGCCTAGACTTCTCTTCCAGACCATTATATAGGTTGTCTTCTTTTCCTTAAAGTCTCAGCTTTTGTCACTTTCTCAAGGAAGCTTCCAGATAATCTAGCTTATCAGCCTGTTTCCTTCTCTTACTTGCACTTGCCTGTGGGGGATCTGATTACTTGTTACTTTGTTTACCTTGCTTTCTTCTTCACCACCGAATCCCCACCTCCCAAAACAGTGCATGATGATACTTGCATGCAAGGCATGTGGAGCTAGCTGCAGCATCACTGGGAAACTCACCTAAATTGCGTCTCCTTGGCCAAGGCCAGAATAGCTGTGGCCCCTCCAAACGAATGTCCCATTATAGCCACGCGGCTCACGTCAATGCTGCCCTGAAGGAAGCCAAGTCAGAAAGGCAGGGGTGCTTTTTTAGGGACTCTTCGGGGCAAGAGGAAGAAACAGGGAGACAATGATACAGAAGCACAATATGGCGGGCGAGCCCTCTGAAACCACGTTATTAAGTGCCTCTTGCCCCCTGGAGAGCAGCCACACGTGCCATCCCTGGCCTGAACAGCCTTCTCTAGGCAGGAATTCTGAAAACCACGTCTTTCACCTTTATTTTTATAATCTTACCACCTGTAATATCTGGACCAGGTAGATACTCAAATAGCTATAAATAAATGATATTATGTGACCAATCAGTAGAAGAGCACATTAAGAATGAGAAGTCTCAGATATTCCCTGACAGTCCAGTGGTTAGGACTCAGCACTTTCACTGCAGGGCCCTGGGTTCAACCCCCGGTCAGGGAACTAAGATCTTGGAAGCCATATAGTGCAACCAAGAAAAAAAGAATAAGAATTCTCTTCATCTAGATCTTTGCCTTACAACAGGAAGGATGACACATGCACCAAATCAAGGGCAGAATGGGGGCGCTCCTGCTGCCCCCCACTTTGCTCTGAAGCAAGGACTGCTTATACCGAAACCATCTCGGGTTCTACTTCCTCTGATATCTGTCCTGACTTTTATCCAGCAGAGTGAGTCTGCTCGCTCTAACAAGTTTTGCAAGCATCTATTTCTGCTTGTCCCCAGAAGCCTTCAGGACATGGTTATATAAACAGCCACTGCAGCTGCCTGCTAAAGGGCTCAGGAAATCTCTCTTGGATTCACTGTCCAGCCTCTGCCCTGAACCTGTGCCTTCCTTTGCTATCCACAAAATCTAGCCAAGGATTTTGTATCTAAATTTTCCCCTTTATGGGACTTCCTTGGCAATTCAGTGGTTAAGACTTTGCCTTCCAATGGTTAAGACTTTGCCTTCCAATGCCAGGGGTGCAGAATCCTGGTGAGGGAGCTAAGACTCCACCTGCTTCCACATCAAAAAACCAAAATGTGAAACAGAAACAATGTTATAACAAATTCAGTCCACATTAAAAAAAATTTTTTTTTCTCTTCACTTTGCTAAGTTCCTTCAGATTGGTCCAGGCCTCTTCAGCTTTTTTAATGGTAATATATTCACATAACTTTAAAATCAGGAGCATACAGAAGTCTTCCCTTTCCACACAGTTGCCCACTCCCTACCCAGACAGGTGAGTTTCTTGTGTCTTTGCAGAGCTTACTTATCCTATACAGGTAAACATGAATATATATACTTTCTCACTTTTACATAAGTGATACTGTACCTTACTTTTTAATATAAGAATATTAGTACATAAAGAGCTTCCTTATCCTTTATCACAGCCACATTTGATTTCACCATGCTATAGACCACTAGCGGTCACCAAAACTGCTCTTCCTCCTGGACACACAGCTAGACTCTATTTTCTAGCAGTTAGATGTAGCCTTGTGATTGGATGTGAGTGGTAGTGGTTTTGTGATAGAATGTGAAAGTGATTATCCCCATTTCCAGTCTTGGATACTATAAACACTCTTCCATACCAACTTCCACACCCTTTGCCATTCCTGGCTTAATGTATATGGTGAAGGTGGGGTTCACAAGCAGAAGAGAGTAGAGCAATTAGAGGAAGGTAGGCTGGTTCTCTGAGTCAGTCCCTGCACAGAAGCACCCATTTTGGACTTCATGTGGGATAGAAATAAATCTCTCCTCGTTAAGTCACTGAGATTTGGGGCTTACATGTTATAGCAACTGCTTCCAAGTGGCTCAGTGGTAAAGAACCCGCCTGCCAATGCAGGAGCCATAGGAAACTCAGGTTTGATCTCTGGGACAGGAAGATCCCCTGGAGGTGGAAATGTCAACCCACTCCAGTATTCTTGCCTGAAAAAAATCTCATGGACAGAGGAGCCTGGCAGGATACAGTCCTTGGGGTCGCAAAGACCTGGACACAACTGAGAGACTGGGCATGGATGTTACAGCAATTAGCATTATCCACAATAATATATCCATTGTTCCATAATCTATGGAACCAGTTGTGCTCACTCATGGGTGAACATTTAGGATACTATCAATCTTCTGTTACAACAAACAACACTGGGGTGAATGACCTTCTACACAAATCATGTTGCAAGTGTGCAGGGATATGTAAACTAAATTCCCAGCATTGGAGATGGCTGGGTCGAACACAGTGTGCATCTATGCTATCGACAGCTATTGCCAAACTGCCCTGCAAGGGAAAAGCTGCATGCACACCAGTAACAGAGCAGTGCCTACTTCCCCACAGCTTTGCCAACAGGGTGAGTAATCAATTTTTGGATTTTGCCCAGTCTGACAGATGAAAATTTACTTAGCTTTTGTTTAAAAAAAAAAAACAAAAACTATTTTGTTTACTTGGCTGCACTGGGTCTTAGTTGCAACATACAGGACGTTCTAGTTGGGGCATGTGACTCTCAGTTGCCCCAACTCCCAGTTGGACCAGGGATCAAACCTGGGCCCCTTGCATTGGCAGCATGGAGTCGCAGTCACTGAACCATTAGGGAATCCCCTTCTTAGCTTTTTTTTTTTTTTTTAATTCTCTATTTCTCCAAAAGGCTGCCTCTGGAACTAATGCAGCTACACGTAGCCTGCCATCCCCTGATGCCTGTTGCAGGCCCAAAGACCTGAACTGCGATGCCTGGGCTCTGCTTCTCCAGTGGGAACCTACAACACACATCGGTAAATTTCTCTGGTAAAGTCCTGCCTGATGCTGATGCTTCTTCCTGGAAGACTTGACCAGAACCCTTAAAAGATATTTTCTAAAGGGGCTCTAGGGCACAGAGCACAGGTTTCGGAGTCAAAAAGCCCCAGCGTAAAGTTTGACTCCACCACTTACTTAGCTATGTAACCTGGGGCAGTTACTTGGACTATTGGAGCCTTGGTTTCTTTCTATGTAAAGAGATAACAATGTGTATGTATGTATGAAAAGAGCACTTATCACAGAAAGTACTCATAAAGGACTCACTATTATTTTATACTTATATATATATATACACATACACATACCATTTTATAAATTTACCGTTCTCATTCATATAATGGGATGTTACACGGCTGTTGAAAAAGTCACACCACAGGAAAATATTAACTGGCATAAGAAGACATTCATACTGTTTTGCTAAATGAAAAAAAGGACACAAAATAGCTTATATTAAATAATAACATTATTGTTTTTTTAAATGCGTTTTTAAAAGACCTAGAAGGACAAACATCAAAAAATTCTATTTCATTTTCTTTCATGCTTTTGTGTGCTTTCTTGGTTCTCTAATAAAGGCTGAGCTACTTTTCAGATTATGGGGAACAGAATAGGACGGGGGAGGAAAATATACTTTTATAGGCATCAAATTTCATAGCAGGGACTGTTTCTGTCCTCCCAGGGGTTCTTAGGATTCCCTTAAAAGAAGGAACAAGCCTGCAGTAGACAACACAGCTTGTTTGCAGCTCCATAGCCCTTCCTTTGTGAATGAACCATCTTTCCCTCATCCCTGTGGCCCTGAGGGACTGTCAGTCCTGGTGCTCAGGTTCCTCTAATGCAGAAGTGGGTGTATAACCTAGGCAGGCCAACCAGAATACCCTGTCCCTCTGACACAGTGAATGGCTCAGAATGGGCATATGACCCAAGCAGAATCATAGCCTTTCCAGATCACTGGAAGCTAAAGAATCTCTTTTCCCTTTAAATCTACAGCTGAGTTGAAATGCAGGCTTGGAATGCCAGCAACCACCTTTATTGAAGCCCATACACACAGAATGGAGCTGAGCCAGAAGGGAGACAGTGCCAAGAGCTTTGATGACAATGCTTGAGACCCTGGATCTGGCTACACTGGCCTAAAGCCAACCTGCCTTTGGTCTTCCTACTTATTTGAGCCAATAAATTATCTTTTGGTTGAAGCTAGTGAGTTAGGTTTCTGTTATTTGTAACCAAGCAAGTCTTGATGAATCAAATATGTTCCAGCTCATACCAACTGCTGCCATACCTTTAAGGTCATCAGATCCAACCCGCCAGGCAAGATGTTGAGCACGGTCTGCCCAGCAGTGACCTCCTGCAGGATCTTCAACACCTTCACACACTCGTGTACCCTCTGATGCACCTGCAACAGAAACAGTCCCAGTGGGAGCAGAATACCGCGCAGCCACCCAGTGGGGATCTCAGCCCCTCAGAGCCAAGGAAGAATGCAGGGGTGGTGTGCCCACCCAAATCTCAGCAAGCACTGTGGGCCTCACATCTGAGAAAGCCTCAGCTCCCTCACAGCCACTCACGTCAGCTCCACCTAACAGGACAATGGAATCACCGGCTGTTCAGACTCTACCTACCTACCCATGGCAAACAGAGGTATAACATACCCATGTTATACTGTGTGGCATATGAAAGCATCTCGAAAACAAAAGGACATAAAAGTGTTCCTATTATCAACCCTGTACTGGATTCTGCTTGCCCATTTATAGCGTATGTCTACTGCTTTTGTCTGCCAGGACTCATCTACCCCTACTTCTATTAACCCTGACTTCTGAGGACTGCCCCTCACCAAAGATATCAAGCAATGCATTTCTGATGGGAACTTCATTTTTTGGTACTTCTCCCCAGCCTAAGAGTCTCCATCCAGGATTTGTTATATTACATCTTGGGGAAGAAATTAGGGACAATCCCCAAACAGCCCTATTCTCTAAGATGATGAGGGTGGACACGCGCAACCTCGTAAGGTAAGCCAGTTAGTAGATAAGACCAACCAGCAAGGGGACAGAAATGACAGTGGTTCCGGTGATCCTGTCCTTCCTACAGTCTGCTAGGTAAACCAACCAATTTCCCTTTTTGCGGAACAAGTTTGAGTTGGGTTTCTGTCACTTGCAATTGTCAAGAGTTTTGATTAAGACCTCATTTCTCGGCTGTGACAAGCTCAGGACCACTCTGAGCGAGATTTCAAAAGAAGGTGGTTCAAAGTCTTCTTAGTGAGTGTTTTATACAGAAGACAGGCTTAGGAACTCTCCCTCCCTATTGGCATAAGCCTACCTGGCAGTTCCGAACATAGAATTCCTTCTCCCCTTCCTCAATTTGACGGTGGGGGATCCATTCCTCCTGCAGGGCCTCACCGTCAGGCTGGTTCTCCTCTGGGGTCTGCGTGCAGAAACAGGTGACCGCAGCTGACCCATCCCTGCAATACATGTGACCCCAGGGACTTATTTCTCTCCTTTACCAAATCCTCCTTTTCAGCCAAGCCATTCTAGTGTATCCTCTAGCTAAATGGGAGAAAGATAGGGGGCATACATAGGAGAGCAGAAAAACATGGGGATGTGGGGGACTGACCTGGGTTTGAACCCCAATTCCGCTGGGTCACTTTCAGCAATGTTAGTCAATATCTTTGAACGCTGGTGTCTTCACCTTTTAAAATGGATATAATCCCTACCTTGCCTAACACTAGGACTGGTCGGGATCCACAGGAACCTCGCCTATACCCAAGACTAGGACGGCAGGCCCCTGGCCCGTGATGGTTCGTTGCAACTGTCATCCTCACCTGTGCTCGGGTACAGCAACCACAAAGCCGCGAGAAGCCAGCTCCATGCAGAAGGCTGAATACACTGCCCTAGAGATCCAGGAGGGAATCGAGAGAAGTGATCCAAGCATGGCCTGCCCTTAGCCTCCCGCCCAACCACGCTCTGCTAGTAGCCATCGCAAAAGAGGGGACGGAGGAAGCTGCACCCGCAGCAGCCCTCCTTCGGCTTCGCCCAGCCAGCGTACCCCAACTCTCACCAGAGCTCCAAGTGTCCTCCTCGCTGGGGCGTGTGCAGACTGATTCACCATGTTGTGCAACCCCTACACTGATTCATCTCTCCTATCCCGGCCCTGATACGGTTTGGCCACTTCAAACAATTGCTTTTTTATTGTCCATATACTGTGTGTGTTGCGAGCCAAGTCGCTTCAGCGGCGTCTGACTCTTTGCAACCCTATGGGCCACGCCCTGCCAGGCTCCTCTGTCCATGTGGTTCTCCGGGCAAGAATACTGGAGTGGGCTGCCACGCCCTCTGCATACTATACATCTCCCAAATTAGTTGGTAAGCTCCTTGTGGACAAGGACCCTGGATACATGCAAATACACATCTGTGGTTTAGCATGTGGGTTCTTTTGGTCTGTCCTCCAACATTCAAAAAAAAAATATATGGCAGACACTTCTAATTGCCTACTCCAAACATCTATTTTTCCCTTCCTCCTTAATAACAGAATCTAATTTTTCAGCCGAAGACACTTCCTTGGATCAAAATGACATTTTCCAGCCTCTCTGTAGCCAAGTTTGTCTACATGACTAAGTAGATACTACATGACTAAGTAGCTACTCTAAGAGATTTAAAATTTTCTAGTAGATATATTTTAAATAGTGAAAAGATACAGAATTTTTTGGATATTTTGATGTTTGTCCTTCCAGTTTTTTTAAAAAATGCACTTTAAAAAACAATCATGTTATTATTTAATGTAAGCTATTTTGTGGCCTTTTTTCATTTAGCAAAACAATATGAGTATCTTCTTACGCCAGTTAATATTTTCCTGTGGTGTGATTTTTTTTAATAGCCACGTAACACTCCATTGTATGAATGAGAACGGTAAATTTATAAAATGGTTCACTTTTCACTTTCATGCACTGGAGAAGGCAATGGCAGCCCACTCCAGTGTCGGTGCCTGGGGAATCCCAGGGACGGGGAGGCCTGGCGGGCTGCCGTCTGTGGGGTCGCACAGAGTCGGACACGAGTGAAGCGACTGAGCAGCAGCAGCAGCAGCAGTACATGTGTGTGTGTATGTGTGTATAATAACAGTGGCGTCTTCATGAGTACTTTCTATGATAAGAGCTCTTTTCACAAACATACACTATGTTAGCTCTTTTTATAGGAAGAAACCAAGGGTCCAGTAGGCCAAGTATCTGCCCAAGGTTTCATAGCTACGTAAGTGGTTGAGTCAAACTTTACACTGGGCTTTTTGACTCCAAAATCTGTCCTCTGTGCCCCAGAGTCTCTTTAGACAACATCTTTTAAAGGCTCTGGTAAAGTCTTCCAGGAAGAAGCATCAGCCTGGAAGGTTAATAACCCAATATAGCTAAAACATTATCATTTCAACATACAATCAAGATTTTTAAATTAACAAAATATTTTATTGCACTTTTTTTCCCATATGAAGTCTTTGAAATCCAGGGTGTGTATTATGCTTACAGTGTATCTCAGTTTGGACATACTTCAAATATTCAATAGACACATGTGGCTAGAAGTTACCATAACAGACTGGGCAGCTCTAGTCAATGGTATGTAAGCAGTTGTGTTATATAGAACTTTCAGGAGAGTTCTCCCTTCCTATAGCATGGACTGTGGATGTAATGGCTAGAGCTAAGCAACCTCCTTGAGTCATGAGATATTCTTAGAAGCAGAAGTCTCACACACAGAGTAAGACTATAAAAGAAGTCATCATCTCTGTCTACCTCTAGTTTTACTTTATCTGAGCAAAAAATAAACTTTATATTATTTAGGTCACTACTGTTTGAAGTTTTTCTATTAAATACAACTTGCCTGTACCCTAACTGATTCAGGAAGGTCAGTTACTTAAATTTCTTTTCACCTTCTCTCGCTTCTCTTGGGGAGGCAATGAACAGGATTTAAGAGCTAGAGATTTCTGATCCCTCCCCAGTTCATACTGTAACCTTGAGCAAGTCCACCTTTTAGAGTTGGTTTGCTCATCTGTAAAATATTCTTCCACCCACCTACCTCACAAGACTATGTGGGAACCAAAAAAGACAAAGGCGCATTACAAATGGTTAGGCAATATTTAAAAATACACACGCCTCCCTGGGATGAGAAGTCACAAGTCTGTGACCCTTGAGAAGGATTTCAGATCCTGAATTAACCATAGATACAATGAGAGGAAACCATGTCCCTTTACCTCCCTGCCTTTTTTTCTTAGAATTTCACTACAGTTTATAAAGACTATTTATAATTGATTCACCCAGGTCTATTTAGATGTGAAGCCTCAAGACAGAGTCTTAGACCAAAAAGACCCCTCTAAAATCATGCGCTCACCTGTTCTCTCTAGAAAATACCTGTGAGCTTAGGAAAGAGTATGTCTTAGCTTATTTTCTCCACTAGACTACAATCTGAAAGCAGGGGCTCTATCTTATTCACTACTGAACACCCAGCCACAGCACAGGCCCTCGCACATGGCAGGTAGTAAATTTACTGAATAAGAAAGCAACATTGAAAATCATCCTAGCCTCATCTCTACATCTGCTCTCCACTTCCTGCCATGGACTATAATTATGTGCATTTAGATGCAGTCTCCTTTAGTGGATGAAAATTCCTTCATTTGTTTTATTTCTATATGTCCCACCTTTTTTTCATGCCAAGGAGCTGGCACAGAGCAGGTGCTCAACAGAAACCTGCTGAATGTATGGGACCTAGCAAAACATAAATATTTATTGGGAAACTACTGTTTTCCAGGTACTGCCCTAGACATTGGGAAAGACAGAAGACAAACATGGTCTCTGCCTTCATGGAGCTTACAATCTGGTAAAAAAAAAAAAAAGACATATATTAAAGGATTATCACATAAATAATTAACTCATTACAATTATGTTAAGTACTGAGAAGTACAAATTGTCTTAAAAAAGCATGTCGGGATGGGTGACACCCAAACTAAGACCCTGAAGGTAATTTGGAATTAGCCAGGCAAAAGACTAAAGGTGGGAAGAAGAGAGGAACAGAACAGGAAATATTCCAAGCATAGGGAACAGCCACAGAGCACAGCACAGATGAAAACCTTAAGGCAGACATTTGCAGTACCATGGATGGACTGAGTGAAGTAATGAAAGACTGCTGCTGAGCCGTGAAAGATGCTGGGATTCTTGGCCTCTGGGAGAGAAGAATTCAAGCTGGGGCCAGTGACGAGGCTTGATCGCTCAAAGCTTTTGTGTAATAAAGTTTTATTAAAGTACAAAAAAGATAGAGAAAGGTTCTGACATAGACATCAGAGGGGGGCAGAAAGAGTGCCCCCCTGCTAGTCTTTAGCCAGATGTTATATAGCTACTGCTGCTAAGTCGCTTCAGTCGTGTCCCACTCTGTGGGGCCCCATAGACAGCAGCCCATCAGGCTTCCCCGTCCCTGGGATTCTCCAGGCAAGAACACTGGAGTGGGCTGCCATTTCCTTTTCCAACGCATGAAAGTGAAAAGTGAAAGTGAAGTCGCTCAGTCGTGTCTAACTCTTGGCGACCCCATGGACTGCAGCCTACCAGGCTCCTCTGTCCATGGGATTTTCCAGGCAAGAGTACTAGAGTGGGGTGCCATTGCCTTCTCCAATATAGCTACTAGCAGTCTGCTAATTAGAGAAAGGAAATATCTCAAAACTTAAGAGAATGGCACCAGGCCCCTCACTCACACCATACATTTTGAGATAACATCAGCACAAGGTGAGTTGTTGAGCCATAAAATGATTGACAGGAATCTTGAAGAAAGGCAGGTCTCCAAGAAAATACAGCCTCATTAACTTAGCTTAAGAGAACATTCACATGAGTAAAACAAACTGGTTCTGAGTCTTAGGCAGTACCAACTAGACGACAGAGTCTAGAGTAAATTCATAGTTCATTAACATAGCTTAAGATCTCTGTTCGTTTCCAAGGCAAACCATTCAATATCACAGTAATCCAAGCCTATGCCCCGACCAGTAACGCTGAAGAAGCTGAAGTTGAACGGTGCTATAAAGACCTACAAGACCTTCTAGAACTAACACCCAAAAAAGACGTCCTTTTCATTATAGGGGACTGGAATGAAAAAGTAGGAAGTCAAGAAACACCTGGAGTAACAGGAAAATTTGGCCTTGGAGTCCAGAATGAAGCAGGGCAAAGGCCAATAGAGTTCTGCCAAGAGAACGCACTGGTCATAGCAAACACCCTCTTCTAAAAACACAAGAGAAGACTCTACACATGGACATCACCAGATGGTCAACACTGAAATCAGATTGATTTTATTCTTTGCAGCCAAAGATGGAGACACTCTATACAGTCAGCAAAAACAAGACCGGGAGCTGACTGTGGCTCAGATCATGAACTCCTTATTGCCAAATTCAAACTGTAATTGAGGAAAGTGGGGAAAATCACTAAAAACTATTCAGGTATGACCTAAATCAAATCCCTTATGACTATACAGTGGAAGTGAGAAATAGATTTAAAGGACTAGATCCGATAGAATGCCTGATGAACTAGGGATGGAGCTTCGTGACACTGTACAGGAGACAGGAATCAAGACCATCCCCAAGAAAAAGAAATGCAAAAAGCAAAATGGCTGTCTGAGGAGGACTTACAGACAGCTGTGAAAAGACAGGAGGTGAAAGGCAAAGAAGAAAAGGAAAGATATTCCCATCTGAATGCAGAGTTCCAAAGAATAGCAAGGAGAGATAAGAAAGCCTTCCTCAGCGATCAATGCAAAGAAATAGAGGAAAACAACAGAATGAGAAAGACTAGAGATCTCTTCAAGAAAATTAGAGATACCAGGGGAATATTTCTTGCAAAGATGGACTCAATAAAGGACAGAAATGGTAGGGACCTAACAGAAGCAGAAGATATTCAGAAGAGGTGGCAAGAATACACAGAAGAACTGTACAAAAAAGATCTTCACAACCCAGATAATCACGATGGTGTGATCACTCACCTAGAACCAGACATCCTGGAATGTGAAGTCAAGTGGGCCTTAAGAAAGCATCACTACAAACAAAGCTAGTGGAGGTGATAGAATTCCAGTTGAGCTATTTCAAATCCTGAAAGATGATGCTGTGAAAGTGCTGCACTCAATATGCCAGCAAATATGGGAAACTCAGTAGTGGCCACAGGACTGGAAAAGGTCAGTTTTCATTCCAATCCCAAAGAAAGGCAATGCCAAAGAATGCTCAAACTACTGCAAAACTGCACTCATCTCACACGCTAGTAAAGTAATGCTTAAAATTCCCCAAGCCAGGCTTCAGCAATATGTGAACCATGAACTTCCAGATGTTCAAGCTGGTTTTAGAAAAAGCAGAGGAACCAGAGATCAAATTGCCAACATCAAATGGATCATCAAAAAAGCAAGAGAGTTTCAGAAAAACATCTACTTCTGCTTTACTGACTATGTCAAAGCCTTTGACTGTGTGGATCACAATAAACTGTGGAAAATTCTGAGATGAGAATACCAGACCATCTGACCTGCCTCTTGAGAAACCTGTATGCAGGTCAGGAAGCAACAGTTAGAACTGGACATGGAACAACAGACTGGTTCCAAATAGGAAAAGGAGTACGTCAAGGCTGTATATTGTCAGCCTGCTTATTTAACTTATATGCAGAGTACATCATGAGAAACGCTGGGCTGGATGAAGCACGAGCTGGAATCAAGATTGCTGGGAGAAATATCAATAACCTCAGATATGCAGATGACACCACCCTATGGCAGAAAGTGAAGAAGAACTAAAGCATCTCTTGATGGAAGTGAAAGGGAAGAGTGAAAAAGTTGGCTTAAAGCTCAACATTCAGAAAACTAAGATCATGGCATCCGGTCCCATCACTTCATGGTAGATAGATGGGGAAACAGTGGAAACAGTGGCTGACTTAATTTTTCTGGGCTCCAAAATCACTGCAGATGGTAACTGCAGCAATGAAATTAAAAGATGCTAACTCCTTGGAAGGAAAGTTATGACCAACCTAGACAGCATATTGAAAAGCAGAGACATTACTTTGCCAACAAAGGTCCATCTAGTCAAGGCTATGGTTTTTCCAGTGGTCATGTGTGGATGTGACAGTTGGACTATAAAGACAGCTGAGCACTGAAGAGTTGATGCTTTTGAACTGTGGTGTTGGAGAAGACTGTTGAGAGTCCCTTGGACTGCAAGGAGATCCGACCAGTCCATCCTAAAGGAGATCAGTCCTGGGTGTTGAATGGAAGGACTGATGTTGAAGATGAAACTCCAAAACTTTGGCCACCTGATGCAAAAAGCTGATTTCACTGGAAAAGACCCTGATGCTGGGAAAGATTGAGGGCAGGAGTAGAAGGGGACGACAGAAGATGAGATGGCTGGATGGCATCACCAACTTGATAGACATGGGTTTGGATGGACTTGGGGAGTTGGTGATGGACAGGGAGGCCTGGCATGTTGGTTCATGAGGTCAAAAGAGTCAGACACAACTGAGCAACTGAACTGATCTGAACTCTAATATAAAAAGTAGAATTTTTATAATTAATTAAAAATTTATAATTTCTTTATTTTATAGTATTTATTTTATTAAATATTTTATATTTATTTTATTACTTAAAATTTTATAATCTAATTAAAAAAGAACATGTCTCAAGGACAAGAAGATAAAAATTCCAGTATCTTCAAACAAAGAAAAAAACTGAAAAACTCTTGAGGCAGAAACTAACATAGTACCTTTAGGGCTATTTGTCTGGAAAGCTGGAGGTGGGCAAGTCACAAGGAACTAGCCTGGAAACTTTGCCCTGTACCTGCCTTCAGATAAGATCATGACAAGAGCTGAATTAAGTTCAAAGGGCTACTAAATATAAAAAGGAATGCATCTGAGTTGGTTCTAATGAGCTAGATGAACCTAGAGCCTATTATACAAAGTGAAGTAAGTCAGAAAGAGAAAGACAAATATCGTATACTAACATATATATATATATATATATATATATGGAATCTAGAAGAATGGTACTGATGAACCTATCTACAGGGCAGTGATAGAGATGCAGACAAGAGAACAGCCTTTTGGACACAGTGGGGGAGGGAGGTGGGATGATCTGAGAAAATAGCACTGAAACAAATACCTGACCATAAGCAAAACAGACAGCCAGTGGGAATTTGCTGCATGACACAGGAACCCAAAATTCATGCTCTGCAACAACCTAGAGGGGTGGGGTAGGGAGGGAGGTGGAAGGGAGGCTTAAGAGGCAGGGAACATTTGTATACCTATAGCTCCTTCATGTTGATGTATGGCAAAAGCCAACAAAATATTGTTAAGCAACTATTCTTCAATTAAAAATAAAAAATGTTTTAAATAAATAAAAAGAACTTACTGATGTTCCTCAGAGCAGGAATATGCCAAAGCAAAAAATAATAATAATAATAAAATAAAATAGACCTCTCTGGCAACAGTGAAGACAATCGTTCCACTGGAGGTGGGATGTGTAAAGGCAAAAATAGATGACTTTGTGTAGCACACTTGGACATAAACTAGACTTACATGTTGATGAATGAACATACAGTGAGAATATTCACAAGCTTAAACAGGACCACATGCACAGTAGTTAATACATAACTACATAACACACCAAGGTGCAGAAATAAGAATTCATGATGGATACTGACTTGTAAGGGCTTCCCTGATATCTGAGTTGGAAACGAATCCGCCTGCAATTCCGCCTGCAATGCAGGAGACCCTGGTTCAATTCCTGAGTCGGAAAGATCCGCTGGAGAAGGGATAGGCTATCCACACCAGTATTCTTGGGCTTCCCTTGTAGCTCAACTGGTAAAGAATCTGCCCACAATGCGGGAGACATGGGTTCGAACTCTGGGTTGGGAAGATCCCCTGGAGAAGGGAAATGCTATTCACTGCAGTATTCCGGCCTGGAGAATTCCATGAACTGTATAGTCCATAGAGTCGCAAAGAGTCGGACACGACTGAGTGACTCTCACTTTCACAGTTTCACTGACTTATAAAACTTAGGCCAGCACTCCCTGAAGTTGATGATGAAGGGGATCTTCCAGTTCATCACCCCACAATCCTCCATGTAGAGAGATGGAGTGGAGTACGGGCATAAGTGTGCCCCTACTCGGTGCCTGTCTTGAGTCCTCACTTGGTGCCTCAGCTGAGTCCGTTTGACAGATGAGGAAATACAGGCTCAGAGGCGCCTACCTCGGTCCTGAGTTCACACAGCACAGTCGCATGGCTGATATTAACAGCTGAGGCTGCAAGCTCCACGGGAGCAGGGAGCAAGTCTGTCTTCATCAATGCTGTCCCCGATGCATGTTGAATAATTGACTCTCTG
The DNA here is from genome assembly GCA_007570785.1 of Antilocapra americana. Classification (NCBI taxonomy): domain Eukaryota; kingdom Metazoa; phylum Chordata; class Mammalia; order Artiodactyla; family Antilocapridae; genus Antilocapra; species Antilocapra americana. The sequence goes on from ML660197.1 coordinate 4,700,318, forward strand.
AACATAAAGCTCAAGCTCCTTCTAGTACTTCTGGGCTGTTATAGAGGAAGAAGGCTAAAACAAGTATTTATCTAAATGCTAGCACATGAGAAGGGAAAGATATGAAAGCTGCTGAAAGGCTCCACCCAGTGAAAGGGGCTTGGGAAAGGCCTTCTAAAGAAGGTGGACCCAGTGCTTTGGGATGAAGCAGTTGACAGATAAGACAGCTGACAGATGGAAATTCGGGTATCTCTGCCTTTTGAGAACACGCTAAGAATCAGCAGCTGCAACCAGGCAAGGCATGTGACAAGGTCTGGGGGAAAGCAGCTCTTACCTGAAGGCTCCCATGCCATGAGAGAAGATGATCAAGGGGTATCCAGAGTCCTTTGTCTTAAAGGGGCCATTCCAGCTAACAGGCAGGCGACAAGATCCTAGCAGAGACATGGGATATAGAATCTCTGGCTGCCCTCAAACTGTAATCCCAAGAGCAGCCTGGGCACAAGCATCGTGGGGACGCAATGGCCCTCCTCTCAAGAGACCCACCTTTTACCCAAGCAGCCCAGGACAATCAATAATTTATTCTTTCCCTTTTTCTCCCCTCGGGAGCATCAACACAACAGAAAATGAGAAAAGAAATCCAAAGGGGAAGTACTGAACAACTTACGGGGCAAATCCCTGAGATGCTAAGGCAATGAGTAGAGTTCCTAATGCTGAGGTCTTTCGGGGAAGCGGATGACTCAGTGTGATCTGACCCAGAAGAGCGAGGAGCTAGAGGGGTAACTGCAGGAGACGGTATGCTCCTTGGTAGTCAAGAGTGTTTCTTTAATCTAGGCTATAGCTGATACAGAGTGGAAATAATGCATGCTGGATAAATGAGTAACAGCTGCCACCTATGAAACACATTCTACATCCCAAGCACAGCACTAGAGTGCATCTTTTATATATGTCCAATATTATAATTCTGTAAAGGTAGATGCTCAGACACATTAAGTTACTGGCTAGTAAAAGATAACGACTGGATTCAAACCCAGGGCAGTCTAACTCTATAACTAAAGCTCTTATGTTTGTAATTCTCTCCACTTTCCATACCACACTACAAAAGGGCTGGACAACACAAACTATAAGGTACTGTGTCTGCCTGGGGATCTCCAAGGGACATAACCAAGTGGCGGGAGAGCAAGAAGGGGTGAGGCCAGCTCTTACCCACAGCCAGGTTGAACAGCAAACCCCCCCAGCGCTTATTAAACTTCAGGTAATCGGCCAGGCCAGCGTAGTACTCATAGCGGGGAATCCACAGGGGCTGCTCCGTCGTCTCCTCTGTCTCTTGGCAGGGGTAGAACAGTCGAAAGAAGCTGCCCTGTAAGAAAAAAGAAAAGACAACAGCTACTCAGAGCAAGAAGCCAAAGCATGGCCCAACATTTCCCAACAGACATGTTCAGCAGTTGTTTGGGGGTACCAGCTAAGTACTAAAACAGGGAAACTTTACCTTCAACTCACTTACCTGAATTTTGCACTCAGAAAATCCAGAAAGAAGCAATTTTATGTTCAGCATTCATGTGAGGCTTATGTTATTTCAAACAGCCAATTGTATTTTGAATTACATCAGAGGGGTACTAAAATATTTCCAGTGCTTGGGCTATCAGCAGACTTCAATTTGGCCAGAAGCTCAGGCCTGGAGGAGGCCCAGGAGCGAAGGAGTAGCTCTCGTGTTGAATGGGGTGACACTGGGGGCACCCAGGGCAACCCTGGAGCCTGGCCCCTGGGAAGCAGCAGCAGCACATCCACTCTACATGGGCGTATGTGCCTCTCACAAGGGAGAGGGAGAGTTCAAGGGCCAGCAGAGAATGACCCCGGAACCGAAGGAGGGAAAGTCCCGGACTAAAGTAGGAGAGGGGAACAGATGAGAGCAGAAGAGGAGAAAAAGGAGACTGTCTTCCTATGTGGGGCAGGGGATCCAAAGGTCAATGGCACACAGCCCACTGCTCCTCCTCTCACCCCTCAGATTAGAGCGAGATCCAAAACTTTTCCAGGATCAGGCACCTGCTCTCAAGACATGAGAGAGCTACCTTTGAAGCTAGAGGCCCTAGTTCCTCCAAGTTGGGAAAAAGAACCCATCATCTCTTGTCTACTGAGATGTTTCTAGTTGAAAAGAGGAGAAAAGTTCAGGGAAAGGAGATCTGGGTGCTCGACGGTCAAATCCAGACCAGCTCTACTAACTAAGGTTTCCTCTAACTGGAATTACATCATCAGACTTGCTGACAGAAGCAGTGGGGACATGCTAGAGACACTTACCTGGAGGCTCTGACCCTCCATCACATCCCCACAGCCTACGAGGTGGGGTCCCGTGATAGGTGGAAAGCTCATAGACTGGTTGACCCCCATCTCATCACCAGCTGAACTGAACAACGACTTGGGCAGCGGCTGAACTTGACGGCTGGAGGGTGGAACACAGAACAGCCTCTTGCTGGTTTCCTCTCAGCTTCCTGTTGCTTATTCATATCATCAGCCACCCCTCTCTACCCCTCCTATTACCCCTCCTCCCTGCCAGTGACGCAGCCAATCTTTCACACCATCCACCTTGCTACACTGCCTTGACTAAGGTTTGCTGCACTATGCTTAGTCACTCAGTCACGTCCGACTCTTTGCAACCCCATGGACTGTAGCCAGGCTCCTCTGTCCATGGGGATTCTCCAGGCAAGAATACTGGAGTGGGATCCTCCGGGGGATCTTCCCAACCCAGGGATCAAACCCAGGTCTAGGGGGCTGCTTTTTCTGTTGCTATTGGTGGAGAGGTGAGGAGAAGATCATGGAAAGGAAAGAGAGCCTCCACACTCCTCAAAACCCACTAACAAGTGTTCATTTAGCACTGCGTGCCCAGCACAGCAGCACTGCTGCAGAGAACATAACACAGACCTTGTCCTCAGGAGGCTAAGGATAACAAAAACAGCCACTAACATCTATTATTTACTGTTTTCAGCACTGACCTAAGATTTGTACATATTCTGCGACATTTCATCCTTTCAACAACCATCTGAGGAAGGTCCTATCTAGACCCTGTTTTACAGTCGAGGAAACTAAGGCAGGAAGAGGTTGAATAACTTTCCCAAGCCATACTGCTTCCAGGTGGCAAACACAGGTCTGTCTAATCCAAACCTGAGCTCTTAACCTGCACCGATCCTGCCAGTGGGGACACTCAATGACATCCGTACAAAATCACTGACCTAAGCTATCAACTATAAAAGGCACTTATCTGGGCCTTAAATATGAGGAAGATTTTAGAGGCAGGAGAGAGGGAAGCATTTTAATAAAGGACATAATGTAATAGCAGAAAGGGCCAGAAATAGGGAAGAGTATAATGTAGGCAGGAGATCAAACAGGAGCCTTTCACATGGCAGGCGTGCATGCTCTGACTGGAAGGCGCTCCTCTAACTTGGTTGCCTCTTGTTTGTTTTTTTTAAAAGAAGGAGGTCCCCTTTTTTTTTTTTGACTGTGCCAGGTCTTAGCTGCAGCATGTGAGATCCAGCTCCCCTGATCAGGCCCCTGCATCGGGGCATGGAGTCTTAACCACTGGACCACCGGGGAAGTCAAGGTTACTTTTTAAATCGGGACTAACACCACTGCTTTCCCACCTTCTTCAATGACATCACCGCCAGCAGCAGTAGCAGCACACTTACTCCGTGCCAGGAGCTACACCAAGGGCTTCACATACAGGTATTATTTAATGAAATCCTTATAATAATCCCCTGGGATATGAACTGTTAGCTCATCTTACAGATGAGGAAGCTGATGCTTAATAAATTGAGGCAATTTACCCAAGAACAGTGAACAGAGCCAGAATTTGATCACGGGCAATGTGGCTTCGACAGTAGAGAATGTGGTCCAACTTCCTAACATTCATCCTATCCTGCCCTCCTACGAAGATCCCTCGTGATCTGGGCGGGGTTGACACCTCCCTAACCTCTAGAGTTGGACCAATCAGCCCTACATATCCCCATCAGTATCAGGATGAAGAGCTGGCTCATGACATATATTGGGCCACCAGGGCAAAGCCCAGGCCTTTGGTTTGATTGTCGAGTGTGAACAAGTTCTTTCTTGTTTTGAACTAGCATGACGTGTGGATGTGAACCCTTGCACTGCTGAAGCCACTTTGTTACCTTGTGAATGAAGGTACCCGTGGAGGATGCAGAGCTGAGAGAATCATGGAAAAATGGAGTTATTTGTGAAGACATTAAGAATCTCTGGATTAGACTGTACCTGAAACTTGGCCCACTCCTAGACCTTCTAGTTACAGGAGCCAATAAATCCCTTTTTATTGTTTAAACCAACTGGGCTTAGATTTCTACTGCTTGAACCAAAAGCATCTAAACTGATCCACTGAGTCCTGGGCCACATTTTCAGTCATTGTATTATTCTGCTTTCTTTAAGACGCTCTGGGATGGATTAGGTAGGTCGAGTCAAAACATGCCTGGGCAAGAAGAGACTTTAGGGATCACTTCTCTCCATCATCACCCCCTACACCACCACCCTGACTCAGCTCAGTAAAGAAATGTGCTTTACTGATGAAGAGATCAAGGTCCTAAGAGGCTAAGTGAAATGCTCAGGGTCACCAGAATCATTATCACACATAGATCTCCTCACTGCCAACTTCCGGTTGTCTGGCCAATGGAAAACTCCAGACAAGCAATAATCTTAATGCCATTCTACTTAACTTTGGAAGACAATAAGCGATATTCTTTCTACTACAGACTTGCTTCACATTGTTTCTCTGAAGCAAATTTAAAAACCGAATTCTTTTTAAAAAGAAGCTAAGCGCCTGATGTAGTCAGTGGACTATTTGGCCAAAGGGAAGTTGACTGTGAGCTGCTTAGTCTCAGCAGCTGACCTTTTCCGCTTGGGAGCAAATGCACAGAAGACCCACAGGGGGAGGGGAGGAGGCATAGGACAGGTCACCCACAAGACAATGAAGCAGCTGAAGTTTTATTAATATTTGCTGATTGAATGAAAAGGAGAAACAACAGGATTAGGGCAATTAAATGGATTGGGGGAGTTATGTGAGAAGGGAGAGCCAAAGATGAGTCAGGTTTCAGGACTGAGTGACCAGAACAATAATAGCTTATAGGAAGAGATGCTAGTCTTAATGCAAAAACAGAACACTGCATGAGATGGGAATCAGGACAAGGGCACTTGAAAATGCCTATAACAGAAGGGGAGCAGAACTCTCTGGTAATCCTGGAAAGTTTCTGGGAAGGCCATCAACTAAATTGAATTTGGATATAAATAAAAACTAAAGAAGCTAACTGGACAGAGTGAGGCTAACATGAAAATGGATCTGCATTCTCTGGGCTCATATTGACTGATGCTCAGGTAGAACAGGGAGATGGGAAAATCCAATCTAACTTGCAAATTTTTGCCTAAGAAACATCCACACAGAGCATCCAGTGTCATATCTCATAAACGCCAAGGAATTCTCCAAGGAAATCAGTCCAGGTGTCTCTACCTACTTTGGCTCACCTTATCTAAACAATCTGGGGTGATGTCTACCTAAAAGCCTCTCTACCCATCCAAACCTGCCCCACCCATCAAAGCCTAGTGAAATCTCTGATACTTTGTGAAGCTTCCCAAGTCCTTCCAATCTTCCCTCCTCTCAACTCGTGTATGTCTGCATCACTCAGTTGATAACCAATCACAGGCTGCCTCAGGACAGCTCTTGAATTAGCCCCTACTCTAGCAGTAGAAATAGTGACCAATTTTACTTTCTTGGGCTCCGAAATCACTTCAGATGGTGACTGGAGTCATGGAAATAAAAGACACTTGCTCCTCAGAAGAAAGCTATGACAAATCCAGACAGTGTATTAAAAAGCAGACGCATCACTTTGCCAACAAAGGTCCATATAGTCAAAGCTATGGTTTTCCTGGTAGTCATGTACGGATATGCGAGTTGGACCATAAAGAAGGCTCAGCAACAAAGAATTGATGCTTTCAAATTGTGAAGCTGGAGAAGTCTCTTGAGAGTCCCTTGGACTGCAAGGAGATCAAACTAGTCAATCCTAAAGGAAATCCACCCTGAATATCCATCGGAAGGACTGATGCTGAAGCTCCAATACTTTGGCCACCTGATATGAAAAGCTGATTCATTGGAAAAGACTCTGATGCTGGGAAAGATTTGAGGGCAGGAGAAGGGGGTGATAGAGGATGAGACAGTTGGATGGCATCATCGACTCAATGGACATGAGTTTGTGCAAAATCCAAGAAATAGTGAAGGACAGGGAAGACTAGCATGTCTCAGCCCATGGGGTTGCAAAGAGTCAGACACGACTTAGCGACTGAACAACTATCAGCTTTTCATCAGCAACTTGCCTCCAAGAAGTGGTCCAAGTAGAATCTAGATCAGAGGTTTCTGAATCTATTATTTCACAATCACCTGGAAAACTTTTCAAAAACAAAGATTTTAGGGCCTCCACTGTCAGAGATCAATTAGTTTATAAAGCTTCCCAAGCTTTCTGATCCCCAAGGTTCAAGAACCTCTGATCCAGATGGTACCCAGGATTTTTCTTTTTTTTAGATGTGTGCATACAACAAACATTTACTGAGTGGATATAGTATTCCAGTCCACCATTTTCATATTAATGAAAAGATAATGATTATGATATCACTTGGTTTAATCCCCATGGCCACCTAGAAGCATTTTCCTGCCAGTTCCTGGCTTAATGTAGTGATTTGCATAGTTGATCCAATACATGCTACTTAATTTTTTTACATACTTATGCCTTATCTCTTCAGATATGACAGAGGTAGAATGTGTTTTACATTTCTTTGGAGGATAAACCATCTATCCTCATGCTTTCCCCACACAGAGGGACCCCATAAATGCTTCCTTTATTTGGCTTTGATTTAAACCCTCTCAATTCTTTAATCTCAGTCTTTTTGATCTAAAAATTAGATTACATAGTATAGTGGGAAAAGAAAGGCTTTGGTGACAGTCTGAATTCCACCTCTACATTTAATTGGCTGTTTAACCTTGAGCAAGCTCCTTTAGTTCTAAGCCTCTGATAATTTTTCCACATGATAGAAGTAACAGTTACTCATGAAGTTGCTGATGAGGATTAAATGAAAGTATGTGAAACACCTCACATATAGAAGGCACAATAACCACAACTAGCTACATAACCCCTTAGCCTAAGTTTCTTGTGAGTAAAATGAGGACACTTCATAAGTGAAATCTAGTAACAAAAGTGATATTGCCTAGGGTCTGGTACATTTTAAGTGCTCATAAAATGTTAGGAATTAATTAACAATGTTATGTCTCTCTTTCATTATACTCAGCCAAGCTTTTTTGGGTGGGCGGGGCAGTATGTGTGGTTTTCTGGATTAAATCTTTTGACAAAATGGTTTCTTTCCTTCCAATCTTACAAGGTCTGAGGCACCTATTCCAAAATCAGTCCTGGGTCTCCTGCATTGCAGGCAGATTTTTTATCATCTGAGCCACCAGGGAAGCCCTTAAACAGGTCCAGAAGAGCCCAAAGGGAACAGGGAGGGCTTACATTGCAGCTGTCCATCTCCTGCTGGGGCCCTGATTCCAGTGAGCAGGGACCACCCTTCTGCCAGCTGTGTGGACTTTTCATCCCTGGCTATTTCAGGACATAGTCCAAGATAAGCACTTCTCTGGGGCTTCCTTTCAGACAAAGCTCTCATTAGTCTGTGGTCTCTGGGGAAGTGAGGAAATATCATCTTGTTCTTAGAGAATGGAGACACCAGGCACTCAAGGGGCAGGTTTGAGCAACAAAAGGGCAGAGCTATAAAAGGAGCCAAGATGAGAGTATTTCAGAGCATTAATAATTACAGTAAAAATGATCTCTCTCGCTTGTGGAGGCTTTACAGTTTACAAAGTACTTTCACACACATTAGCTTATTGGCTCCAGAACATTTAGCCTCAGGCTGACTTGAGAGCAACCGTCATCTCCACTTTCTAGATGAAGAGGGTGAGCCCCAGGGAGGGGGTATGATCTGCCCAAGGTCACACAGCAAAGGAGCTGCAGAGTTGCAATAATAAAACCCAGCTCTGCTGAATTCCAATTCTGAGCGACTCCGTGGATTGGGAAGAAGGAATAGTGACCCTTGTTCCATTAGCATGAAAACCAAGAAAGTGAGGGTAAGAGTGAAGCACACAGAAGGTGCGGAGCACAAAGGAGGCCAAGTTACAGAAAGGGGATGCTGAGAGCTCACGGTGGGGTTCCAGAGGCGCCAGGAGTGACAACGCAAGATGACAAAATCCGCAGACACCTCAGTTCAGAATGGAGGCTTTCTCCAAACTTACCTAGTCACGTTGATCCCTCAGAAGCAGCCCAGACCGTCAACTCGAGGGAAACAAGAAACGGACCAGGAGCCGGTGGCCCCTTGGTAATTGTAGTTTCCAGAACTCGACACTGGCACTTAAAAGCATTTCTCGCCTCTGGCCAGAACTATAATTCCCGAGGTGCACCGCGAAGATTGCCCATAAGACCCCCCCCCAGGACTACAATTCCCAGAGTTCTACACGGCCCCTCCTCGTTGTGTGAAACCGCCCGAAGTTCGGATGAAGTACGATTCCTCCCCCTGGCGGTCGAGGAGCCGCCACCAGGATGACAAAAGCTCGAGCGGAGGGTTACTATTTATAGTCCCGGTTAGTAACCCTCCGCCTCACCGTTCCTCAAATAATTCCTGGGTGTGCCTGGAGATAGACAAGGATTAGCTTTATTCACAGGGGAGCTGAGGAAGAGATCTGAGCTTATTTTGTGTCCTTTACTAACCTGTACCTGTTGACACGTGTGATAATCAATTGTCCTTCAGAAACTCCTGGCCAAGAATTGAGAGGAAACTGAGAGATTCCTCCCTGACCCTCTGTCCCGAGCCTCCCCTCCACCCACCCTCCCTCTGCTGGCCCTATGCTGGTTCTCAGAGACACCCTGGTGAACAAGTTAGTGTTGCTAACCTCAGAAGAATTCACAGTCCAGCGGAGGATTCCGACAAATGAAGAATTACACAGCGATAGTCGCTTACTCCTTGGAAGGAAAGTTATGACCAACCTAGATAGCATATTAAAGAGCAGAGACATTACTTTGCCAACAAAGGTCCGACTAGTCAAGGCTATCGTTTTTCCAGAGGTCATGTGTGGATTGAGAGTTGGACTGTGAAGAAAGCTGAGCTCCGAAGAATTATGCTTTTGAACTGTGGTGTTGGAGAAGACTCTTGAGAGTCCCATGGACTGCGAGGAGATCCAACCAGTCCATCCTAACGGAGATCAGTCCTGGGTGTTCATTGGAAGGACTGATGTTGAAGCTGAAACTCCAATACTTTGGCCACCTCATGCGAAGAGTTGACTCATTGGAAAAGACCCTGATGCTGGGAGGATTGGGGGCAGGAGGAGAAGGGAACGACAGAGGAGGAGATGGCTGGATGGCATCACGGACTCGATGGACATGGGTTTGGGTGAACTCTGGGAGTTGGTGATGGACAGGGAGGCCTGGTGTGCTTCACTTCATGGGGTCGCAAAGAGTCGGACACAACTGAGCAACTGAACTGACTGAATTGCTCTAATGGGGAGAGCACAAGGGATTATGGGAGCCTTCTTGAAAGGGCGAACCTGCCCAGGTTTGGCGGAAATAGAACGGTGTCTTCAAGGCTTCAGTAGAGATCTTAAAGAAATGTTAAAATCGAAAACTGAAGGAGTAGGACTTGGCCAGGAATACAGAGAGTATGAAAAATATTTAACACTCTGCTGGAGCAGAGTCTGAGGAATGGAATCTCCAAGCACACCTGAGGCAGGAAGCAGGCCCGAGTCCTCAGGAGTGTGGTAAACTTTATAAGAAAATTGGCTCATCCAAACAACTAAGAAAGTTTCAAAGACTTCCTACTTCTTGCTGAATGAGGTCTCAGCTTCTTAGCTTGACATTCTAGGTCCTCCCCAACCTGACCCAAACCACCACTTACTCTGAAGTGTTGCTCATGGTTTTTGGGTTTGTTTTTTTTCTGACAGGAATCGGCCTTCTTCTGCCCTGCCCCCAGCTGCGTTCACCCAGTCTCAAGATATCCTAGGTTCTCATTGTTAACCTCCACACTTTTATTCACACTCTCTTCTCTCCACCAAACACTCTGCCCTGCTTTGTGGCTATCTAATCCAGTTCTTCCTTTACAATTCCTCTCAATCCTCCCTCTCCACGAAGCTTCCCTGAGTCCCATCCAGTCCAAACGACCTCTGCCCCATCTCAGTTGCTGGCACATTTGTGTGCACCTCTCATTTGTGGGCTTACCTCACACTGCCCTGTGCCATCTCCTCAGTGGGAGGTCTTAACTCTGCATTAAACTGTGAGTTCTTTGAGGTCAGGTGATGAGTCCTACAGCTGATCCCTCCTCCCTCCCAACCACATACTCTCAAATTGCCAGTGTCCAGATACCATGCTTCAGGCTTCTTTAGACCCTCCTCTCCTCCTGACACACTGTCACCACCCCCATCCTTCTAGGAACCAAAATAAAGTCATCAGGGGAGAGTGAGTGTAGCACCACAGTGTGGTGATCAAGCCCAGATTTAATTAAAGCTGTGGTTGGTGGCGGTGATGGCAGAACATAAAAGCTTAGTGCACATCAGAGATGGTTCTCTTTGGCTAATTAATTAGTGATCTGCAGCTGGCACAGAACACATGACTAATCAGAGTCCCTAGTTAGGAGAGGGGCCACTGGAGTTGGTTTCTGTCTCCTACTCCCAGACAAGGCCACGCTGGGGACATCTGCTGGCCAGCTAAGTTTTATACTTCCCAGGAAAACAAATGTCACAGCCTCCTTTGTCAATGTTATGAAAATCTATCTTGGGTCCGAACTCCTGTTGCAAAATAAAATACTTGAGTTCCAATGCATTTCCTTCCAGTCTAGTTTTTTTGGAGATAAACAGCCCAAATGCTTTAAGTTTTTAACAAGTGGTGAATTTCCCAGGCTTTCACTATAGATCCCATCTTCTAGTTATCCAAGGATCTCTTCTGTTTGACTACCATCCCACTCCAGCCTTTACCTTGTTGCTGAATTATTTTATTCATCTTTAAACGTTTGTTTGTTTATTTGGCTGTTCCAGGTCTTAGTTGCAGCACTTGGGATCTTCTATCTTCATTGCAGTGTGCTGATTCTTTGGTTGTGGCATATTTAGTTGCAGCATGCAAACTCTTAGTTGAGGCATGTGGGATCTAGTTCCCTGACCAGGGATCAAACCCAGGCCCCCTGCATTGGGAGCTTGTACTCTTAACCACTGGGTCACCAGGGAAGTCCCTAAGTTACTTTAAACTGGCATCTGACTGTCCAGCTTTGGATTTCCTCTTCTCCTCCCTGCCTGCTAAAGTTGATGGACAACACTTTTTGAAATCAAACTATAACATGCATACAATAAAGTGTGTGAAGTGCACTAACTGTACAGCTCAACCTTTTAAAAAAATTGATGTAACCATCACCCAATTTGATATGTAGAACATCTCCAATACCCCCCAAATGCTGTCTCTGCCCCTTCCCAGCTTACAGTCACTCATCCCCTCAGGGGAGCCGTCGGTTTTTGTCCCTATCATCTCTGGACCCATTTGGAGTCAGGTTGAATCCTCTTTGAACATCCTGTTAACAGGCAGAGTGAATATGTTTAATAAAGATCCACATGACTTAGCGTCTGAACAACGACGAACAGAGCGTATATGCCTGCTGCTGCTGCTGCTAAGTCACTTCAGTCGTGTCCTACTCTGTGCAACCCCACAGACGGCTGTCCACCAGGCTCCCCCGTCCCTGGGATTCTCCAGGCAAGAACACTGGAGTGGGTTGCCATTTCCTTCTCCAATGCATGAAAGTGAGAAGTGAAAGTGAAGTCGCTCAGTCGTGTCCAACTCTTAGTGACCCCATGGACTGCAGCCCACCAGGCTCCTCCATCCATGGGATTTTCCAGGCAAGAGTACTGGAATGGGGAGCCATTGCCTTCTCCTTGTGTATGGTTAATAAAGATCAAAAACAGTAACTGTCCTCTATTATTGTTGCCATAATAATAATAGGATCTATTATAGTTACTGAAGTTAACAAAATTTAGTGCTGGAAATAGGGCAGCAGTGAATAGAGAGATTAATTCCCTACCCACATGGTATTTTCATTCTATTGAGGGGAGACACATAATAAGAAGATAACCAAGGTAATTGCTTACTCTTTAAATTTTATTTATTTTTGGCAGCACTGCATCTTCATTGCTATGTGTGGGCTTTCTCTAGTTGCAGCGAGCAAGGGCTACTCCCCAGTTGTGGAGTGCAGGTTTTTCATTGTGGTGACTTCTCTGGTTGAGGAGCTGTAGCTCTAGGCTCTTGGACTTCAGTGTTTTCTGTCTGAGGGCTCAGTAGTTGTGGAGCATGGGTTTAGGTGCCCTGAAGCATGTGGGATCTTCCTGGACCAGGGATTGAACTAGTGCTCCCTTCATTGCAAGGTGGATTCTTAACCACTGGACCACCAGGGAAGCCCAATTGCATACTCTTAAATGTTCTAAAGGAAATAAGATGCTTTGATGGAGAATAAAAGGAGTGAGTTATTCTCAATAGGATAATCAGGGAAGGAGTCTCTGAGGACCTGGCATCAGAGCTGAGCCTAACCATACCTACCATTTCTTTTACCTACTATGTGTCAGCCATGTCATTAGGGACTTTCAAATCCTTTAGGGAGGTATGTCAAATCCTCTTGGGAAGTATGTCATAGTCTTTCTGGTTTTCAGAAAAGAAAACAGAGGCTCAAAGAGGTAGTAGCAGACAGTGTTGCTCCCTCTCTCCTACCCCCTCATCCCTTCTGTGCCCCCATGCCAGTGTGGTGGTCTCCAGTAGCTGGGAGTCCCTCCACTCCAAGTCTCTTTTCTCTCTGCTTCCTTGATTGAGGGCTTTCTTAGGCATCTATGAACAAGGAAGGGAGAGGCATATGCCTCCTACCTCAAGGGCAACCTTCAGCCATCATGGAAGCTGATGATTCCCCATCCTTAGACAGGATGATTCTGAGATGCAGTTTACACTGTTTCTTAGAGTTTCCAGGGAGCTGAACCCAGCTGCTCACAGCAACAAGCTGCATATGTATGCTCCTCATCTTATTTTCTCCCCTCCTTGCTTTACTTTCCCCATGCTATCCCTTCTGCTTCTTGAAATCACCTTCCAAATAGATTATGAGCACCCAAGTCTCAAGGTCTGCTTTTGGGGGAACTCGAGCCACCTCTTGCTCCAAGCACAGCAAAGTAATTGCATACAAAACATTCTCCAACTATGCCACGCCCTTTCACCCTCCATACCTTTGCAAGTGCTGTCTCCTCTGCCAAAACATGTGCTGAATCCACTGTGTCCATCCAACGTCCACTTCACTCCATCTCTACCGCCCTCCACCCAATCATCTCCAGCTGCCAGTGTCCAGAACTGGTAAGAATTGTGTTTGTGCCAAGTGCTTGGCAAACCCTATCTCATTCAGTTGGCCCAGAGATTCTGAGACATCAGTAGTACCATTCCTGGTGTAGAGGTCAGGAAACTGAGGTTCACAGAGGCCAGGAGACTTGCCCAAGTTTTGCAGTTAATAACTGGCAAAGCCAGGGACCTAGATACAGATCTACTTATTAACTCTGGGCTGCAGGGAAAGGGTAGGAATCGGGGTCTCTGCAGTTGTTTCAGCATTTCCTGCCCGTCAGGTTCACTCCTTCTGCTCAGCCAGTGACAAGCTGGCCCATGGACAGGCATGCATGCAGCCACCCACATGTGTGTGTTTGTGCTCTTTCCATGTGCTGGTGCTGTGTCTTTTCTGACTGCTCTCTGTCGAGTCTTTCAAACTGAGCAGAGATGTCGGTTTCTCTGGGAAATCCTTCCTGGCTGAATCCCCCTGGGCTTCCCTGACACTCGGTGGCATCCCCATGACAGCACACATTCCAAGGCAGTGAGGTGCCCTGTGTGCCCATCTCCTCTGAACATAGCCTTGGGCTCTGGAGGGCACGGATGCCATCTTATTCATCTCTGTGGGCCTGGCACTGCACCTGGCACAGTTCAGTTCAGTCGTTCAGTTGTGTCACAGTGGGTGTTGGTTAAAAGAATGAGGGAAGAACTTCCCTGGTGGTCCAGTGGTTAAGACTCCACTCTTCCAATGCAGGAGGAACAGGTTCTATCCCCAGTCAGGGGACTAAGATCTCACATGCCCTGAGGCATGGCCAATATATATATATAAAACGAGTGAATGAGTAAGAGGCACCCAGTAGAGATTGCAAACATGAATGCCTTTAGGGTCCAAGCAAGTCAGGTAAATTGGTGCAAGACAATAGAAAGCAGGAGGGGCTACAGCAAACTGGAGAGGCAGCGGCTCACCTGAAGTATTCATAGTCAATTAAAGAACAGGAGTGGGTGAAATTCAGCCTCTGTTCAACATAATAGTAACAATAATAGTTATTGTAAATGTACTTTGCACCAGGAGATAAGGTGCATGTTTCAGAGTGTGGGCTCTGAAAACTGGCTGCCGGATGTGAATCCCAGCTCTCCTGCCTGTTAGCTGTGAAACCTTGGTCAAGTCACTTAACCTCTCCGAGCCGCAGTTTCCTCACTTGCAAATGGAAATGATGACACCTACCTTACAGAGTTGTCAGGCCTCACAGAGTAAGTACATGGCAAGTATATAAAACGGTGCCCAGCACGTGGAAAACACCTGAGACGAAAGCCTATTGCCATTCCTTGACAGGGAGCGCTCAGAGAAGGCCTCCCTGAGGAGGTGACATGCAAACTGAGCCCAGCATGTCAACAAGGAGCCACCCATGATGAGCTCTGGGAGAAGAACATTCCAGGCAGGGGGAACAGACAGGTGAAAGGTCCTAAGGCAGAAATGGTTTTGCTGGGTCTGGAGCACAGTGGCCAGAGAGGGGCCGCCTGGAGACAAGGTCTTGAGAGCAGACAGAGCCCAGATCATGCAGAGTCTTCTAAGCTGTGGAAAGAATATCCTTGTGTGATGGAAGACACTGGGGCAAGTTTGTTTCAAAACATAGATTTTTATTATAATTTAGGTGCTACGAGACCAACAGACCAGGAAACAACTACCATTGAAGAAACAGTTTGGGATTTCCTTGGCGGTCCAGTGGTTAAGACTCCATGCTTCTACCACAGAAGCTACGAGTTCCATCTCTGATCTGGAAACTAAGATCCCACATGCCATGCAATGCAGCCAAAAAAAGGAAAAAGAAGAAAAAAAAGTTTGTTATACATGCAGACAGCAAGACGAGGGGGCACACCAGGCCACAGAGGAGTCAGGAGGAAGTAGGGCGGGGAAAACACAGGCAAGGCCTTTATTGTGGTTTCCATGGGAGGAGCTGGTGAGAGAGCAGGCAGGCTTAGAATTGGCTGGTATGAATAATCTCAGTGGACTCTGAGGCATGGGGACTATTTCCAGTTGTTTCTGGTACCTGACCCTGGAGTGCACAGGGCAGTGGAATAGTGGCCTTGAGTGTGGAAGCCTGTGTGAAAGGACGTGATGGATTCAGTTCAGTTCAGTTGCTCAGTCATGTCTGACTCTTTGCGACCCCATGGACTGCAGCACGCCAGGCCTCCCTGTCCATCACCAAATCCTGGAGCTTGCTCGAACTAATGTCCATCAAGTCGGTGATGCCATCCAACCATCTCATCCTCTGTCGTCCCCTTCTCCTCCCACCTTCAATCTTTCCCAGCATCAGGGTCTTTTTCCAATGAGTCAGTTCTTCACATCAGGTGGCCAAAGTATTGGAGTTTCAGCTTCAACATCAGTCCTTTCAATGAATATTCAGGACTGATCTCCTTTAGGATGGACTGGTTGGATCTCCTTGCAGTCCAAGGGACTCTCAAGTGTCTTTTCCAGCACCACAGTTCAAAAGCATCAATTCTTCGGCACTCAGCTTTCTTTATGGTCCAACTCTCACATCCATACATGACTACTGGAAAAACCATAGCTTTGAGTAAACAGACCTTTGATGGCAGTGGTTGGTTTTGCCTGGATTGGTTGGCTTTTCCTTTTTTTTTTTGGATTGGCTTTGTCTGGATTGGTTGGTTTGCATTTGAAAAGCTGGTTCAAGGATGAGCTGTTTACTATCTGTAGGAACTGGCTACCCTAGGAGGGGCAATCCCTCCCCAGTCAGCAAGGCCCTGATGTCAAACATCAAAACACAGAACCTAAAACCCCAAGGTTAATATGGACTTACAGCCAAAGCAGCATGGGGTTGACATTTTATCAAATCCCCCGGTGCTGTGAGGACACAGTGTTTTAGTGAGCAAAAGGAAAGCAGAGACCAGAGCCCAATGCAATGATCCAGGTGTGAAATGATGGTGGCCTGGACTATGGAAGACACAGGGGACGTGGGAGCTGGCTAGCATCAGAGTCTGTATGAGGCGGGGCCACAGGACCTGATGGACATCCAATGAGGACACTTTTAGATTACAAGAGGAGACCTGGAGCCCATCTTGTTCTTATTTCTGGGGTTCACACCTGTGTTTCCTTCCCCAGTTATGAACAGTACTATCTTACTTTTTTGATGTTGATGGTATAGCAAAGGGATTCTAGGAAATACTTCTGGATTAGAGACTGAAATCAAGTGTTCAACATAGTGCCTGATACACAGTAGGTACTCAACGAATCAGTAACCTTTTGTCCAATGAGGGAAAATAGAAAGCCCAGCAGAATCTGATATCAAACAGGTTGTGGTTTGGCCCCAGCTCTATCACCCACTAGCTGGGTGGCCATAGACAAGTAATTTCACCTCTGCATTTCCTGTCCCTAATCTGGAAGCAGAAGTAGGAGCCCCTCACCCTTCTGGTGCTTGTAAGAATTAAATGAGGGAATGTACAATATGTCAGAGACTCCATCAATTGCAGTAATAATGATCATATCTTTAGAAATGTCAGTCTAAGCCAGACTCCCAAGGTAGGGCCCAGACTCCAGAAAAGGGGGACTGAGCTCCTTTCAACTCCACCTCAGAGCACCTCTAGGCTTGATCCCTGCCCCCAGCTCCTATGCCTCTGCTGAACATCTCCTCAAAGAGCCAACAGAAAGCTGTGTTTACTCTGCCAAGCAGCATCCCTGGGGAGGGAGGTGAGGACAAATAAATTTTCCTGCCTCAGCTCTGGAAAGCAGGCTGTTAGTTACCTGTGGTTCCAGGCAGCCTGCCTGCTAGGTAAACACTTGCTAAGCTGGCCCCAGTGCTTAACCCCTTGGCACCCAGGGCTGAGGTGGAGATGTCCAGGCGTGAACAGCTCTAAGAGACTCCAGGAGTTAGAGGAGGCTGGGCTTTCTGGAGCCTACATAGAAGGTCTAATTCAGGTGAAATATTCAAGAGGATGGCACAGAATGACTTCAGCACTAGGGTTTAAATTGACTTTACCTGGCCTGTCCAGATCGGCTGTCCCCCAGTCCCCACCTTCAACCCCTGCCCCAGGAATGCAGGCTCCAAAGGAGCAGCAGGAGCTGAAAGCTCAGCCTATGGTTTTCAGCAGGTGTTCTGTTTGTAGGGGCTGGACCAGAGAGTCACGCTCACCTCATTCTCCTCTGGCTTTCTCCAGATAACAGAAAACCACCGTGCAGGAAGCTGAGACCTGCCTCCCAGGGGAGAGAAGCCAGACCCTGGGCCACAACTAGGTGGGCCAGTTAGAAGGTAGACTCGGGCTACCATTATTCATATATGTGCATCCCTGTAAAGTTTGCCAAGCAGTTTCCCACATGTTGTTTCATTTAAAGAGCCCCATAGTGAACCTGTGAAGCAGAAACGAGCCCCGCTGTGATGTAGTGGTTCAAAACCAGGCTCTATTACTCACTAGCTGTGATGCCTTGGAGCAATCACTTCACCTCTTTGAACCTCATTAATCTCACCTGTAAAATGGGGCTGAGCGCTGCCCTGGAAGTTTTGCTGCAAGGCTTAAAGGAAAGCATGGATCCAAAGAGCTCAACAGCACGTGGTCAGCAAATCTGTAAGCCCTTCCTTCGGATTCCTCCTTTTATAGAAGAGGAAAATGAGACTCAGTGAGCTGTCAACTCATAGTCTTCAAAATGTTTTTTTAAAATTATTTGAATGTAGAGTGAGGGGCTTCCCTGGTGGTTCAGTGGTAAAAAATCCACCAGCCAATGCAGGAGACTCGGGTTTATATCCTGATGGGGGAAGATCCCACATGCCGTGGAGCAACTGGGCCTGTGTGCCACGACTATCGAGCCTGTGCTGAGCAGCCCCGGAGCCACGACTACTGAAGCCCTCGCACCCTGGAGCCCTGATTCTCCGCAGCAAGAGAAGGCACTGCAATGAGAAGCCCGAGCACAACTGGAAAGTAGCCCCCACTCTCCACAACTAGGGAAAAGCCCATGCAACAACGAAGACCCAGCACAGCCATAAATAAATTTAAAAAAATTTAAATGCATCATGAGCACCTGTCAAAGTTGTATTTCACTCATTCATGAGGAATCTCTCAGGATGACAAAGCTGGTTCAGAGGGATGCGTGCTAATCCACTTCAGTAGTGTTAGACTCTTTGCAACCCCTGTGGACTGTGGCCCCTCAGACACCTCTGTCTGCGGGATTCTTCAGTCAGACTACTGGAGTGGGTTGCCATGCCCTCCTCCAGGGGATCTTCCCGACCCAGAGATTGAACCCACTGCATTGGCAGGCGGGTTCTTTACCACTAGCATCATCTGGGAAGCCCCTGATTCAGAGGGCTTGTTGATCAGCAAAGCACAGAGAAGGCTGAAATAAGACTGCTAGTCAGAGTCCCAGCTGGCAAATGCCCTACAGCAGAGGTCCCCAACCTCCAGGCTGAGGATGGTACCTCCTTGTCAGATCAGTGGCAGCATGAGATTAGAAGCGAAGTGCACAATGAGTCTGGATGGAAGGGGAGTTTGGAGAATGGATACATGTGTGTGTATGGCTGAGTCCCTTCGCTGTCCATCTGAAACTGTCATAACATTGTTAATCAGCTATCCACAGATTGTTGTTGTCATTAACCCAAGGACTGCAGCCCTTGAGGCTCCTCTGTCCATGGGATTTCCCAGGCAAGAATACTGGAGTGGGTTGCCATTTCCTTCTCCAGAGGATCTTCCCGACCCACAGATCAAACCCACGTCTCCTGCATTGGCAGGCAGACTCTTTACCACTGAGCGACCAGGGAAGCCCATACCCCAGCAAAAAAGTTTAAAAATAAAGTGCACAATAAATGCAATGCGCTTGAATCATCCCCAAACCATGCCCACCATCCCTGGTCCATAGGAAAATTGTCTTCCATGAAATTGGTCCCTGGTGCCCAAAAGGTTGGGGACCACCACCCTACAGCACATGACTGTAACCTTTGGGATGATCTCTGCTGGTCAGAAATCATTTGTATCACTATTGGACGAAAGTCCTTTCTATCTTATCTGTTTTCTATAAGTTAGCATCTTAGTCTCAGGCTTATAAAACATCTGGACCCTAATACAGAGGGAGTCATGGGACCCTCAGGGGCTGTTAGATGATGCCCCAGTGGAACAGATGAAGGTCAAGCACTATCCCCATCGCCTCACTTCCAAGTTCATATACTCTTCCTTAATAAAGTCAAGTGTTAACAGAATGGGAAAGGGAAGGACTGACCTGCAACCTATATTAGGATTACTTCTGAGTGAGAATTCCAGATTTTGTTGCTCTGTAAAGCCTAGTCCTGCTACCATATTAGGCTGATGGTGAGAAATTGAAGGCCCAGGAAAAAAGGGTATGACTTGTCCAAGGTCACAAGGTAAGCGGAGGGCAGACTTGCTTTTCCCAACTCTCCTCCCAGAGTCCCTTGGGCTGCTCCCCTGGCCCTCCTCCAGGTGTGAATTATCTGCTGTGGGCCGAGTGGGACACAGTTTAGCAGGAGCTGGATCGATACTGCAGGGCCCTGTAGGTCTTCACCACAGTTTGGGGTTATCTGTGCTCCAGTAAGTGGAAGCTGAGACCCCAGAGCCTCCCAAAGCTTTCAGCCCCCGCTCCTGTTAATTCTGCAGTGAGACACCCAGATGGCTCTGAGCAGGAGGAAAAAACACTAGCAGATAAGAAACAGCAGATGGGTTTCCAAGGTGATAGCTCCAAGTATCTTTCTTCCGGAACAGAGATAGGCTTGCAGGAGGAAAAACACAGAGGTGGGAAGGAAGACCCAAATCCTGGCCCCAATCTACCCAGATGGACAGCTTGGAAACCTTTTGTGCAAATCATCTCCCTGCCCGGGGACCTGAGGGAGGACAGAGGACTTCATTTGTTGGGTGCCTGAGGGTCAGGCATGGTGTTCTGAATACCAAACATTCATGATCTCATCTAACACTCTTCCCAGCAAGCCTTTGAGGAAGGAGCTATCAGCAGCATTTTACAGATGAAGAAGCAGAAGCACAGAGAGATGAAGCCACTTGCATAGAAACACAAGTTTGCTAAGTACTCTTCACCATAGTGCTCTACAGGGCACCAAGCCCCTTCCCTTGAGAGACTAGATATAATCTTTCTGGAGATTTCAGCCCAACTCAGAGAAGAAAGGCCTGGAGGCAGGCAGACTCAGAGTGCAAAGAGGGAGTACTTCAGATCAAATACAAAGACGTTAGTGCCCATTTTCTACCTGGGCACCTTGGCCAGCATGACCCTGGCACCTCAGGTAAGAAAAAACCCCATGCTCAGGCAGCCCCCAGGCAGTAGTGCTCAAACATGGTAGTGCTCAGAGCTCCTGGATGCCATCTAGAGCACCCCCTTGTCCTCAAATCCGAATAAAAGGCCTGCTGCAAACTTGCCCTGCAGGAAACAAGACTTCTGCCTCCTCCCAGAAGCCTCCAGGCAGGAGCCAGACCCCCCCGGCCTTCTGTCCTCCTCTCCTTGCTTGTCTTCCCCCTCTTATTCACTGCTCTCCACTCCTTCCTGCCCTGTCCCACTCCCCTCTCCCCAAAGTGGTGATTTCTCTCCCACTGATCAGAGCCCAGGTATGGGCCTGGAACTCCTGGAGGCTTCGATAAACCCTGAAAAGCCTGATGGAGGCCCCAGAGCACTTGGCAGAGCCCAGAGGTATATTTTTAGGATGAGCCCAGAGCAGGCCTGCCTGGCAGGATGCTCTGCTTTCTCTTCCTCTATCTGAGTCCCAGAGCAACTGCATGATTTGCTTCTGGACAAGTCCAGGCCCCAGCTGGCCTGAGAGCCCCACTGCAGAGATGAAAGTAGGAGAGCCCTTGTATACCGATGCAAGTGTGGGTGTGGGCACAAGCCAGCCAGGGTGCCCAGGGCTGGGGCCGGGGGAGCTGGAACAGGATCTGTATCCCCACAAGCCTCTCACCAGCTGACCTTGGCCTCCTACCCTCCTAACATTGTCCATCATCCATTCATTCACTCATTCAACAAGCCTGTGTTGGCCATTGATTATACTAACGCTGGGAATGAGAAGGATGAATGGGATATGACTCCTAGCCTCAGAACCGAAATCCTGACCTTCTTCCTCTAATCGGCTTCCCACTCAGTTCATCTCAGTTGACAGCAGCTCCATCCTGCCTGCGGCTCAGGCTCAGGCCAAACCTCACATCCGATCCATCAGCACATTCGTTGTTTCGCCCTGGCTCAAAACAGATCCAGGATCTAACTACTTCTTACTCCTTTCACCCGTGTCACCCTGGTCCAAACCACCACCACAGCTCACCCGCCTGACTCACCTGGCCCCACGGGGCTCCCTGCTTCTTCTGTCTCTGCTGCCAAATCCACTCCTCACCTGGAGTCCCAGTGGTTCTGAGAAAACAAGGTCAGACCAGGCACACTGGTCTAAGTCCAGGCTGAGGTGCAGAAAATAGAGTCAAGTTACCTAAGTTAGGGCTTCCCTGGCTGTCCAGGGGTTAAGATTCGTGCTTCCAACACAGGAGGCGCAGGTTTAGTCCCTGATCTGGGAACTCAGATCCCATATACCAAGGGGCAAGGCCCCCCAAAAGAAATCACCTCAGCTCTCTGGGTCTATTTCCTCACCTGGAAAATGGGGATAATAATAGTATCTCCCTCAAAGCCCCCTCAGGAGAGGATTAAATAAGCAAATGCGCTGGCACATCGAGCCACAGGTGGCACTAAGTATACTATGAATGTTAGCTATTATTGGTCTTCAGAATTGTATCTGCAGAGCCTGGCACAAAACCCAGCCTGTATTTAGTACTTGTTAAGTGCTTGCTGGGTGAGGGACTTCCCTGGTAGTCCGGTGGTTAAGACCCCACATGCCGAGGGGCAACTACTGAGCCCGTGCCCTCTGAAGACCAAACACCGCAAATCCTGTGTGCTGCGACTATGACTAGAAGTAGCCAAAATAAATAAATAAATATATATATTTTAATCGTATTTGCTGGATGAGTGAATGAGTGTGTACAGGCACAGAGGAGAAGGAACGGCATGAGAACCTAAAGGAGGGCCCTAGCCCAGCCGAGGAGAGTCAGGGAAGCTTCCTGTGGGAAGGGAGCCTTGGGCTGATCCCTGGAGGAGGAGTTGCTGGAGGAAGGTGAAAGACAGGAGTGCCAAGTGCCCTCCCTCTCGCTGCAGGAGAGAGCCTGGTTCATGTGGAAAGTCAGCGCTTCACTTAGTGACTGACCCTGTAGTGTGAAGAGGCCAGAGTCCCCCTGTGTGGCCCATTTTGAGGACATTCTTGAGTGTGTGCCCCACCCCAGGCTGGCTGCCCTCTGAGGCCCTAACATTCCTGTGGTGGCTCCCCCAGCCCATCAGCAGCCCTCTGAGATCAGGGGAAGGCAAGAAGGCAGGAGGCTAGGACTTCCCTGATGGTCCAGGGTTTAGAATCCACCTTCCAATGTGGGGGACACGGGGCCAGTCCCTCATTGGGGAACTAGGATCCCATGTGCCTTGTGGCAACTAAACCCACATAGCAACTACTTGGCCTTTGAGCCACCCTGCACCGTAACAGAGAACCCACGCGCCGCAACGAAGACCTGATGCAGCCAAATAAACAAGTAAATATTTTTAAATTAAAAAAAAAAAAAAAAGCCAGGAGACTACTACTTGCTGGGGGACCCCCCCCCCCCACAGGGTAGGCCTGGCTTCTTACTAGGCTACAGTCTTAAAGTGGGTATTATTACTCCGTCCCTAGAGAAGCAGGGACAGAGGCCCAACATTGTCCAGCCAGTAAGAGACAGACGAAGAGGCCACTCCAGGTCAGACTGGGGCTTCTGGCAGCCAGACTGACTCTCCTATCACTTCAGTGACTCCCCAGTGAGTGACGTCACTCATTCCTGACTCCCCT
This sequence comes from Antilocapra americana, assembly GCA_007570785.1. NCBI lineage: Eukaryota > Metazoa > Chordata > Mammalia > Artiodactyla > Antilocapridae > Antilocapra > Antilocapra americana. The sequence goes on from ML660197.1 coordinate 4,723,539, forward strand.
CACAGAACACAGACCCAAGAACTGAGAAGTGGGGGTGGCTGGGAGGAACCCTCAGTGGGGTGTGGATTGATGGAGAGGCAGTTCGCCTTCAGGAAAAAGAAACTGCTGGTCACTTGGTTGTGTCAGACTGTTTGCAGCTCCTCTGTCCATGGAATTCTCCAGGCAAGAATCCTGGAGTGGGCTGCCATTCCCTTTCTCCATGGGATCTTCCCAACCCAGGGATCAAACCCAAGCCTCCTGCATTGCAGGCAGATTCTCTATATTTGAGCCACCAGGGAAGCCCTTCACCTTCAGGAAGAACTCCACATATGGACGGCAGCAAGGATCCAGTACTACAGACTCTTCCAAGGACTGACCCATGGGCCTGAGTGTAAGGTGCCAGGAAAGGTGCTGAAAAAGCTGGAGCTGGAGTTGGATTGGCAGAGAGTAAGGGTGGGGGGCTGAAGGAAGAGGGACCGATCCTGGGAATAGTTGGGAGCACCTTGTCCAATACCACACACCCGCCCCACAGCCACTTGATGCCTCACTTAGCTCATCTGTTGATGGAAAGGGTTAGGTGGAGAGCCTGTATCCCAACCAGAAGCAAGTCCCCCAGCTGCAGTGACCAGTGGGAAGCTCTAAGGACTGGAAGAGTCAGGAGCTCAAGGTTCAAATCCCACCCTGCCACTCCTTAGCAAGGTCTCCTTAGAAGATACCATCCCCTGTCTGAGTTTCACTTTCCTCATCCATAGGAAATGGCACTGCTAAACCTTGGCCTTGGAAGGCTGATGTGAGATAGAGGTTGGAATAGCTCAAGGCCAACTGTGAGCTGTGGGCCCTGCTGGTTATCATTATTAGCAACCCAGAAAACTGGTTTGGAAGGGGTTAAGTGGAGAGCTTGCCTCCCAGACAAGAGCCAATCAGAGCTGGCAGGGGAGGAGTCAGGCTGCCACTGGGAAAGAGATCTAGATTGACCAAGCTGCCCTGAGAAGGGAGGGGAGACAGCAGGGCTTGGGAGCCATGGGGCAGGGGCTTGGCAGGGGGTCCTCAGCCTCTGCATCCTGATAGCTCCAAGCCAGAGGGTGCAGGACCAGCTGCTAGAGGTGCAGGGAGGAGGGACTGAGCTGCCTGCGCTGGGACAGCGGCAGGGTGGGAGAGGACCAGGACTCAGAGCCCTCCCAGCCCCGCAGGCAGGGGCCATCGGCTGCACCCAGGCCTTGCCCTCAGCTGACCCTGAGAGCCCACATGGGATGTAGGGTCTAATTTTAGCTCCAGCCGCAGGGCCCTCAGCCCAGGAGTGCTTGCCAGTGGACACAGGGTGGCAGGGCTGCTCAGGGGCTGCTCAGAAAGAGGGAGGACTGGGGAAACCAGCCCTGCTTCCATTCAGCCCTGCACCCTGGTGAAACCGCCTCATGTGGGAGTCCTGACGGGTCCCCCATGGCCTGGAAAACTTCCCTCCTCTTCCTCAAGGCCAAGGTCAGGGGGTGCAGCCAGGAGGGCAGAAGGACACTGGCTTGCAGTCTGGACAGGGGTTGCATCAGCCTGAGCAGCGCCAAGGGGCAGGGGGCCCTGCTGGGAAGGGCAAAAGCTGGCTTGGTTGTCCGAAGGCCGAGGAAGCAGAGATCGGACCACAAGAAGGCAGGGCCAGAGAGCGGGGTCCTTCCTGGCTGCAGCTTGTGACTTGCTGTTTGATCTTGCCCTCCATAGGCTTCAGTCTTCCCATCTGTACAATGAGGGTGCTGACCTAGAAGGTGGATCCCCATTCCAGAGGCCTCCCTCTGAACCTGTGGCTTCCCCTGCTTCCTGCAGCCCTGGCTGTGGGTGGCCACATGCAGTCATGGAGAAGAAAGTGCCTCTGGCTGGCCCTGATGGCCTCCTGGCTCCTCATCCTGCTAAGAGTCTTCCCAGTTCTCCGCCTGGCAGAGCCTGCCAGACGCCAGGCAGGGGACCCCCAAGGCTGGCCCCGCTGGCTGGACGCAGAGCTCCTGCAGAGTTTCTCCCAGTCCGAGGAGCTCCTGGAAGATGGCCCTCAACCTCCTCAAGCCCCCAGTGGCGGCAGCTGCACCCGGGGAGCTTGCTTTGATGCTTCGAGGTGCAGAGGTGGCGGCCTCAAGGTGTTCGTGTACCCGGCAGTCGGACCCATCTCTGAGACTCTGCGCAAGGTCCTGACTTCCATCGAGGGCTCCCGCTACCACACAGCCAGCGCTGCAGAGGCCTGCCTCCTCGTCCTCATCCTCAGCCCCAACACCCCCGCAGGAGAGTGCCACCAGGCGCCCCCGCAGTGGGATGGGGGCAAGAACCATCTGGTCCTCAGTCTCCACCCCACCTCTTGCCTCCGGATCGTCCAGCTGGGACAGGCGATGGTGGCCGAGGCCAGCCCCACGGTGGACACCTTCCGGCCCGGCTTTGACGTGGCCCTCCCGCTTCTCCCCAAAGCCCACCCTTTGCGAGGGGGGGCCCTTGGCCAGCTGCGGCAGCACAGCCCCCTCCCCGGGGTGGCCCTGATAGCCGTGGCAGAAGAGAGGGGCGGGTGGCACACGGCGGGCACCAACTTCTCTGCCTGGCCCTGGGATGGGCGCTGTGAGCAGGACCATGGATCCAAGCAGTAAGTGGACCCCTCCTGTCAGGGGCTGGAAGGGAGGGGTCTGTGGTGGGAGTAAGCCCAGGAGCCAGGGTAGGGTTGAGAGGGGCAAATTTAGACCTCAGCTGCAGCAGGAGGGAATTGGATTAGACAACAGAGAACACGACCAGTAAGATGGTGATCTGTTACAAGGGGTGTTCAAGGCAGGTTTTGGGATTTTTTTCTTGGGGATCTTTAAAAGCATAAAACGTAACTCACTCCTACTTACTCTTCTTTTATTCCCATCCTCCTTCCCTAACATTTTATTTAATACACAAGTCTATAGTGCTATGGGCTCCTGCTAGTTGCTCAATCGAGTCCAACTCTTTGAGACCCCCTGCCAGGCTCCTCTGTCAATGGAATTCTCCAGGCAAAAATACTAGAGTGGGTGGCCATTCCCCTCTCCAGGGGATCTTCCTGACCCAGGGATTGAATCTGGGTCTCTTTCCTTGCAGGCAGATTCTTTACCATCTGAGCCACCAGGGAAGTCCCACTATGTGCTAAGCACTTTTTATAAAGGATTATCATAAAATAATACTAATCTCTACTTATTAATTATTGGTGTACCAGACACCATTGCCCAGAGAGGTTAAGTAACTTGCCTGAGGCTACCCAGCCAGAAAGAATATAGCCAGTATTTTTAATCTAGGATTGCCTGGCTCAAAAGTCAGCATTAGACTTCTGGGTTTTAAGCAGGAGTTTAGATCAATTCTGTCACATGCCTCCGGGCCATAATCACAGATGGAAGGCTGCTCCTATATCTCATTTTGGAGATTAACCTCTAGCCTTTGGCTTTAGAAAATATGAATTAAGTCAGACCTACAAAAGAATTCCCACTAAATACATACAAGGGACATGGAGACACATGGGGACAGAGAGAACTCATTCAAAAATGTCTCTACCTGGGCTAGTTGTGGTGATACATCTTAGGTGGTAAAGCAGTTAACCCCTAAGCACCCTAGCCCCTCTGCACCCCCAGGAAGCCAGCAATATCCACAGGCTGGCTGAGCAGACTGGAGTTGGAACCTGTCACTCAAGAATCCTTCTCTTGTCCCCTGTGTCAGAACAACATGGCTTATTCTGAGCTCCACTTCTCCCAGGAATTCTTCACGTGGCCAAGCTCCATTTTTGCCTCTGCCTGGGGCTTCTGAGGCTTCTCTTAGCCACAGGGCTCTTGTGGGAATGGAATCTCTCTGCCTCCCAAAGGCACACAGCCAGGTTAGGAACAGCAGACCTGCCCCTCGGCCCCCATGGCCCTTCTGCCAGCACCCCTCCCTAGCAGGCATCTTCTGGACCTCACCTGAAATGCTGGGGATCCCCCCAGGCACCTCAAGCTCCAAATTCAGATGGAGCTGACCTTTGGTGACAAGGTTCTCCAACTCACTTGCCCGGCCTTACTTCTGATTAAACACTTAGCCATTCTTAGTTACAGGAAGTTCTTCTTTCAGCTGACTTTAGTGACTGCTAAATGCTGTCGGTTACTGGTGAATCTGAAAGGTATTTTAGCCTGAACTTTGAGAAACTGAAACTTGGGGAGCGCACACTGTGAGTAGGAGCTCACTAAATGTTTACTGATTGAATTCAAACTGGTCAGAACCACCCAAGGTTTTCTAGGGGCTGTGGGCCACCATCTGAGTTGCCTTTTTGATAAGTTTATTTCCAAGATGTCATGCCTGGCAGCCTCTAACTGTCCCCTGAACTTCAAGCAGTTCTGTGTTTGGCCTGCACCCACTTGCAGGCGGCAGGACTTGTAATCTCTGGAGTAGCTGGAGCCTCAGTTTCCCCGAAGTGCCAGGCAGCTGCCTGAGCAGCCAGTCAAGTATAGGGACAGAGAGAGGGAGGCCCACAGCCAGGGGCCAGCCCCCGGAAGTTGGCCTGAATAAATAAGTGCTGGAGAGAGAAAGAGGCAATTCACGTCCCTGCCGCTGGCCCACATTCACTCCACTGGGGCTGGGGGAAAGGGAGAAAAGGGGTATTTGGGGAGAGCCAGGTGCTGTGCCAGCCATGGCTAATCCTCTCCAGCATCTTTCAAGGGAGGTGTTACTATCCCCATTTCAGGGAACAGGAAACTGAGGCTCAGAGAGATGGAGGGAGCCAGGCAAGGGCCTTTGGTGACAAGCTCCTTGGTTCACCAGGGCCTCCCTCACTTTTCTGACCGGCACTTATGAGCCACAGAGCTGAGATTAAACAGTGCATTTCTGGCTCCAAAGCCCATATTTTTCCACCTTCATTGAACAGTCTCCTGTTGCTTTGGAATAAGCCTCTAACAGTTTAAATTGTTATTTATTTACTTTTATGAATAGGGGATTCATTCACACGGTACAAAATTCCAAACACACAAAAGGCTATACAGTAATAACTCCCTGCCATTCCTGTCTCCGGCCACCCAGTTTTCCTTCCTGGAGCCAAACACCGTTGCTAACCTCTCTTGTGTCTTTTCTGAAGTACTCTGTGTGGATATACATGTGCAGAGGTTCTTTCCTGCTTTGGGTTGTTTTTTTTTTTTTTAACATAAATTGAATGCATGTTTTAAGATCCCCTGGCCTGTCGCCACTGCGCCCAGGAGGTGCAGTGCCTAGGGCCCATGATATCATAGGAGCCCATGAAACTGTTTTCATTTCTTTGAAAATCAGAAGGAAAAAAGAAATGAACTTTTGAATAGAAGAAAATGCGTTAACATATAATATTAGTATGTTCATTTTTATACCAACACAGTTGTCAAATATAATTTTTACAATATTTTTATGGTTGAGGGGCTGTAAAGGCCAGAGCCTAGGGCATTGCAAATTGCAATGCAGCCCTGCCTGGGGCCATGGGTGGAGTCACCTGTCAGCAGCCTTGGGCACTGAGGCCTTAAGTCCATGGCAAACACTTTACAGAGTCACAGATGATCAGCAGTCACCATGATGTCCCTTCTACAACACACACACACACACACACACACACACACATGCCATGCAGTGCTCAACCAGCCTCTGATAGGGAACTCAAGCCTTCCCAAGGCCACCCACTGACTACTCTCAGCCAGCTCCGTTACTAAAATTTGTGCAAAAACTGATCTTTCAGATATTTGGTCCATTGGTCCTGAGTCTCTCCTCTGTTGCACACTGAGCTTTCATTTGTCTGGCACCACTGAGTGCCCATTCTCTACCAGGTGCTCTGCTTGGCCCTGGGGATACTGGCTGAGGGAGGCACAGCCCCAACCCTCAAGGAACTCAGTCGTATTAGAGAGACAGACAAGTCCCTGGTTATGACACACATTGTTAAGCAGAGAGAGGCTGGGCAAACTGCCTGCCTGGCTCCTCTACTTCAGTTTCCTCATCTGTAAAATGGAGCATACACATACCTCTCATCTCATAGGGTTGCTATGAGAATGAAGTGAGTCTAAGTACTTAAAACACTTAGAACAAAGTACATGCTCAGTCAAGGTTAGCTTGGTTCATTACCACTTCAGGGCACAGAGAGGCTATGGGAGTCGACAGGAAGGCACCATCTCTGGAGAGACCATGGAGGACTTCCCAGAGGAGGTGATATTTGAACTTTAGACATTAAGACCGAGTAGGGGGAGCTCTTCAGGCTGCAAGGCAGGGAAGGGTGCTTCAGGCTGAGGAAGAAGGATGTACAAACACACAGAGGGGGCAGTGGATGTTAACGAGGACTGACTGGTACAGTTTATTCAGTAAGTTCTCTGGCTCTGGTTTCTCTGTAGCCTTCAACTTAGGAGTTTTCAGTCCTTTAGGAGTTTACTGAGGGAGGAAGAGAGGACTGTGGCTGGCTGGCGCTGTGGCTTTTAATGAGATGAAGGGTATCCTGTTTTTAGCTTGTGGCTTCTTCCAGGAGAAGCCTGGTGGACACTTGAGCATCAGACAAAGAAAGCAGGGTCCCCTGGGAGACCCCTGGGCAGCAGCTCGGGGGTGTTCAAATAACCCAGGGTCAGGGGTCAACACACCTTGGTTCTAGTTCCAGCCCAGCCCCCCACTTTCTGGGACCCAGAGCCAGTCCTCACGCTCTCTGAGACTCAGTCTCCCCATCTGTTCAAGGGAGGCTGGTTCAGAGGCTAAGGACTTGTAGGATTGCTTCCTGAAGGTTCAGACTCAGGACCAGAGAGGCTGTAGCTGAGAAGGGTCCTGGGATCCTCTCAGCCCTACTCCTCAGGCCCACTCAGGACAGGTCTGTGGGCCCCAGAGTCCTGTGCGTACCCACGCGTGCACATACACACACACCACACCACACACACACACACACACACACACCCATAGCCAGCTCCTAGCACTCCTTCCCTGGGGGGAGTCCCAGGGTAGGTAGTGGCTCTGAGGAGGCTGTGACTCCTACCCCGCCTACACAGACACACGGCCTGAGGGTGGCCCTGGGCCTGGGGGGAGGGGGAGGGGGAGGAACAGAGGCTGCCTGTCCTCTGGGCGAGGGGGCCTCTCTGGGCAGCCGCTTCCTGTGTGGTTCCAGGCTGGGGGCCCAGCCCACCTTCAGACAGAAGAGCCTTTCACGGGCCTGGGCCCTGAGGATGGGGGGAGGGCAGGGCATAGAGGCCACTCAGGTGAGGGGTGCCCAGAAGTCTGCGTGTGGCGAGTGGTGGGAGGGCAAATGCGTGCGTGCCCAAGTCAGTGGAAACAGCAGCTCGGCTGCCTCCCATTTTTCAAATGAGCGAACCTTGGTCCAGAGAAGAAAAGGGAGGTTCCTAATCCCGAGGGCAGCAGCAGAGCTTGAGCTCAGGGTTCCTAACTGCTGCCTCAGCAGTGGGACAGGGACAGTGTGCGGCCGTGCGTGTGCAAGAGTGTTAACATACGAGAACATGATGGTGGGTTTGCACACTGTGAATTTGGGAGTGTTAGTGTGGAGGGCTGGGGGCGCATCAAGGGAGCTGCGGTGGGGGGCAGCTGTCTTAGGCTGTTTATGTGCAGGACCCCTTCCTTTGCCTCCTTAGGACCCACCCCGGGGCGACACTACCCAATGCCACCTTCTGCCTCATCCCTGGCCGCAGTCCTGATGCCTTGCACTTCCTTCAAGCCCTGCAGGTACAACCCTGATGGGGGCACCCCCCAGTCCTGTCCCTCCACACTCCTGAACTGGAAGGGTAGTCTGAGCCCAGACCAATGGGAAGGGGCGGTGAGGTGCCCACTCCTTTACTCTGAGACTTGGGTGTGTCTCTGGCCATAGTCACTGCACCCCATGCAGACCAACACCTCATCCCCCCAAAACACCAACACCCCTTGCCCCCAGTGCAGCAGAGAGGAGGGGTGAGTGTGTGCAGGGTGGGACCAGGCCCCCCAGTGACCCCCCTGCCCCCCAGGCTGGCTGCATTCCTGTGCTTCTCAGCCCCCGCTGGGAGCTGCCCTTCTCGGAGGTCATCGATTGGACCAAGGCGGCCATTGTAGCTGAAGAGAGGCTCCCACTTCAGGTAGCTCAGGGCCCTGCCTGTGGGGTGGGGACTGGACTTGGGATGTGGGGGGACCCCAGGATCCCAGCCCTCACTCCTATCCTCCATCTACGTATATTGATGACTTTACCCCCAGCCCCAAGCCTCTGGGGTTCTGAGAGCAAGTCCTCAGCTTCTTTCAGCCTCAGTTTCCCCATTGGTACAATGGGATAAGTTAGACTAGATGATCTCCATGGGCCCAATCCCACTGGTCCATGAACTGCTTAAATATCTAGTTTACGGAAATGTCACAAAAAAATCAAAAAATCTGAGCGTCTCTACACGGAACTTGCAATGGAAAAGCAAAATGCCCAGTGATTTTCCTGTCTGATGAAACTAACTTTGCCCACCTCTGAAAAATATAAATGTAAGCCTCGAATCTGCTGAGAAGTGAGAACAGGAAACTAACAGGAATAGCTTCCTTTCACTGAGCCTCTACAATGTGCTAAGCACTTAATATATATCATTTAATTTAATCCTCTCAACGACCCTATGAGGCCAGTACTTATCTGTCCATTTTATCGACGAGGAAATAGACTCAGAGAGGTTAAGGGTTTCGTCCACAGTCACACGGTTACTAAGTGGCATTTAAACCCAGCTCTGTGTGACCCTTGAACACTTGATTGCTAAATTACCTGGGATTTTGCCAAGGATGACAGCTGCCAACCCATGTAAAGAAACGTGGAGAGCCAGCTTCTGGTTCCAGACCCTCACCCTAGGTTGTCCCCAAGCCAGGTGAGTCACAGCCTGCCAGGGCCCCGTGCCTCCTCCTTTTCTCCTTCTGGCCCCAGGTCCTGGCTGCCCTCCAGGAGATGCCCCTCACACGGGTCCTTGCCCTGCGTCAGCAGGCCCAGTTTCTGTGGGATGCGTACTTCTCCTCTGTGGAGAAAGTCATCCACACCACTCTGGAGGTGAGGGGGACTCAGCCAAGGGGGGGGTTCTGATGGTTGGCTCCACCCCATCCCTGTCCCCTCGCCATGCCCGTCTCTTTAACACCTCCTCTGCCCTGGTGCTTAGGCTTACCCCTTGAAGATGCTTCTGGGAGGAACCCGAGACTTGGCTCCAAGCTCTTGAATGAGCTCCTTCTCCGGTCTTGGCCCAGTTTCCCCCTCTCTAGAGCGACATCTGTAGCAAACAGATTTCTAAGCATGCACCAGCTCCAGCTGATGGGCGCTGGTTGCCTGGGGCTTGTGTTGGGAGGGATTCTGGGTCCGGAAAGAATGTCATAGCCTGTTCACGGTGTCTGCCATGAGTGCAGACAGCATCAAGCAGCGACCCCCACTCTGGACTCTGAACCCTCCTGTCCCCAGCCATCTGGTGATGCAGATGCTGCCCTCCCCAGATTCCTGGAGGGGGAGGTGTGGGGCTGCACTGGGTCCTCTCTTCCCCAGGCCCCGCCCACCACCACGCTGGCCACGCCCTCTGCCCAGCCTTCTCTCCTTTCGCAGATTATTCAGGACCGGATCTCTGGAGCATCTGCTCACCCCTCGCTCCTGTGGAACAGCCCCCCAGGGGCACTCCTGGCCCTGTCCGCTTTCTCCACAAGCCCCTCGGACTTCCCCTTCTACCACCTACAACAGGGTGAGTGCCCTAGGGATAGGACAACTTGAAGTCCCCTCACCCTGAGTCTGCCCCAGCCTCAACCCGAGTTCCCCCAAGCCTCTCTCCAAATCCCCCACCTCTCCCAGTTCCCCAGATTCCCAACGCAGGTCGTTCTCCAGAGGGTTCTGTTCCCTCCCACCCTAACAGCCTGTGCCTCATTCCTCCAGGCTCTCGTCCTCTGGGCAGGTTCAGTGCCCTGATTTGGGTGGGGGCTCCAGGCCAGCCCCCGCTGAAGCTCATCCAGGTGGTGGCAGGCGCCCAGCACTGTGCTCAGGTCTGCTCCCTTGCCAGCTGGGGTGCTGGGATGCGGGGTGGGGGCACAGAACAGGGCCGGGCCCTTGAAGACATCTGGACACCAAGGATAACCACACATTGTTGGAGAGCCATGGGAAGGATTTTCAAGCACCATTGCTGCCTTCCTCTTTCAGTTCCAAGCTCCTCCCTAGGTCCTCTCCCCCACTTCCGTCCCTTCTTCCCTCATGGAAACTGATGAAGCCCCCTGAAAAACAGGCACCTCTTGGGAGGTTGAAGTAAAGGTGCATGCATTCATTTGCTCATCCGGCATTTTCTGAGCACCCTGGACTAGATGCTGAGGATGCAGAGAAAAAGCAGGAAAGGATTCTGCCCCAGATTCATCTTTAGTTAGCATCTCCCAGCACACAGACTGTCAAATGTCACTTCCAGAGAAACCAGATAGGCTCTTGAGTGAACTTGGAAAGGAAACAAGCAGTTTGTTCAGCCAGAGCACAGATGGAGCAGCTTCAAAGATGGGACACGAGCTGGGCTGGGAATGATAAAAGAGCAAGAGGAAGAGACCGAAAACCTTTGAGAAAAGATGGGGATGGGGGATGGGGTCAGGGTCCAGGCTAGGTGTGACCTGAGCTCTAACCTGTGTGTCACTGGAATTCATGCCTTCCAGAAGCCCAGAGGCAAAAACAGGGCAGCCATGAAAGCACCTTGGTTCCAACCAAACCGCTTCCAAACTCACATACAACAGCGGCTCCCCTAAACTTCTTCCACCCTGAGAAAGAGTACTCCTGGGACACCCCCACCACCACCTTCTGCCCCAGGCTTCAGGACATCCTTCCCCGTCTTTCCTTCTAGATCTTGGTTCTCTGGAGCAGTAAGAAGCCACCCCCACCCAGGTGGCCTGAGACAGCAGTGCCCTTGACAGTCCTTGATGGGCACAGGAAGGTGAGCATGGGGAGGGGCGCAGGAAGGGCAGAAGGCCGGGATCTGGGGAATACACACAAGGCAGGACTGACTTGGGCCTGAGCCACAGCTGGACTTCAAGTTGGGTTTCAGCTGCAGGCCTGATAGAAATGATTCTCTTCCATCCTTGTGAACTGTACTGCCAGAGAACTGGGGTTTTGTGTAATGAGGGAAGACAGAGGGACTACACTGCTGGCCCAGGTAAGGGAGAGGGGAAGCTTGGACGGGTGGCAGCACTTTGGGCAGGGGTGGGGATGGGGCAGGTGGGCTGGTGTTACCCAGCCGCTTGCCGTGCCATCCTGGGCAAGTCCATCTCTCCGAACCTGTCTCTTTCAAACAAAGAATGTTTAACAACCCCGTCCAGGGTTGAGGTGAGCATCTGATGTGACACTAGAGGAATCCTGAAATGTCAAGCCTGGAAGGAACCTAGACACCAATGGCCCCATTTAACCAAAGGGTGAACGGAAATCCACAGAGGGACAGGGACAGGAGGTCCTCGGGTCCAAGTTCCTTGCAGACTTGTTTTCATGGCTCTTCCGCCCCCTGCAGGCCAGTGACCGCTTCCTGCCGTACAGCGCCATCAGCACCGATGCCATCCTGAGCCTGGACGCCCACAGCAGTCTTTCCACAAGTGAGGTGAGGACACCCCAAGAGATTCCTTGTGTGGATCCTGGCAGCCCCTCAGATTCCAGGAGCTGGGATGGTCAAAGATAAAAAGGTCTAGCCTCCTGCTCTAGACATCACCCTGGTGAGCCATCAGCCTCCTCCTTAGAAGTCTAATAGAAGCTTTCCACAGATTCTTTGGGCTTCCCTGGTGGCTCAGATGGTAAAGAATCTGTCTGCAATGCAGGAGACCTAGATTCGATCCCTGGGTCAGGAAGATCTCCTGGAGAAAGGAATGGCTACTCACTCCAGTATTTTTGCCTGGAGAATTCCATGGACAGAGGAGCCTGGCGGGCTACAGTCCATGGGGTCGCAAAGGACTGGACACAACTGAGTGACTTTCACTTCACAGACTCTTTGAAAACATTTTCAGTTCCCAGCTGCAAAAGCACTGTTTCTAGTTCCCAGTTGGGAAGTTCCTAAGCAACCCCTGGACATTTTCAGGCTCCCATCTCCTCTCCCCTGAGTCCCCTCAGCTGGGCTGGCCTTGACTCCATGTCTCCGATGTTCCTGGCTGGGCAGAAAGTCCTTCCTCACACCTCACCTAAATATCTCCCCAGGTGGACTTTGCTTTCATGGTATGGCAGAGCTTCCCGGAGCGGATGGTCGGCTTTCTCACATGGAGCCACTTCTGGGATGAGGCCCAGGGGGGCTGGGGCTACACTGGCGAGAGGGCCAATGAATTCTCCATGGTTCTCACCTCAGCTGCCTTCTACCACAGGTACCGATGGTAATGCCAGCACTGGGCTCAGAGGGTCACAGAGACCCCTCTCCACTCTTTGAACCAGGAGCAGGGTGGTATTATGGGAGTGAACACATATAGCCAGCATATAGCCCAGAGATTCAGGTTCAAGGCCACTTCTCAGGTCCAAGCTGTAATGGGCAAGGCTCCCCACCTCTCTTGAGGTTCAGTTTCCTCATTTGTAAAGTGTATTCACCTCACAGGGCTGGTGTGACCATCAAATAAGAAGTGCTTCGCACACAGAGAGTCAACCAAAGGCAGCCGAGTGGTATTTTAAGCAGAGCCATGCAGAGGCCATGGACAGGGTTTGGATTTGGGGGAGGCGTAGTAAATCCACAGCCTCCCTGAAGCTACTCTTTGGGCTGCCATCTTTGAAGGCCTGGGAACCAGCTGATTCTTTCCTCCTTCTGACTCTGCCTGAATTCAGAATCAGAGCCCAGGGGAGGGGCCCCAAGGAGCCTGAGGGAGAGAAGAGTTCAGTTCCCTTAGTCATGTCCGACTCTCTGCAACCCCATGGACTGCAGCACCCCAGGCTTCTCTGTCCATCACCATCTCCCAGAGCTTGCTCAAGCTCACGTCCATTGAGTCAGTGATGCCATACAACCATCTCATCCTCTGTCATCCCCTTCTCATCCTGCCTTCAATCTTTCCCAGCATCAGGGTCTTTTCCAATGAGTCAGTTCTTCATATCAGGTGGCCAAAGTACTGGAGTTTCAGCATCAGTCCTTCCAATGAATATTCAGGGTGGATTTCCTTTAGGATTGACTGGTTTGATCTCCTTGCAGTCCAAGGGACTCTCAGGAGTCTTCTCCAGCACCACAGTTCAAAAGCATCAATTCTTTGGTGCTCAGCTTTCTTTATAGTCCAACTCTCACATCCATACATGATCACTGGAAAAACCATAGCCTTGACTAGATGGACCTTGTTGGCAAAATAATGTCTCTGCTTTTGAATATACTCTCTAGGTTGGTCATAATTTTCCTTCCAAGGAGTAAGCGTCTTTTAATTTCGTGGCTGCAATCACCATCTGCAGTGACTTTGGAGCCCAAGAAAATAGTCTCTCACTGTTTCCATTGCTTCTCCATCTATTTGCCATGAAGTGATGGGACTAGATGCCATGATCTTAGTTTTTTGAATGCTGAGTTTTAAACCAACTTTTTCACTCTCCTCTTCCACTTTCATCAAGAGGCTCTTTAGTTCTTCTTTGCTTTCTGCCATAAGGGTAGTGTCATCTGCATATCTGAGGTTATTGATATTTCTCCCGGCAATCTTGATTCCAGCTTTTGCTTCATCCAGCCCAGCATTTTGCATGAAGTACTCTGCATATAAGTTAAATAAGCAGGGTAACAATATACAGCCTTGACATACTCCTTTCCCATTTGGAACCAATCCGTTGTTTCACGTCCTGTTCTAACTGTTGCTTCTTGACCTGGAAACTTCCTGAGGTTTCTCAGGAGGTAGGTAAGGTGGTCTGATATTCCCATCTCTTTAAGAATTTTCCAGTTTGTTGTGATCCACGCAATCAAAGGCTTTAGCACAGGCAATAAAGCAGAAGTAGATGTTCTTCTGGAATTCTCTTGCTTTTTCTATGATCCAGTGGATGTTGGCAATTTGATCTCTGGTTCCTCTGCCTTTTCTAAATGCATCTTCAACATCTGGAAATTCTTGGTTCACATACTGTTGAAGTCGGGCTTAGAAAGTTTTGAGCATTACTTTGCTAGTGTATGAGATGAGTGCAATTGTGTGGTAGTTTGAACATTCTCTGGCATTGCCTTTCTTTGGGATTGGAATGAAAACTGACCTTTTCCAGTCCCATGGCCACTGCTGAGTTTTCTAAATTTGCTGGTATATTGAGTGCAGCACTTTCACAGCATCATCTTTTAGGATTTGAAATAGCTCAACTGGAATTCCATCACCTCCACTAGCTTTATTCATAGTGATGCTTCCTGAAGGCTGGCTTCACTTTGGACCCCAGGATGTCTGGCTCTAGGTGAGTGATCACACCATCATGGTTATCTGGGTCGTTAAAATCTTTTTTGTATAGTTCTGCTGTGTATTCTTGTCACCTTTTATTAATACCTTCTATTTCTGTTAGGTCCATACCATTTCTGTCCTTTATTGAGCCCATCTTTGCATGAAATGTTCCCTTAGTATCTCTAATTTTCTTGAAGAGATCTCTAGTCTTTCTCACTCTATTGTTTTCCTCTATTTCTTTGCACTGATCCCTGAGGAAGGCTTTCTTATCTCTCCTTGCCATTCTTTGGAACTCTGCATTCAGATGGGTATATCTTTCTTTTTCTCCTTTGCCTTTAGCTTGTCTTCTTTTCTCAGCTGTTTGGAAGGCTTCCTCAGACAACCATTTTGCCTTTTTTCATTTCTTTTTCTTTTGCATTTCATTTCTCAGTTGGCTGCAGCGAAGCCACAGGGTGCAGAGTAGTGAAGAGCAGAGCATACTTGGGATGGGAGGTCTCAGAGATGGCCAGGGCTCAGAAAAGGTTGCAAGACTTTCAAAAGAAGCTTAGGAATTGGGGTCAATGGGAGAGGGAGGCCAGGAGGGAGAAGAATGAGGCCTTGGGGGGGGGGGCGGGAATCGGGCTGCAGCCTCTCCTGCTCCTCTCTTCTCACCCAGGTATTACCACACCCTCTTCACCCACTCCCTGCCCAAGGCTTTGAGGACCCTGGCAGATGAGTCACCTCCCTGCGGGGATGTCCTGATGAACTTTCTAGTAGCAGCCGTCACCAAGTTGCCGCCTATCAAGGTGCCCTACGGGCCGTGGCATCAGGAGGCCAGACCTCCTCCACTGGTGAGGACCCAGGGGCGTGGTCGGCACTGGGAAGGCCCTGGCTAGGGAAGCCATGCTCTGCCTAACCCAAATCCTTTGTGCTGCCCGGGACGGGCGGGTGGGGCTCCAAGTAAAAGAAGACCCCCCCCCACAACACATTCCTCCGCACCCCTCTTAGTTGCCTGGGGGTCCGCGGCTCAGAGCGGAGACTCAGCCGGCCGCCCAGGACTGCATCAACCAGGTGGCGGCAGGGTTCGGCCACATGCCGCTGGTGTCCTCGCGCCTCCGTCTAGACCCAGTGCTCTTCAAGGACCCGGTGTCCGTGCTGCGTAAGAAGTATCGCAGCCTGGAGAAGCCCTAGCAGGAACCCACCAGCTGAGACCCTGGCCAGGCTCCCAGGGGGCGCTGCAACCTGCGGAGGAAGGTTGGGGGCGGGGATGGAGCCGCAGCCCCCTCCCCTGGGATATCTGGAGACCCAATCCAGGCTGCCAGTGAGCCCAACACGGCCAAACCTACGAGTCAGCAACAGCCTCGCCCCACCCTCCAGCCCAGGGGCAGTTCCCACGTGCTCGGCGCTACCTCTGCCACCTGGCTTCTGCCTTCTTAGACCCTTTACCTGGAATGCCTTTCTCGGCTTCTCTGCCGAGCCAGAGCCGACATCTGCTTCTCTTTCAGGTCCTCGCCTCCTCCACGAAACTGCCTGACCCCCACCCCCACCCCGATCCTCAGCGCTTTCACAGCTGGTGTGTCCCGTAGTCCCCTTATTCATGCTGCCTTGCAAAGGTACTGTCAGGCCCCCAGGACTGATCCGGGAGCCCCGGGAGGGCAGGACCGTGGCCTCTTCTCTCTGGCCTGGCACGTACGCCACAAATGTTTGACGGTTAGATAGACATCAGCTACGTGCCTGGGCGCTGTGCCCAGTGTGCGGGGGCGTGGGCAAGGTGTGCGGAGTGAACTCCACGCTTACATCCCGGGGTTCTTAGTCCGGCCGGAAGGCATCTTTGCCGCAGGTTCCTGGCTTGCCGGGCGCAGTCCTCGAGCCCCAGGGATGGAGCAAAGACACGCCGGGGGGCCAGTTTCAGGGCTTCCTTCTCGACCCGGCGGAGCCGAGTTGGGAGGGTAGGGTACGGGAACGCCGGTGGGCCCGCGGGGCCCCTCGGCTCAGGCACCGCCGTCGTCCCGCACTACCAGCCTCGTCCATTAGAGGTCAGCACCGAGCCGCCCTCCCTATTCCGGGACCGAGCGTGAAAGTTGCTCCGTCTTGTCTACCCCGTGGGCTATGCACTCCATGGGGTTCCCCAGGCCAGAATACTGGAGTGGGTAGCCTTTCCCTTCTCCAGGGGATCTTTCCAACCCAGGGATCGAACCCAGGTCTCCCGCATTGCAGGCGGATCCAGGACTGAGAAGGGAGTTCTAAACGCCCGCCGGGTGGGATTAGCGGGCGCTGGGTCTTGGAGACTGGTGGTGCCCAGTTTGACGTCTGAAAACTGGTTTGGCCCATACACTTGAGACTAAGAAGGGGGCGTTTCTAGGTGGGCTGAGTGGTAGCAGGGGCGGTCCCCAGGCCCCTGGTAGTGAGAGTAGAGTGCAGGAGGGGACGCTGGGTCCTCCTGGGCTCACCCACCTGGAACTGGAATTATCACTTCCGAAATAAAAGCGCGTGTCCTTGCCGCCTCACGCTCAGGCTATAAATACCTACACAGCAGCTGCGCAGGGGGAGGGGGACTCAGGTCTCGCCTGGGATCTGGGGCCACTCCAACAAAGGGACGGGGATGGTGGGTCCAAACCAGGTCCAGGGTATCGGGTGTTTTTCTGCTTTGATGGCCTCGCAGCTCTGGAAACTCCCGTGACTAGTGACTAGCTCACTGGCCAGAACATGCTGTCCCCAAGGCCACTCCAAGGCCTCCTACCTCCATCCTCCAGTTTGACCTCTGGCCCCTGGATGACTCGAGTCATCCCTGGAGCTGCTTACAGCATGGGGTGCCAAGAAGGCTCTCTGGGGAGGCATGGGGCTGCTAGATTCTTGAGGTGGAGGGGGGACTGGGAGTTAAAGGGGAGGGGAGACAGTCTGGCCCTGAGTCAAGGACAGTGGGTGAGGAAGCACACAGCTGCAGCCCAGGCAACCTTCCCAGGGTGGGGAGGACTCCAAGTGCCAGGCCCAGATGGGGAAAGAGGCACCTTTTCCCTCCCCACTCCTAGCTGCTACACCCAGAACGCTGAACTGCCTTGGCAAGGCCTCGTCTGTGGGCTGCCAAGCCCAAAGGCTCATACTGTACCAACATGCAGCCCAGAGCAGGTCCCCAGCCCCTGCTGTAGGGGGAGGCCTAGGGGAACGAGGCAGAAGTCCCAGATCTGCCTCACACTGGCTGTGTGACTTTGGGCAAGTGACTCAACCTCTCTGAGCCTCGGTTTTCTCATGTGTAAAAAGGGAGGACAGCAATGGCTGTCTCTTGAGATGTGTGTACAGCCTTGGCATATAGCACAGCCTAGGATCTGGGTTCTTGTGGCCTGCAATGGCTGGGGGGAAGAAGACTGGGGTGGAATGGAGCTCTGTCAATCAGAAGTCTCTCTTTCTCACACACACACATATCCAAGCCAACACAACTTCCCACCAATTTTAAGGGGCTGAAGAACCTGCAGGTAGACTGAGATCACAGGCAACCCTGGATGGGAGTGCTGAAAAGGCACAAAGAGGTCATCTTACAGATGGGAAGAGAGAAGCTCAGAGGGGAAGGCGAGAGTGACCAGCCCCTCCTCCTCCCACCGTAGGTCAGGAGAGATCAAGACAAACCCAGTGCTGCCCCAGGAGGCTGGAAGCCCACCTGGCTCCTCTGGCCATCCTTCCAGAATGATGAGAAAAGGAACCACTCTTCCACAACCACCGTGTGCTCAGCCCAATTTGGCTCCAGGCCTCACAACAACCCTGTGAGGTGGGTGTCCACGTTCTCAGTCCATAGATGAGACAGGCCCTGACCCGCCTGAGGGCAGAGACAGACCATTACATCAGGGCCACCTGCCGACTGGGCGCGCTGCCTCCTCTGTGACACAGTCTGGGGACAGGTCCCTCCACTTTGCCGCAGAAGCGCAAGCCACCTCCTAATTCAGGAAGTCGGGGGCTCCTGTTTAGGTTGTATCCGCTTCGTCGTCCATCCCCAAGTTTGAGCAGGCCAGGACACGCTGACAGCGAAGCTGGCTCACCCATATCTGACGTCAGGCTCCTTGACCCCAGGACACAGTCAGAGCAAGAAAAGTAGCCGGGAGCTCTGGGGCTCCTGGGGGCAGAACCCAAGCCGAAATCTCCACCCACCTCCACCTCTCCTGCCAGGGCACCTTTGCATTGGCACAGCTTCCTGGGGGAGGGAGGGATAAGGAAAGAGGAACCCAGCAGGTCCTTACCTAGTCAGAAGCTCCCTCCCTCCAGGAAAAGGAAACGTGAAATGAAATCATAGTGAAATGATTCAGGCACAGATCGGCCTCAGGTGCCCCCTGGATCCCAATTTCTGGGGCCTGTGGCCTTAAAGCGTATTGTCAGAGGCAGAGGAAGGGGGCTCAGTTCACAGAGCTGCTTCGCAGATGCATAAGGCAGAGGCCAGACAGACCGAAAATGGGGAATGAGGCAGGCAGGTGAGGAGACGAAGCCGGTCTCCCCTCTGTCACCCTTCTTTGTGCCTCACTGCCTTTCCAGAGGCTGGTGGTGAGGTGGCAGTAGCTGAGGACTAGGCCGGAACTCTGCCTGCCAGGAGCTGGAGGAGCGCAGTCACACCAGCTCCATACCTGCCGGGTTTCCCTCCTGGGGCTGGCCGTAGTCAGATGAGGGAGGCAAGGGAAGAGCCCATTCCTGGAGGCGGACAAGGCCCCTCGACACTGAACATGGAGCAGCAGTCAGGAGAAGGACCTGGTTCATAACCCAGCCGGGGCAGGCAGAGACCTGGTTGAGCCTGGTAGGGGGGACACTCAATCCAGCCATCGGCAGGCCTGTCCTCGCCCCATTGGTGCCTGGCCGGGTGGTCAGTCCGAGGGGCCCCGGCATGACTGGCAGTCCTTCATGTCCTCAGAGTAGTCCTCGATCTGGATGGTCGTGGTGTGGAAGTGGAACATCCCCTGCAGGCGGTCACTGGCTGCCTTCAACACAGCCTGGGCATCTGCGTTCTCAGCTGGGGGCCGAGAAGACACACGGAGGGGAGAGGGGAGACACCAGAGAACCAATTACTCACTCTTGGGTCCTTAGGAGCGAGTAGGAGGCAAGTCTCAAATCCTACCCCCAGCAGAACAAGATAGGGGGCCGTGAACATCAAGAAACCCCCAACTCACTCCCGTACCAGGCATCTGTCTGGTTCCCGCACCTGTTATACAACCCTGGAAGAGCCAGAAAAGCTCTGGCTTTAAGGCTCGGAGTCTTTCCTCTGCCACTTACTAGCTGTAAAAGCCTGGGCAAGTGCCTTTACCACCTCCCACCCCTATACTTTCTTCATCTGTAAATGGGACCTTGACGATCAAATAAATAACAGGCGCCTAGGACTCAGCATGGAGGCAGATCCAAAGCGCCAGCACTGTGAGCACCCGGTGACATCTGGACCCATCAGGCGGGGACGGCCCTGGGTCCCCAGCTGCCTCTCTCACACCCACCCAGAGTGCTCCCGCCACTCACCAATGGCGATGTGGACAGACAGGATCGGCTGGGCCACGGTCAGCGCCCAGATGTGCAGGCTGTGCAAGGCTTCCACACCCTCCACGGACAGCAGCAGATTCCGCACGGCTGTGAAGTCCACGCCCTTGGGGGTCCCTGAGGACAACAGAGACAGGGGCTGAAGGACAGGGCTCCCTCCCACCCACGCCGCCTCACTCAGACTTCCTTGGCCAGCAGAGCTGAGGTTGCCTCTGCCTCCCCCATCATGTCATCCTGTTGTATTTTCCTCTTCACACTTGACTTTGTCACAGATGATCTTATTTGTTAGTTTCTTGCTATCTCCCTGTCTCAGATGGAAACTCTGTATGTGAGCAGGACAACTGTTCAGTTTATCGCCCTACTCTTAGTGCCTAGAACAGTGCCTCTTCCTCTAGTATGCTCAATAAAAAAATTTTTTAAGGTAAAGAAGGGAACCCGGGGCTCCCTGCACCCCCACGTGGCATCTTTGTCATCACTTTTATCTGGGTCCATCACATTCTTGGAGAAAATGCTCTGACTTGCAGCTGAACCCTCAGGCTGACCCCAAACCAGGATTCAGACTGACTCTGATCACAGAGACGTATAGTCGCAGACTCCGAGCGCCAGAAAGCTAAGTGAGTGGGTGTGGTAACTCGAGGCCGACCATCCCCTACCGCTGAGCACCCCTCAAAGCCCTGCCACGTCCTCCCGAGGCGAGGGGCCTCAGGAAAGAAGGCCTGAGCTGGAGTGGATTCAGTAGTCTTTCTTGTTCAACTCCGATTATTTTTTCTCATCCTCAGTCTGGCACCCCAGCGCTGTGCAATGAGAAGCATAATCCTCACCCCAAAAGGGAAGGCAAGTGGAGACTCAGGAAGCATATGAAGAACGGCGGGAGGGCCAGGTGCTAAAGACACACCTGGAAGCCCCCAGACTTGGCAGGAAGGACACATCCCAGCAGGGAGAAGGCACCCTTGGGGGTAGGGGGACGGAAAGGACAATCCAGGGGACATTTCCAGAACAACCACACCTGAGGACCCTGCTCAATGTCAAGATTAGCCTGGGCCCCAGGAGGTTCTCCAGACCTTGTCCCCCAACCATGTGCTGTGATGCACCCCCACACCCAGCACACACACAGACACAATGCATGCTCAGTCATGTCTGACTCTTTGTGACCCCATTGACTGTAGCCCACCAGCCTCCTCTGTCCGTGGGATTTCCCAGGCAAGAATACTGGAGTGGATTACCAATTCCTCCTCCAGGGGAATCTTCCCAACCCAGGGATCGAACCAGTGTCTGCTCGACTGGCAGGCAGATTCTTTGCCATTGAGCCACATGGGAAGCCTGCATACACACACAAACTCGAACTTATGGCTGGAAAGTAAAGAGCAAAAAGGAAGTCCCAAGCTCAGGTTACCTTCCATCAGCACCAGAATCACATCTCTCAGGATGGTCAAGGTTGTCCCCAGGACGAGGATGGAGAATAGGAAGGTGCAGATGGGGTCTATAAACTTGTACTCTGGCTACAAGGAAAAATGAGAGGCAGAGCCGGAGGTCACCAGCCGACACCTCAGCCTTTCTTCTCCCCTCCCACCCAGCAGTGAGTCGGGGAGAAGGGCTTTTTCTGCAGGGTAGCCACCTGCAGCTTCACCCCGACCCTGCCTCCCAGTTCTCTACATTTAACTCTGTGTCCAGAAGGACAGGCAGGATGTACCACAGTTCAGGATAAGACACCATGCCTTCCCACCCCTCCCTGCCCAAGCTAAGACACAGACAGAGCTAAATGGAGTCTTAGGCACCATCTGGCCCAACATCCCAACTTTATAGGTGGGGAAACTCAGAGGCTCAATTAGAGCAAGGGACTCCTCTACATCATACAGCTAGTAAGGGGTGATCTAGGCTTCAAACTTCAAATGGCTCTTTCCCTTACACCCCAACTGCTTCTATGTGATGGGCAATGCCCTGAACTGTGGTATGTCCTGCTTGTCCTTTTGGACGCAGAGTAAAAGGTAGAGGACTAGGAAGCAGAGTCAGGGTGAAGCTCATGCCCACTCTGCAGGCTACAGTCCTGGATTTGAATCTGACTCTACAACTTACCAGCTGAGTGATGCTGTGCAAGTCACTGAGCCTTTCTGGGCTGCGGAAAACACCACCACCTCCCTTCCGGGTTCTCATCAAGATCAGAAGTGCTAATGCTTAGTGGGTATTGGGTAAATGTTTCTTCCCTTCCCACCCTTCTGCCCAGAGCTGGGAGGGAGCTAGAAACTGGAAAGGGTCCTGTGCAGAGAGAAGCCCCCAGGTGACCTACACTCCCTCCCCTACTTCCTCCTGTCCCCAGCTCTAACCTTGAAGTATAAAATAATGGCTGCCACCAAAACGCCCAAGCTCTGCAGAAAGTCTCCAATGACGTGGATAAAGGCAGCTCGGACGCTAGGGCTCCCCTGCTCCTGGCTGGCGTTGTGGCCGTGCTCGGGGTTGTAGCTGTGTCCATGGCCAGACTGGTGGAGAATCAACCCCATTCTATGGGAGTGGAGACAAAGCCCAGGGCTCACTGAGGGAGCAGATGGAAGCTTCAAATTCGGCCAGGCAGAGGCCCCCATCAGGACTGACCTCCCTGTGGGGGTCAAAATCCCAACCCCCACCCAAGACTGCATGATTCCTTTAGCCACAGAAGGAGCCCGACGAACGTGGCCTTGGTTCAGAGTTTTGCCAATGGGAGGAGGGTCTCAGCTCCATCCAATGCCAGGCTGAACCTGGGCACAAAGCTGCCCCAGAGCAAACCTCAGTGTAGAAGGGCACCACAGAGGGGATCGAGCTCCCCCCAGCATGTCACAGAGGGTGAAGCTGAGGTCCCGAGAGGGAAGCGGTTTGCCCAAGGCCATTGGGCAAGAGGGAGAGAACCCAAAATAGACACCCCGGCTCTACACAACTTACGTCTTGATGAGACCAACTTCAGGCACATCAGATTGAGAAGGGCTTTGAGATTCTGTCCCCAGGGACTCCTGCTCCGGTAGGTACTAGACTCACCCCTCCCCACAACAGGTAGGAAGCCTGTCTCTGGTTATTCACTGACACGTCTAGGGTGGGGACCTGATGCCACCCCAGGTTTACAGTTCCTGATGGCCTGGCCCTAGGTCTCAGGCAGGACCCAGGTGTTCCAGGTGCCAGAGCTCAGACCAAGAGGGAGGTTCTGACCCTGCAGCCATCCTGGTGTGAGGCATGGCCCCCTCCCAACAAGAGCAGGCATGTAGGAATGCCTGTGAGGAGGGGGAGGGTTCACAGGGACCCCAGGCCACACTCACATGATGTTCACGACCACAGCACAGCCCGACGTGATCAGCATGGTCTCCTCCTTGATCTCATAGTCTCCAGAAATCAGCCGTTCCACCGCCAGGTACACCAGCACCCCCGTCACGACCCAGATGGACAGCACAGAGAGCAGGGCACCCAGGATCTCTGAGGAAGAACCCGGCCCCCAATACCAATCTTAGCCTGGGGCCCTGAGGCTAAGGAGCCCCTTCTCCCTCCCCACAAAATATGAGCCTGAGTCCGATTAGAGGTATGGCTCTGCTGGAAGTACAATGGCTGGCACCTCACCCCACCACTCATACATCTGAAAAGGTCAGAGCTAGAAGAAACTCAAGAAATCATCTGGGGCAGCCTTTTCAGTTGAAGCTGACTCATTAAATATATACCCATTGCTCAGCTGGCAAACTGAGGCTCTGAGGAACAGAGGCTGGGCCATCTCCCACCAAGAAGAGAATGACAACGAAGTCCAGAGATGAACTTCAGAAGGCTTTGCTGACTTCTCCTTCCCAGCTAGAGCCAATCCATGGCATTATGTGCAAAGTGAACATCACCGTCGTTTATTCTTAAATAAAAAAAACTTCCCCTCTTAGGAAGGTGGACTCTCCTTTCCTGCAGGGTGGGAACTCCCAGAGGACAGGGGACCAGGGTTCCCCCATAAGACTGGGAGCTCCCAAAGGACAAAAGTCATGGTTGACACCCTCTTCCCCCACTCAAGTCACCCTCCAGGCTTTACTCAGGGACCCAATGCACTCACCTAAGAACTTTCATCTTAACCCACCTCCTCCCCCTTACTCCACCCCCATCCCAACCAGGGCCCTCACCAGCTCGATGCCAACCAAAGTTCATGGTCTTGGTGGCTGGCCGGGAAGACATCCACAGGGAGAAGAGGCTGATAAGCATGCTGGCAAAGTCAGTGAGCAGGTGGGCTGTGTCTGTCATGATCGCCAAGCTATGTGCCAGGTACCCACCTGCAGGGCCAAGAGGAGGGAGGGTCCTTATCGGCTCCCCAAGGAGCCAGTTTCCCGGAGTGTGTGGGCAGCAGGGAAATCATGAGCTCTGGAGAAAAACAAGGGATTCCAGACCTCTCCAACATTAACTGTGTAACCATAAACAAGTGACTTCCTTTCCCCAAGCATCGACTTCTAGCATCTGTGAAATGGGATTAGCAAAATCTACTTAGAGGATGAATGTGAAAATCGAGTTCAAATTGGGCCTGGAGGGGAATATTGCTGCCGTCCAGGGGTTCGGACTCCCCACTTTCATGGCACCCTTGGCTCAGGTTCAATCTCTGGTCAGGGAACTAAGATTCCACAAGCCATGTAGCATGGCCAAAGTAACCAAAAACAAAAAAACAAAATGGGCTTGGAAAGCATAGTAGGTACTCAATAAATGCTCTTTTCTTCTAGCATTCAGGTCTTTCCTGACCTACTAGCTGTGCATAATCTCGGGCAAGTTACTTAACCTTGTGATGCCTCAGTTTCATCATAAAAATGAAACCATCAGGACCCATGACAGCACAAGGCTGTTGTGAGGACTGCATGAGATAGTATGCACGTAGGAGGTTTAGCATGGTGTGAGTGAGTGACAGTCGCTCAGTCACGTCTGACTTTTTGTGATCTGTCCATGGAATTCTCAGGCAAGAATACCGGAGTGGGTTGCCATTTCTTTCTCCAAGGGATCTTCCCGACCCAGGGATGGAACCCTGGTCTCCTGCACTGCAGACAGCCTCTTTACTGTCTGAGCCATCAGGGAGGCCTACTATTAGCATGGCAAGCATACAGTAAATGGAGTTGTTAGTGTTAATACTACAGGAACATTCAGGAGAAAAGCCTTATGGATCATCCAGACTATTCATGTGCCAATTTCATTGAACTAGTCCAAAGTCCTTACCAATGACTTCCCCAATCATGAACAACAGGCAGAAGGCAGAAGCCACACAGAGCTGGCGCCAGGCCCTCTTCTTGGGGTCACTGTGACTGGCAGGACCCTTCTGGGAATGGCAGTAGTGGCTGCTCTGGGGAGCCAGCTCAGTGGGCTGCAAGGCCAGGCCAGGTGAAGACGAAGGGATGCCACTGGTCCCATCCTGCCACAGAGTTGTGTAAGTTCTGTCCAGAGAGAAAGGGTGAGGGGAGATTCAGCTAATGGGAGCAAAGAGGGCTGACTCTAGTCTTACCTCTCTTCGGCGCCTGTGCATTCCACTGTGCCCGTTTGGAAGAGTTAAGGATATACTCCAAGCTCGACAGACTCTAAGGAGTGACCAGAAGCCCCTGCTTGCAGGGGTTGCTGGAGAATGACCAGGCCTGGAGTCTTGGCTCCGGGTGTTTTCCTCCTCCTCCATCCCTCCCAGGGCTTACAGGAGGCAAAGACCTTGGAACTAGCCAGGGGGGCTGGGCTGGGCCGGTCCAGTGGAGCGCGGAGAAGGAGCAGAGCTCCTGCTCACGGAAGACAACAGCTCGCCCCCTCGCAAGGACTTGGGGACACCGGGCCTCCCAGGGCGGGGCGGTCCTCAGGCTAAGTGCCAGCCCCGGGGCGGAGCTCCAGGCACGCGCTCCTCCACGAACCCGCAGCGGTCAGGATCTGTGCTCTGCGGCGAGGGAGGGCTGGCCCCCGTGCCCAGCCTCAATTTCCCTTTCCTCCACCCCCTCTATCCCTCCTGTCGGGGTGAGGGGGTCCCAGGTCGAGCCGTCGCCCAAACCAACCACTGCCAGGATGGCAGACGGGGAGGTGGGGCTGAGGCCACTGAAATTCCCACCCCTCCCCAGGTTCTCCTTACCCGACTGCAAGCCTGGTGTCCAACAGATGCATCCTCTCGCCCGCTTTCATGCGGCCCCGCGCGCCCTGCTGCCACGTGCTCCCTGGAGTCGCGCACTGAGCTCTCCAGCCGCGAGCGCTCACCTGCCCCGAGCGCCGTGCGCGCAGCTCCCGCCGCCTGCCCTGCTGCCAGTCCGCTCCCGCCTGGACCGCGCCGGGGCCGCTGAGGGGTCGTCCCGCTGTCGCTACCGCTGCTGCCCCCACGACGCAGGCAGCTGCGCCCCGCGCCCGCTGCCTTTATCAAGTCCCCGCTTCCCCGTGTGAAGCGGCGCGTCGTGCGCAAAAGCCCGCAGGGAAGGGGGAGGGCGTAGCTGGCTGCGAAGGCCCCGGCGCTGACCCCAGCACCCGGTCCCCGGAGCCCGAGGGGCCCACCTGGCCGCGGCGGAAAGCCTAACCGCCTCCGCCCAGCCCTGCTGCTGCCTGGTGTTTCTGCCTCCGCTGCGCCGGCTTGCCCCCAGCGCGGGGCTGACTGCCTCCTGCCGGGAAGTTCTCAGGACACCGAGTGTTGAAATCGGCTTTGAGTCGCCCGAGAGCAGGAATGTGGCTCCTAGACGCAGAATCAAGGGCTCCTGAGGCTGGAGTTGTTGTCCTCCTCCTCGGGAAACCCGTGGTCGGTTTCCACCCTCCGGCTGCAGACGTCCGAGGCCCCCCAAGTTCTTCTGCGCAGGCTAGGGGGCTCCCGGGGCGGGGTGTGCCTGCGCGCAGTCTGGGACGGTAGCCTTCCTGACTGACCCATCCTCGTCGCTCTAGCCCCACCAGTTCCTCCCCTTCTAGGGCTCCGGTTAAAATCTAGGTGACCGGCTGCACCTTCCCCGCTACAGGGATCAGGGTCGCACTTCAGCCCCAGTCGCCATCTGGACTGAGCTGACCCGCCACCAGCATACCAGCTATTCCTCGCTGACCCGCGGGGGTTCCCAGGAGCCAGGCGTGGTGTTCGCCGAGAGAAGCCAGCTAGCTCTTGCTGCCGGGGTCCAGTGGGGTTGGATGCATGTTTTGTGCAGGTCTCAGCTTATCGATCGGGTTGAAGTTTCAAACTGCCCCAGGCTCAGCTCAGATTAATCTTCTAATTTACTTGAGGGCAAAATGTGTATGCTTAAAAAAATATATATGTTTTCTATGTCCCTCTTGTTCCCTTAAATGCAAACTACATTGTAAATTCTCAATATATGAAGATTTACAAATTGGATCCAGACACATTTATTTATTTTATAAAAACTTTTATGCCAAAATTCCCTTAAATTAATACTTTCCTAGTATTCATTTTAATTGATTTGGAAGAGTTTAATTAGTTAAGACTGTGATAAACTGAAAAGCTGCTCCATTTGTATTCTGTACCTGTCTCCTTCAGAGATCCCCAAAGGTCCTACACAAATGACCTAGCAGTTCAGACATCTCAGTAATGTTATTCTCAAAATGTACATATCCCTATAAAGAAGGCTTCCCAGTTGCGCTAGAGGTAAACCACCCACCTGCCAATGCAGGAGAGAGAAGAGATTTAGGTTTGATCCCTGGGTAGGGGAGAGCCCCTGGAGGGGGTTCATGGCAAACCACTGGAGTATTCTTGCCTGGAGAATCTCATGGAGAGAGGTCTGGTGGGCTATAGTCCATGGGATTGCAAAGAGTCAAACATGACTGAAGCGACTTAGCACAGCACAGGTGGGTAAAATACACATGTAATGAAAATTTGTTAATGACCTCACATTCTTGGGTCTGGTTTTTCCCAGCAAAAAAATAACTCATATATATTCTGGCTCCTCCCTCACCTCTTCGGAGCAGTTCCTTTTAAGGTCACCAAATAAAACTTAACTCACACCTTTTCTGTCATGCAGCTTTTTCTGTCAACACCTATGTGTGTGTGTGTTAGTCACTCAGTCGTGTCTGACTCTTTGTGACCCCATGGACTGTATGTAGTCCACCAGGCTCCTCTGTCCTCAGAATTCTTCAGGCAAGCACACTGGAGTGGGTGGCCATTTCCTCCTCCAGGGGATCTTACCAACCCAGGGACCGAACCTGGGTTTCCTGCATTGCGGGCAGATGCTTTACCATTTAAGCTACCAGGGAAGCCCATCAACATTCCACAAGGAATCTGATTCTACAGGTCTGGGAAGGGGGTCTGGGAATCTATATATTTTTTAAACTCCTGTGTTTAATTCTATCATGAAACTATTGTTCTTTTTAATGGTATGTTCTTGTTGTTCAGCCGCCCAGTCGTGTCCAACTCTTTGCGACCCTGTGGACTGCAGCACACCAGGCCTCCTTGTCCTTCACCATCTCCCGAAGTTTGTCCAAGTTCATGTCCATTGCATCGGTGATGCCATCCAGCCTTATCATCCTCTGATGCCCTCTTCTCCTTCTGCCCCCAATCTTTCCCAGCATCAGAGACTTTTCCAGTGGGTCAGCTGTTCGCATCAAATGACCAAAATACTGGAGCTTCAGCTTCAGTTCTTCCAACGAATATTCAGGGTTGATTTCCCTTAAGGTTGACTGATTTGATCGTCTTGCTGTCCAGGGGATTTTCCGGAGCCTTCTCCAACACCACAGTTCAAAGGCATCAATTCTTTGGTGCTCTTCCTTCTTTACGGTCCAGCTCTCACAACTATACGTGACCACTGGGAAGACCATAGCCTTGACTATACAGACCTTTGTCGGCAGAGTTCAGCAGTCTTAAGTTTGTCACAGCTTTCCTGTCTTCTGATTTCGTGGCTGCAGTCACCATCCACAGTGATCTTAGAGCCCAAGAACAGGAAATCTGTCACTACTTTCACCTTCTCCTCTTCTATTTGCCATGAGGTAATGGGGCCAGATGCCACGATCTTAGTCTTTTTTAATATTTAATTTTAAGCCGGCTCTTTCACTCTCCTTCACCCTCATCAAGAGGCTCTTCATTTCCTCTTCACTTCCTGCCATTAGTGTGGTATTATGCACATATCTGAAGTTGTTGATGTTTCTCCTGCCTGTCTTGACTCCAGCTTATAACTCATCCATCCCGGCATTTCTCATGATGTGCTCAGCGTACAGATTAAACAAACAGGGTGACAGCAGACAGCCCTGTCATACCCCTTTCTCAGTCTTGAACCCATCAGTTGTTCCCTACAGGATTCTAACTGTTGCTTCTTGGCCCACATACAGGTTTCTTAGGAAATAGGTGAGAGGGTCTGGTATTTGCACCACTCGAACAGCTTTCCACAGTTTATTATGATACACACAGTCACAGGCTTTAGTGTAACTGATGAAACAGGGGTAGATGTTTTCCTGGAATTCCCTAGCTTTCTCTGTGATCCAGTGAATGTCAGCAATTTGACCTCTGGTTCCTCATCCTTTTCTAAAGCCAGCTTGGACATCTGGAAGTTGTTGGTTTGCATAATGCTAAAGCCTAGCATGCAAGATTTTAAGCATGACCTTACTAGCATGGGAGAGGAGTATGATTATCTGATGGCTAGCACATTCTTTTGTACTACCCTTCTTGGGAATTGGGGTGAGATTTGACCTTTTCCAGTCCTGTGGCCACTGCTGAGTCTTCCAGATTTGCTGACATATTGGATGCAACACCTTGATGACCTTATCCTTTAGGGTTTTGAATAGGTCTACTGGAATTCTGTTGCATCCACTAGCTTTACTAACAGCAGTGTTTTCTAAGGCCCACTTGACTTTGCTATCCAGAGTGTCTGGCTCTGGATGACTGACCACACCATCATAGAAATCTGTTCATTAAGATCTTTTTTGCATAGTTCTTCTATGTATTCTTTCCATCTCTTCTTGATCTCTTCAGTGTCTACCAGGCCTCTATCATTTCTGTCCTTTATTTTACCCATCTTGAGCGAAATATTCCTTGATATCTCCAATTTTCCTGAAGAGATCTCTAGTCTTTCCCCTTCTGCTGTTTTCTTCTAGTTCATTGAAGAAGGTCTTCTTGTCTGTCTGTGCTGTTCTTTGGAACTCTGTGTTTAGTTGGCTATACCTTTCCCTTTCTTCCTTGCTTTTTGCTTCTCTTCTTTCCTTAGCTATTTGTATGGTATATTTTTAATGGTATAATGGTTATGATTTTGAAAAGAACCTTTATGTAACAGGTTACATGATATCCGGACCTTGCCTTAAAATAATCACAGTGAGGAGAAGTAGTAATGATAGAGAAGAAACAAGTATGTCAGTAACTATTGAAACTGAGCAATGAGTAAGGAAGGTATGTTATACTATTCCCTGTACTTTCCTATATATTTGAAATTTCCCGGAATTAAAGGTTTAGGGAAAAATAAACCTCTGGTGATTCTAATGCAGCCACCAAAACTGTATTCAGGATTTATGGAGTAACCCCTCTGAAGCCAATTTCTTTGCAGCATGATCTTAAAAGAAACTTGTTGATAAGGAAGACTTCATACCACCTTTGAGTGTTCCGGTTGGCAAGTGCCCTTTGTGTGGCAACTAGAGATTCCTTTATTTGTACTATCGGATATCTCCCTGGAATTCACATCTCTGATTACAGAGCCTTGACTGCCCTCCCCCCTCCCTCTGATAAATGATAAGGTAGTGGATAGATACACTTATCTCAAACATGATCTGTGTGAGAACTCTGGAGGTAGAATGTGGACTGGTTGTAACAATGATTTTTGTGATTTCAAGGAGATGAAAACGTCTCTCCTTTTGGCCTCAAATCCTTCAGGCTTCTATAGGAGGATATTTTAGGACTATGAAGAAAAAGTGTGAAATTGTCAAAAAAGGGTAGTAGCTATATCCAAGCAGGCGAGGCAGACACACGAAGAGTCCCTAGGGGTTGGTAGTAGTGTTTTTTTTTTCTTTTCTTTTATTCTATTTTTTTTCTTTAGTTGAAGTGCAGTTGATTTACAGTGTTTCAGACATATAGCAAAGTGATTCAGTTAAGCATATAATATTCTTTTTCCTGATCTGCTAAGTAGCAGCACCGGATTTCAGGATATAATAGTTTCTATAATTCTGAAACTAGTTCTGTGCATGTGTGTGTGGTTTTTGGTGCTGTTGTTGTTAAGTATTTTATTTATTTATTTGGCAGCACCAGGTCTTAGCTGTGGAACACGGGATCTTCAGTAGAGTGTGGGATATAGTTCCCCAGCCAGGGACTGAACCTGCGTTGGGAGCGCAGAGTCTTAGCCACTGGACCACCAGGGAATCAATCCTTTTTGTACATAATATGTTGCACTTATTTTTTTTTTTAACTCTTGCTTCAGAACTTGAGAACGGACTGGAAATGAAAGCAAAATTTGATTCCCTGAAATTCACAGGGATCAAGTTAGCCTTGGAAAAAGTCCCAGAAGTGAAAATTGGTAGAGGTGTGAGGGTTTAAAGCATTTTCATAAGGTTGAATTACACAGAAGCACTAGTTCTGGAGGATGTCACATGAATGAGTAAGTTGGGAAATGCTGGATTCAATGTTCAGTCCACCAAAAAACATTCAGATCAGCTCAGTTCAGTTCAATCATTCAGTCGTGTCCGACTCTTTGCGACCCCATGGACTGCAGCATGCCAGACCTCCCTGTTCATCACCAACTCCCGGAGTTTACTCACACTAACGTCCATCGAGTCGGTGATGCCATCCAACCATCTCAT
Source organism: Antilocapra americana (assembly GCA_007570785.1). Taxonomy (NCBI): domain Eukaryota; kingdom Metazoa; phylum Chordata; class Mammalia; order Artiodactyla; family Antilocapridae; genus Antilocapra; species Antilocapra americana. The sequence goes on from ML660197.1 coordinate 4,754,910, forward strand.
CCTCCGTCGTCCCCTTCTCCTCCTGCCCTCAATCTTTCCCAGCATCAGTCTTTTCTAATAAGTCAGTTCTTCACATCAGGTGGCCAAAATATTGGAGCTTTGGCATCAGTCCTTCCAATGAATATTCAGGACTGATTTTCTTTAGGATGGGACATCCTAAAACATAAGAGCTTTAAAGATCAGGTGGTATTCCAAACACCATGAACTTTATGGCAGGACTGCACAGAGCCCTTAAGTTGCTACTGAGTTCTGAATGTCAAAAAGGGTGGGACTCTGCAGCATTCCTCAAATTCCTAAATCTTAAGGGTCTCAGACCCAGTTGATGCACCTCCATCAGACTGACTCAGCCTCACCTCTCTCCCAGCCCCTTGTTCCTAGAGAGCCTGATGTTGCTTCAGCCACGGTCATCATCTCATGCCCTAGTACAGGTGGCTGGCTTGGCCTTCCCTGGAGAAATCTGGGCTCCAGCAGAGCCTCCACGGTGGGGGCAGCAGCAGCTCTAGCCCTCTAACCATAAGCCCTGACAGATTTCGTTTTATTTCCTTTTTGTAAAGCGAGTGCCTGACTTGAGCTCTGATTACTATCCATTTTAAAAGAGGCAACCGCTTTAGGGGCCTATGTCTAGCAGACACCTTGGGCGCCTCTCCCCACTGAGATTCCTCTGTTTTCGCAAGCTTAGTTGATTTGGCTAACCGACAATTTAGGTCACTCACTTTTTTTTCCTCTCTTCTCATCCCATGCTTATGCTTTAAATGCATCAATAAAGAGTGAGCCTTCAAAACTCTAGGCCCCCATCCTCGACCCCAGTAGAAGCAGAAGACAGGCCCACGCTTTATCCCTCCTTTCTCCACCTGTGAACTCACTGCACGGTATGTTGTGCCATGTCCAGATCTTGTAAGTAATAAACCTTTATTTTTTAAACTTTCCTGTTGCTTAGTACTTAAAGGCATCTTGAAGTTAACAAGAATTACCAGGGCCGGTCTAACCACATTAGTCATTAATAAGCTGAGACCAGCACAAAACCTACGCCCAACCCCGCAAGACCTGGAGGCTCCTCTCACCACCGGCAGAGTCAGCTGACAGCCCTTGAGCATCCCCCACAGCTGCAAAGGGCAAGTGACACGAGGGACATTGACGCTCTGGGAGGTAAACTCCGATCCTAAGAGATGGGAGGTGAAAGAAGCCGGGAGACGAGTCTCCCCCTTCTTCCTACTGATGAACTGTTCAAGGCACATTGTTCTTTCTGTCCTTCTAGAAGCTTCTCCCATGCTTGGGCAAGCAGCCAGCTCTCTTGGTGAAGCTGTAGCCAACTCAATAACATGATACTTAATGTATCTGCTTTCCTCCCTGGTGGCTCAGCTGGTAAAGAATCTGCCTGCAGTGTGAGAGACCTGGGTTCAATCCCTGGGTTGGGAAGATCCCCTGGAGAAGGGGAAAGCTACCCACTCCAGTATTCTGGCCTGGAGAATTCCATGGACTGTATAGCCCATGGGGTCGCAAAGAGTCGGACACGTCTGAGCGACTTTCTCTTCATTTCACTTTCCTGCCTGGCTTCCACTTCCTTTCACTCTGGCTGTCCTGGGAATGTAGCTAAACTATTCACTCTTTGCCTCAGGCTGTGTTTTCTAGAGAACTGGAAAACAAGGCACTGAATGAAACCTATTCTGAAGGGTCCTGTCAGGGCCACTTTTCCAAGGAGCTCTCATTGGGAAATACCAGATTGAAGGACGACTTATTTGGTGGGATGGAAACCTGGGTTTTTGCCACTGTCGATTTCCTGCCCTACACTTCCTAGCAGGCCTTCTGTCCGTCTGCCGTGAACTCTCCTCACTGAAAAAAATAAATGCTGAATGAAAACCCAGCTCTTTTGGTAATAGTTGGAAGAAAGCGCTGTGCATTTATTAAAACAACATATAACACAAACTCGGTCACCGTCCATTATGTGGGGTATAGACACTGAAATACAGTACATTATCCTTTCCTGGACCTGTGAGTGCTACGAAGTCCTCCCACCAAGGAGAGAAAGTGGGCAGCTGTATCAACCTGGCTTCCTTCCCTTGTTTATAACAATCGCCAGTCACACAATGACCAGGCATTATCATACAAAAGTTCCTTTACAAAAAGCACCAAATTGGCATACATATACAAGTATACAAAAATCACATTTAAAAAATGTACAAAATATTCCATTTTGCACCAACGTAGAAAAGAATCCAGTGTGGTTGTTTCAAGCACGTTTCCAATTCTGGTTCGCAGCGCTGGACACAGCGGTGGGGGTCTACTCCTAGTTCCTGCTCTCTGAGCAGAGAGAAGACACACCTCCCCGTCACCCCACCAGGGGCCCTGACCCCTCCCACCCTGGGCCTGTCACTAAGGCAGCTGGGCCCATCCCACCCTCCCCAGTCTCTCTGCATCTAGAGGGTCTCTCCCTCATCATCTCCTTACTGGTGTCCTGAAAGAAAAAAACAAAGAAAAACAAGGTGAGACGGGAACTCAGGAGGATCCAGGGCTCACCAAGCTGCGGGAAAAAATTATCAAACCCCAATACCTGCCTGACCTCTTCCGTTTAAAATCAAAATAGAATTTAGCTGCCTGAATGCTATGGATTGCAGATCCAATGCAAAAAAACTACAGACCACTGAAAAATGAAAGTATTAGTTGCTCAGTTATGTCCAACTCTTTTGTGACCTCATGGACCATAGCCCACCAGGCTCTGCTGTCCATGGGATTATCCAGGCAAGAGTACTGGAGTGAGTTGCCATTTCCTTCTCCAGGGAATCTTCCCGACCCAGAGAGCGTACCCATGTCTCCTACATTACAGGCGGATTCTTTACCGCTGAGCCCCCAGGGAAGCCCCAGCATTGTTCGCTCTTTCCAAATTTTCACAAGGTGAAAATCCAAATTCTTTATTGAAATCTTCTTTTAAAAAACAAAAGCTCTGTTTTTTTTAATCTACTAATTTAAAAAATGCTGATAGCTAATTTTTAAAATTTCAAATATTGAGTCCAGCCTGCCTCTTGAGTGCTCTATATGACTTCTGTTACACTGGGTCCCTTTCCGTTTAGGAAGGTCATTTAGAAGTAAAGTGAGAACTCTTTATTGTGAATAGTTAGGGGGACTTCTCTAAGAGAAAAGGGAATGGGATTTTACCTTAAAATCTCTTTTTAATTTTACCTTAAAAACTCTTAAAAAGGGTTTAAAACCCCTCCTGAGGACCAGAAACATCATCCCAGCGTCACTCAGGAGAGCTCTCAACTTGTCACTGAATGAATGAATAAGTGGAGGTAGAGGAGTATCTCACCTTCTTCCTTCCCCTCTATGGACTCTTCCTCTTCATGATCTTCTTCTTCAATGAACTCCTCCTCTTCCTCATCTGTGTGTGACAAAGAACAATCGCCTTAGGTTGGGGCTGGTGTCTCAGAGGAGAGGTTCAAGGGAGATCCAGGCTGGAGACACCTGGTTCAGTTCAGTCTCTCAATCATGTCCGACTTTTTGTGACCCCATGGACTGCAGCACGCCAGGCTTCCCTGACCATCACCAAATCCCGGAGTTTGCTCAAACTCATGTCTATTGAGTCCGTGATGCCATCCAACCATCTCATCCTCTGTCAGCCCCTTCTCCTCCTGCCCTCAATCTTTCCCAGCATCAGGGTCTTTTCAAATGATTCAGCTCTTTGCATCAGGTGGCCAAAGTATTGGAGTTTCAGCTTCAACATCAGTCCTTCCAATGAACACCCAGGACTGATCTCCTTTAGGATGGACTGGTTGGCTCTCCTTGTACTCCAAGGGACTCTCAAGAGTCTTCTCCAACACCACAGTTCAAAAGCATCCATTCTTTGGCACTCAGCTTTCTTTATAGTCCAACTCTCACATCCATACATGATCACTGGAAAAACCATAGCTTTGACTAGACGGACCCTGGTCGGCAAAGTAATATCTCTGCTTTTTAATAGCTGTTGGTCATAGCTTTTCTTCCAAGGAGCAAGCATCTTTTAATTTCATGGCTGCAATCACCATCAGCAGTGATTTTGGAGCCTCCCAAAATAAAGTCTCTCACTGTCCAGTCAGGATCAAAGGGCCATGTGGTGACCTCAGGGGCCCAGGAGGTGATGAGCTTAGTCCTCCTTCCCCGCCCTCCTCCCTCCCCTGACACGCTCCAAGGCAGGGAGGCTCAAGACCTCCTTTGTTCCAATAGCAGCAGCATCTCTTCCTTGATCTGCCTATGACCAGAGGGGACCCTGGGAATGCATACCCAGACTGTGTACCTCTGCACACAGAGCATCATTACCTGGGAAAATACAGGGAAATGCCTTGGTCCTCAGGAATCAGAGTCCTTACCCTGAAGGAATTTGCTCAGTCTTTGAAATCTGTTTGCCTCACACTCCTTTTCCAGTTTTCCCACATTCCTTAACCTACAGGGGCATGGATACAGGGTGGGGAGCCCTTCAGGGGCCATCTACTCCTTAGTCGTCTGAAACTAAGGTCCAGATGCTGACTCTGGTGCAAGCTGTGTGCTCACTTTCCTGTCCTGGGGTCTTGCCTTCAAGCTCTACTCACAGGGAACAGGCCCCTTCCCTATCCCCTCTCTCAAGCCCATTCTTTAAGCCTGAATGGGGTCAGTACTGACTCAGAGTATTTGTCAAGAGTATCTGGGGAAAGGCTTGAAAGAGTTAATTCCTCCAAACCGACAACTGGGATCTGTGCATAACCTGAGGAATGTTGTGTGTGTGTGTGGTGGTTTAAACTATTATTACAATTACCTCCTTATAGCAGCATTTGCTGAGAACTTACTATGCACCAAGTGCTAACTTGTGCTAAGGACTGTACACATGTCGCCTCACACAGTCCCTAGACGACCCCTGGTGGAACCTGCACTTTCTGCCCACATGGCGTCTGCCAGTCACTCACCTTTCCTTGGCTTTATTTTTTTAACTTTTTATTTTATATTGGAGTGTAGCTGATTAGCAACGCTGTGATAGTTTCAGATGGAAAGTGAAGGGACTCAGTCGTACATGGTCGTAGATTCATTTTCCCACCTTTACTGCCTTGACCACAAAACGGAGATGACCAAAGAACTACCTCTGAAAGTTGGTGTATTAAACAACAGAATTCGTGTCCAGGGCTCAGTGGCCAGGACACAGAAAGTTCTCAATGAATGTAGCCATGGGTACTCTCCCCATTTACCAGTGAGGACATGGAGAGGCTCGGGGAGATTACTGAAGGCAGGGCACATAGAATGATCCACTCTTGAGTATCTTAGTTTATGGAGGGTGAATCCAGGGATTCTTCCCAACCCAGAGATCGAAACAGCATCTCTTACATCGCCTATATTAGCAGCCGAGTTCTTTACCACTAACACCACCTGGGAAGCCCAGATGACCTACAGCCATACATTTACCCAAGTCCACTGACATCTCCCTGGTGACTGGCAACTTCCCTGGTGGCTCAGACAGTAGAGACTCTGTCTGCAAAGCCAGAGACTCAGGTTCGATACCCGGGCAGGAAGATCCCCTGGAGAAGGAAATGGCCACCCACTCCAGTATTCTGGCCTGGAGAATCCCATGGTCAGCAGAGTGTGGAGTGCTGCAGTTCATGGGGTCGCAAAGAGTGGGACAGGACTGAGCAGCTAATACTTTCATTGACACCTCAGCTTTGGGATGTATGCAGTCCTTACCCAAGAATAGAGTATATTCGGGCTTCTGAGAATAGAGTTAACACTCCAGATTCTGAAAGCTTGCAGGCGAGCAGATGCAGGAGCTGCCAAGAAGCTTCTCCTTCTCTTGCAAGCCCATTCACAGCTCTCGCCTGCCCCTACATAACCCCTACCCCTCTTTCTTACTCTCAGCAGACCACTGGAGCATCACCTCTCACACAAAGGCAACATTCAATAGAACTGGATCTGCCTTCCCTCTCTCTGTTGCTAATGAGCTACCTTTCAATTGTGAAACCTTGAGCAAACTATCAACATCTTTGTTCTCCATCTGGTTCCTCATGCTTTCTTATTATTTTTCCTTTACTATTGTTATGGCTATATTGTTCTAATTAGTACAGGTACTCTGTGGAAAAGTAATCACAAACAGAAGCAAGGACATAATATAGATAAATCAAGTTGCCTGAGTATCCAAGGTTATAACAGTAGGAAGCTGAAGCTAAGACTAGATTTAGGCAATAACTAGTATATGTCTAGTACTTTACAGAGGCCTCTGAATCAATGTCTTATTTGTTGCACAGCATCTTTTGGTGTTCATTGTCAGTAGGCCAGTTTGTAACCTAAGTTTAAAGTGAGGAAATGAAGCTCAGAGAGGTGGATGGAACCATCAAAATGCCACACAAGATAAGAAGCAGCAGAACTGGGTGGTTCAGTGGTTGAGAATCCACCTGCCAATGCATGGAACACCGATTCCATTCCTGGTCTGAGAAGAGTCCACCTGTGGGAGAATAACTAAGCCTATGCACCTCAACTACTGAAGCCAGCATGCCCAGAGCCTGTGCTCCAAAACAAGGAAAATCCATGCACTATAACTAAAGAAAGCGTGCACACAGCAACGAAGACCCAGTGCAGCCAAAAAAAAAGAAGTAGCAGAACCAGATTTGACCTTAGGTCTGTCTGATTTTATGAAGTTAAAAGATGCTTGCTCCTTGGAAGAAAAGCTATGACAAACCTAGATAGCACATTAAAAAACAGAGACATTACTTTACCAACAAAGGTCCATCTAATCAAAGCTATGGTTTTTCTAGTAGTCATGTATAGATGAGAGAGTTGGGCCATAAAGAAGGCTGAGTGCCGAAGAACTGACGCTTTTGAACTGTGGTGTTGGAGGAAACTCTTGAGAGTCCCTTGGACGGCAAGGAGATCAAACCAGTCCATCCTAAAGGAAATCTACCCTGAATATTCATTGGAAGGACTGATGCTGAAGCTGAAACTCCAATATTTTGGCCACCTGATGTGAAGAACTGACTCACTGGAAAAGACCCTGACACTAGGAAAGACTGAAGGCAGGAGAAGGGACCGACAGAGGATGAGATGGTTGGATGGTATCACTGACTTGTTGGACGTGAGTTTGAGCAAGCTCCGGGATTTGGTGATGGTCAGGGAAGCCTGGCGTGCTGCAGTCCATGGGGTTGTAAAGAGTTGGACACGAGTGAGTGACTGAACTGAACTGAACTGCCTGATTCCAAGTTGCCTTGCTGTTTCTATCACCCCAAGTTCCTCCCTATAGCAGACTCATACATAATTTATTGAGCTGGGCTCATCCAGAAGTTGACTGCACAAGTTTGATGGATATCTGGGTATGTTTGGCAGTGTATCTGCCTCCACTTGGGGCTCAGTGGGAGGGAGGCTGACTTCCAGGGGAAATAACCACTTACCTGTCCCAAAGTCGATGGTCCTCAGGGTGTCAGCTATGTGCTCCAAGTCCAAAGTAAAGTAGTCCATGTTTTCAAAGCCCTGCTCTATCTTCCCCAGCTGGCAACCCTTGGAAGCTTCCACAATGCTGTGGGGGAAAGAGAAAAGCAGGGAGGGTCCCAGAGAAGGAAGGGGGCGTTTTAGCTCCAACTTACACCAGGGCACATGCTTGTAACCACACCCAGACCTTGCGCCCAGAGGCTTCCCTGGAGGGTGGAATATTTTCCCTTGGGTCACAAGCAGGGATGCAAAGGCTCGCCCAGGGGAAGACCCTCCCAGCAGAACTATTGCAAAGGAGGAGGCCCTGAAGGGAACTGGAGCCTTGGCTCATAGCCCTCCGGAGGCACTGACCTTCTGATGAGCTGCTTGGCACTCTGTGGGAGGAGAGAAAGAGCAAAGGGTTAGAACGGCAGAGAGGGGAGCCCCAGGAAATCGGCCAAACCGGTGACCAGGCACTGCGGATGTGCCCTTGATGCCATCCCCTTGCCCAGCTTTGACCTGTTCATCAGCTTCAGCCCAACAGAACTTGGATTTTCGCTCTGTCCATGGTCTGTGGAGGCCTTGGTCACTATCCTAGGACCTTCCCGTTGTGGCAGGAAGCTTGGATTCTAGGAGTATTCATCTAAGCACTCTTAAACACGGAAATCCTCAAGATGAGAATCATATTCTAATCACCTTTTTATACCCCATGTCTAGCACAAAGCCCTGCCCACAGTATGTGCTTAGGAAATTTTTATTGAACTTAACTCTTCCTTCACAAAATCTTACAGCTGATCCCTTTATGTTCCCCCAACAAGCTCTTCTAGGGTAAGGCTGTCTCTTTCATCTGTCTCTCCATCTCAGTGATTGGCCTACAGCAAGTGCTCAGTTAATAGTCTTCACATGGGCACTGTATTTTGCAGCTTGCAAAGCCATTTCACAAGCATCCTTTTATTTGATCCTCATAAAATTAGTTGAGAGGAAGGGAGGGAGGAATTGTTATATGCTCACTAAGCAGATGAACCCTGGTTCAATTCCTGGGTCAGGAAGGTACCCTGGAGAAAGGATAGGCTACCCACTCCAGTATTCTTGGGCTTCCCTGGTGGCTCAGATGGTAAAGAATCCACCTGCAAAGTAGGAGGCCTGGGTTCAATCCCTGGGTTGTGAAAATCCCTTGGAGGAGGACATGGCAATCCACTCCAGTATTCTTGCCTGGAGAATCCCCACGGACAGAAGAGCCTGGCGGGCTACAGTCCATGGGGTCACAAAGAGTTGGACATGACTGAGAAACTAAGCACAGCACAGCACATACAGGTGAGGAGATTGAGTCTTTAAATTTGAATGAGCTTGAAATAACTTCCCCAAAGGCACAGTCTTTGATGATCAGTGATGGAGCCCAACTTGCCCCTGGGAGCTGCTGAGCTGAAGTGCCCACACCCTCCCAGGACTGCTCACCAAGAGGAAGATGGCGCCACCAGGCTCGTCCAGAGACTGGATGGCTGTCTCCACCAGCTTGGTGGACTTGTCCAGTTGCTCCCGATACTGCTGGATGAGCGCCTCAAGGAAGCCAAGTTTCTCCTCCTGCTCCCGTGTGATCCGCTGCAGCAGCTCGCTCTTCTTCTCGTCCAGGATGGCGTACAGCGTGTCAAACTTCTGGCTCAGTTCCTCTTTCACCTGGTGACTGTTCTCCTGGGGACAGAGATCTCCAAGTCACGTCCCGCAGGTCCTCCTTCCTACCCCCCACCCTTCCTTCCTGGGAAGGGTGTGCTAGGAATGAAGAGTCTAGAGCTGGGAGAGATTTACCGCACCCTCATTTGGCAGAACACAAAACAAAGCCTTAGCCTGAAGAAAGCATTTGCTAGGGTTTGCCAGCAACGTTTGGAGGCTGGCGTTATAGAGAAAGCTCTACCTTTCCTCAAAAGTGGAGACTCTGGGGTCAGGTGGGATGACATATGTGGGCCTCCGGTGTGTCCCCCGGTCACATTCTTTCTCCACTTTAGGACCAAGACCAGATTTGGGAAACTCTGCATCATTTGGTCTTTAGAGACATGGAGAAGCAGCTCCCCAACTAGTGGTCTCCACACTGAGGCTCCCTGCTGTCCAACACTGATGCTACATTTTAGTTTCCTTACCTGTAAACTGGGTATAATAGTTGCATCTCCTTATGATGAGGGGCCCCTCATGAATAATAACAACATCCTTTTTCCTTCTCTGAACCTATACTCACACAACTCTATCCATCATGAATACACTGACCACTCCCTGCCCTCCATGTGATTCCCAGGTCCCCTTCTCAAGGGGAGATGAAAAATCATGGATGCTTTTACAAGATCTGCCTCTGCCTCTATAGTCTTGCTCCTCAGAGTGTGATCCATGGACAAGCAACTTGGGTAAAGCCTGGAAGCTTGTTAGGAAAGCACAATCTCATGCCTCCTTCTAGACCTACTGAGTCAGAACTTGAATTCCAGCAAAATCTCAGGGTGATTTAAAGTTTCCCATGAAACTCTGAGAAACTTTAGTCTACAACACACCAGAGAACTACTAGTTCCCTGAATAAATGCTGGGAATGATCAGGGTGGGTGGGGGGGGACACTGCCTGAAGTCAGGGACCTGGTCTATCTTCCTCGCCACCCCATCCTCAGCATCTTTGGCAGAGCCTGGTACCCAGCTGTCCTCAAGAAGCATTTGTGAGTGAATGGATAAATGGATTAGTCATCCCCTACCCAACCATCCCTGTGTGAACACTCCAGTCTCCAGGCTCCACAGGGAAGCTACCCCATAGACCAGATTGCCCTGGGAGGCTTCGAACCCCCAGGCCCAGCTATGCTTCCCCTCACCTTGGTCACTCGACAGGAGTCCTCCAACTGAGTGATGATGGTCTGCACACGGTCATTCCCTGCCACCAGCATGGAGATACAGTTACTCAGCTCAGTCTAGATGGGAGGGAGGGTGGGGGAACAGGAGAGGAGAGACAGAAACAGTCTCAGGGCCTACCCTCATGGGAGTTACGGCAACAGAGCACCCTCACTCCCCTCTCTCCTAGAAAAACCCTCTTTCTGGGGTGCAGCTCAGGTTCACAGCAGAGAACACCAGAGAGACACTGCATCCCTCATATCACAGTGGAAGCGCAGAGAGGGGCAGTGAGCTGCCCCAAATACACAGCAAATGTGCTGGCCAAGGAGGGGTTGGTTCTAGGAATGAAGGGCTCCAGAAAAAAAAAAAAAAACAATAGGTTGGAGAATTCTAGAAGAGAGAGATCAAGAGAAGAGAGGAGGAGAGGAGGAAAGAGTACAGAAAGGGGCTGTTGTTGTTGCTTAGTCAATAAGTCATATCCGACTCTTTTTCGACCTATGGACTGTAACTCACCAGGCTCCTCTGTCCATGGGATTTCCCAGGCAAGAATACTGGAGTGGGTTGCCATTCCCTTCTCCAGGAGATCTTCCTGGCCCAAGGATTGAATCTGTGTCTCCTGCATTGGTAGGTGAATTCTTTACCACTGATCACCTAGGAAGCCCTTTAGGATGGAAAGTCACAGCTTATTGCATGTACAGGGTGGTGGGGCTCTCACAGGCTCGGAAACCCAGGAAGAAGGCTGCCTCTTGCTGCACGGGGATCTGGGGAGGGGTGACCAGCACAGGAAGAGGCAGCAGCGGCCCAAACCACACTGGGTTATAGAAGTCGTGGCCTGAGAGGACCCGGGAGACCTGGCCCTGGGATCTGGTCTCTCCCTTGGGGCCGCACCCAGGTGCCCTCAAGTGGCTCTAAGTATAACTTATGAGCTCAGCCATCTCCCCAAGGAAGGCAAGGGCGGTTCTCCCTGCGGCCCAGGACGTCCCTCCAGGGGGACTATTCCTGAAAGGCAGGCTCAGCAGATCTATGGGGATCAAGTCCGCATCCTGAATCATCTGTCCAGCAGGCTCAGACTGGGGGTGGGAGTCGCTCAGGCCAGTACCTTCTGTCCCTGGAAGACACTCTGCAGGGGGGCCACCTCGCAGGCCTTGTGGGCTCCGAACACCTTGCACATGGAGCACGTGGGCACCTCGCACGTGAGGCAGTAGATGTTGATTTTCTCGTCTTCATGCTCCTTGCACATGGGGTGGCTGCCCTTCTGCAGCGGCCGACTGAAGTGGAGAAGAGTCATCAGTCACCAGGTGGGGTCTCAAGTCCCTGTCTTCCCCTGTAGCCCTGGCAGCCCCTCACCCCACCCCAGATCTACGACCTGAGCTCTCAGAGGTTGTCTATCCTGAATCCTTTTCATTCTCTGAGGACCCAGAACCAGGGAAGCCAATGACACCAAGACTAAGATTCAAACTCCAGTGATGGAGTCGGCCCAGGCCTGCCCAGTGTAGGACCTGGAAAAAGTTGTAGGATCCCAGAGTCATTTTGAGACATTCTGGAAAAGAGGAAACTGGGTCCCAGAAAGGTGAATGGACTTGCCCAAGGTCGCCCAGCAAGTCAGGGCAAGGGAGGCTAAGGTTCATTTGTTCTAATTATAGTCACCAGGCTCTTAGTTACAGCAGGTTGGGCTTCCAACAAAGCAATTTATATTCATGGCCTCACTAAATTCTATATTTAATCCACCAGACTGTAATCTCTGTCGAAGCAGGGAAACTTGCCTGTTGTCTTTAGCCCTAAATCTGCAGCGTACAGTGCCTGACATGGAGAAGGTGGTGATTAAATACAAGTGGAAAGAATATATCAGCAGGCACGTCATGAAAGTGTACCAAGGCTCTGAGAAGGAGGCGGTATGTGTACCCCAAGTCACTCAACTAAAGCAGAGGCAGCCCGGGGCCATCCAATGGCCCAGCACAAGCCTTGATTTCCAACCTGAGAGTCTTTCCAGAGTCCAGAGATGCTTCTTTCTCTTTCTTCCCAAAAACACACTCTTAGGATGACTTTCTCCCTTTGTCTCTTTCCCTTAGGGCCTCTGGCATTTATCTATGGTCCTCTCAGAGTCACTCCGTCCCTGAGATTCAATTTTTTGAGTCTAGGTTTTACCACCCTTGCTAACTCTACACTAGAGTCAACCACGTGTCTACACCATCCCTGATTTCTCAGCCCCTAACACAGTAGTGCGTGTATGCTCAGTCACTTAGTCATCTCTGACTCTTTGCAACCCCATGGATGGTAGCCCACCAGGCTCTGCTGTCTGTGGATTTCTCCATACCAGAATGGGTTGCCATTTTCTTCTCCATTAGATCTTTCCAACCCAAGGATTGAACCCATATCTCCTGTGTCTCCTGCATTGACAAGCAGATTCTTTACCACTGAGCGATGGCAGGCAGGTCACAAATGGTGACTATCCCCCATCATGTCAGTGCTTCACCTCCAAACAGCCCTGCATGACTGATCACACCCAGGACATTACTGTCCCCTCAAGATCTTAAATAAGCTCTTCTTCAGGCTGGTCTTCCCGGGTCCCCCATGCTGGCAGGGCTCTCCCTTTGCCACCTGTCTCTGCCACCTGTCTCTGCCCCCTGGGAAGGGAGCTCTGGAGTGACGGTAGGTGCAGAGGTGAGGCAAGATCCTGCGGTCTGGTGCATGTGTCCTCTCTCATCCCAGATGCCCATGCTCCAAACCCCAGGTGCCAGCACCAGGGTTCAAGTCCACACTGTTCTGCCGCTTACTCATGGTGACCTTGGACAAGTGATTTCACCTCTCTGGGCCCTGGTTTCACCCCCGAGCTACTGGAATCTTGAAGGAGTTCTTTGTGATGAATGTGCAGTGCCTGGCATGGCGCAGATCGTCAATAACTATCATCATCATTCAGTTCTGGGAAAATGCCTGGCAGAGTTCAAACACAGCTTCCTCTTCCCAGATTGACTCTGGGTAGGCTATTATTTTGGTGCAATATTGATTTTATTATGGTCATTATTATGATCATGATCAACAACATAATTGCATTTTTGTAGTGTTGAACTCTGGCAACATGAAAGGCAGTAGCAGTTAAGAATGTTCACCATGGAGTCAGTCAGACAGGCTCCCTCTCAGCTTCACCACTTCTTAACTGAGTGGCCTCGGACGGACCTCAGAGTCTCCATTTTCTCATCAGAAAATGAGCATAAAAATGGCTTGTAGGATTACTGTGAGAATTGAAATGGGGATAATGCATGGAAAATACTTAGTGCAGCACTGTACACAGTGGATGCTCAATAAATACTTGCCATCTTTAGCACTTCCCATCAACATCCTATTTGATAGTCCCAATAAGCAAATCTTACTGTCCATTTCTGGAGACAGAGGAAATAGAGGCCCAGAGACTCACCCAAGACCCTACAATGCGTGAGTAACAGAGTCAGAGTAGCAGACACAGTTCTTTGGTTAGAGCTTTCTCAAACAAGGACTAGTCTGTCAACTTCTAGGGGCAAAGGACACCGCCTGAAAGCATGTATTTGGTGAGGGTTTGGGACCGCAAGGGCCATGAGGTCAGCAGCCTCTTGTCAGGACATGCTGATCAATAAAGATCTCCTTGGTAGCTATATCTCTCCCCAACATGGCACAACCTCCACCAGGCCCAAATTCTGCCCAAGAATGAGTGGCTATTTCACAAACAGGGAGAGTTGGAGCTAGATGGGCTGGGCTGGGTCCCAGCAATTCTCAGCTGCGAAACTCTGGGTAAGTGACTTCACCTCTTTGAGCCTCAGCTTCCTCCTCTATGAAAAAGGGATGATGAAAATCATGCTAATCCATAGAACTGCTGTGAAGCAGCAGCAGGAAGCATTCCTGGTGTTTGGCACTATTGTTATCATTATAGAGAAACTGGCTTTGTTCTCACTGGGTGCTTTCTCTGTTCGTCAGGGCCATTTAACTGGCCCCAGTGTCTCCCTCTCCCTCACTCTCCTTCTCACATCTCATCTGTCCCCTGACTTCGGTCTCAGTATCTTTCAGGAGGACAGCCTAATGTCTGGGTCCTCTACCATTCACTTGGATGACGCTGAGAGCCAGGGCTGGGGCATAAGATGAGCCTCTGTTCATGCCTAAGGGAGATGGCTCTCTGGACTAACTGACATATCTCTTCCAGCTAGGGGACTGGATCCAGCGCAGGTGAAGGAGGATGGGGCCCCGAAGCGCTAGGCTCCAAAGATGGGCCGAGGCAAGGAAGTGGCCTCCCTGTGGAGGGAGCACTGACCTGGAGCATTCCTGTTTGTAGATGTCAATGATGTTCTCCACCAGCAGATTCCGCTGCAGGCCGTACACTCCGTGGCGGTCCATGATCACCTCGTGGCGGCAGGAGGGGCAGCGGAAACGGCCTCCAGACATGGCCGCGGTGCCAACCCGGCCGGTCCAGTAGGGATTGGCAGCCTGCTGGCAACAGGGGAAGGGGTGAGGCCTGGGCTCCCTTCTCGGCTTCTTCCCTTTCTGACCTTCCATTGCCCTCCCCCTTGATCACCACCACCATTCTCATCAAACCACACAACTTAAAGCTTCTCCGGGCTCAGGCAGTGAAGAGTCCACCTGCAGTGCAGGAGACCCAGGTTCAATCCGTGGGTCAGGAAGATTTCCCTGGAGAAGGAAATGGCAACCCACTCCAGTATTCTTGCCTGGGAAATCCCATGGATGGAGGAGCCTGGCAGGCTACTGTCAATGGGATTGCAAAGAGTTGGACCAACTGAGCGACTTCACTTTCTTTCCCAATATGAGAGAGTCGGCCCACTTACACAGGGAGCACCTGAGAAGCAACTAAGGAATCAACAGGTTTGGAGGTCAGCAAAGCGAGGCTCAAGTCACAGTAATTCTCAGAATGACTTTGGGTGAGCAACCTTTTCTCACCAAGACTCTGTTTGTCCATTCATGAAATGGGCATGTAATTAGAGCCAGGTCCTAGAGTTGCTATTTTAAAGGAAAAATAGAGTACATTCTGTAAAGTGCTTCTGGGGAAATTTCAGGTCTGTCTCCCAGAAGGATGGACACACACTCCCATTCTTTTCTTAAGAAGATGAAGCCCTTCCTGCCCCCCATTATAGGAAACAGTTTCAAGCGGAAGATGCCTCTACTGTCCAGCGCCTCTCAGCCACCCTCCTCCTAAAGATCTGGGCCCCCTGCCACCGCGGAGCTGGCTCCAGCCCCTGGGGTCTGGTTTCTCTCTCCTTTCTGCCTGCCTCTCCCACTTATCACTTGAGGCATTTGACTCCTGATTGGAGAGTCAACTTCGGTGCTCAGGACAGGGGTGGGGTAGCTGCAGGCAGGGTGGGGAGGGGACAAGTGCGTCATGGAGAAGGAATGGGTCAGCCAGAGCCACCTCCCCAGCCCCATCGACCCCTTCCAGAGACTTCGGCAGGGGTTCACTTCAGAGGGGGAAAAAAACCAAGTCCAGTTTGGAAGGGTTCTGGACTAGGAGAGAAGTTTTCCTTTAGCTTTCATCACAGGAAGACCGAATAGCTGCTCGGGGCCCCATTTCTACGCCGGGCCCAGCACTGACCTGGAAGATGTCATTGGCGCACTTCCGGCAGAGGTTGTGCTGGCAGGGCAAGATGACCACCGGCTTGGTAAACATCTCCAGGCAGATGGGGCAGATCAGCTGCTTCTCCAGGTTCTCCATGGGGTTTCCATCCTGGATCAGGCTCGACTTATAATCCATATTGTCCTGGGGACAGAAGTAGGGACCCACCTGGCTGCCTTCTTCACTTGCCTTGCTCTAAGCAGACCTGGGGTCTTGTCTTTGTCACAGAATACCCGCCCGGAGCCTCTTTGCCTTCCTCTCCTAGCGCCCAAATTCTCCTC
Organism: Antilocapra americana; assembly: GCA_007570785.1. Taxonomy (NCBI): domain Eukaryota; kingdom Metazoa; phylum Chordata; class Mammalia; order Artiodactyla; family Antilocapridae; genus Antilocapra; species Antilocapra americana. The sequence goes on from ML660197.1 coordinate 4,771,014, forward strand.
AGTCTGAGGCCCCTCTGATATTTATAGCTGGACCCTGGTCACATGAGCCCCAGGAGGAGACCAGCTGAGCATTCCGATGCCAAGTGGCTGGCGAAGCTTGAGTTTCCTCCAGGCCTGAAAGACCAACCCTCTCAGATCACATGTAAGGATGAGCAGTCGCTGTTCCCTTGGGACGGGGGTCGTAAACAAGAACAGCTTGTTCGTGGGCGGGCTTGGGGCAGGACTGGTACCCAGAGTTTCCTCCAAAAATTAGTCTCCTCCTACAGCAGGCTGGTAAGGAGTGAGGGGGTCACTGGGATTTGTGGGGTTAACAGCCAGTACCCTCTCACTGACCTAAATAAGTCCATCCCCTCCTCTGGAGTCCTGGGCAGCTCCCCAGATAAGGCCTACCCCCAAGCACAAGCATGTTGCTGAAGACCCTGAGATGTCTCCGACCTGGGCTAGCCCATCCCTCCATCCCTTGGCCACTAATTCCTTCTTTTTTTTTTTTTCCTCTTTGAATCACATGTAGGATCTTAGTTCCCTAACCGGGGATTGAACTCACACCCCTTGCAGTGGAAGGGTAGAGTCTTAACCACTGGACCACCAGGGAAGTCCCTAATTCCATTTTAATACAAGGGATCCTTCCTTTGATACAGAGTCTGTTTCCTCATTTTATGGATTTTGACACTGAGGTTTAAGAAGGAAAATACCTTATACAAAGTGATTTGGGAAATAAGTGGCAAAGCCACGAATCTTATTCATTCATCAGACACTGAGTGACTAAACAACAGCGCCAATCTATACATCAGGCAACAAAGCGAGAGATAAATGAGTAACCCTTTTCCCTGCCCTGGGAAACTCACAGGCTAGGAAGGGGGACAGATACAAATAACTGTCCTGTAGTGCCCCGAAGCACCATGTACCCACTTAGACATTATCCAGATGTTCCCCTCTGCTTTCTGCACGAATTTAAATCTTTCTCCACATCCTCTGGACCATCTTCCATGTTGGCTGGTAGAAGTCATTGTTGTTCAGTGACAAAGTCAAGTCTGACTCTTTGCATCCCCATGCACTGCAGCACACCAGGCTTCCCTGTCCTTCACCATCTCCCAGAGTTTGCTCACACTCATGTCCATTGAGTCAGTGATGCCATCCAACCATCTCATCCTCTGTCACCCACTTCTTCTACCCTCAATCTTTCCCAGCATCAGGGTCTCTTCCAATGAGTCAGTTCTTTGCATCAGGTGGCCAAAGTATTGGAGCTTTGGCATCAGTCCTTCCGATGCATATTCAGGACTGATTTCCCTTAGGGTAGACTGGTTTGATCTCCTTGCAGTCCGAGGGACTCTCAAGAGTCTGCTCCAACACAGCAGTTTGAAGTCATTAGAGCAGCTCTAACGTCTTTAAGGTAGAATGTCATGCAAAGGGACATGGGTATAAGGTGCTGGTACGAGAGTGGGAAAACAAGCACGAGGCCCCAGGATAAGCCTAAAATTCTGTAGAACCTACAGGAAGAGTGTCCAGGATCCCACAAAGAAGGGGTGGCAGGAGAGTAAGTTTGATGATCTCAGCCTAGAGAGGAGTGGATGGTTGAAGCCCCGAGATAAGGCCTAGTGAATAGTAAGGACAGAGGAGCCAACTTTGTGATGGGGAGGGAATGGGAAGGAGAAGAAGAGGGGCAATCTCTCACAGAAAGAGGTGGAGTCCTAGAGGACAAGGAGTGAGCGATTTTTAAAAAGTGTATCCATTTTAGATATTTGTTTATTTGCCTGTGCCAGGTCACAGTTGCAGCATGTGGGATCTTTAGTTGTTGCACATGGGATCTAGTTCCCTGATCATGGACTGAACCTGGACCCTCTGCATTTGGAGCGCGGAATCTCAGCCACCGGACCACCAGGCAAATCCACAGAGTGGGCAATTTCAAGGAGAAGGGTGGTCCCCCCCAAAATCAATGGCTGGTTTTTTGCTGAGCACTGGGCTAAGCAGTTCATGATCATTATTTCATTTCATCATCTCAACAGCCAACAAGTACAACAATGTAAGATTCCTCAGATTCCTCAATGTAAGAAGTCCCCATTCCTCAGATGAGGACACTCAGGCACAGAGAAGTCAAATAACTTGTATGATGTCACACAGCCTTGCCCTAGGACAAAACCCAGATATGTTTGACTCAGATGCCCAAGCTCCTCAACTTGAACTGCAGGTCAATCCTGCCAGGCCAGCCAGGAAGAGGATGAGAGGAGAAATGAATCTGTCCTTTCCTCCTTACTTGGTTTTGTTCAGACTCAATGTAGCACGGTTCTCTGGAAAGGAGGGCTTTTCCACGGCCACAGGAGACAAAGGCTTCAGCCTGTCATGGCATCCCATTCTCTTTTTTCTAAGTGACTTGGTTATGGCCAGGAAGACCCGAAGGCTAGTGGAGGTGGGTTAAAGATAAAGGAGTTCCTGCCTGATAAAAAGTGAAAGAAGAAAGCTTCGTGCTTGCCTTTGAATGAGGTTATAAAGGGACCTGTCTGAGAAGGACATCAATCCCCTGAGTATGGCAGAAAGGAACTGCAGAAAGCACTGGGGTCATTGATGCCATCATTGTGCTGCCAGTTTACCTGCCCCTGGAACTGCCCTCTAAGATGTGAGAGAACAAACATTATGACAGTGTAACTAATCTGTTACTTATAGCACAGAGCACTCTGCATCCATTCAGGATTCCAACTCCTGTATGTCAATGATTCTCAAATCTCTAATTCAAGTTCTGGTCCTTCTCTTCCTTAAGCTGAGGATTTGTTGGAACTCTTTACTGGGATGTCCCAATAACTCCTCCAATTCACCATACCCCAAACAGAACACACAATCCCTGCACCCCACCCCACTCCCACCAAGCTCCTGCTTCTATATTCCTTTGTCCCATGTCTCAGTAAATAGCACCCCCATCCAGCTATTTGCACAGACCAGAAAGCTGAGAGCCATCTTAGGGCTCCTCCTTCCTGCTAATTGCACACCCAGTCAATGTCTGTATCAAACACGGGTCCACCTTCACATCTCACTTGTCATCTTGCCATCTGGCTTTCCCTCTGGACTTGGAAGACTGAGGGCAAAGACTGCTTCTATTCATCTCTGTACCTCCAGCACCTGACACAGAGTAGGCACAAAGGAAATGCTGCTTCAGTGAGTGGATGAGTGAACGAATTAAACAGAGGCAGCAGGGTTACTGTCAGACTTGGGGGAGATTGGGGTGCTTGAGCAAATTTTTCTTGGCTGAGATGTTGCAGACCATGGAAATGGGGGATGGAGTTGATGGAGGAAATTCTAAAGCCTTTGAAAGGCACTTTCCTGGTGGTCCAGTGGTTAAAAATCCACCTGCCAATGCAGGGGGACACTGGTTTGATCCCTGGTCTGAGAACATCCCATGTGCCACAGAGTAACTAAGCCCCTGCACCCCAACTACTGAGCTCATGCTCTAGAACCCATGAACCGCAGCTACTGAAGTCTGTATGCTCTAGAGAGCCCGTGGCTCTGCGACAGGATAAGCCACCTCAGTGAGAAGCCTGCTCGCCACAACTAGAAAAAGCCCATGCGCAGCAATGAAGACCCAGTGCAGCCAAAAATTTAAAAATAATTAAGAAAATAAACTCTTGGGAAGGAGAGGGACATGCCACACTTTGAGTTGGGAGGACAGGAGACAGGAAAGGATGGAGGTTAAAATCAGAAATGTTGGGAGATGGAGAGAAATGTGCTCATATTGATGACCTCCTCTGTCGATAGAAAGAGAGTTGCGGTCACCTTCTGAGGCTGAGGCAGGGGGACAAGTAGCATGAGTGAGTGGTGGAATAAGTTCGGACCGGCCATTATGAGACACAGGAGGAGGTGCCCTAGAGAGGGGTGGAAGGACTCTCTGGGAGCAGAAGAGCCTCGCTGATGTTTCCCAACACAGATTTGCCATTTGAGAGAAGCCATTCACATGGCCCTGCTGACTTCACCAGCCACACTTGGCAGTCCAGCTGCAAAAGCCACGCAAATGGACAGTGGGACCGACTCCAGCCTGGGAGCTGGCAAGACCAGTGCTGCTGAAAGTCAAGGGGTGAGAAAAGGAAATTCCCACATAGGCCATGCTGGGCCATTTAATCCTCACAACAGCTCTGCAAGGGAGATATTTTGATCTTTGTTTTTCCCAGGAAGAAATGAGACTCAGAGAAGTCACTGGCTTGGCCAAAGTCACACAGCCCCGAGGAGGAAAGCTGAGCTGGGGTTCACATCCGAGGAAGCCTGACTCCCAAATCTGTGCTCCTCATATTGAAACATTTATCTAGGGCTTATTGCACGCCAAACACTGTGTTATGCCCCTTTTCATCCATCCCTCCCTCTTGTTCCGTCTTCAGAATAACTCAGTGAGGCAGTCCCCTGATGGTCCAGTGATTAGGACTCCGAGCTTTCTCTGCTGGGGCCCAGGTTCTATCCCTGGGAGGGGAATGGAGATTCCCACACATCGTGCTATGCAGCCAAATAAAAACTAAAGGCTTTTAAAAAATCACTCAGTGACGCAGGGATCAGGATTTTCCCTGTTTTGCAGCTGAATTACAGAGTCATTTGGCCAAAGTCTCCCAGCCAATGAGCGGCAGAGCTAGCATCCAAAGAAGGAAGTCATAAACCAGTATCACCACCAGGTGTTAGAACATGCTTGAAGCTGAGGACTGAGAGGCAAAGACAAACAGGTAGTATTAGTGGAGCATCCGAGCCTGGAGCTGTTAACTGCTACACTGTACTGCTTCTCTCTTTGCAAGTCTCTGCACATCTTCATTTTTATACTGTTTCTTAATGAAAATTCCAACCATACAAAAGTAGAGAGAATTTAGTGTAAAGAATTCATGTGACCAAATCCAGATTCAGTTCTTTCCAACTTTTCCCCACTCTTACTTCATCTCTACCCCGACACACTTCTCTTTTCCAGAATATTTTAAAAACGATCTTAGTCATCAAGTCATTTCATCCGGAAATACTTTGGTAAGCATTTCTAACAAGGATTATTATTTTCTTTTTTTTTTTTTTACATAACCACAAGCCATTATTTCAGCAAAAATAACAAAAATTTCTTAATATTATTAAATCCCAGGCCACCAGGCCATTTTCAGAGGCTACTGATTGTCTCAAATGTCTTTGTAGTTAGTTTGTCAATTCAAATCCAAAAAAAAAAATAAAAAATTCCAAATAAGGTCTTACATGTGGGATTGTGTTGTTTTTATCCCATTAACCTCTTTTCACCTATAACAGTCACCTTCACTACCATTCTTTGGGCCTCTGATTTCTGTTTTTGATATATCAGGAACTGAAGTTCAGAGAGGTTAAGTGACTTACGGAACGTCACCCAGCTAAGAGCTAAACTTCTTCTTTGGGACTGCCCCCAAAGTCCGGGTTACTCGTAGGAGGAGTCAGGCAGAGCAGCAGGGAGAATGGTCTGGGCCTGACAAAGAGAAGGCAGATAGAGATGGAGGTGGTAGCAGTAACAACACTATTTTTGGTTTCTTGACTGATTCAGTGCTTGCAAGGGGCTGGGCATCTACTCAGAGCTCCATGGCACTATTTCATTCAGTTCAAACCACAACCACGGGTAGGTCATACTTAACCCCATTTTACAGATGAGGAAATTGAGGCACAGCTTGGCATATGGGGCTACCCTAAGTTCCACAGCTAGGGGAATAGGTCAATTTAACCTCAAAGTCTGTGCTCTTTTTGACTGTCACTAGAGAGGGGACTTCTCAGAAAACTAAGATTTTGCAGTCTCTTGGTTGGGGGAGAGAACGCTGGCCTGGTCTGCCAGAGACTAGCCACGGGATGCCCAGGAAGCCACACTCCCCTCCAGTGTCTTCATCTGACAAATGGAGTGACCCTAAGAGATGATCCCTGAAGGTGCTTGCCCCTCCCCAGGGGCAGGGTTCTCAGAGGAACTCTTCCCCGGGATGGATGATGCAGGCCTGGGGGCGGTGATGCTGGAAAGGAAACCACCCTCTGTCTCTCCTTTCATTTCCACGTGGCTTGGGCTTGCTTAGATGTTGTCTTGGTGCATCATGGCACAGGTCCTTTCCACGTGTGCAGAGTGTGCCTTTCTCCCTGCAGTCCCCATGACCTTCGCTGGAGGGTGGCTTCTGCCTGCCTCTTCCTCGGAATTCCCCTCAAGCCTCTGTGGCACAGGGAGTACCCTCAGAAAGGATGTGGCGAGGGTGACTGTTTTTCTTGTGGTTTGAGATGGTTGTCACACGCTTCGATGTCATCCTCATTGAAGAATCATTCTGAATCACAGGATCAGACAAATAAGTCATTGGCTCAGAGGCTAAAGCCAGAGTAGTTGCCAGAGGCAGGTCCATGGGGTCTAGGGTGTGCTGTAGTGCCCCAGGCGCCAGGGCAAAGACCCCTGCGCCTGGCCCACATGCCATGGAAAGGCAGTAGAGCATCCAGGATCTTACCACCCAGGGCTGGAAGCCCTCTATGTCTCCAGATCCAGATGGCCACGTGGGCAGCTACAAGGACTCTGGGGAGTAGGAGGTGTTTAGAGAAAGGGCTGCCCCAGGGGACACCGGGGGCCAATAAAGTCTGAATGGACCTCTACATAAATGATGCTGAACTCAGGTATCAAAAGTGTTTTGTAAACAGTGAGATGCAATAAACCCTTACCATACCCTGCCCTGAGAGTGCTGAGTAACAAGGCACTCTGCCAGGCACTAACGGATCTGGGTTCGAGTTTAGGCTCCTTACACATCAGTTCTGTTATTCTGAGCAGGTTATTTAGCCTCTGTGTCTCAGTTGTCTCAACTGTAAAATGAGAGTCAGAGAGAGGAGTGATACCTCTGGGTCTTCTCAGCCTGGGTTGAAAAGTCTAGGGTTCTAGGTGACTGCTTCCAACACTCTACCCCTTGCTGAAAATTCATGGTGGAGAGGAGGGTCTCCATCTGTCCAGGCGTATGGCGTATACCTGACAAGCGACAGACATTCAGCAAATGTTGTTGTTAATCTCTTCTGTCAGGGGATTAACACTGGCTGTCATTTACTGATAGTCACTGTGGGTGTCTCCATGGTCTCTGTGTTATCTATCGCTGCACAACCGATTTTTACAAAACTTAACAGCTTATAACAACAATAAACATCTGTTGTTTCACACAGCTTTTGTGGGTCAGGAATTCGAGAGCAGCTCTTTATTAACTTATGAGGTCAATACTATTATTGCAGTGTTTCCAGCGCAGTGTCTCTCAGGAAGTTCTAGTGAAGATGTTGGTGCTGGGAGCAGAGTTCGGTTTCTGCTAAGGCTGGGCTGGCGCTGGAGGAGCCACTTCCAAGATGGCTCATTCACAGGGTTGACAAGTTGGTGGATGGCCTTAGCTCCCCAGCAAGTGTACCTCCCCACAGGGCTGCTTGAGCATCCTCATAGCGCGGTGGTTGACTTCCTCCAGGGAGAGTGATCTCAAAGAGCATGGCAGAAGTTGCATTGGCAAAGTCCATTGACAATTCCCAGAAAGTACAGATAGAATCTGGGTAATAAAAAGGCTCACCTTTTTATCCCCTTTGTGTTTACCCGGGTTTCACTTTCTTCTGGGGTACCACATGCAGAGTACCTTGCACCTGGCACTTCAGACCAGAGTTCCCACTGAGAAGCGGCTGCACCCGACACTTCAGCTTGGTGGGCCACGTGCAGAAGTCCTGCACATGACACCGCAATTCAAGACGGCAGCGGCGGGCCGTGCGCAGAGACGCCGCTCCCAGCAATGCAGTCTGAAGCCAGGAGTGGCACAGCCACGTCTGAGCCGCAGGAGCTCCGGCCCTACTCTCTGCTGACGGGAATCCTATAAAGTGGCCCTGCTAATGGCCTTTTGGAGAGAGCGGGTATTCTAGAGTGAGAACTAGCACCTCTCCATTCTTTGATTAAAGAATATAGCTTCCATTTGCTTCTGAGCCAAGCTCAGGCTTAGCGCTCGATCTTGTTCTAATAGCTCAAACAACACTGGGAGTGAAAGATCCTTGCCAGGGACCAACGTGAGAGGAGTGTTAACACTGGCAACCTGGATGGGACGCACTGTGCCTTTTCCATCTGCACCTGTCCACAAGACTCCAAACTCGCCCTAGCTCCAGCAAGACGCTGGTGGAGGCTTTGGGAGGTTTGCCTGAGAACGTCTGCCCCGATCTCTGAGCTCACTCTGATGGGGTAGGACTGCGGCAGCCCTTGGTCAAAGTCCGTGCACCTTGGCCCAGCAATCTGATACCGGGTGGGGTGCACACACAGCGTAGCCCTGTGTGCAGGGCTGTGGCCCTTGAGAGGATCACACTGTGGTATCGCTGGGGTTTGGAGGCTGAAACTCATGTGTATCTGCCTGCTGCCTCAGACTGGCCTCTTCTTAGTGCTAGACACCCAGGAATGGTGGAGGCCTGGGGACAAAAGGGAGCGACAGCGGTCTTGCCCTGTCTCGCCAGGAGTGCCGTCTTCTTGACCCCTGCACAAGACAGTGTGGTTGCACCAGGAACTTTTGCTCTCCTCACCAACCTCCAGGGGTCAACGGTAGCATTCTTCCTAGTCACTTTCAGTTCGGTAAAGGAAAGTGACCAGCCCCATGAGCTAAGAGGTGAGACCAAGGAAAGACCCAGGTAATGAGGATGCCTGACAAAAATGGAATGAGGGCCTTTGATCCAAGTTCAGAAAAAGGCTCCCAAAGTAGATAACAACCTGTAATGTGACCTCTTCCGGTCAGTGCTAATTTCTCTGAAATGGGCGGGGGAGCCCTGTGAACCACTCTTCCCAAATAACAGAGATCTAGAGGAGGAAAGGTCAGAGGATAAAAAGGCGCGGAGGCAAGCCCACCCACTACTGGCTATTACCCTCCAAAGTCAACTTGTTGGCACAGGCATTTGGACTAACTGCCCCCAGAGATACTCAACTCCGGTAAGTACCCCTGGCTCCACTGAGAGGTAGGAAGCCAGGAAACTAGGACCTCATCAGGGTGCCATGCATAAACAAGAGGGTCAAGGAAGATAAAAATGCCTTTGTTGCCCCTGAAAAGGGGCAGATTCTGGCCACTATCCTCAAAGGCAGATGGTCCAAACAGATGAAGAAAGACAGGCCAGAGGGCTCCTAAGCTGTCATTCCAGTTGATCCCTGAGGAAATTGCACACAGGAAGGAAACCCCCTGAATTCTTAGTGGAGAGCAGTGCCGCTTTCTCGATTCTGAACACCAGATCAGGCAAACCCAGTCACGAGAGATGTAACATGATGACACTTCAGGGAAGGCATTCATAAAGCCATTAGAATGCAAATTGGGTGAACATATGCTCATTCCTTCCTGAAAGTGAAAGTTTCTTGGTCGTGTCTGACTCTTTGCGACCCCATGGACTAGAGTCCGTGGAACTCTCCAGGCCAGAATACTGGAGTGGGTAGCCTTTCCCTTCTCCAGGGGATCATCCCAACCCAGGGATCGAACCAAGTCTCCCACATTGCAAGCAGATTCTTTACCAGCTGAGCCACAAGGGAAGCCCAAGGATACTGGAGTGGGAAGCCTATCCCTTCTCCAGGGGATCTTCCCAACCCAGGAATTGATCAGAGGTCTCTGCATTGCAGGCAGATTCTTACCAACTGAGCTATCTGGGAAGCTCCATTCCTCCCTGTATGTCCCCAAAGGCCTTGTACCCTTGCTCGGAAGAGATATCTAACATGAATTGAGGGTTACTACCCACCTAATGAGAGACAAATTGGGGACTGGCATTCCCTTAGACAGAGGACACAGGATGACAGTGTTAATGGCTGAGAACAAATGTCCACAGATAGAGCAAGTCGATCTCCCCAGAATACATCCCAAGGTCTGAGTGCAGGGACTAGTGGGGCGAGCCGTAGAAGCCAATCCCATGAGAGTCCATCTAGAACCTGGGCATACATGGCCCCTAGAAAATAGTGCCCTCTCTATCAGGAGATCTTGTTGAGCACTGCCCCTATCAGACAGGGTCTCATTGACCAGAGCCTCATTAGACCTTGCCAGTCACCTTGTAATACTCTCATTCTCCCTGAAAAGTTCAACGGGGAAAACCAGGTGGCACAGAATATCAGGGCGGTCAGAGAGGCCACCAAGGCTATGTACCCCAGTAGTCCCTATTCCTTACACGCTGCTGGCCACCCAACGGTCCACCAGGGCCTGGTGTTCTGTATTATATTTAAAGATGTCTTCTTCTGATTCCATTGGCCCAGAGTTACAAGAAATTTTGCTTTCGAGTGACAGGACCCAAACACACAACAAAAACAACACCGGTAGACATTTCTGCCACAAGGGTTCAAAAATCCCCCTATCGTCTTTGGGGAAACTTTAGCTAAAGACCTAAAAGATCTATGTCTAGAGGAGTGACTCCTTCTCCAGTAGGTAGGCGGCATTCTGGCCACCAAGGCTACTAAGGAGCCCTCTGACAAAAATACTGTAACCACCCTGAACACTCAGCCAATAAAGTGACTGCTCAGTCACTCAGTCGTGTCCAACTCTTTCAGATCCCATAAGCTGTAAGCTGCCAGGCTCCTCTGTCCGTGGGATTTTCCAGGCAAGAATACTGGAGCGGATTGCCATTCTCTTCTCCAGGATATCTTCCCCACCTAGGGATCGAACCTGCATCTCCTATATCTCCTGCACTGGCAGGTAGATTCTTTACCACTGAGCCACCTGGGAAGCCCGATGAGGTGTCCAAGAAAAAAGGCTCAAAGTCACAAACTAGGAAGACCTACCTAGGTCTCACTCTCACAGAAGGTCAGAGAAGCCTAACCTGGACAAGCTATTTGGAGCCTTGACCCCCCTAAAACTAGAAGACAGTTTTGGCACTTCCTGGGGATGGCCTGGTTTTGTAGCATCTGGATCCTTGAAAGTGAAAGTGAAGTCACTCAGTCATGTCAGACTCTTTCAGACCCCATGGACTGTAGCCTACAAGGCTTCTCCATCCATGGAATTTTCCAGGCAAGAGTAATGGAGTGGGTTGCCATTTCCTTCTTCAGGGAATCTTCCAGACCCAGGGACCGATCCCAGTCTCCCACATTGCAGGCAGACGCTTTTACCATCTGAGCCACTAGGGAAGCTCCTATTTGGATCCTTAAATATGGTTTAAGAACTAAGTCTCTATATGAAAAATTGAAAGGAAATGTTGCTAATCCTTTGGAATTTAGAATGTGAAGGGGCCTTTGGAAAATTTTTAAAAGGCAATTACTTCAGGCCCCTGCTCTGGCCCTCCCAGACTTAGCTAAACATTTCTACTTTTATATTAATGAGAGATGGGGAATAGCCCTTGGGGTATTAGCTCAAAAATTGGGACCTTCTTACCTGAGTGGCTGTTTATTTCTCTAAACAATTAGCTCAACCCACTAAAGGATGGCTTCATTTCCTATAGGCTGTAGGAGCTACCACAAATCTGCTAAAAAACGAGGCTGAAAAGTCAACATTCGGTCAGCCAGTCACAAGATAGACACCACACTAGGTTTAGGCTTTAGTAAGTTCTCAGGGAACAGAAGTTACTCTAGCTATGACAAACCTAGACAGTGTATTAAAAAGCAGAGACATCACTTTGCTGACAAACGTCTGCAATAGTCAAAGCTATGTTTTTTCTGGTAGTCATGTACAGATATGAGAGCTGGACCATAAAGAAAGCTGAGCACCGAAGAATCGATGTTTTTGAACTGTGGTGTTGGAGAAGACTCTTGAGAGTCCCTTGGACAGCAAGGAGATCCAACCAGTCAATCCTAAAGGAAATCAACCCTATATATTCCCTGGAAGGACTGATGCTGAAGCTGAAGCTCTAATACTTTGGCGACCTGATGTGAAGAGCTGACTCATTGGAAAAGACCCTGATGTGGGGAAAGATTGAGGGCAGGAGGAGAAGGGAACGACAGAGGATGAGACAGTTGAATGGCATCACCAACTCGATGGATATGAGTTTGAGCAAACTCCGGGAGATAATGAAGGACAGGGAAGCCTGGCATGCTGCAGTCCATGGGGTTGCAAAGAATCAGACACGACTTAGCAACTGAACAACAACAACAAGGGAACAGAATGACTGTCTCCCAGAAGGTTAATTCAAGTTCAGGCTATTCTTTTAGACAACACAGTAGCTACCATAAAAACCTGTCACATGCTAAATCCTGCCACCCTGCTACCCACAGAAATAGGGCCCCTGACACATGATTATACAATACCACGGACACGATCTGTAACAGTTGCCCCAACCTAGGAAGTGAATCTCTCCCAAATGCCGAAGAGGAATGGCTCACAGACAGGAACAGCTTTATGAGAGAGGGAAGAAGCCCGATGGGCTACACAGTAACCTTCTAGACCCAGTCACAGAGACATGAAACCCACCCCTAGGGACTTCTGCCCAAAAGGCCCTCACCTAGGCCTTAGAGCTTGAGACAGTGAAGATCTTAAAGGCTGATACAGATTCCAGGTATGCATATGGAATCTACACACACAGAGCTATTTGGAAGAGGAGGAGTATGCTTACTGTGGAGACTAAATAGGTGACACATGGTTTAAGCATACTGAAACTCTTAGAAGTAGTACAGCTTCCATAAAAGGTGGCAGTGATTCACTGTAGGGGTCACCAAAGAAGGATGTCAATAAAGAGAAGCCGGATTTCCCTGGTGGTCTAGTGGGTAGAACTCTCTTGCTCTCAATGCAGGGGGCCTGGGTTCAATCTCTGGTCAGGGAGCTAGATCCCTCATGCCACAGTTAAGAGTTTCCATCCTGTAACTAAGACTCAGCACAGCCAAATGTGTGTGTATATATATATATATATATATATATATGTGTGTGTGTGTGTGTGTGTGTGTTACATGTATGCTATATATATATATGTTGTGTATATATATATATATATACGTTATATATATATATATATATACGTTATATATATATACGTTATATATATATATATATACGTTATATATATATATATATATGACAGGGAAATCTGGCATGCTACAATCTGTGGGGTCACAAAGAATTGGACACAGCTTAGTGACTAAACACACACAAATATATATTAATGTATAAAGAGAAACAACAAGACAGACACAAATGCCAAGAACCAGTAACTTGGGAATTACCCCTCATACTTTCAGACCCACTCAATTATTTCCCAATATACACAAAGGAAGAATTTGACAAAGATCCAAAATGAGGCTTCAGTAGAGATCTAGGAGGCCATGAGTGGCTAGTTAATGAACGTGCAGCTTGTCAAGCCATCAGGGAGGCTCATCAAGGAACTCACTGCGGGAGAGAAGTCCTTTACTGAGCTGAAGTCGTGGTATCCTGTGGCACAAAAAGTAAAATCAGTCAGCTAGTTGAGACATGCCCTATTTGCCCAATAAACTTCTCCAGCAGATCCTGGAGAGGCCCCCAGATAAGACCCATTCAGACCAGAAGGACACATCCTGGGGAAAATTGGCAGATTACTTTCACTGTCATGCCGAGAGGACGGGGCAACTTCAGCTGTCTCTTTGGTGCTAGTATACATATATGCTGGGTGGATACAAGCATGCTCTGATAGAACTGAAATGGCAGCTGAAGTGGCTAACACATTACTAGAAGAAATAAGCCCTAGGTTCAGGTTCCCAGGATCTCTACAAAATGATAACAGTCCAGCATTTGTGTCTCAAGTGATGAAGAGAATAACCAGTTTATGTCCTGGCCATAAAATGGACTTTGCAATCAGCCAGAAGACCCCAATGACCAGGGAAAGTAGAGATCCAAGCAAACCTTGAAATGGGCCTTAGCCAAGCTTTGTCAGGAAACTCAAGAAAGCTAGAACAAGTTGCTTCCAATTGTCCTGCTCTGCATGTGATTAACCCCAAGGGTTAAGTGCATTTGAACTCATGTATGATAGACCCATTCCCCAGCCCAAGAGAAAGGACACCTCAGCCCCCTTGAATGGAACAACTCAAGAATGTCCTCCAGGTAGGAGAAACCATGAAAGCTGTCAATGAATATAGTAACCAGGTACTGCCCACACCCACTGACCTGACCCTACATACCTTCCCACCAGGTGTACCTAAAAACCTGGAAAACCAGCGGCCCACAAGAGACCCTGGTCATCATCACCTTTGCACTGAATCTTCTTTGCCCCTCCTCCCTGAACACACTTATTTCAGTGCTTGCAAAATGAGGGCCTTTTATTTCCAATTTATACTTCTCATCTTAGGAATTAAAACGTGCTCCCTACTATTACTCCATGGTGAACAAATTTCTTCTATAATGTGACCAGAGATATTCAGGAAGGACAGAACCCCACTGATTATTAGACCCGTCTCATCCAACTTGAAACAAGAAAGGCCCATCAGACGTATTTAAGAGGAACCCCAGTAACCAAGGAGGAGACACTAAATAGCACCCTCCTCCCAACTGGTAAGAAACTGTAAACAAGTTGAAGGCACAGCTGGTCACACTTACGGACCAACAGCATCAACAATTGTGTAAGTCAGGCCATCCAACTCAACAAAGTTGAGTTTGGTACTTGGGTGCCCCAACAGGATCCTGGATGCACTCACGTGGATGAAAAACTAGAGCTCTGATGCTTCAAGGATTCAAACAAATGACACAGGGCCAGTGTGCTTATGAAGAGGGTGTATGTTCTTGGGTAAGCCTCCAAACTCAGCGGGGGCTGGCCATCTGAAATCCCAGAGGGGATACATCACCCTAAGGACTGGGACCAGATCCAAACTTCTTTTTTTTTTTTTCAAATCTAACTCAGTGGCTGATTTTTTAAAGAATCTCTCTGTGTGTGTGCGCGTGTGTGTCTTGTTTTGTTTGTCTGTTTTCAATTTTGGCTCTGCTGGGTCGTCATCGCCACGCAGGAGCTCTTTGTTGCGGCACTCAGGTTTCCCCAGTTGCAGTATGCGGAATCTTAGTTCTCTGACCAGGGATCGAACCCAGGCCTCCTGCACTGGGAGTGCAGAGTCCTATCCACTAGACCACCAGGGAGGTCTACCACGAATTAGGAGTACAGTAATCACTGCACTCATTACGGTACTGGTGATCCTGACCAGGGGAACCGTATGGGACGCTACCAACACAGAAAACATAACCGGCACAGTGTGACAGGGGCCAGTGAGACTGGCCTCGGCTTCCGGCTATTACAAATACTCAGCATGTGAAGTAGGCCAAACCCTTAAGCCCCATACAAAGACCTGTTGGCTCACTGGCCAGCGTATGGCCCCGCAGAGCCAGACTGCCCTAGATTATCTGGGAGCTGACTGAGGAGGGGGCTACGCAGTAGCCAATAGGGCGAGTTGCCCTCGTGTCAGCGCAAGGGCCCTGACTGAAGAACGTGCACACAGGCTGCTGAGAAAGGCAACCTGGCAGACCAAGGCCAGTGTAATCTGGCTGGACACACGTGGAGCCGGTGAGACAGGCCCTCCCCAGGGTCACTTGGTTGCTACCTTTCCAGGGCTCCTTAATAACTGTTGTCCTCCTACTGATATTTGAGCCACATATCTTAAATTGCCTGGCATCCTTTGTCTCCGAAGGTTAAAATCTATAAAACTTTAAATGGTGGTCACTCAGGGACATGAACAATCACGGCTAAGGCCTGGTGACAACATAAAAGCAACTGGAGAGTTCTGCTCCTCTCTCAAGGGTGTGATGATGCCCAAACTCAGCAAGAAGCTATTGCAGAAGAAGGACCTCTTTGACCCTCGACGCCCCTCAAGAATGACAGCAGAAGACAGAAGAGGGATTTGTCACCAGCAAAACCCATGAACAATTCCCAGGGAATAAAAATAGAATCTGATTAATAAAATAAACTCTGGGACTTCCCTGGTGGTCCGGTGGTCCATCTTCCAGTGCAGTGGGTGTAGGTTTGATCCCTGGTCAGGGAGGTAGGATCAGGCATGCCTTGGCAGCCAAGAAACCAAAACATAAAACAGAACAAATATTGTAACAAATTCAATAAAGACTTTAAAAATGGCCCGCATCAAAACAATCTTTTAGAAAAATAAAGTCTACCCTTTCTTTTTTCCTTTGTGTAGTTAGCGTCCTTAGTGTAGTTTCGCTTGCTCACAGGACATCACCTGCAAAGGCCTCGCCCTCGATGTCTCAGACCAGAGTCCCTAGTGGGACATGGCGGTGCCAACACCTCAGCTCTGCAGGGCTGTGTGCAGAAGCACTGTGTGTGACACTCAGTTCAAGCTGGTGGTGGAGGGCAGTGTGCAGAGATGCTGTACCCAGCTCTGCGATCTGGAGCTCTACCCCACCCGCAAGACCTCCACCCCTCACGCCACTGACAAGATTCCCATAAAGCAGCCCCGCCCGCGGCTTTTGCAGGAGCTGGCATCCCTCCATTCTTTGATCAAAGAGCAAAGCTTTCCTCTGCTTCTGAACTGATCTCGGTCTCATTCTGTTGGCTGAACAACAGCAAGCAGGACTCATGTTGGGGACCACCTTGGGAGGGTCTGTAAAAGTGGTAATATCTTTGATGAGCTAGACTCAGACATCTCACACTATCATTTCCTGGTATTCTTTTGTTCACATAAATCAACTCTGATATAGTGTGGAGAGGAGAGGGCCTATGTACTGGGAGGCAAGAATTATTGAGGACTATCTTGAAGGCTGAATATCACAGTCTGTTCTTGATGCTTTGCTTTTTTTTAAATTTTTTTAAATGTATTTATTATCTTGACTGTGCTGGGTCTTCGTTGCTGTGGGTGTGCTTCCTGTAGTTGCAGCGAGCAGGGGCTACTCTCTAGTGGCAGTGCATGAGCTTTTCACTGTGGCGGCTTCTCTTGTTGCAGATCACAGGCTCTAGGCCACGTGGTCTTCAGTAGTTGCGGCTCATGGGCTTAGTTGCCCTGCAGCATGTGGAATCTTCAGGGACCAAGAATCGAACCCATGTCTCTTGCACTGGCAGGTGGATTCTTATCCGCTGGACCACCAGGGAAGTCCTCTGCTAAGTGTTTTAAAGCTATTCATTAATCTATCACTTCATGAAGTTGATACTGTTATCATCTCCATTTTACAGATAAAGAAAGTCTATAAATTGACTCACAGAGAAATGAGGAAAGTTGCCTAAGGTAACACATCTGGGAAATAGTCTGCAGCAATTGCTATGGACTTAATGTTTGTGTCTGCCCGAAATTAATATGTTGAAGCTCTTACCCGCAATGTGATGGTATTTAGAGATGAGGTCTTTGGAAGGTAACTAGGGTGAGATAAGGTCATGAGCTGGAGTCCTAGTCAGATGGGATCAGTGCCCTTAGAGACAGGAGAGCCTGCTTCCTCCCTTCATGCACGCACATGAGGAAGGGCCAGGAGGCAGCCATCTACAAGCCAAGACAAGAAACCTCAGAATGAAACCTACCTCGCCAGCACCTCAGTCTGTAACTTCCCAACCTCCACAACTATGAGAAATAAATTACTGTTGCTTAAGCCACCCAACCTGTGGTATTTTGTTATGGCACCTCGAGAATACTAAGACAGGCCTTGAACTCATAGTTCAGGATTTGGACTCAGAGCTTTGGGCTGCTTTAGCCCTTGTTCTTAAACTTTGCCTCCCTCTACTGCCCCATTAAAACTAGCCTTGACTCTCCCTGACCCCTGTCTGCCCCCTGGGCTGTGCAGAGAGACTCTCTTCACTGATAGAGGGGCTGCAATAGCACTGAGAAGATCTGGAAAGGAGCTGCAGGAAGCCTCGTGACAAACTCAACGCCCAAGCTCAGCGCTGACCCTGGTTTTCCAGTTCTAATGCCCCAGAGAGCCTCGGGGGCCAGCTCTGCCCACCCCACTCAGCCTGCTGCTCCCCACCCCTACCAGCTTGAACCTAGGGTTTGCCACACACACCCTCGGGTAAGCCAGATCATAAACAGTAAGCAGGCGGAAAACAAACTATATTTAAACCTGCAGTTGCTCCATAAACAAAGCTTAAGAGACAAGTGATGATTGGGAGAAAACAGTAGAAACACACATAAAGACCAAGTGTCAATATCTATAATGCATTAATGTTCTGAAATAAACAAAGGCTGCCCAAAAAAAGCAATTTACAAAAGAATAAAAGCCAATGTCCCCTCCTCCCCCAAGCCAAATCAAAACAAGGCACTGGTTTTAAAAATGGTTTTAATTTCTAAAATCTCATTAATACTACAACAAAATCTGATGTTTCCTCTATGAGGTTGACAAAAATATTTATGATTAATAGTACCTAAGTTTGGTGAAGGTAGAGGGCAATGGACACTCCCACTAGTCTTGACCTTGAGGGAGGGGGTGCAGTGTTTATACATGTATTCAGCAGTTGTAATCTGAGGAATCTATTTTATCAAAAAACTAGAAAAATGATGACTGAAAGTTATAAATAGTTAGCTCTTTGGTATAGATATATAAGTATAGAAATAGGTATAGATACTCAGATCTATAGATCTATTTAAATACAAGGATATTTTCTGCAGTATTGTTTGTAGCAGCGAAACCTTGGAAACAACCCCAATGTCTGTCAATGGAACAGATAAATAAATTGTTATGTGGTTGCTTAGTGAATGTGGGTGTGTGTGTGTGTGTTCAGTTGTGTCCAACTCTTTGCAATCCTGTGGACTATAGCCCACCAGGCTCCTCTGTCCATGGGATTTTACGGGCAAGAATACTGGAACACTCATCTCCTGCCACTTCTGCACTGGTAGGCAGATTCTTTAACACTGAGCCACCTGGGAAGCACCTGCTTAGTGAATAGTATACAGCAATGAGGATGAGGGCTTCCCTGGTGGCTCAGAGGGTAAAGCATCTGCCTGCAATGTGGGAGACCCGGGTTTGATCCCTGGGTCGGGAAGATCTCCTGGAGGAGGAAATGGCAACCCACTCCAGTATTCTTGCCCATAAAACCCCATGGACAGAGGAGCCTGGTGGGCTACAGTCCACAGGATTACAAAGAGCTGGACATGACTGAGCAACCTCACTTTCACGAGAATGAACAAATACTGTCGCATTCAAAGACACAGATGAATCTCATAAAGAATGGTGAACAAAAGAGAACATACTGTCTGATTCTATCCTCATCAAGTTCAGAAAAGCCCAAACTAATTTAAGCGTTTAAAAGTCAGGGGACTTTTCTGGTGGTCCAGTGGCTAAAACTCCACATTCCCAATGCAGGGGGCCGGGGTTCAATCCCTGGTCAAGGAACTAGATCCCACAGGCCATAACCAAGACCTGGCACAGCCAAATAAATAAATAAGTAAAATTAATTAATAAAAATGTCAAGATAGTGTTGCCCTCAGTGGGTAGGCTGGGACGGGGCAGGAGACAGGCTCCAGGAATACTGACTGGTACTAGGTCTAGTCCCCGATCTGGGTGCAGTTATGCAGGTAAATTTCTCATTTTATGAAAATGCCTTGAACTGTACACTTATGGACTGTGCCCTTTTCTGAACACATATTAGACTTAAAGAAAAAAATTCCTAAAAAGTAAAGCAGAAGCATACCCCAATAAACATTCCAACTGTTTGGAGACTAAAAATAAATACATATGTACTTAAAATGACATGGAGCTTTTTATATAGAATATCAATAGGAAAATATGTCAGCAATGTATTATTAGGCACAAACAGAAAAATACATGTCACATACATGTAATCTGATTTTTTTCTATTAAAAATAATATATGTGTTATGTAAATAAACTTATACATAAAAAATGTTGTACAGTCATAGAAAATGGCTGGACTGAAATCTTGACAGTTAAAAAAATCACTGTTCCTATGGATTAAAACTCAAGGACCTGGGGCTCCTTACTGAGGCCTCTAATGGAGTCCAGCAGGAAATCTGAGCTACAGCTGAGTGAGTTGGGCTCTCGCTTCAGTCAGAGCTGGGCCCTGGCCAGGAGGTCAGAGGGGACTTAGGATCAGGGTTTCTGGAAGCACTGTGAGACCCCAGGACCGCCAGGTCAAGGCCTGGGGAGTGCATTTTAAGGCCCCTGTGGGTAGGGGGAGGACAAGAGAACTGCCCTCATGGGCCCCACTGGTGGTGGGAAAAGGGGAGAAACAGACGGGGTCCCAGCCCTACCCAGGGACCCCACTTAACCAAAACAGCCCTGAGAAGTAGGCGTGACTGTTTTCATTGCCCAAGGTCACCCAGGCAGTAAATGGAATGGCTGGGCCTTGAACCCAAACCTGTCTGAAACTCAGAAAGTGCTCTGTACCAGGCTGCAGAGGAAGGGGAAGAAGACAGCAGGAAGGAGCAGGCTGCCCTTGACAAAGACTCAGTAACCCACCCCAGCAGGTCATTGCAGGGCTCAGAGCCTCCAGAGCCCCCCACCTACCAGGAGTCACAAAGGCAGGTTCTGCCCAGTGTCTGCAGCCATGCCTCCCATCTGGGGTCATGGCTCAAACACTAAACCTGGCCCCAGGGGCCGCTCTGTTAACTCAGCACTGACAACTCTGCTGGCAGCCAGGAGGCTGGCACCATCCAAAACAGATCCCAGGAGGGAGAGCCTGGTCAGCCCACTGCTCCTCTGCACACAGCCACCCCTCACCCCCCAACTCCCTCCACCCCTCCTTTCCTCATCCCCCTCGGTCCTGAGACCCTCAGACTGTTGTCTATTGGGAAGAAACAGAGGATGGGGCCGTGGGGGCTAGAACAGTCTGGGTCCTGGATTCAAGTCCCTGAAGTTTGAGCCAGATGTGATCTGGCTGATTGCCCTAAGCAGCTTAAGAAAAGCTAATATCCTCATTGTTACTCAAGGTGGGGGCAGAAGTTAGTAGCTGGGAGCCCACTATGTACCTACCAGTTTTATTCAGTTCTTACCGCTGCGAGAATGGAGTATTCATTTCTCCATGTTACAGTTAAAGAAACTGAGGTTTGGAGGGGAAGTTACTTGCCCAAAGTCACCCACAGCTTAGAGTCTGGAACCAAGGAAGACCTAGAGATTGAGCCTGGCCCTGCTACTTACTGGCTGTGTGGTCTTGGGGAAGTTACTTTACCTCTCTGAGCCTCTATTCCCTCATCTATAAAGATGATATTAAATATCTACAAAAATGAAATGGAAGTCACTCAGTTATATCTGACTCTTTGCCACCCTATGTAGCCTGCCAGGCTGCTCTTCCACAGGATTCCCCAGGCAAGAATACTGGCGTGGGTTACCTTTCCCTTCTCCAGGGGATCTTCCCGACCCAGGGATCGAATCTGGGTCTCCTGCATTGCAGGCAGACTACCGTCTGAGCCACCAGGGAAGTCCATTAAATTAATATCTAACTTATTAAATTACTCTGAGGATTTAAAAACGGTAATGTTAAAACTCTTAGCATGAGGGAATTCCCTGGCAGTCCAGTAGTTAGGACTCAATGCTTTCACTGCCGTGTGTTTGATCCCTGGTCAGGGAACTAAGATCCCACCAGCTGCACGGCAAAACAAACAAACAAAAACCCCAACAAACTCCTAGCCTGGTATCTGGTACAGAGAAGGTCCTCAGCCAGTTTTCTTATGATCAATTCAATGACCTGACCAATGAGAGGGTTCACTCCCAGGAGCAGTGGGGCCAGGGGAAGTTTTTAATCTTCCCAGATCAATCCAAGAGGTCTTCCTGAGAGAAGCAACACCTGTCACATTTTTAACTAAAGACTATGAGCTCACTCTGTCTGTGTGTGTGTGTGTGTGTGTGTGTGTGTGTGTGTGTGTGTGTGTGGTTGTGGTGGGGCCAGAGCAAGGGGTATTTGGTAGAAGGCAGCACAACACAGGGAGGTGGGGAGAGTTGCCTCAGCCTGCTGTCGGGGGGTCAGATCAGGTCTAAACATGGGCAAACCTCCAGGACTCATTCTCGGAGGAGGTCCCGAGTGCCTGCTATGGCACCTTGGATGATAAACAAGTTGTCACCCTCCGAGCCCCAAGTGAACTTGATAAATCCTTGGCAAAGCTGAGAAGAGGCCCATCTATAAATACTCCATGACTCAGGCAGAGCATCCTGCTGGTGTTTATGGTTCTGTTGCTCTGTGGAGGCATTCCAGCTCAGGGAGGAAGGTCTGGGCCACCCAGAGGTCTCAGACCACCCAGTCTGCCCTGCTGGGGCAAGTCTGGGACCTGGGGCCTGGCCCACCAACCGACGCCTGGCTTAGAGTCCAGTCCATTGTGAGACTGAGAATCTCTCTCATCTCTCCAGGCCTCCTGTCCTCCAGGAAATGAAACATGGGCTCCCTTACTTTTGCAGATGGGTTATGAGGCAGGCTTGCCTACTGGTTGGGCACACAGGTTTGTTTTCTTTCGGGGTTTTTAGATGTTGGGAAAAACTTGGACTCAAGGCCCAATTTCATGCTTTAACTAACGATGTGACTTAAAATCAGTCACTTCACTTTTCTGAATCTCAGTTTCCTGGACTATAAAATTGGGACAGTAACGGAAATTCCTTTGCAGGATTGTCACAAGGATGAAAAGACAGTCGGTATTGCACTCCAGCAGAGTAAACCTTCAGTTAATGACAGGCACTAAGGCTATAAATTAAGCCCTGGTGGTCCAGTGGCTAAGACTCTCCACTCCCAGTGCGGGGGCCCTGGGTTCTGTCCCTGGTCAGGGAACTAGATCCCACATGCCGTAACTAAAGAGCCCATATGCTGCTATGAAGATCAAAGATCCCATGATCCCAGGTGCTGCAAAGACCCAGGGAAGCAAAATAAATAATACATTAATAACTAAATATATATATATTTTAATTTTGAAAATGGAGTACTCTAGGATTTGGTTCTTCCAGAGAGATTTTCAGGGAGTCACTAAATGGCCCAGATCTTTACCATCTCTCTGCTGTGTAATTGTGACAAGCCAAGATATGAAGGAAACAAAGCAATTCCCAAGATTGGTAGGGAAAGGGCCAGGTACTGTCACTCATCCAACATCTGCTGTGTGTCAGCTGCTATCACTAACATCATCGTCTCATGGGACTCCCCAGCCAGCAGCAAGGTATAACTCCGAGAAGACCACAGTCCGATGAGCCTCACTGAATGGCAGAGCTGGCATCTGAACCTCGGTCTGTGTCCTGCCAAAGTGCTTGTTGTGTGTGACCCACTCCGCCACAGAGCCTGGCTGCCTCCAGGGTCTAGAAAGGTGGCCACAGACGGGGCGGAAGCAAGAGAATGAAGAAGGAAGAGTCGAGGGTTTGGCTAGAGCCTGGGAGAATATAGAGAACTGGAAACACCGCTGGAGATAGGGAGCTGACTGGGGAGGACACGCAACTTTAGGGTCACTGCTTTCTGAGGTCAGCCAGTGGACAGATGGGAAAGTACAGCTGAAGTCAGAAGACAGATCAGCCTGGGATGGAGGGGAAGGTTCTTTGCTCAAGACTGTCTGAAATGGCTTCTGAACCTACAACCCACACAAGACCCTCTTCTTCATGGCTTTGAGGGCCCTTTCTGAAGGCCCACCTGAGGGCCTTTGCCTGTGCTATGTGCTCTGCCTAAAATGATGCCTCCCCTTTCTCAG
This sequence comes from Antilocapra americana, assembly GCA_007570785.1. Taxonomy (NCBI): domain Eukaryota; kingdom Metazoa; phylum Chordata; class Mammalia; order Artiodactyla; family Antilocapridae; genus Antilocapra; species Antilocapra americana. The sequence goes on from ML660197.1 coordinate 4,794,417, forward strand.
CTGAGATGTTACCTGTCCAAAGAGGCCTTCGTTAACCATTCTATTTAAATCGGTCCCCATCCTATTACCCCTGGATTCACCACCTGTCCTTTCCTAAAATTTATCACAATCTATAATTGTTTTATTCAATTCCCTTGTTAATATATGTCCCCACCTCCACCTGATAAATTATCTGTTCCACGACTGCAGGGACTGGATGTGCTTGTTCACTGGATAGCTCCACGATCCCTGGCGTATAGTAGGAGCCTAGCAAGCATTTGTGGAATGAATGAAAGATCCAGCCCTAATCTCCTAATTTCCCCCTTCTTCTGATTCTCCAACCCTTTGAGACTGGTTCCCCACAATTTCCCCCTCATACCCCCCTCACCCTCCCCACTTATGTGTCTTTACTTGGAGTGTCCTCACTCCTCTGTCCATTCAAACCCTGTCCAAGGCTTGGCTCCTCTTGGGCCTCCTTTGGGAAGTCCACTGACCCCTGGATCCAGGGCCCTGTGAAGTAAACCAAACGTGCACCTGTGAATGGTGGCCCTACTTGAAGTATCACTATTGTATGTGATCTTGAACAAGTCACTTCAGGGTGTTCATGCTATCCTTGGGATTGTACCTAAGGGAAATCATGCAGAAGCAGAGAAAAGTCATACCTGCCAAAGGTATACTTTGAAACATTTAAAATAGAAGAAAACTTTTTATTTTTTAAAAGCACGTTGAAGTTTTTTATTTTTGCTTATTTATTTATTAGTATCTGGCTGCACCCAGTCTTATTTGTGGCACATGGCATCTTCAGTCTTTGCTGTGGCATGCAGGATCATTTTAGTTGCGGTATGTGATCTCTGAGTTGTGGCATGTGGAATCTAGTTCCCTGACCAGGGATTGATGCCGGGGCCCCTGCACTGGGAGTTCAGAGTCTTAGCCACTGGACCACCAGGGACGTCCCGGAGAAAAATTTTAAACAACAATCATGTTAAGTATAGTAATAATAAAAGCTACGTTATAATGAGTGTTTGAACATGCCAGGCAGCAAGCAGGACATTAGGAGCTGCATGTACATCAGGTATGGAGAGAGCAAAAATTTCAGTGATTGCCAGGAGTCTGGGGAGAGGGTAATCCATAAAGCACAGGGAATTTTTAGGGCAATAGAAATATTCTACATGGGGCTAGAATGGTAAATACATAGCATTATACCCTTGTCAAAACTCATACACACAGTGATGTCAGTTATAGACTTTGGGTGACTGTGATATGTCAATGCCAGTTCATTTATTGTAACAAGTGTAGGGCCACGGTGCACAAAGCTGATGGAAGGGGAGGCTCAGGGAGGGGAGGACAGGGGTATATGAGGACTCTACATTCTGCTCATTTTTACTGTGAACCTAAAAACACTCTAAATACAGTAAAGTGTTTTTTTTTTTTTTAAGTCATTTAAGAAATCAAAGAAACACTGTCTGATAAAATTGTTAACTCAGGTGAATTCCTGGAAGAACTTTTTCCCTCCAGGTCTGTCACTCACACAGGAAGGAGGAGAAGGAAGTCACATATGACAGAAATGGTTAGGCTCCTCTTTACCAGACAGTACACACTAAGCCCTGTGCTTATATGAGTTATTTCATTTGTTCGTTCAATGACCAAATGAAAATGTTTACACTACACAAAAGACTTGGGAGTCATTATTCCCAGTTAAGAGCACAAGAAACTAAGAGTTATAGATTTTCCCTGTCACCCCGATGTCTATCTGAGCCCAGAGGCTGAGCTCTAAGCCACTAAGGCAGGTTGGGGGGCTCTGTGAGCCCCCTCCCATCTTCAATATTCCATGATTCCATGAGTTGATTTGTCTCTTCCAGAAGCATCACTGGGGGGCCTTGCCTCTTTTGGGTATTGCATTACTGGAAGGACAGTGCTGTGTCCTTAAGGGACTGAGAATTGGACCGCCTAGAGCTCAGTTCATGCAGGAATTTCACACCTTCCCAGACCCTAGACTGCAGGTGGAGGGTGTCTGGCGGGAGAAGGGGCCAACTGCTCCCACAGAGAGCGCGGCTCCGTCTCCAGCCCTCGGCCACCTGTTCCGTTCCGCAGCCCCGCCCCACCAACCTCTACCTCAGCGTGGGAATGCTAGATCCAAGAGCTGGTGGGGCTAGTGGGGTATTAATAACTGGACGCTGACGCTTGTGCTGATTAGAAAGGCATTCCCTCCTGGCCACGGAGACATCTGAGTGCCTTTTGAGCTCATCTCTCCAGCCTTCCGTGGCCCTGAAGAGAATGAGGGCGGCAGGATGACAATAACAATAGCCACCCTGTTTGAGGTGCTGGAGAGTGCCGGGCGCAGCGCCAGGCGCGTCATCCCCACGGCTTCCTTCAGTCCCTTCAGGTGCTTTTCATACCCCCTTTATGTGCATGGGGAAACTGAGGCTCCTGGGAGGTCAAGAAACACACCACAGGCCACACAGCAGGTGAGCCTCTGGGCAGGGACTCAGATGCTCTCTGCCAGCAACATCCAGCCTTTGCCGTGGGTGGTGTGAGCCAAAGACGGGCGTCCTGCTCGGGCCACATAAACACCCAGGCCCAGTTCCTTTAGCTTCCAGGAAGAGTGACCGGGACAGTACGGGGTGGTGGGGCGGGGCGACTTCCAGGAAATGGGTGGCAGAACCAGGCCTGTCGACCAGACCTCATAACCGCCCAGTCTGGGAGAGTGGCCCTCTCTGGCTTCCAGGTAGGGAACTGGGTGACAGAAACCTCTGCTCCTATTGTGTGGGACGGGCAAGCCTTGACCCTCCTGCTTACGTGTTTCCTCTGGCGCTAGTTCTCCTCCCCTCACTGCCCTCTTCACCCCCTTGAGTACCTTGATGTAACCGACTAGTTGGGGCCTCCCAGAAGACAGGGTCAACCCCTCTGAAAGTGCAAGTCAAGTCGCTCAATCGTGTCCCACTCTCTGCGACCCCATGGACTGTAGCCTACCAGGCTCCTCAGTCCGTGGAATTTTCCAGGCAAGAGTACGGGAGTGGGTTGTCACTCCTTTCTCCAGGGGATCTTCCCAACCCAGGAACTGAATTGTGCCCCCTGCATTGGGAGGCAGATTTTTTTTTTTTAACCACTGAGCCCCCAGGGAAGCCCACTGAAATACTAATCAACCATTTAAAAAGATGAACTCTTGCAATTTGCAATGGCATGGACGAACCTTGACGGTATGGTATTGTACTCAGTGAAATGAGTCAGAAAAAAGACAAATTCTGTATGAATTTCTTTCATATGTGGAATGTAAGAAACTAATAAATGAATAAAAAACAAAATAAATGAATAAAGCAAAACAAACAAACATGTAGATACAGAGAATAGACTATCACATTACCGGAGGGAAAGGGGTAGCATGGAGGAGATGTTTAAAGGGGATCAACTGTATAATGATGCTCAGTTCAGTTCGGTCAGTCCAACTCTTTGCGACCCCATGGACTGCAGCACACTGGGCCTCCCTGTCTATCACCAACTCCTGGAGCTTGCTCAAATTTATGTTCACTGAGCTGGTGATGCCATCCAACCATCTCATCCTCTGTAGGCCCCTTCTCCTCCAGCCTTCAATCTTTCCCAGCATCAGGATCTTTTCAAATGAGTCAGTTCTTTGCATCAAGTGGTCAAAAGATTGGAGTTTCAGCTTCAGCATCAGTCCTACCAGTGAATATTCAGGACTAATTTCCTTTAGGATGGACTGGTTCGATCTCCTTGTAGTCCATGGGACTCTCAAGAGTCTTCTCCAACACCACAGTTCAAAAGCATCAGTTCTTCGGCCCTCAGCTCTCTTGATAGTCCAACTCTCACATCCATACATGACCACTGGTAAAACCATAGCTTTGACTAGACGGACCTTTGTTGACAAAGTAATGTCTCTGCTTTTTAATATGCTGTCTATGTTGGTCATAGCTTTATTTCCAAGGAGCAAGTGTCCTCTGATTTCATGGCTGCAGTCACTATCTGAAGCGATTTTGGAGCCCAAAAATATAAAGTCTGTCACTGTTTTCATTGTTTCTCCATCTATTTGCCATGAAGTGATGGGACCAGATGCCATGATCTTAGTTTTCTGAATGTTGAGCTTTAAGCCAACTTTTTCATTCTCCTCTTTCACTTTCATCAAGAGGCTCTTTAGTTCTTATTCACTTTCTGTCATAAGGGTGGTATCATCTGCATATCTAAGGTTATTGATTTTTGAGGTTATAATCTTATAATCTGAGATTAAGAGATTATGATATTATAATCTGAGGCTATAAGATTTTTAGTTGGAGTTTCAATATCAAACTCTCAGAAATTAATAGAATGAATGTACAGAGAAGTATAAGAATATATACCTGAAAAGCATTATGAAACAGGTTGACATAATTAATATTTGTACAATTTTCACACAACAATAGGATACAAATTCTATTCAAGTTCCCATAGAATATAAACTAGGAGACCCTGGAACATATCCAGAGGCATAAGATCAGGTGCAGAAATTTCATGGTCAACAGGTATTGAAATCATAGAGTCTGTTCTCTTATTTCTGTGGAATTACATTAGCGATCAATATCAAAAGATATTTGAAAATAACCCACATATTTTCAAGTGCAGTGTGACATTTACCAAGAAAGGTCTCTGACTTAGTCATTGAAAGACTCAATAAAGTTAGAAGACTGAAAAAACAGGGTGACTGCAGAGGAGAATTTCTATTTTTTAATGGCCTCAGGCTACCCTATTGTATAGATATGTTGTTGGACACATCTTTTGCTTTTAGCTTCTCAGAGTTACCAATAGCACTATATTGAAAGCCACATTTTAAATTATTCCCTTAGGCTCAGTTCTCAGAAGTGGGATTGATTTTTGAAAGGGTTCTTGACAGACTGCTTTGTTAAAATGTCATATAGCTCTACCAGTAGTGAGAGGGACAAACTGTGGGACACAGCATAACTACAGTCCAGCTCAGTCACCTGCCTCCTTAACTAGACTACCTAGAATACAGTGGTACAGAAAGGCGTGTCCACAACAAGTCTGACTGGCTGGAGAAGGGCTCACAAGGCACAATCTCCCTTGGCCCTGAGTTTGGCACTTGGCTTCACGATGTCAGAACTCTTACTTCCTGCAGCCCTCCACGAGGGCATTCATCTTTCATCGATAGACTGACAAAAACCAAACAACAGAGTCTGATTCAGTCAGTAAAGCAGGTATCAATCTGAGAATTTACAAAGATAAATTTAACAAGAATGCACACACAAGAAGACTGGTGTGTCCTCTCTTTGTTAAAAGGCAGGAGGGAAAGCCAAATTATAATGAGTACATTTCTTGGTGGCTCAGTCTGGTTTCCCCGGAAAGCAGAGCTGGCAAGAAGGAAGCTTGAGATGTCAAGAGAAGACAACTTATCTTCACCTCAGTGAACACCCTCAGCTCTGAGTCCTTGAGGGAAACTGAGTTCAATCCAGCATTTCTTGACAATTTGTCCTTCCCACCCCAAACCTAAAAGACCAGACCCTGTGCACTCTCCTAGCTGCCCTTAAATCTACTTCTCCCATCTTCCTGATCACAGCCTAACCCAGGCCAGCATCATCTTTCGCTGAAACCTTTGTAACTGACCTCCCCATATTCCCTTCATTCATCCTTGATCCACTCTCCAACTGGCAGTAAAGTGATCCTTTAAGCTGGAAATCCCATCATCATCTCTACTTAAAACCCTTTGGTGGGACTTCCCTGGTGGTCCAGTGGTTAAAAGTCCGCCTTACAATGCAGGGGACAGGGGTTCAATCCCTGGTCCGGGAAAATTCCACACACCGCAGAGCAGCTAAGCCCGAGCTCCACAACTAGTGAGCCTGTGTTCTAGAGACCATGAGCCACAGCTACTGAAGCCTGCGCCCCTAATGTCCGTTCTCTGCAGTAAGAGAAGCCACCACAATAAACCCACTCTGTGATGAGAGAAAGCCAGAAAGCAGCAACGAAGACCCAGCATAGCCAAAAATATACAAGTTAATTAATTTAAAAAGTTTTTAAATCCTTTGGTGATGGAAGGATGAATAGATAAAAATCAATGAGTGAATGGATAAACTAAAAATAGTTTATACATACAAGAGAAGATTATTCAGCTTTAAAAATGAAATTCTGACATGCTACATGAATTGAACACATCATGCTAAGTGAAATAAGTTAGACACAAAAGGACAAATATTATTGTATATTATAGAACGCTTACATGAATTACCTAGAGCAGTCAAATTCATAGAGACAAATAGCAAAATAGTGATCACCAGGGACAGAGGGATGAGGGAGTGAAGGTATTGTTTAACGGGCAGAGTTTCAGTTTGGGAAAATGAAAAAGTTCTGGAGATGGACATTGGTGGGTGATGGCTGCAAACAAGGTAAATGTACTTAATACCACTGAACTGTACTTTTAAACATGATTAATTTTGCATTATGCATATTTCACCACAATTTTAAAAAGAACTTCAATGACCCATTACTTCTACCACAAAATCCATCACATGGTCTTCCCGACCCTACAGGATCTGACCCCTGCCTTGTGCTGATATTTGGAGGCTGATCATCACACTTCTTCCCCCCTCAGTTGAGGTCTGGACCCATTAGGAAACAGGAAAGGAAATCAGGAAGATAGAGAGATAAAGATAGGGGCTTGGGGCTTCCCCGGCACTTCAGTGATTAGGACTCCACACTTCCATTGCAGGGGGTATGGGTTTGATCCCTGATCCGGGAACTTGGATCCTATATGCCGCCAAGCTCGACAAAAAATAAACAAACAAATAAATAAAAAGGATACGGGCTTAACCACTGATAAAGCTGGGTTGGAGACAAGGCTTGTAACTACAGGCACAATGCAGCTTCCTAATACCTCCTTCTCTCCCTTGCTTGCCCCAACTCCTGATTTAATCTTCCACTTCAGTTCTCGGTAGAGCGGCCAGGTTCATTCCTTCCCTGCGCCTATGGTGCTCTTCCCTCCACTGCTTACTTAGCCAGTTGCTGCTCATGAGTCTTAGTATATATATCAGTCTTATATTTCTTAGTGATAAATGTCTTATGCTGAGAGGCCTTCCATGACCCAAACGACCCCTCCTACCACCACTCCATGCTGTTAACAAATCTCATGGCCTTTAGATTTCCTCCTTCATAGCACTTCTCAGAGCTGTATGTATGTGCCTTTTTGCACCATCACTTGTGGACATAAATAAAAAGGTAGGTGAGTTCCAGGAGAGCAGGCCCTGTGCCTGGCATCACCGACTCAACGGACATGAGTTTGAGAAAGCTCCGGGAGATGGTGAAGGACAGGGAAGCCTGGAGTGCTGCAGTCCATGGGGTCGCAAAGAGTCGGACACGACTGAGCAACTGAAGAACAACAAGCGGCACACCGCCTCACTTCTCAGCTGCACACATGCTGGAGAACATTGTATTTACTAGCACTCAGCTCAGGGAGAGCTCTGTATACTGTTGGAAGAAGAATGTGGGTCAGGCTTCGGGGTTGGGAGGTCAAGGGTGAGTCTAAGCAACATTCGGGGCTACCCTGAGCAGCAGGCCTTTTTTGTTTTGCTCTGTGGGGTCTACCGGCTTGGTGTTTGGGGGCTGATCATCACAGCTTCCTTAGAAAGATCAGGAAGCTAAGTGTGGTTACCCGGGGATTTCTTCTCTACCCTTTCCCCAAACACTACTCCTGTGTGTGTGCTCACTCACGTCTAACTCTATGACCCTGTGGACTGTAGCCTGCCAGGCTCCTCTGTCCATGGGATTCTCCAGGCAAGAATTGGAATGGGTTTCCATTTCCTTCTCCAAGAAACACTGCTTAGGCCCTGCTCTAAATAATTTTTGACCAAGTATTTAAAGAATGTCAGCTTATGTCTCACTTGGACCCTCAAGTCTCAATTTCAATGCCACCTCCTGTCAAAAGCCTTCCCTGATCCTCCAGTTCCTTTCACATAAGAACAGCTTAGGGTCCCCTCCTCCAGGTTCATGAAACCCCTTTCTGGCACTAATCACACTATAGTGTCTTTGCTTATTAAGATGTTTCTGTCTCCCCTATTAGACTTTGAGGGCCACGAGGGCAGGGGCCTTATCTTCTTGTCCACTGCTTTTACCAGCATCTAGCTTAATTTCTTGCACATAGCAGGAACTCACTCAATAACTGTTGACAATGAATAAAAGCACCTGCCATGTGCCAGGTACTAGCTGACTCCTCAGGAAAGGTATGTGTGGTGAAATGGGCTGGCTGCTCTCCTAACCTCTGGATTTAAGCCACTAAGTCCCATCCTCCAGGACACAGCTTGGTCAAGGAAGAGCCCACAACCCTAGATAAGTCAATCAGGTCCAAAAAGACTCAGTTCTTAGACTATGGTTTGAGGAATAGAGATTTGCAATTGACTTTCCTGCTCCTGTGGGATATGAGGCCCCATGGCTGAATCCCTAGAATCACTGCTGACCATCTGGGCCCATAAGAAAAGCCAGCATTAAGATGAAGTCAGAACCGTTGAGGGCTTCCCCGGTGGCTCAGCGCTAAAGAATCTGCCTGCAATGCAGGAGACGAGGCTTCGATCCCTGGGTTAGAAAGATGCCCTGGAGGAGCGCATAGCAACTCACTCCAGTATTCTTGCCTGGAAAATCCATAGACAGAGTAGCCTGGCAGGCTACAGTCTGTAGGGTCACAAAGAGCTGGACAGGATTTCATACACACGCACAGCATCATTGAAGGGTCTTCGGCGATATATGAGCAGCTGAATCAAACCGTTCCTGAAGCTAGCACTCCCATCTCCATTCTTCTCAGGCAAGCTTGCCCGTCTTCCTTTCAAGTAAGTTTGGGTTGGGTTTCTGCTCTTATAACATGAAGCATCCAAAAGGGGCAGAGGCAGCCCAAGCTTCATCATCTCAGTACCTGCTGAGAAACTGAGTGGATCCACAGTTCAGGACACTCTTGGGACCTTATCTTGTGGCCCTCAACTCCTCATCCATGACTCATCCACCATGACTCTCAGACAGGGACAACCCCCAACAGCAGCTCTTGGACTAATGGCGGGGGATTTGGGGCTTGGTCTCAACTACCAGATGCTCCAGCTGCTCTCAGTTCTCACCAAGGAGATAAATAGGACCCGTCTGAAGACAAAATAGCTTGCATGTTCATCTGGCACATGATCTTCTTGCACGCCCAAATCACTTATCTGGGGGCTAGGTCAGAAATGACCATTTTAGGGAATTTCCTGGCGGTCCAGTGGTTAGGATTCCATGCTTTCACTGCTGAGGGCCCAGGTTCAATCCCTGATCGGGCAGCTAAGATCACACAGGATATGTGGCACAGCACACACACGAAAAAAGAAATGATCATTTCAGTCTTCTTGGTACAAGCGTAGTGAAGGTGTAGGACTGAAGAATCAGAATCTTAGAGCTAATCAGACCCTTCTTTATGCAGATGGAGAAACTGTGGCCCAGAGCAGGGAGGAGACTTGCTCAAGGTCACAGTGCCAGAGCTGACCCTCTCTTAAAGGAGGTTCTGCACCAGCTTCCCCCTGCAGAGATGGGGCTGGGGCTCCACCAGCTGGGGAAGGAGAGAAGTAGGAATACTGGATTCTCCCTCCTATGACAGGGTAGGAGCTGCTTCTCAGTCACCGCTAGGCCTGGCTAGTCATCCTTAATTGTTTGGTAACATTTTGACAACACTTTTCTGTTGACCTAGGGTGAGATGACTTCAGAGGGCACGAAGTCTCTGACAAAGCATCAGTGACGTCTCTAGAATGTCTCCAGGGAGGGAACTTAGCAAGACCAGCAATCTGATGGGAAAGGGACCAAGAGACTCACCTTGGAGCCGTATTTACATAGGAAGTTTACTATTGTTACTTAGACCAGGAGTTTTCAATTTCCACATTATTGACATTTGAAACAGGATAACTCTTTGTTGTGGGAGCCCTGTCCTGTGCTTTGTAGCATATTTAGCAGCATTCTTGGTCTCTCTTACTGGATGTCTGCAGCACTTACCCTGCCCACTATGATAACCAAAAATATCTCCAGACATCACCAAATGCCCCCCAAAGGAAACTGCCCCATTTGAGAAACAATGACATACCTGCATGTTTAAGTGGCTGAGAGGGCATGATGAGGATTCTTCTAAAAGAAGAAAGGAGGTAAAAACACAAGGAACCACTCCCTGGTGCAAGAGAATAAAATCGTTGGAGGGATAATCAGTTCTAGGTGAACCGTGAACTTTGATCTTACTAGCCCCGCTTCCCTTTTTTGACCATTTTCTTCTCTTTCTTGGCTCCCATTCCTACTTAGAAAAAAAAAAAAAACTAATAAGCCATTCAGGAAAAAATTAATATTTGCGTTCACATTAGAGTGAAACAAGCAGTGTACAATAGTTACAAGCAGTTATAAACACAAGATACACTTAAGATGTGAGCATTTCCCAGTATATAAGCAATATCTCAAAAAAATAACAAAAAAGCATATAGCAATTATACGCTGGATTCAAGTCCAAATTTATACATTTCCTACCTATGTGACTTCGTGTAAGTCCTCTCCTCTCTCTCTCTCTTTTTTTTTTTTGCCATGCCACTCGACTTGCGGGATCCTATTTCCCTGACCAGGGATTGAACCCTGGCCCCAGCAGTGGAAATGCAGACTCCTAACCACTGAATCACCAGGGAATTCCCTCCTCTCACCTCTTAGAACCTCTGCTTCCTCAACTGTAAAGGGGTGTGGTAATAGTATGTGTCACAGGATAACTGTGCATAGTCAATGATATAACGCACTTTGTATAATGCCTATCACCAGAGGTAATGTGTGTAATAGCTATTATGTATTCAATTCACATTTATATTATCTATTTATATTTATCTAGTTTATAGGTGAAATTGCTCCTTGATGATCTGCTTCCTGTGGATCTGTTCCTAACTGTTGCTTCTTGACCTGCACACAGATTTCTCAGGAGGCAGGTAAGGTGGCCTGGTAGTCCCATCTCTTGAAGAATTTTCCAGTTTGTTGTGATCCACACAGTCAAAGACTATTGCACAGTCAGTAAAGCAGAAGTAGATGTTTTTCTGGAACTCTCTTGCTTTTTCGATGATTTTGGCAATTGGATCTCTGGTTCCTCTGCCTTTTCTAAAACCAGCTTGAACATCTGAAAGTTCTCAGTTCACACACTGTTGGAGCCTCGCTTGGAGAATTTTGAGCATTACTTTGCTAGCAACTGTGCAGTAGTTTGGACATTCTTTGGCATTGCCTTTCTTTGGGACTGGAATGAAAACTGACCTTTCCCAGGCCTATGGCCACTGTTGAGTTTTCCAAATTTGCTGGCATATTGAGTGCAGCACTTTCACAGCATCATCTTTTAGGATTTGAAATAACTCAGCTGGAATCCCATCACCTCTACTAGCTTTGTTCATAGTGATGCTTCCTAAGGTCCATTTGACCTTGCACTCCATTATGTCTGGCTCTAGGTGAGTGACAACATCATCATGGTTTTCTGGGTCGTGAAGATCTTTTTTGTACAGTTTTTCTGTGTATTCTTGCCACCTCATCTTAAAGTGTTCTGCTTCTGTTAGGTCCATACTGTTTTTTTTATTGAGCCCATCTTTGCATGAAATGTTCCCTTGGTATCTCTAATTTTCTTGAATAAATTTCTAGTCTTTCCCATTCTATTGTTTTCCTCTATTTCTTTGGTTGATCACCTAGGAAGAGTTTCAACTTAAGTGAAATTTTCAATAATGAATTCATGATCTGAGCCATAGTCAGCTCCTGGTTTTGTTTTTGCTGACTGTATAGAGATTCTCCATCTTCAGCTGCAAAGAATATAATCAATCTGATTTCAGTATTGACTATCTGGTGATGTCCATGTGTAGAGTTGTCTCTTGTTTTGTTGGAAGAGGGTATTTGCTATGACCAGTGCTTTTTTCTCTTAGTAAAACTCTGTTAACCTTTAACTAGCTTCATTTTGCACTCCAAGGCCAAGCTTGCATATTACTCCAGGTATCTCTTAACTACCTGCTTTTGTATCCCAGTCCCCTATGATGAAAAGGACATCTTCTTTTGGTGTTAGTTATAGAAGGTCTTCATAGAACCGTTCAACTTCAGCTTCTTCGGCATTAGTAGTTGGCACATAGGCTTGGATTACTGTGATATTGAATGGTTTGCTTGGAAACAAACAGAGATCATTCTGTTGTTTTTGAGACTGCATCCAAGCACTGCAATTTGGACTCTTTTGTTGACTCTGAGGGATACTCCAACTTCTTCTAAGGGATGCTTGCCCACAGTAGTAGATGTAATGGTCATCTGAATTAAATTTGCCCATTCTGGCCCGTTTTAGTTCACTGCTTTCTAAAATGTCACTAATCCCTTTAAGGTAGGAAAAGTAAGGTCTAGAAACACAGCAATTTTCTATGGGACTTTGAACCCTTGGCTTATTAGTCCCACTGAGTTTCAGCTTCCTCAGCTGTAAATAGTATACTAATACTGTCCACTTTGCAGAGTTCTTGTGAGATTTATAAATGACATGACTCTAGACGGGTCTGGGAATTCAGACTTGCCGTAAGACAGGGGCAAGCAGCTGCACCGATAGAACCTGCCAGCAGGGGGCAGGAACGCTACATCCAAGTTCCCACCTATGGAAGACATTTCATTTTTTGTGCATGGTTGTCTAACTTTTTATCATGGAAAAATTCAAACAAACACAAAAAGTAGAATAGCATAATGGAATCCATGTACCCAGGTTTCAACAACTATAAATATCTTAGCCAGTCTTCCTCCCTCTTTTTCTTTGCTATGCTGCTTGCAAAGTATTTTAAAACATGTCCCAAATCTCATTTCATTTTATTCAGAATACATCAGTATGCATTTCTAATCGAAAAAGGCTTTTATTACCACAGACATTATGTCATTATCACACCTAAAAAAAAGAACAGATAATTCCTTGATCTATTAGTTAATATTCAAATTCCCTGATTGTACCAAAGATGTCTTTTGACAGTTATTATTAATCCACTTGAACTATTAATGAGGATCTAAATAAGGTTTTTGCATTTGGTAAGTGTCTTGAGTTTTATGATTTACCATTCTACCTTCCTTTTTAATTTTCATGCAATCAATTTATTGCAGAAACCAGGTCACTTCACTTATTTTGTATGAATAGAAAGAAAGTGAAAAGTGAAATCGCTCAGTTGTGTCTGGCTCTTTGCGACCCCATGGACTGTAGAGTACCAGGCTCCTCTGTCTGTGGGATTCTCTAGGCAAGAATACTGGACTGGGTTGCAATTTCCTTCTCCAGGGAATCTTCCCGACCCAGGGATCTAACGTCTCTGGGGTTCTTTTTTGTTAGGTGTGATAATGACATAGTGTCTGTAGCAATAAAAGCCCTTTAGAATGCTCCACAATTTTAGTTTGGCTGACTGTGGTATTTGTCTAAGTCCCATATTTCTGATAAACTGGTAACTAGATCTTGGTTTGCTTAGGCTTCTTCTTTTTTTTTTTTCTTTAGGCAAGAATATCCTATGGAAAGCACTGTGTGCTCCTCTTAATGATTTTAAGGTTGGTCAGTGGATTCAGGCAGCGTTAGCCTAAAGTCTCACTCAATTACAAATTTTCTCAACAATCTCATCCAGTTGTTTCAGCATTATTTCATGATTGCTTCCTAGACTCATTATTTCATTAGGTTTTGCAAAATTGTATTTTTCTAATCCTATCATTTCTTCTGCATTTATTCATTGGAATTCTTCTATAAAAATAACCTTTTCTTATCTACTATTTGGTTACCTGCAAAATAACTCATCTTGCTATAAGAACAGCAAGGAGAGATAAGAAAGCTTTCCTCATCGATCAATGCAAAGAAATAGAGGAAAACAATAGAATGGGAAAGACTAGAGATCTCTTCAAGAAAATTAGAGATACCAAGGGAACATTTCATGCAAAGATAGGCTCAATAAAGGACAGAAATGGTACGGACCTACAAGAAGCAGAAGATATTAAGAAGAGGTGGCAAGAATATACAGAAGAACTGTACAAAAAAGATCTTCATGACCTGGATAATCATGATGGTGTGATTACTCACCTAGAGCCAGACATCTTGGAATGTGAAGTCAAGTGGGCCTTAGGAAGCATCACTACAAACAAAGCTAGTGGAGGTGATGGAATTTCAGCTGAATTATTTCAAATCCTGAAAGATGATGCTGTGAAAGTGCTGCACTCAATACGGAAGCAAATTTGGAAAACTCAGCATTGGCCACAGGACTGGAAAAGGTCTGTTTTCATTCCAGCCACAAAGAAAGGCTATGCCGAAGAATGCTCAAACTACCGCACAATTTCACTCATCTCACATGCTAGTAAAGTAATGCTCAAAATACTCCAACCCAGGCTTCAGCAATATGTGAACCGTGAACTTCCAGATGTTCAAGCTGGTTTTAGAAAAGGCAGAGGAGCTTTTGGCTCTCTGATTGGCACCATGGCGGTCGGCAAGAACAAGCGACTTATGAAAGGAGGCAAAAAGGGAGCCAAGAAGAAAGTGGTTGACCCATTTTCTAAAAAAGATTGGTATGATGTGAAAGCACCAGCTATGTTCAATATAAGGAATATTGGGAAAACACTGGTCACGAGAACTCAAGGAACCAAAATTGCGTCTGATGGCCTCCAAGGTCGTGTTTTTGAAGTGAGTCTTGCTGATCTGCAGAATGATGAAGTAGCATTTAGAAAATTCAAGCTAATTACTGAGGATGTTCAGGGCAAAAACTGCCTGACTAATTTTCATGGTATGGACCTTACCCGTGACAAAATGTGCTCCATGGTCAAAAAATGGCAGACCATGATTGAAGCTCACGTTGATGTCAAGACTACCGATGGTTACCTGCTTCGTCTGTTCTGTGTGGGTTTTTACTAAGAAGTGCAATAATCAGATTCGGAAGACCTCTTATGCCCAGCACCAGCAGGTGCACCAGATCCGCAAGAAGATGATGGAAATCATGACCCGAGAAGTGCAGACCAATGACTTGAAAGAGGTGGTCAATAAATTGATTCCAGATAGCATTGGAAAAGACATAGAAAAGACTTGCCAATCTATTTATCCGCTCCACGATGTCTTCGTTAGAAAAGTAAAAATGCTGAAGAAGCCCAAATTTGAATTGGGAAAACTTATGGAGCTACATGGTGAAGGTAGTAGCTCTGGAAAAGCTGCTGGGGACGAGACAGGTGCTAAAGTTGAACGAGCTGATGGATACGAGCCACCAGTCCAAGAATCTGTTTAAAGTGCAGAGTCTTAATGGTGACAAATAAAAGATCTTATTTGTGGTAAAAAAAAAAAAAAAAAAGAAAAAGAAAGAAAGAAAAGAAAAGAAAAGGCAGAGGAGCCAGAGATCAAATTGCCAACATCCACTGGATCATCGAAAAAGCAAGAGTTCCAGAAAAACATCTACTTCTGCTTTATTGACTATGCCAAAGCCTTTGACTGTGTGGATCACAACAAACTGTGGAAAAATATGAAAGAGATGGGCATACCAGACCACCTGACCTGCCTCTTGATAAACCTGTATGCAGATCAGGAAGCAACAGTTAGAACTGGCCATGGAACAACAGACTGGTTCCAAATAGGAAAAGGAGTACGTCAAGGCTGTATATTGTCAGCCTGCTTATTTAACTTATATGCAGAGAAACACTGCATATATATCATGAAAAACACTGGGCTGGAGGAAGCACAAGCTGGAATCAGGACTGCTGGGAGAAATATCAATAACCTCAGATATGCAGATGACACCACCCTTATGGCAGAAAGTGAAGAAGAACTAATGAGCCTCTTGATGAAAGTGAAAGAAGAGAGTGAAAAAGTTGGCTTAAAACTCAACATTCAGAAAACTAAGATCACGGCATCCAGTCCCATCACTTCATGGCAAATAGATGGGGAAACAGTGGAAACAGTGGCTGACTTTATTTTTTGAAGCTCCAAAATCACTGCAGATGGTGATTGCAGCCATGAAATTAAAAGGCACTTATTCCTTGGAAGGAAAGTTATGACCAACCTAGACAGCATATTGAAAAGCAGAGACATTACTTTGTCAACAAATGTCCGTCTAGTCAAGGCTGTGGTTTTTCCAGTAGTCATGTATGGATGTGAGAGTTGGACTATAAAGAAAGCTGAGCACCGAAGAATTGATGCTTTTGAACTGTGGTGTTGGAGAAGACTCTTGAGTCCTTGAGCTGCAAGGAGATCCAACCAGTCCATCCTAAAGGAGATCAGTCCTGGGTGTTCATTGGAAGGACTGATGTTGAAGCTGAAACTCCAATACTTTGGCCACCTGATGCAAAGAGCTGATTCACTGGAAAACACCCTGATGCTGGGAAAGATTGAGGGCAGGAGGAGAAGGGGACGACGGAGGATGAAATTGTTGGATGGCATCACTGACATAATGGACATGGGTTTGCGTGGAATCCGGGAGTTGGTGATGGACAGGGAGGCCTGGCATGCTGTGGTTCACGGGGTCACAAAAAGTTGGACATGACTGAGCAACTGATAATGGATAATAATAACTAATAATGGACTGAGCAACTGCTGAACTTATCCATTAATGGTTAGAGTAATTAGTTGATTCCCTTTGGAATCAACTCCATTGATAACAAATGCTATTTTCCTCACATTATCATTAATAGATTTTTATGTATTTTGTGTTGCACTCTATTGAAGTCATTATTTTTCTTTTTATGCTCAAATTATTACATCTTTGGCCAGTGGGTCCCCTTTATATTGGTATCTCAGTCACTTTTACAAGACTCTAATAGTCTTTGATAGCTTCCTATCCTTAAGGCACAAGATGATGCAACATCATCTTTCCTGCTCCAGATTTGGAATCAGACATTTATCAAAAGAACCTTGACTTTGTTTAATTTTTAATTATTTTTTTAAACTGGAAAATGATATTTAGACACCAAATCTGTGCGCTAAGGGTGTTCATTACTACTGAGTTGTTCATTGCTTCTAGGTCTTTTCAGCAGAAAGGGCTGGAGAACACATTTTTAAGGGGAAAAACATATATATTTCATTCATTCTGCTGACTAACTCAGATCTAAAATTATCCTAGGCTTCTTTAATACTTGTAATTCTTTATTGAAAATCTTGATTCCTAATGCCACTGACATAAGTACTTTATTGAAAAATGCACCTATCATAGCTTCATAATAGAAATATTAGCATCATTACTAACAATAAGACTAACAAATGCAATTTAATATTTAATATATCTATGCAGGTCTACTTTGTCCTTAGATTGTATCCTATTAGGGAAGTATAATCAAAATACTTATAAGCCACTTGAAAGTATTTTCTCTTGTAGTTATATCACTTCATTTGTTTCCATTTGTTTTTTAATTTTTATGGACTGTTTTATTCTTTCTACTGAACTTTTTTTTTATAAATATGCAACATTTACATTTCTAACATAGTTTCCAACTATATAAGGTACATTCACAGATGTCTCATTCCCATCCCTACCCACTCCATCCCACATAGCAGATTGAGTTTATTCTTCCACTGTTTAAATATTAGCAATTAATGTATATCATCCCACTACTTACACAGAAGATAGCACTTCTACAAACACTATCATGCACCTTATTTCCCTTAAATACATGGACATTATTACATATTAGTTTCTATTTATCTATAAGACCTCATCCACATATCTTTTTACAGCTGCATAGCACTTCATCCTGTGTTTGTATGGTAATTTATTCAGCTAGTTAATTGACACAGGAGCAGTTTCCAATCTTTTGCCATTGAAAATAATGCCACAGTTTTTTAAATGCCATAATGTGTAGCCTTGTACATAGAGCTTTTTGTATTTTGCCAATATATCCCTAGGATAGACTCCTTAAGTTAAGCCTTGATGTAGATTTACTGGGTGAAAGAGTACATACATAAGTAATGTGGCTATAGATTGCCAAATGTCCTTAATTCGAGTTACATCATTTTGCCTTCCCACAAGCAGTGTATGACAATGCTATCTATCCACGGGAGTATTTTGGTGTGATATCAGACAGTGGATAAATAAATCACAGTGGATAGATAAATCACAGACAAGGCTCCTGTCCCCAGAAACTCTGAGTTTCATAGAAGGCTTATGGGAAAATATAGTGATACATGGTAATCTTTGGTGCTTCCCAGGTGGTGCTAAGGGTAAAAAACCCACCTGCCAGTGCAGGAAGATCCCCTGGGGGAGGGCAAGGCAATTCACTCCAGTCCTCTTGCCTGGAGAATCTCATGGACAGAGGAGCCTGCAGGGCTACAGTTCAGTGTCACAGAGTCAGACATGACTGAAATGACTTAGCACAGCACATAACATAATCTTTATTCTGAAGCTTAAGCTTCAGAGTCTGTCACAGAGATACTTTCCAAGGCCCCAGCACTGTATTCACAGGCCCATTCTGTAATCTTTTTCCTAACACCCCAAATTACTAAAATGTCCACCTCACAGGCTTCAGAGTCAGCTTCGTAACTTTTGAATTATGGGAGTGGATTTCAAGTTCTGCAACCACCTTGAGAGGAGGGATTCTTGTATTTAGTGACTGAGATAAACAAAAAGTAAAGTTTCCTTGGCCAGGGTTACCACTCCTGATTCTGATCAATTACCCACACAGGTAGTCAGCTTCTACACAGAGCCCTCAACTTTCCGTCTCAAGGGCAGAAACCAAACCTTAGAATATATCAGTAGTCCTAGTAGACAGCCGAAGACTGGCAAATGACATTCACGGCAAAAATCGAACAGATTACAGAGCAAGGTTTGGGGGGGGGTGTTTTTGTTTTTTTGGTCGGGATAAGTAGAATTTACACCAGGCGAGTGGGTATTCAAGGCAAGAGCCCCCTCCAAAAAAAAAGAAAAAAAAAAAAAAGAAAACACCTTTCCACCAAAGAATGCAAAGGTCTGCGTCCTTACCTGTAAAAATAGGGTTAGTAATAAGCCCTGCCCTTGTGGAGTTTCTTTAGGATTAGAAGAGATCATTTACAGACTTAACCCCAGTCCCAGACATTGGGGAGGATAGAAAATAAAATGGGCAATTGGTTGACCCCTGAGAGCAGTTAACAGGGATTCTTTGCGCATCATGCCTTATACAGCACTGGGAGGAGGAACAACCACTTTATTGACAAATACCAGGTGCGGATTAAATCCGTAAAGAAGGAATGGACGTTTCTGGCGGTTGCTTACTGATCCGTGAAACTAACTGAATGACCGGTCCGGGTCTTTGAGCAACTGACAGTCCAGAGTCGGCTGTCTGGTGAACGCGGGCCGGGATCGGGCCAACGGCAGTCCGGGGCCCCAGTGCCTCAGGCTGACGGTCGGGCCCCTAGCACGACCGTCCCCGCTGTTAATCTCGGACCAGGCCGGCCCAGACTTCTGCCGCTAGCTGCGCAAGGAGGGGGGTGTCCCGACTCTCCACGTGCAGTCCGCGGGTGCCGCCGCCAGGCAGGGCGTGCGCCGAGGCCGCGGCCCCTTCCTCCACGCCGGGGGCAGGTCGCCCCCTGTCTCCTGGCTGCAGAACCCCGGAACAATGAGGCGCCGGGTTCTTTAAGGGAGATACCACCGCGCCGGCGGGGCAGGGGCCCGCGTCTTCCCAGATGATCGCACCCAGCCCCGCGCTGCCGCCGCCTCGGCCACGGCACAGCGCGCAAATATGGCTCAGTGGCTCTGACAAAAGGGGCAGCCTCTCTGCCGGCGGGGCGGACGCCAGGCCTCCCGGCTCGGGCCGGGCTTCCCCGCGGGCCCCCGGAAGAGGCCCGCGGCCCGCAGGCATCCCAGCCCGGCGCGTAAGAAGATGCCCCAGGCCTTCCGCTCCAGCGAGGCCGCACACCTTCCCGCAGCTCGGTAAAGTCAGAAACGCGGGCGGGCGGGGGAGGGGAGGGCGCCGGGCGCGCGCGCTGCGCTCAGCCCGGGCCTGCGGCTGAGGAACCACTGCCGGGGCCGCGGGCGCCTGCGGCGGCGGGAGGGCGACCGAGTCCCCGGGCGCGGAGTGGCCTCGCCGCTCCCGGCCACCCGTGGGGAAGGGGCACGGGTGGTGCGGGCCGGGGTGCGCAACCCCCTTCCGCGACTCCAGAGAGCCCAGCGAGCCGGGACGCCCGCCGGCGCCAGGCGCGCGCCCCGCAGGACCGGCGCCCGGCGTCCGGCTCGCGCTACGGAACGCCGGAGGGGGGCGGGGCCGCGCGGCGTCGGGGGGGTGTGTCCGCGTGCACCACGGGGGCGCGCGCCGGCCTCTGACTGGAGGCCGCGGCGGCGGAGGCGCCAGCTCCCCGATAATGGCGGCCTGCAGAGCCCGGGAGCGAGCGAAGCGGCGGCGGCTACCCTGAGGTAAATCTGGCCCCTCGGCTCGGCAGGGAGGCCCTGCTGCAGAGCAGGGGGCCCTGCGCGGGCCTCCCGCCCCCGGCGGCCTGTCGCTGAGCTGTCAGCGGAGGCGTCCCGGGGAAGGCCCCGCGCGCCTCAGGCCTCCGGCCCGCACCCCTCAGGCCACCGGCCCCAGCCGCGGCCTCCTGCGCAGGCCCCGGGCCTCAGCCGCCGACCCGGAGGAGCCGGGGCCGCCGCAGGACTGGCTCCTCCGGGTGAAGGGCCCCGAGAGGATACCCTCCGGGCTTTCTCTGGAAGCCGCCGAGGAGGGGGAGGGCCTGATACTCGGCCAATGAGCGGGGCCCTCGGCCGCCGCGTCGGGCTACACCTCTGCCCGGGACTGGCCCTTCCCGGGCGCCGGCAGGTGTACAGCCGGGCCGGCCAGTGTCCGAGCGCCGGGTGCAGCCGTGAGGGCCCGGGGGGTGCCGTCCCAGGTCCCCGAGGTTCGCACGGTGTGCACCACCGCGCTGTGTTTTGACCCAGGATCTCAAAGACTTCATAAACTTACCCTCCTTCCCACCTATTCAGCGGGGTATGGGGCAGCTTCCAAGGCACGAGCCACTTTGAGATGGATAGGAATTGACGATCCACGGAGGACAGCAACGAATGTCCACTGTGTAGCTGGGGCAGAGAATTCCGTGGCAGGAAATCCGACGCTCGGAAATACTGCAGGGATTTGAAGAGCGGTGTCCAGTGAGAGGAAGTGGGACTAAAAGCAACCTCGGAAGCTTTCGTTTTCTTTATTAAATCTATCGACTTAAAATGACTGGTCCCAACTTGACAGGCTCGATTTGTCGGTCACTTTTCGTTCCCCTAACCCATACACTATAAAAATTGTACGATCTCAGATAACTTTTTTTACCCATGCTGGCATTCTACAAATGAGAATTGGTTCCTGTAGCTCATTAGAATCTTGACAATCTTCGGAGAGTCAGGAGGCACTCTTCAAACTCTTAATTCACTATCTGAGTGTTTCCACGCAAGGCCTTTCTTTGCCCTTGCCTTTAAATGGTTTATCAAGTTGAATTGCAAAGAACTCTGTCAGAGAACCTCTTAATATGCAGGATAGTTTTCATTGGCAAAAATGACCTAGATCTAAATAGCTATTGTTGAAACAGGAGTAATAACCATATTCTAAGTTGCTTAGTTTATCTGTAAATGAACATTTTTCTCCACAAACTTGTATTTTGCAAGAAATAAGGAAATAGGAATATGTATAGTTTGATCATTTACTTAAAAAAAATAACTACTCATTTTTACTTCTGTACCGTAGCAGTACCTAAACCTAAGCCAGGTGTTTATGTTTCTGTGAGTTTTGCCATTTTTAGGAACTTTTATATGTATCAGTTTTCAGGGGAAGCAGAAGTTTTGATTGTTTTTTCATGATCAATAAATAAGAATATGAACTTTTTGGTTTATGTTTAGCAGTGGTGTTTTGAAGCAGTTCATGTAAGAGTTAGTCAGAGCAAGATGGCCTGGTTTCAAATCCCAGGTTCACCAATTACTAGCTGTTTGACCTTGGGCATATTGCTTAAACTCTGTGCTTTAGTTTCTTCATCTACAAAATGAGCTATTATGCTCAGTATCTACCTCATAATATTGTTGTGAGGATTAAATGAGCTTAATATATAAAGTGCTTGGGACAGTTCCTGATACATGGTAAGTACCACATTACTGTTACTATTATTAAATAGTAGTGTTACTGTTATTAAAATATTTACATTTGCCCAGTGTATAGCAAATATTGTTCAAGCACTGCAGGCAGTGAGACAGATGATAACTACTAAATTGTGCATAAGAAGAAATTCTAGCCAGTAGGTATACTTAATTTCAACAGAGCACTTTGTTCATTTTTCCAGAAACCTTGACCTTGAAGATGGTGAGTAGCCAGCCAAAGTACGATCTAATACGGGAGGTAGGCCGAGGTAGTTACGGTGTTGTATATGAAGCAGTCATCAGAAAGACCTCTGCACGGGTGGCCGTGAAGAAAATTCGATGCCATGCACCTGAAAATGTTGAACTAGCTCTGCGTGAGTTCTGGGCACTAAGCAGTATCAAGAGCCAACATCCAAATGTGATTCACCTGGAGGAATGCATCCTACAAAAAGATGGGATGGTGCAAAAGATGTCCCACGGCTCTAATTCTTCCCTTTATTTACAGGTATGTGTGGTTGAATGGGAAATAGAAATGATTTGAACGTAGCATTGGTCAGCAGTAAGAGGAATGAAAGAGTCAGATGAACTTCTGCTTTAAAGTTCAGGTGTTTATATAGTTAGGAATAGATAGGGGTCTGCCAAGAACTGAGTAGACGTTTCCTCTAAAACAAGGTTTTATTTAAACCTGTGATGCAAATACCTAAAAATAACATAAGCCACCTGTTATGCCATGATACTTGCCAATCTGCATAGGAATGGGACAGCATAGGAACTAGAGAGGTGATTGAGACTAGAGTCTAATTAGTTCACTTATTTGAAATCAGTTTTTTTTGGAACTGAAGACAGAAGAAAAGGGAAAATTCTACAACCAGTAGTAGTACTCATAGGGCTTTTCTTTGTCACTGACATGAACTCATGTTCATGTTTTAGAAGGTTGTTTTAGATCCTCTGCTGTTTTATTTTATTTAAGGTTATTTAAGATCCTAACCATGCAGTTCCATTGAATTTTCATGGTGTATGTGGCTTAGCACCTGAATGTTACTAACGACTTAACTTGGCTTCCTATTCATTCCATACTCTGCTCAAAACAGTCCTATGAGAAATGTACTATTATTATCATCATTACAAATGAAGAAACTGAGGCTTAGAATAGATAATGAATTGATCCAGAATCACATAGCAAGTGGCAGTATTAGGAGCTAAATGTAGGACTATCTGGCAGTTAAAACTTGTGCTCTGTAACCTCCAGATTACCCCTTTGCCTCCAGATTACTCTTCTGTAGACTTGGGGAAAGCATTGATAGAGGAAAACAGAAAATCTTTTTTTTTTTTTTAAGGTTGATTTCTGTCATAGATCAAAATCTCTAGTAGGTCTATAATTGAAGAGAAAATATACTTCAGATAGAACTAGTTAAAAACCAGAGCAAAATTTCTTAAGTCCAGTCATTCTTGAAACACGAACAACTTTCCACAAGTGTGTCTAAATTCAGAATTTACCATTAGGGTACAAAAGTCTGTTTTAAAACAGCAAAAGCTTTTGTTCTAGGAACAAAACAAACACATTATTCTATGTAATTAAAAACCTGCAAGTTTCATTGTATGGTAAAAAAATATCAGCCTTGAGAACCTAATTTTACTCCAAGCTATGCCCTAAAGTTTTCTCTCTTAAAAAGGGAATATAAACATAACTATTTAGTCTTTATTTGTTTTACTTTGTATTCTTCTAAAAGTGCTTATTAGATAAGTTACAATGATAAAAAAAATCAGAAACATTCTTACCACACTCCACATAAAAGTGGCTAGAACCTTGCTGGACTTTGCATTGACTTTTGGAGACTAAAATGCATAATTGAACTATAAATGCAAGGATATTTAAACATATGGCTTAGTGCTGATGGTATCCTTGAGTCCAGATGGAGCAACTGTTATAATAACTAGGTATTAGCTAGCTAATCTTTCAAGGCTTTAAGATGTAAAGCCTTGATTCAGTGATTTTTTTTTTTTTTAATCTGAAGTACCTTTTCGTTTAGTAATCTGTTTCATCTTTTAAAGCCTGATAGACCTGTGTTTGACTTACGGCATTTTTTTGCTGCTGTATGACCTTGGATAAATAACCCATCTTTTCCCAGCATCTGTATCTTCAAACATAAGGAATAATAATTTCTACCTTCCATAAGACTTGTCAGAATTAGAGGTGATCCAGACACAATACTTGGCACATAGGAAGGACTCAGTCGTAAGCAACTCTAATAAAATTATATTTTCTACAGATTTATTTAGTTAACCAGACATTGACCAACACATTAGCAAGTGCCTTCTCTAAATTTACACTGGTAAAGACAACCAATATTTACACATGGTAAAACCAAACAAATCTATAGTGTGATGACAGAGTCTCTACATATGGTCTTCACTATTCTCTACATTTTTTTTCCTCCATGTTTTTCTAGATATCTTTCTTTTTCTCAACTGGAATCATTCAGTCAGTTCCTGATAGCTAAAAACCTCACCTAGAAGAAATGTAAAACAAGTAGTTAACAGAGGACACATCTTATGCATAGGAACTTTATGGCCAATATGTATACTTATCATGAGTGTCATGAATGATAAGTATGGGATGGTGTAGGCACATGTAGTAGGCAACCTGACATAATCCTGGGGTTCGGGAATTATGAACTGTTTCAACCAAAACTTGCAAGGGAAAGAGGAATTAGCCAGGTGAGTGAGTGAGAAAACTTCCCAGGCAGAAAGAACTGTACATACAAATGTCTAGAAGCAAAAGGCATGAAGCATTCCAAGAACTGAAAGAAGATCATAAGACTGCAGTGTACAAGAAGAGTTGTTTTAGGTGAGACCAGAAAAATCAGCAGGGTGAGAGTGCACAGGGTCCCACAGCCCACGGTAAAGAGCTTAGACTATAACCTAAGAGAACAGGGAAGCTGTTGAAGGACGTTAGGCAAGACACCCAATGGCTGACACCCTCCACACATGACAGTAAGCAGATTGGGCTCTATATTTCTGTAGATCTCAACCAGGGGCCCTCAAACGATAGCCCTCAGCCTGTTTTTGTATGGCCTGGATACTAAAAATAGTTTTTACATTTTTTAAGAGTTGTTTTTTTTAAAAAAAAGAAGATTATGGAACAGAGACCTTATGTGGCTTGTCAAGCCTAAAATATCTACTATCTGGCTTTACTCTAAACCATTATTTGAATGCTGGGACTCTGCATTGCTCAAAGCTATTTAGGAATTTTGCTTTGGAGAATGAAAAGAGGACATGATGGAAGAGTGATGATGCTCATCTTTAATCTCAGTGGATTTAGTAATCAGTGCACCTGGTAAATAATTGTGTGATCTGGACCTTTCTGTTCTTTCATTTTCTGTCTCAGTGGGAAACACATGCAAAAAAGAAAATGTATGCAAAAAAGACTTCTGCAGACCATTGCAATTATGGCTGCCATGGGGGAGACGGCGTGGAGAGGTGTTCTTTGCCTCTGCCCACCGAAAAGACAAAAGAGAATACTAGTAGATTTATAGCAGATCACTCACTCTTCAACAACTCTTCACCTTCCCTACTGAGTTTCTGTTCAGCCTGTGAGCCTGAAAAGGACACCATAGGACAAATGCTTTCAAAGCACTGTAATTTAAAATGATTGTTTGTGTTCAGTGAAGTAATTGAGATTCTTGAATTTCAGGTGGTAGGAGAGTTATAATTAGATAATGATTTAAGTAAAACAGTCTTTTATTCTAGATTTTCAGTTTGTATCAAATATACAAGCTCAGTTTTGAATTTTTATATCAAAATGCATGTGATTTTTATAAATTGGTTTTTAGAAGCCATCTATTGATAGAGATAGCCACCATATTTGCATTCTGCTTATAGAAGTTCTTGCAATAATGATGTCAGTCTTTAGTTTTATCAGTGACTACAGGAGCACTTTATTTCTGTAACAGCTGGTTGTTCCTTCATAATTTTCTCTTAGTTTCACAGATTATTTCAGGCAGTTTTATGGAGCAGAATGTCCTAATTGATGTTTATACCCCAGCTGGCAGTCTCCCAGGTCTAGGTGCTGAAACTTTGATCTTTTCAGGAAGCTATTAGCTAGCCGGTTAGAATTCAGCTCCATTGACACATGCAGCAAATGTACAGCCAGTTGGACACTTCTCAGAATGATACTATTTTTAATTAAGTTTTTACCTCTTGACTTAGAAATTTGGTGTATTTTTGTTAGGGACAAAGTGACAGTTTGAAGTACTAAAGTTTAAAATAAAATGCACATATGAAAGCACTGAACAAATAAAATATTCATTGAATTTCCAATTAAAATTAGAGACTAACTCAACCAGTGACTATTTCTCTATAGCTGAAATATATAAACCGTGCTGATGATTATAATCTGTTTTTTTCTTTATTATAGCTTGTAGAGACTTCACTGAAAGGAGAAATTGCCTTTGATCCCAGAAGCGCCTATTACTTGTGGTTTGTGATGGATTTTTGTGATGGAGGAGATATGAATGAGTATCTGTTGTCCAGGAAACCCAATCGTAAAACTAACACCAGCTTCATGCTTCAGCTGAGCAGTGCCCTGGCTTTCTTGCATAAAAACCAGATTATCCATCGAGATCTGAAGCCTGATAACATCCTTATTTCTCAAAGCAGGTTGGATACCAGTGACTTGGAACCCACACTGAAAGTGGCTGATTTTGGTCTAAGTAAAGTTTGTTCAGCATCTGGGCAGAATCCAGAAGAACCTGTCAGCGTAAACAAGTGTTTCCTTTCTACAGCTTGTGGAACTGATTTCTACATGGCTCCTGAAGTGTGGGAGGGACATTATACAGCAAAAGCTGACATCTTTGCTCTGGGGATTATCATCTGGGCAATGCTGGAAAGGATCACCTTCATAGACACAGAGACAAAGAAGGAACTCTTGGGGAGTTATGTAAAACAAGGAACTGAGATTGTGCCTGTTGGGGAGGCACTTCTGGAAAATCCCAAAATGGAACTTCTCATTCCTGTGAAGAAAAAGTCTATGAATGGGCGAATGAAACAACTGATTAAGGAAATGCTGGCTGCAAACCCTCAGGATCGTCCAGATGCTTTTGAACTAGAACTCAGATTAGTACAAATTGCATTTAAAGATAGCAGCTGGGAAACGTGACACATACATTATTTGCAAATATCTTGGATCATATGCTGCTTCTGTTTTAACAGTGATGCAACATAATGTGGCTGAAAAAGAATATAAAAAGCTAAACTCCACCTTTTAAGGGTTTAGATTTTATTGTGGGATTTTTTTTTCCTCATTTTTCTTAAGTCCAAACTGGCCATTCTATTAATATGTTTTAAAAGTGCATTACCAATGTGGATGTAAATTTTTTTAAATGATCATTGGTAGAAGTTTGGCAGGAAAATTCTCTATAAGAGCCAAGAAAAGTCCAGTTTTCTGGAAATATGTCTCTAAGTATTTTAGACATTCCTTGTCAGTATTAGGAATTTCCATGGAAAAAAAGGTTTGCATGCTGGTAATGCAACCTTTGAAGCTTTGTAAAGGAAACATATATGTATATATTTATGTATATGTAAGTATGTGAATGTGTGCATTTTGCATTCCATATGAAAAAAAAATGCCACTTCTGTTTAAATTATTTGATGTAGGTTTGGATTTTTGAGATTTGCTGGTGAAATCAGTGATGAAAAATAAAAGAACCTTCCTCTTCCTACCCTGTCCCTCCCTCTAATGCAATCATGCTAAGTTTTTATTTTTATAATGTTACACAGCTTTTTTTTAAGACATCATTTTGGAGAGTCCAAAATTATCTGGCTAAACGTAAGTGAAAGTAAGTGATCCAAAGCTGCTGAAGTATGTTTGAGCTCTCCAGTGCCCTATAGCTGCAGGCGTTGAATTAGCCATGCAATCAATGTGGTACAGGTTGGCAAGGACATTGATGATTTAGTCCTACCTTCTTTAGGTAACCAGGTATTCAGTTAACCAATTAAACCACTGCACCGGGACATGACTGCACTTGAGCATCTGCAATCTAATATAAGTCTGAACACAGGATTCTTCTGTTTCTGAAAACTTTGCTGTATATAAACTATAGTAGTTGATATATATTAACTTTTTATTTTCAAGACTTTGTCCAAGCCTCAGCATAAAGCTGAAGAAAACAAATGAGTTCCACTCTCACATTGCCTGCTCTAATATGGTTTCCTGTTTAATCACTGGAATTCCTTTCATTATAGCACTAATGCTGTTTTCTCTTGTTTAATTTGACACAGTAATGGTAGTGATATGGTTGTATTTGATGTTGATCACCTTTTGCTAAGGTGGGAGGTGAAACCTATACAGTTTGGCAAATGGGTAAAATGCGTCAGTTATGTCTTTCAGATAGAGAGGTTATCAGTTTTATGCAATCACTTGGTATGGTCTGTGTGAAGAACCGATAGACCATTATTCTTCTTGAAGTCAGTTTGATTTTTAACCCCATATGGTTGTCTCCGGTTTTTTCCCTGTAAATGCAGATAGTTCAAATGTAAAGAAAGAAAGTTTTCCTAAAACAGATCATTAGCCTTTAAGGTTGTTAATACTTTAAGACCATTGTATATAGGTTAATCTTTATGAACCACTAGAATCTTTGGTCAAAAGTTAAAAAAAAAAAAAGTTTAAAGGTATTAGAATATTGAAATCATTGATAGTTCACATAGTCTCCTCAGTTTTTTTGAACTTCCACAACTTTTGGAATATTCTACCATAATTTTTTCCTTATTTAAAATGTGTTAAGGGGACTATAAAAGGTGAAAAAGCACAAAAAATTGGAGTACATAAAATTTCTGAACTATGCATTACTTGGTATAAAGTTTAAAATTTAGATTGAAAGGTTTTACTTAAAACCTCTTAAATGAAAAAAAAATGTACTTTTAACATTATTTCCAAGCTAATAATTATAAGAATTATTTTCAAAATTGGAGGTGGAAATACACTGGAACTTCATGATGATTGACCCTCTGGATCACCAAATTAGTAGAACACAGATCTGGCCAAGTAGATTGAGTTACTGGAAGATAAAAAAGCATTACAATGTCTGATCAATAACATGGCACTTCAGCAGAGATTCATGATGACTTAGGTGATGGTATGCCAATGCTTCATTTGCTCTTCAAATAGCTACTTGTCATGACTTCCTAAGTAGATAGCTTTTGGTCCCACCTCATTCAAAATAGTTAACAATTATAATTTATTTTGAAAACGATTTTAATTTACCTGTGAAGTGGAATTATTCCTTTCATTGGCGGTAAGGATGTGAGATGATCAGGAAGTTTCTTCTGAAATTTTCTTAAGTCCTTGTATTCTAAATAGTCTATGATATCAAGAAAAATGATAGTAAATTCTTTGTCTTCATTCTTTCAGTCAGGAGGTATTTATTAAGTACCTATTGTGTGCTCAGCACTAAAGATCAGTTGATAAAATGACAATTTAAAAATGGCATGTAGCCATGGGCTTTTCCAGCAAAGAGTAAGAAATAAAGTGATACTTGGAAATTCCTGGATATTGCTTAGAGGAAAAATGAAAGCAAGAGTTTATGCAAGTGCCTTGCCCATAATAGGTACTCAATAAACAATTGTTCCTCATAGAGTCTCTTGCCATGGTTTATAGTGTTTTATGAAATTTGTCTTAATTGAAAAAAGACCAAATATTTCAAAAAAGCTTATAGGCAGCTGTGGCCAGTTAAAATAATGGGATTGTACAGTTAGTTCCTAGAATGTTATTTTGCACTAGTTGTCACTTAGAAGGATGGGGTTCCTGTAGTTTTTTGGTGCTAAGGGATACTTTGTCATTATGATGAAGTAAGTGTTAAGTGTCAGATAAATAGCACACTGAATAGTTCTTTCTGCTGGTCTGTTTTTTCCTCTTTGTTGTTGTTGTTGTTGTTTTTAACTGTAAAATGTTTATCAATCAAACTATTGCAGCAGCTACAAATAATTCACCAGCATGACAAAATGGTCAAAAAATGAGTCATCAGCACTTCAAAAACAAAGGCAACTTTTGAAATTTTCTTTTAAAATTGTCAAATATATTTTATGAAGAATTTATAAAAGGGGGAAATGATTGTAATTTATTGTTCATGACTGTTTTTTTTTTGTTTGTTTGTTTTTTTAATAAAGTGAGTTTCAACCAAAAAACCCTGGAAATTCTACATTGCTGCTTTGGTGGCTCTGTGAGTAGTTCCGTAGTGCTTCACTTCACAGATATAAAATACAGCATATAAAATTTGAGGCAATATTTTTTTCAGCCTTATCTATTAAATGAAACTTTCTATAATAGAAGCTATTACTGAGGAAAAGATGACTGAATTATAGGAGTTTCTTTCAACATTTCAAGGTCTCTAAAATTTTAAAGCCTGCTGTATTAGAAGAACTTGGATTGCCTGAAATAAATGATTTTTTTTTTCTCATTTTCCTTTCTCATTCAGCTGAGGATGCATCTCAAACTCAGAATGAAATGTAGTAAATATACTAAGAGAATGTAATTTTTCAGTCTTTTAAGTTGAGTCTATGGTTTTTTTCTATATAAAAAGCCATCTGAGCCCTTCTTTTCTTTTACAGGTTCTATTATGCATGTCTTCTCCAAAATAAACAAAGTACAGATGATGCAGTGTACTTAATGGTCCAGTGGAATAGCAGAGGGAAAAGGAGAGACAGAAATGTTAATTCTACATGTGACCTAGTGAAGAGTAGGAAAGTAGGAGTCAAAATTGTGGCTGCTTCTAACTCTACCACCTCCTGGTATAGCCTTTGCAGGCAGGTAAATTTTGCTTTATGTTTATAGAGTTTTGGAATGTTTTTCAAACTATTTGCTAGCCATTTCCTTTGCAGTTTACAAATCGCTTTCACATAGTTTTTACATATCTTTTCAAATGGGGGCTAATTGAAGAATTTAATAGCAACCTAACACCAAGTTAGGGAAGTCAAGGTTTTACCTAACACAGGGTTTTCCTGCCTAATCTCTGACAAAGCTTTATCTTTCTCACTGAAGTAAAGACCTTAGGTTGTTTTGGTCTTTTCTTTAAATTTAAATGTTGCTCTTTTAGTCGACCAATCATAGGTGTCTTCTCAAAGTGCAATGTAATGATAGACAGTTGGCGTGTGGTTCCACAGTAACTCCCACTAGAGAAAAACCCAACAGCCACACCTCTTGGAGGCCACACCTCTTGGAGGGCAAAGTGCCTCTTTTAAAGGCAGCACTTTCCCTTTTGCAGTTGTCATTGGTTAGAAGGGAATTGTTTTTTTAAAAAAAAGTTGCCGGGGCTTGAGACTTCACTCTTTCATTTCCTGTTCAGCCCTGGTATTTCAAGCTTAGCCTGTTCTGAGCGGAGGTTAGGCAACTTAATATTGCTGAAGGCATCGTGGTCTCACTGCAGAAGCAGGCTTTGCTGTAGCAGGTCTCATACTGAATACTAGTATTCACAAATACCTACACAATAATGTGTGACTTGGGCAAGTAACTTCATTCTAAGCCTGTGTTCCCATATCTCTAAGATAGAGGTGATAATACTTAAATTTCAGAGTTTTTGTAAGGGTCAGAGATAATAAACATAAAATGCCTGGCACATTAAACTCTCAGTTGGTAGCCAATGCTGGTACTGTGTTCTGATTTTGATGATACAATGAATTAATGGTTGTATTCCCTCTGAGCCAGTCTTCAGTGGTAGCTTTTATTCTTGTCCCTTTTAGGGAGAATCTGATAAAGGCACTACATCCTCTCTTTGGGAAAATGCTTGTAATTTTTAGGGATTTCTATAGATGCTTACATGGACCCCAAGTTAAGGGGAGCCTGAGCTATAGGCTCCACTGAGTACCTCTATGTTATTTCTCCTGGGTTGAAAGTGGGACATATGTGAGGAGACTTCTAGGGTGCATGAACCACGTTGTTTCTTGACCTGAGTGCTGGTTAAACAGGGTGTGTTTACTTTGTGAAAATTCATCAAGCTGCACTTAGAATTTTCACACTTTTCTCTAGTGATTTATACTGAAGTGTGTAAGTTGCTCAGTTGTGTCCAACTCTGCGACCCCGTGGACTGTAGCCTTCCAGGCTCCTCTGTGGAATTCAACAAGCAAGGATACTGGAGTGGGTTGCCATGCTCTTTTCCAGGGCATCTTCCCAACCCAGGGATCAAACCCAGGTCTCCTGTGTTGGCAGGTGGATTCTTTACTGTCTGAGCCACAGGGGAAGTCAACTAAAGATGTTACGTAAACAAATATGCATTGGAGCTGGAAACTATGGTGACAGCTGTTGTCAGAGACAGAAAGGGAAAAGACATAGACTTGGAAATCAGACACTACCTTTCTGTTCCTATCCATAGGTCTTTCATGACTTCCTTAACCTCTCAAATCTATAGCTTCCCACATGCATAAAATAGAGATGATAAGTGACTCAGAACACCTCCAGGATGAAATGAGATATTGCATGTAGAAATGCACAGCAGAATCAACAGATGATTGCTTCCCGATCTCTTTGGGAGACTCAGGGAATGACTCTGAGCTTCTTTTACTGCTAATTTACATCCCTAATAGAGAGCAAGTTTTGTTTGTTTTTTATTTAATTTAGCTTATACTTTTCTACAGTATTTGAAAAGTATCTATATTCCATGACTATCATGTTCTGTCCTGCCTGACTCTTTGCCTTTATACCCGCCGCAGGTATGAAAAGTGAAAGTGTTAGTTGCTCAATCATGTCCAACTTTTTGCCCCCTCATGGACTGTAGCCTGCCAGGCTCCTCTGTCCATGGAATTCTCCAGGCAAGGATACAGGAGTGGGTAGCCATTTCCTTCTCCAGGGGATCTTCCTGACCCAGGCATTGAACCTGGGCCTCCTGCGTTGCAGGTAGATTCTTTACCGTCTGAGCCAAATTAATTAATTGATTATTTTTTACTGTGTCGGGTCTTCTTTGCGGCACACGGCTTTTCTCTAGTTGTGGTGAGCAGACTTTGTTGCTGTGTGCAGACTTCTCATTGCAGTGTCATCTCTTGTTGCAGAGAGTGGGCTTTAGGGCTTGCGCTTCAGTAGTTACAGCATGCGGGCTCAAAAGTTGTGCCATACAGACTTAGTTGCTCCATGGCACATGGAATCTTCCTGGACCAGGGATTGAACCCATGTTCCCTGCATTGGCAGGGGGATTCTTAACCACTGGACCACCAAGGAAGCCCATAGATACAGTTCTCAACTAACAATCTCCTTAGCTCAGTTTTCTTCCCTCTTTCTTTTTGTGGATAACGTGATTGATAGCAAGTCAGAATGTCTTCTCTCTCTGACATGGAGAACCATGCCTAGAAATTTGGAGAGTACTCATAAGTACCAAATCCAAGAATATCATGCCATTTCTCCTAGCTTTGGGTATAAGGCAGGGAGAATGTGAGTTAACCAGTATGGTTTGAGATGTGACAGTAAAATCACAGCTGCAAGGGGGCAAAGGAAAAACATGGCAATAGGGGTTAAAACTCCAATAATAAAAATAGACTATAGTGGTTCTCAACTCCGGCCACATATTAGAATTTTTAACCTAAGGAAGTTAAAAAAAAAAAAACCCAAACTGATCATTTCTTCTGGCCATTATTGAGTGACAGGGCCTATACTACTTTTCCTGCTTTAAACAGCTAAAATGTTAGACGCTGGACAACTGACAGTGCAGGACACTAATCCCTGGAAGAAAGGAATCAAACTAGGAGCCCTATGATTGCCCCAACTCACTTCTGGTAGAGACTCTTCAGGTTGCCATACAGAGACGTGACACCGAAACCAAGCCCATCAATCTCTTGAGCTGAGCAGGCAGCATTTAGAGCTCAGGGAGGCCAGGCTGATTAGAATTCGTGGGAGAGAGACAGCTGAACAGAGAAAGAACTCCAGACACCTGCGGAGAGTTTTTTCAAGACCTTGGCTGGGCACCCATCAGTGCATCCTTGTGAGGGAGCTGCCTGAGAGCAAGAAGAATGGAAGGCTCAGGCAGAATAACCTTCCCAGCTCACGAGACCACAGAGGATCGCTACTCCCATTGGGCAGGATGGAGAGCTCCCCTACTACATCACAGGGTTACCTCCGTCAGGGAGCAAGGCCAAATTAGTCCTAGGCGAAAGGGCATTCTGCATCTAACAAAGCTTAAAAGTATGTCTTGAATGGATAATATTTTTTTCCCTAAGAAACTTCATAAAATTCCAGTCCTCAATAATGTAAAGTTCCAACCATACAATTAAAAAGTATTAGGCAGGGCTTCCTTTTTGTTTTTCAAACAGGAAAAAAGTATTTAATACTTTAACAAAATGCAAAATAAAAGTAACCAAGTTACAAAACATAAATTCCCTTGGTTCAATAATCACACCACTATTTTATCTTCCAGTGGCTACAAACATCATCCCTTCCAAGTGAAGTCAGACTGTTTCCCTCACATGAAGACATCACGTGAAAACCATCACATAGCCCACTGCTCAGCGAAACCGCTGACAACAGCAGACAGAGCTCTCGGGGAGGAAAAGGGGGAACAGGTTGGTCTGAAGTGAAAAGGGAGACTCTACACATGCAGAACAGGTCAGGGGGTGGCGGGGCTCTGTGCTGGGTCACATACACAGACCAGAGGAATCATACCCCTGTACATGCTACGTGAGGCGGAGGAGCTCGGTACTAGGCAGGGCTTCCTTGGTGGTCCAGTGATTAAGAATCCTTACAAGGCAGGAGACCCAGGTTCAAACCCTAGCAGGGGAAGATCCCACATACCTCAGAATAGGTAAGCCCGTGTGTCACAACTCCTGAGCCCACACTCTCTAGAGCCTGTGCTCTGTAACAAGAGAAGCCCGTGCACCACAGCTAGAGAAGAGCCTCTGCTAGCCAATACTTTGGCCACCCGATGCGAAGAGCTGACTCATTGGAAAAGACCCTGATGCTGGGAAAGATTGAGGGCAGGAGGAGAAGGGGACGACAGAGGATGAGATGGTTGGATGGCATCACCGACTCAATGGACATGGGTTTGGGTAGACTCCGGGAGCTGGTGATGGACAGGGAGGCCTGGCGTGCTGTGGTTCATGGTGTCAGAGAGTCGGACACGACTGAGCAACTAAACTGAGAACTGAGCCACAACTAGAGAAAGCCTACACGCAGCAATGAAGACCCAGTGCAGCCAAAAATAAATAAATAAATAATGATAGTAAATAAGTTTAAAAACAGCATTAGGCATGTGAAACAGGAACTAGTATAAGCAGACCTCAGAAATGACACAGAGTAGTATACAAGGATTTCAAATATACTTTGTATGTAAAGGCAGGGGGGAAGCATGAGCATGGTAAGGAGAGGAGTGGAATACATATATTTGAAAATTAACTTTGAAAGATATGGTTACTGAGATTAATAAATACACAGAAAGTAGACATTACAGATGATTAGCGACCTTGAAGACATATCAACGTAAGCTGGACAAAATGAAACAGCGAGAAAAAAAGACTGAAAGCAAAACACGACACACACAGCATTGGTGAGCCAGGAGACGTCAAGCAGCGTGGTATTGATATAACTCGGGTTCCGGAAGAAGAGAAGCTTTGGGGGATGATGGGTATATTCATGGGTTTCATTCATATATCAGAACTCACCAAACCGTATACTTAAATGTATTTTATTTTACACCAGTAAAGTCATTTAAATTTTTTAAAAAACTGATGCCTACACTCCATCTCATATTAAGTGAGAATTTCAGTAGGTAGGGCCCTCACACTAATATTTTTAAAATATCAGTGATCCTAATGTGAAAATAGGATAAAAATGTTGCAATTGGAAGAGCACTGGTCAGGCTTTGGGATAGGAAACAAGGTCAAAGGGTAGTATCTTTCAGATTCACTTATCTCCTACCAGCCAGCAGCATAGGCCCCAATTCAGCACCCCACCCCATCTTCGCCCTCAGACTCCTCCTACCTCAGGTTAGAACTTAACTGTTTTCTGAGAAACAGAAGAGATAAATCACTATTACATATTTTACTCTAGGAGAAGGCTACTTAAACAGGAATCCAACAAAGAACTCCAGGATTGTCAACCAACTCCCTAGAACTCTAAGCAAAAATTTTTGCATGTATACATTTTTCCAAGGTGATGGTTTGCAAACGTCAGCAGATTCTTAAAGAGATCCAAAAGACTAAGAACTACTATTCTAGTTGCCTACGGAACCACTGTAGGAGAACTCTGGATAATAAAAGGAAATGAAAGGACACTACAGTGTTTGGAAAGCTGAGACTCAAGGCGGGCTGCAGGTTCCTGGCTGTCTCCTGAGAGGCGGCCATTCCTCTGCAGGCCTGTGTGTCAGAACACAGCTGCCTGTGTCTGCCAGGGCTCAGGTCCTTCTCCAGCTGGCTCACAGACCAAGCAGCCTGCTCCCGGGGCTTGACTCAGGCCCTGCCTTTTCCATTTTAGCCAACAGGGTTCCTGAAGCTGATGAGAGATCCGGTGGGCCCTCAGCCCCTCCGCTCTAATCATATCGGTACCAGTGACTAGGGGAGGACACTTGGTCCTTCCGGTCCTTCCCAAAGGAATGTCCACGTGTGGAGGCTACCGTGGTCTGTGGAGAAGATGCATTCTTTTCTTTTTTTAATGATTACTTATTTATTTCTGGCTGTGCTGGGTCTTCCTGCTGCATGGGCTTTTCTCATAGCCCACTTGGTAAAGAATCCGCCTGCAATGCAGGAGGCCTGGGTTCGCTTCCTGGGTCAGGAAGATCTCCTGGAGAAGGAAATGGCAACCCACTCCAGGAT
Source organism: Antilocapra americana (assembly GCA_007570785.1). NCBI lineage: Eukaryota > Metazoa > Chordata > Mammalia > Artiodactyla > Antilocapridae > Antilocapra > Antilocapra americana. The sequence goes on from ML660197.1 coordinate 4,831,184, forward strand.
TCTTGCCTGGAGAAACCCATGGACAGAGGGGCCTGGCTGGCTACAGTGCATGGGATCACAAGAGTCAGACATGACTCAGCGACTAAACCACCACCACCAGCAAGTGGGGACTACTCCTTGCTGCAATGCGCGGGCTTCCATTGCCATGGCTCCCCTTGTTGCAGAGCACAACTCTAGGGTGTGTCGCCTTCAGTAGTTGAGGTGCATGGGCTCAATAGTTGCAGTCCCCAGGCTCTAGAGAACAGGCTCAGTAGTTGTGGTGTGGGCTTAATCCCTCTGCGGAATGTAGGATTTTCCTGGACCAGGGGTCAAATCGGTGTCTCCTGCATTGCCAGGCAGATTCTTTACCACCGAGCCACCAGAGACGCCCTGTAAGACACTTTCTTTAAGGTAGCTCACTCCCCTGTCTTTCAACTCTTTGAGCCATTTCATTGCCCTTGAGACTTGAAAAACAAAGCACTTGTCTCCCTACTGGGACAAGTGAAGCTGTAGGCCCCCAGAACAGAAAGCTCTATTGCCCCCCCTTGAAACGGCACAAGGAAAATTGCCTCTTGGGAAAATTAGCCCTACTGTGTGCCAAGCACTTTATTAGATACTTTAAAATACTATTTTATTTATGGGAGTCCTCTCCCAGTTTACAGATGAGATGTAGGAAACAGTGACACACTCTATGACAGAATAGCAATAACCCTTAAAATGTATCAAGTGGTTACAATGAGCCAGGCTCTGCTTTAAGTTGCTTCACAAGCAACTTATGATTGTCACATATGATCAATCATGATTGGCACATATGACCTCCCACAACCCTGAAACATAGGTATTGTTGCTGCTGCTGCTGCTAAGTCGCTTCAGTTGCGTCCGACTCTGTGCGACCCCATAGATGGCAGCCCACCAGGCTCCCCCGTCCCTGGGATTCTCCAGGCAAGAACACTGGGGTGGGTTGCCATTGCCTTCTCCAATGCATGAAAGTGAAAAGTGAAAGGGAAGTCGCTCAGTTGTGTCCAACTCCTCACGATCCCATGGACTGCAGCCCACCAGGCTCCTCCATCCATGGGATTTTCCAGGCAAGAGTACTGGAGTGGGCTGCCATTGCCTTCTCTGAACATAGGTACTATTCTTTACCAAAACAGAGGCACAGAGAGGGTAGGTCACCTGCCCAAGTTCCACAGTTCAGGATCTGATGCCAATCGACTAACGATGAATATAGTTAGTTCAGACCCAGGTTATCTTGACCTGGCAGCCATGATCTTAATCACTACTCTATACTATACAGACTGAGGAAGCCCATAATTGAGAAGAGATCACGGAGATGCTGAGATGGACCACTGCTGGGACTGTATGTCAGGAATAAAAGGTTAGAGGAATATAATGAGATCAATTTATGAAGGGTCTTTGAAGACAGACAGAAGAAGATGACCTTATGATCAAAGCTAAAAAACTAATGTCTTGGCACTTCCCTAGTGGTCCAGTGGTTAAGAGTCCACCTTGTAATGCAGGGGACATGGATTCAAGCCCTGGTTGGGGAATTATGATCCCACATGCCACAGAGCAACTAAGCCCACACGCTCTGGAGCCTGCCCATCAGAACTGGAGAGTCTTTGCACTACAGCTAGAGAGTCTGTGCCTCGTAACAAAAGATCTTGCATGACGCAGCTAAGATCGGACCCAGCCAAATAAATGTTTTTTTTTAAAACTAGTGTCTTTTTATTCCACCTCTCCACACTGTAACATGCAGAGGTTCTTAATATAGAATCCGTGGATGGACAGTGGAGAATCTCAACCCCCCCTGAAACTTTAGTGTATTAGTATACATGTTTGTGGGGACAGGGTCTAGAGCACTCATTGGATTTTTAAAGAACTCCATGTCTTTCAGAGATTCCTAGCAAAGGTTCTTGACCTTTAGAGGGCGAATAACAATGTCTTAAGTTGCTGTTCAGCCCCAGTGTTGACACAACCTCGGGTGAAACTCAGCCTGTTTCATCATGTATAAAGTGGGGATAATAATGTCTACCTCTCTAGATTAGCTGTGCAAATTAAATGATATACTGACATTATAATTCATAATATATATGTCATACTATATAAAACTCATAACATTAAAATGTATACAAGACTATAAAATGTCAGAAAACAAATAAACCTGACTTACAATGAAAACCACTTTGTAACTTTTTTTTTTTTAACAATACAGTGAATTGGGTACCTGAGAAACCCTCCTGATGAAAACATTAAAATATTGCATAAAGGGGTATTTAAAAATCGATTTTTATGGTATTGCTGAGCTGCTACGAAAGCAAGTGAGGGAAGTCGCTCAGTCGTGTTCGACTCTTTGCAACCCCGTGGACTGTAGCCTACCAGGCTTCTCTGTCCATAGGATTTTCCAGGCAAGGGTACTGGAGTGGGTTGCCATTTCCTCCTCAGGGGATCTTCCCAATCCAGGGATCGAACCCTGGTCGTCCACATTGTAGACAGACGCTTTGCCATCTGAGCCACCGGGGAAGCCAGGAACATGTCAAGCCCCCAAATGAAGTGAAACCGGGAACTGTGGAGTGGAGAGGGGAAAGTAAATGTCCAAATTGTCCTTAACCCTCAGGATGCCTGTCAAACCCAGGAGACCATAATGTCCTCCTTTCCTATCTAGAAAAGATATATGGGAGACAGGAAGTAACTCCAAGGATCCTCCCAGACGGAATTCTAATAGGCAAACCTGCACTGCAGGCAGAATCTTTACTGTCTGAGCCACATGGAAGCCTCTATGCTGTCATTGTTCAGTCGCCCTGTCATGTCTGACTCTCTGTGACCCCATGGACTGCAGCACACCAAGCCTCCCTCTCTTTCACCATCTCCCGAAGTTTGCCCAAGTTCATGTTCATTGCATCGGTGATGCTGTTCAGCCATCTCGTCCTCTGATGCCCTCTTCTCCTTCTGCCCTCAATCATTTCCAACATCAGGGATTTTTCCAAGGAGTGATGTCTGTTCACATCAGATGACCAAAATACTGGAGCTTCAACTTCAGCATCAGTCCTTCCAGTAAATACTCAGTGTTGATCTCCCTTAAGATTGACTGGTTTGATCTCCTTGCTATCCAAGGGACTTTCAGGAGTCTGCTCTAGCATCACAGTTCAAAGGCCTCATTTCTTTGGCATTCTGCCTCCTTTATGGTCCAGCTCTCACAACCATACATGACCACTGGGAAGACCAAAGGCTTGACTATATGGAAACCCCTATAGGAAATCCCAAAAGATTATAACTACAATGCATGAGTCAATGCAAAGTAAACCCTGACACCCAGAGGGAGGAGATATGAAATTTTCTGATATCAACTGTGGCCCAGGGAAGAGGAGAAAATAAAAATTCTCCTTTAGAAATTCATAATTTACAAATCAGGTTTCTTATAAAATTGGAAGTCAAATCACATAACTTCTATAATCCTAAAACCCTCAAGTGGAGAATTTAATTTAAAGGGGTGTGGGCTGATGGTAGCAGCACATTATTGACAGAAATAAATGCACATAGTCTAGAAGGAACTAAATTTCAACACAGGCCTCAATTCTCACAAATTTCTAGGCAATTTGGGCAGCTCAGGGTTAAAAAAAAAAAATGTCGTCAAACACATGGGGGAACAAGGCACCATAATGGAGAACAAGTAGACCTGAGATGTGGTGGAAACAGATCTTCGAAGACATTGGAAGTACCAGACACACAATATAAATAAACTTGTTTACTATATTCAAAGAAATAAAAGAGAAACGTGATACTGTGTGAGAACGAGAATATTTGAAGAAAGAATCAACTTTCTTTCAACTTTCTAGAAATGTAAAAATACGTTAATTGAAATAGAAAATTCAGTAGATATTAGGTTAGAATTGCTGTTGTTGCTGTTCAATCAATCAGTCCTATCCAACTCTTTACGATCTCATGTACTGCAGCAGGCCAGGCTTCCCTGTCCTTCACCATCTCCCGGAGCTTGCTCAAACTCATGTCCGTTGAGTCAGGGATGCCGTCCAACCATCTCATCATCCTCTGTCGTCCCCATCTCCTTCCTTCAATCTGTCTCAGCATTAGGGTCTTTTCCAATGAGTCGGCTCCTCAAATCAGGTGGCCAAAGTATTGGAGCCTCAGTTTCAGCATCAGTCCTTCTAATGAATATTCAGGATTGATTTCCTTTAGGATTGACTAGTTTCATCTCCTTGCAGTCCAAGGGACTCTCAAGGGTCTTCTCCAACACCACAGTTCAAAAGTATCAATTATTCAACATTCAGCCTTCTTTATGGTCCAACTCTCACATCCATACATGACTACTGGAAAAACCACAGCTTTGACTGGACAGACCTTTGTCAGCAAAGTAATGTCTGCTTTTTAATATGCTATCTAGGTTTGTCATATCTTTTCTTCCAAAGAACAACTATCTTTTAATTTCATGGCTGCAGTCACCATCTGCAGGGATTTTGGAGCCCAAAAAAATAAAGTCTGTCACTGTTTCCATTGTTTCCCCATCTATTTGCCATGAAGTGATGGGACCAGATGCCATTCTTAGTTGTTTGGATGTTGAGTTTTAAGCCAGCTCTTTCACTATCCATTTTCACCTTCATCAGGAGGCTTTTTAGTTCTTCTTTGCTTTCTGCCATAAGGGTGGTATCATCTGCTTATCTGAGGTTACTGATATTTCTCCCAGCTATCTTAATTCCAGCTTGTGCTTCATCCAGCCCGGCATTTTGCACGATGTACTCTGCATATAAGTTAAATAAGCAGAGTAATAATATACAACCTTGACGTACTCTTTTCCCAATTTTGAACCAGTCCATTGTTCCATGTCCAGTTCTAACTATTGCTTCTTGACCTGCATACAGGTTTCACAGGAGGCAGATAAGGTGATCTGATATTCCCATCTTGAAGAATTTTCCACAGTTTGCTGTGATCCACACAGTCAAAGGCTTTAGCATAGTCAGTGAAGCAGAAGTAGATGTTTTTCTGGAGTTCTCATGCTTTGTCCATAATCCAACATACTCTGGCAATTTGATCTCCGGTTTCTCTGCCTTTTCTAAATCCAGCTTGGACATCTGAAAGTTTTCAATTCACGTACTGTTGAAGCCTGGCTTGGAGGATTTTGAGCATGACCTTGCTAGCGTGTGAAATGAGTGCAATTGTGTTGTAGCTTGAACATTCTTTGGCATTGCCTTTCTTTGGGATTGGAATGAAAACTGATCTTTTCCAGTCCTGCAGCCACTGCTGAGTTTTCCATATTTGCTGGCATACTGAGTGCAGCACTTTCAAAGCATCATCTTTTAGGATTTGAAATAGTTCAACTGGAATTCCATCATCTCCACTAGCTTTGTTCATAGTGATGCTTCCTAAAGGTTGCTTGACTTCTCACTCCAAGATGTCTGGCTATCTTAGAATTGCTGTGATAACCATTGCAAGAATCTACAACCTCCAAAAAAATAGAGGCTAAGGTTAGGTAGATCAATTCAAAAAAACAATGTTAAAAAAAAAGACACAGACGGGGAAAGTATGACAAATATAATGCATATTACAAGATGGGAGAAAAAAATAAAAATACATCAATCTCAGTGAATGAGCTAAATTCTCCAATTCAGAGTTAAAGGATATCCACCAAATAAAAGAACAAAAGCCAGCAATGTTCTGTTTACAAAAGACAGATCTAAAACATATGAACACAGACTGACAAAGTTTGGAAAAAGCAATGCTAGGCAAAAAAATAAATAAAAATGAAAAGAATAAAAAAAACTATAGTAAAATGAAAAGCAACAGTAGAGATAAAAGTGTCACTACAGGATAATAAAGTTCAGTTCACCACAGAGAGAAAGCACATTTCCAAGCTGGTATGCACTAATAATACAGCCTCAAAGTACTATGGGGAGAAAAGGACAAATCCATCATCTCACAGTGGAATATTTTAACACAAATTGTGAAATTTGTAATAGTAATTGATAGGTCAAATAAACAAAAATTCAGTAAGGACATGGAGATTTAAATGGTATAATTAATAAACTCTATATGTTCCAGTCACTTGATGAAAGAGGAGAGTGAAAAAGTTGGCTTAAAGCTTAACATTCAGAAAACTAAGATCATGGCATCCGGTCCCATCACTTCATGGCAAATAGATGGGGAAACAGTGGAAACAGTGTCTGACTTTATTTTTCTGGGCTCCAGAATCACTGCAGATGGTGATTGCAGCCATGAAATTAAAAGACGCTTACTCCTTGGAAGGAAAGTTATGACCAACCTAGACAGCATATTAAAAAGCAGAGACATTACTTTGCCAACAAGGTCCCTCTAGTTAAGGCTATGGTTTTTCCAGTAGTCATGTATGGATGTGAGAATTGGACTATAAAGAAAGCTGAGGGCCGAAGAACTGATGCTTTTGAACTGTGGTGTTGGAGAAGACTCTTAAGACTCCCTTGGACTGCAAAGAGATCCAACCAGTCCATCCTAAAGGAGATCAGTCCTGGGTGTTCATTGAAAGGACTGATGTTGAAGCTGAAATTCCAATAGTTTGGCCACCTGATGCAAAGAGCTGACTCATTTGAAAAGACCTTGATGCTAGGAAAGATTGAAGGCAGGAGGAGAAGGGGACGAGAGAGGATAAGATGGTTGGATGGCATCACCGACTCGATGGACATGGGTTTGGGTGGACTCTGGGAGTCGGTGATGGACAGGGAGACCTGGCGTGCTGCGGTTCATGGGGTCACAAAGAGTCAGACACGACTGAGCGACTGAACTGAACTGATATGCTCCAGTCATCTCTTTGTCTGTCCCCACTGTCTATCCCTACTTCACTGTTTTAATTGCTGTAGAATTCAATAAACCATCTTTTAAGCTCATGCTTGTCACACAGCGAGTGCTTACTAGATGTTAGAGATAGCAGGAGCTTATTGTGTAACTTTGGTCAAGCCACTCAACCTGTGAGCCTCAGCTACCACTTCGAAAAGTGGCCATAATAATAAATTATTTTCCCTAGTTTCTTTGCAAACCTAATGAGCGTAATGTTTGTGAAGATATTTCATGAAATATGGAGGAAACCATAAATGAAGGAATCACTGCTCTTACCAGTTAACGGGTATTACAAAGCACCAAGTGTCAAGATAAATAACATCAGAGCGCTTACGCGGTAGAGCAGCAGCAGTAAGGATGTCCAGAGGGTACACCGTTATGCTAAGCAGTGGAGTGGACCCTTGGGTTATTGGAGCTGGGAGCAAAGCTGGCAGATGGAGACCGATCAGGAAAGCTTCTAAAAGGGCAAAGCCTGCCCTCCAGTGGATGTTGTTGCTCAGTCACTCAGGCCTTGAAAGCTGGTGTCCACCACAAACCACCTGGAGCCCTCAAATTCACTGCCCCATACACATTCAAGGAGCAGCTCCTTCAGGAGTCCTCTGGCCCTCTTCCGAGGGAATTCAGAAAGGAATGTTAGTGGGAAGAGCCACAGCTCCCACCACTGCAGCCTCTCTGGTGACCTCTCGCCTCCGCTACCCATGCCACATTCCCCTCAAGCCTCAGCGACCATGCAGTGGCTCACTTGGTGGCATGATCCAGCCCCTCAGGGTGCCTGAGCCCCTGGTCACCATGCCCTTCTCAAGCCAGGGTTATCTTTGTTGTTGTTGTTACTGTTGTTCAGCTGTTCAGTTATGTCTGACTCTTTGCGACCCCATGGACTGCAGCACGCCAGGTTTCCCTGTCCTGCACCATCTCCCAGAATTTGTTCAAACTCATGTCCGTTGTGTCAGTGATGCCATCCAACCATCTCATCCTGCCACCCCCTTCCCCTCCTGCTCTCAATCTTTCCCAGCGTCAGGGTCTTTTCCAATGAGTCAGCTCTTCGAATTAGGTGGCCAAAGTATTGGAGCCTGGCCATTTACAGTTACAGCTGGGCTGGGGGCTACCAAGAAGCAGCCAAGTAAATCATCTGGGATCCACAATTACTCCTCCGTGGCTCAGCCTATTTGTAATCAGGTTGAACACTCCTGCCATAATAGTAAGCTCGCTTCTTGACTTCTGGTCCCTGGATACAGGGAGTCCAAAGCACCCAGGAAACATACATAGCTTAAAATTCAGTGTAACCTTTTTGGGCGAAAGTGTGCCCCCTTTGAGAACCAGGACCGTTAACCTTGCAGAGTGGCCAAGCTGGTAAGCAGGAGGTCTCCGGGGATTATCAGAGTAAGGGTAAGTGGAGTCACTCATGCTTCACCCCCACGGTTCCTGTATGCCTGTATTCTTCCTTATGGGGACATAGCACCATGAAGATCTTTGATTCAACCCATGCTTTGGCACCCCTGGAGAAGGAAATGGCAACCCACTCCAGGATTCTTTCCTGGAAAATTCCAAAGACAAAGGAACCTGGCAGGCTATAGTCCATGGGGTTGCAAAGAGTCGGCCACGACTAAGCACATCAGCACATGCTTTGGAGCCAGTCCTGCCCATCAGAGTTCCATCTGGTCTAGAACTACTTTATACCTTCACCTCCCTCAATCACTAGATGTGGGCCACCCCCCAAAAGGATATGACCTTGGGGAGGGGGACTCCTAGCAGCCGAGACAGACCTGAAGGAGGTGACAGCCATAGGCAGTCAACTAACTGCAACTAACTGGTGGGGACAGTGAGCCTTTCCCCAAGGGCACATTCTGAGTAAAGGACTCAGATTATCCACGTGTCCCTTCCCCCTTCCCAACCAACCCACACCCGTTTTTCCTTAAACTTGCTGTCCCCACAGTCCCAAGATGATAGAATGGTTCTAAGAATCACATCCAGAGAAGGAAAGGGGCCTTTTCCTCCAGTGTCTCCTTGAGAGTGAGAACCCCTTCCAAGAACCCTTCATCAGACTTCCCCTCTTGTGTCACTGCCCAGAAAGGGAAACTGCACAGTTCCGGAAGGGCTTCTGGAGCCTAAAATTCATATCACTCTGGTCCCAAGGCCCATCCTCTCAAGAGACCCTCTGGTCCCCTTCACAGTCCCTACAGGGGCTCGTCAAACTTCATTCATGAAATGAACGTATTGAGCACCCACTGGGCTCCAGGTGTTTGGGATATATCAGTGAACCAAACACAGATTCGTGTGTGTGTGTGTGTGTGTGTGTGTGTGTGTGTGTGTGTGTGTGTGGCGGGGGGGTGAGGAGCACGGATATTTAGAGCACAAACAAGTAAATTATTCATTATGTTAGAATGTGACAAGTTTTTTAAAAAGTCAAGAAGAAGCAAAGAAGAAGTTCTGTGCTGTGTTCATTCTTAAGCTGTGTCCAACTCTTGCAACCCCATGGCCTGCAGCCCACCAGGCTTCTCTGTCCATGGGATTTTCCAGGCAAGAATACTGGAATGGATTGTCATTTTCTCCTCCAGGGGATCTTCCAAACTCAAGGATCAAACCCAAGTCTCCTGCATTGGCAGGTGGATTCTTTACCACTGAGCTGCCTGGGAAGTCCCAAAGGAAAGTTGAGCAGAGTAAAAAGGATCGACATGTACACACTACGGTATATAAAACAAATAACCAACCAGGACCTGCTGTATGGGCTTCCCTGGTGGCTCAAAGGGTCAAGCGTCTGCCTGCAATGTGGGAGACCTGGGTTCAATCCCCATCGGGAAGATCCCCTGGAGAAGGAAATGGCAACCCACTCCAGTACCCGTGGACAGAGGAGCCTGGTGGCTGCAGTCCATGGGATCGCAAAGAGTTGCACACGACTGAGCAACTTCACTTCTCACCTACTGTATAGCACAGGGAACTTTAGTCGATACTCTGTCCTGACCTATGTAGCAAAAGAATCTAAAAAAGAGTGGATATGTGTATAGCAGATTCACTTTTCTGTGCAACAGAAACGAACATATCATTGTAAATCAACTATACTCAAACAAAAATTAATTTAAAAAAAGGATTGGGAATGTTGCAGAAAGGGGCTGACTGACTTAGTAAATGGTCAGGGGAGGTCTCACTGGGTGAGATATCAATAAAGTCCTAAAGGAAGTGAAAGAGGCATCAAAGCGGAGACCTAGAGAAAGGCCATTCCAGGCAGAGGGTCAAAGGCCCTGAGGTGGATGTAGTCAGCGTGTTCAAGGAACAGGCCAGAGGCCAAAAGTACCTTGGGCAAAGTGAGTGAGAGGGAGAAGAGCAGGACATCAGGTCAGAGAGCTGGCAGGGCCAGGTCACGGAAAGCCTTGCAAGTCAGTGAGTGAGGAGACTCACTCGCTCAAGTCCAGTGAAATGAGGAGACTGTTTTCTGGAATTTGAGCAGATAAAGTACCAGGATTAACTTAGGTTTTAAAGGACTGGTCAAACTGTTATGCTGAGAGTAAACTCTTAAGGATGAGGTTAGAAGGGAGACTTAAGGACTTCCCTGGTGGTCCAGTGGTTAAGACTTCACCTCCCAAGGCAGAAGGTGTGGGTTCAATCCCCAGTTGGGGAGCTAGGGTCCCACATACCTCTCAGCCAAAAAATCAGAACATAAAACAGAAGCAAGACAGTAGCATATTCAATAAAGATTTTTAAAATGGCTCCATCTTCAGAAGACATGAGATTTAATCTTTTTAAAAAAAAATTATATATTTGACTATGCTGTGTCTTAGTTGCAGCATTGTGGGGTCTAGTTCCCTGACCAGGAATTGAACCCGGGCCACCTGCATTGGGAGACATGGAATGTAAGAGAGAGAGAGATGTCCGAGATTACTCCAAGGTTTTGGCCCGAGCAATTAACTGGAAGGACACAGAGATAGAGGGGGATCGACTGAGAAAGGCAGTAGTGAGAGAGTCACGGGGGAAGAGGAGATAGATCAGTAGTTCAGTTTTGCACGCGTTGATTTTTGGATTCCCAGATATTAGCATCCATTCAAAGCTAATGTCCAATAATCCCTAAAAGGTCTGGATTTTCGCATCCCCGTTTCTTGGAGGAAGATTGTGGCATACACTTGTGGCAGTACCACAAAGTCCTCCCTGAAGGGACCTAGCCTCCTAGGACTTCAGGTCTGTGAACCGGCTTAGACGTGGAAATTAGCTGACAAATTGAGATGCTCCGTCGTGACAATTTAAGTTAGGCTTCTGGCCCTAAGACATGGTTTTGTTGTCGTTTTCCTGTTACATAACTCTATCATATTTATTAAGTTGCTTACCTGTTTCATTCCAAGAGACACTCTGATCAAAAATCACTGCAAACCAAAAGATTGTAATCATCACTTCATCCTGCCACAGGGAACAGGGAAGGCCCCCATTTGTCTCTGGCAGTTCAACCACTTTTCCTGTGTTCTTCTGGGATCCTGTAATCTCCAGTGAAGTCAGGGAGCCCATTTCAGGGGCACCTCTTTCAATATCCAAACCACAGAGGACATCCACCATAACACTTCTCAAGGATACTGATGCAGCTGTCTCCCATGCTTATCTCAACACCTAGGTGAAAAACTACCCTCTAAGTCCCCTTGGGAATGTCCTTGGTGGGAATAGGGAGTATGTGCAATTTCAAGTGCTAAATCTTCTCCAACATTCCTAACTTTTTAATATTTATTTTTATTTATTTGTTTACTTTACTGCACCAGAGTTGTATCATACCAGATCTTGGATCTTCATTTCAGCATGCAGGATCTCTCTTTTTCATTTGGGTTGTGTGGGATCTAATTCTCCCACTGGAGAGGGAAGTCAGGCCCTCTGCATTGGGAACATGGAGTCTTAGCCATTGGACCACCAGAAACGTCCCAACAATCCTATCTTTTTAGACATCAGACACATTCAGGTAAATGCTAATATCTCAGCCTCACTGAATACAGGTCATGTTGAGTACTAGGTTCAGTCAACTGAATAAGCCAACTATGAGAGCTACTTTCGGCTGCAAGAGATAACATGTTAAATCTAGACTCTCTAGGAAGGGCACTCAGAGCAGTAAAGTCAGCCTGAACCAACGCTGCGGTCTTTCCTCCCTGACTCCACCCCTGCTCTACTCAGTTAAATTCTCCAAGGGTGGAGGCCTGGTGTTGGTCTTGTTAACAAGCATCCCAGGGAGTTCCCTAGTGGTCCAGTAGTTAGGACTCGGCACCTTCACTGCCAAGGGCCAAGGGCTCAATCCCTGGTTGGGGAACTAAGATCCCCTAAGCTGCCCAACGTGGTCAAAAAAACCCCACAAGCCCCTCAGGTAAACTTCATGGACCAAACTGGAATCCACCCTAGGAATTGTTTTGGGGAACCACTGGTCTAACCCACTTTCCTCCTTTTAACACATCAGAACCTAAGGCCAGAGAGAGGAAGTGACTTGCTCCAGACTGAAAGTGAGTTCATGCCCAAGTTAAGACCATAACTCTGGCCTCCTGACTCTTTATGGGAATTTCTGCTGCTCCTCTAGGCCAGCTTTACCACAAACCTGGAGGGATCTGGTCAGCACACTGGAGAAGTTAGGATGGAGATGGGTGAGAACGGTGGGCAAACCAAGGCTGCATCCATTCAATGCCACAGGCACTGTGAGGAAGGGACCTGGTTTGGGAGAGAATGATGGGTTTCCTTCTGGTTGATTTTGGTTGTAAGTGGCTAAAAAATCAACACCACCAAAAAATAAAAAAGTACTGGCTTACACAGTGTAAAAGCCCATATGTAGGTTTGCTTTAGACATGACAAGATACGGAGGCTCCGCTCATCAAGGTTGTTTTTTACTATCTCTGCTTTCTGTTGACTGTCCTCGGGCAGGCTGCTCTCTCAGGGACCTGTCTTCCCAGGTTTCTGCACAGCAGAGAAGAGAGGGAAGCTTTGTTTCAGCCATCGAAGCAGAAGTCCCTCAGCTATATTCAATTAAATGAAGCGCTGTAAGCCAGAGAAATGTGATAGGTTTTTTGACCCAGACCTAGGTCAAGGCCCCTCCGAGTCTTGTTACCCCACTCTGGGAGCACAAGGACTGAGAGCGGGAGAAAAAGTGGCCAAGATCAGGGCAAGAGTGCCAGGAGAGAGATGAGTGACTGCTGGAAGGCAAAAAGTGCAGATGTTCCCAGGCCTAGGAACGATGGGGAACCTGACAATGGCCATGGAGAAGGTGACAGTTATAATCCAGTGGTGATACTAAGGTGTTGGTTATAATGCTATGGTGACGTGAGAGGTAGTCTTTATAATGTCCACCTCTTGGGGTGTCTGCCCAGCCCTCAAACTCCACCTTCTCTGGGAATTGCCCTGCTTCTGCTGCTAAGTCGCTTCAGTCGTGTCCAACTCTGTGCAACCCCAGATGGCAGCCCACCAGACTCCTCCATGCCTGGGATTCTCTAGGCAAGAACACTGGAGTGGGTTGCCGTTTCCTTCTCCAATGCATGCATGCACGCTAAGTCGCTTCAGTCATGTCTGACTCTGTGCGACCCCATGGACAGCAGCCCACCAGGCTCCTCTGTCCACAGGATTCTCCAGGCAAGAACACTGGAATGGGTTGCCATGTCCTTCTCTGTGGGAATTGCCCTCCTCAATATATAAAAGGGTAAGTCCTGGACTTCCCTGGTGGTCCAGTTGTTAAGAATCTGCCTGCCAATGTAGGGGACACAGGTATGATCCCTAGTTTGAGGGGATTCTACATTTTGTGAAGCAACTAAACTAATGTGTCACAACTACTGAGCCTGCGCTCCAGAAACTGGGAGCCACAACTGCTGAGCCCATGTGCTGCAACTACTGAAGCTCGCATGTGTGAAGCCTGTGCTCAGCAAGAGAAGCCATTGCAATGAAACTCACACATGGTAACAAAGAATAGGACTAGAGAAAGCCTGCTCAGCAACAGAAGACCCAGCACAGCCAAAATTAAATTAATACATATTTTTTAATAAAAATAAATAAATAAAAGGATATGTTAACATCAGGGCTTCCCCGGTGACTCAGCGGTTAAGAATCTGCCTACGATGAGGAAGCCACAGGAGATGTGGGTTTGATCCCTAGGGTCGGGAAGATCCCCTGGAGGAGGGCATGGGTACCCACTTCTGTATTCTTGCCTGGAAAATCCCATGGAGAGAGGAGACTAGTGGGCTACACAGTCCATAGGGTCGCAAAGAGTCGGACAGGACTGAAGAGACTTAGCATGGCTCAGAATGTTAATATCAAGTACGTTCAGTGTGATACAGGACCTCCGTGACCATAGCTCAGTGTCACCGTTACAAGTGGTCAGAGATGCTCCTGCCCATTAGGGGGTACTTGATATCAAAAGTACCCCAAAAGTCATTTATTAAGGACCACATGGCATCTGCCACTTGGGACCCAGTGCTCCGCGCTGCACAGCATAAGGCATAACCCTCAACATCTGCTCAGACCTAACTGCACTCGGCCCCAGGGAAATAAACGCTCTTCTCCACATCTCCTGCCTCGTCCTCCAAACAAAAGACGGTTGCATCCCAGCACCAGTAGGTTTGCACTGCTGCTGAAACTGCCGACAGCCACTGCCTGGAGTGTGGGAGAAGACTGGCGAAAGCCCTTAGGTAAGAAAAAATACAAATTAATTAGCTTGTCAAATCCTTCCTCTCTGAGCCCATTAATGCACAGATTCATGCGTAAGGGGGTATTGTTTCCGAGCAAGGGCTCAGCATCCATTTTCTTGCTTCACTTCGTGTTCCAGCGGTAGCATGGTATTTGCAATAGTAGCATATGATGGCTGAGGAACATTCTGCAGTGTTAAACAATACATTTTGCACTTAAGTTTGTAAAAGCAAGCAAGACATTATATGCAAGAAGCCTGGCACCAATTCTATACTGTTATGAATCTAGACATTGCTGTATGAGATGGTAGCGATTGTGATGCAAGAGATAGGGATTTATATAATGCCATTAAAATAAATTGTAATCTGTTCTATGCTAATGATAATTTATCATATACACACCATTTAAATGTTTGCACATGTTATGTAATATTCATAGCTCATCTCTAAATTTAAGAATTGTTTCAAGAATTTTATTTAAAAACAAAATAATTTTTTTTCAATTCTAGTTGCTACTACCTCCATGCAACAAAGTTTCCCCAAATTGAAATTTTAAAAAACTGAAAGAAAAAAAAACAAAAACGAAGAAAGATTGTCTAAATTAGGCATTACTATCAGTAGAATACAAATTATGTGAAAATTTAACTATAGCAACACAATTGATCATCTTGCTGAAATCAAAGCAAGAAAAGTAGGTTTTCTGGAATGAAGATATAATAATACATGAATTATCACATCTTTGCTTTTTCACTCATCTAGTATTGCTGCTCCTTTAACAAAACACCTGTACATCCTTAATGATAGTTAGATACAGTCATCTCTGGTACTTTGATGACATTCTCTGTATAAAAAAGCAAAACGAAACAAAATATTTTTCAGACTGTCTTTATGAAGGTGTATCTGTCAAAGTAGGAGGATAGATTTGTCACTGCATTCTGGGAGAAGACCCTGATTTCCTTCCACATGCTCCTCTATTTTCCTTAGTGAAGACTGGGTGCTTTTTGTTCCTGGTGCTCAGTCTAAAGGTGAAAACAGTGATGGAAGGTGGAATGCTGGAGATGTGGCTAAGGATGATGACAGAGGGGTAGTAGGCGAATGAGGCCTGGAGCAGAATGCAGTCGGGGCCTCCCTCCTTCCAGCCCCGGCTCAGGGTCCAGAAGACGCGAAATCCTGTCCAACCAACAGATAAGCAAAGCAGGGGACCCGCGAGCGGGGAGAACCGACTTGCCCGACCTGAGGGGTAGAATCGAGGCAGGCAGGGCGGCTCAGCGGGTCAGAGCCGGCTCCGGAGTCCCAGCTCTACCCTCCGCAAGCGGGGGGACGCTAGGTGAGCCTCTCGGCCCCCCTCTCTGCCTCGGCTTCACGCAGGGTTTTCTAAGGAGTAAGCGAGGTACCACTGAGAGTCAGACCCGGAGCCGAGAGCCATTGCACAGGGCAATCGCTCAGTTTGGCTTTTGTTCTTCCAACTCTAGGTTGCCAGCTCCTGACAGCAGAAATCCGATTTTCTTCCCTTGGTTCATTGGCGACTCGTAGGTGCTCCGGGGGAAAAACGTTTAAGGACACCTCCCTTGGAGGGAGGGGGCGCGGGCGCCGGGCTATTGTTGCGGCCGAGATTCTTTCCGAAACGGAAAGCCCTGAATTAGGGGACCGCGGCTCTAATCTCTGTGGGGCTCGCCAGCTGCCGGCGGGGGCTGGATGGGTAAGGGGGGACTCCTCCTAGGGGTACTGGGCTTCACAGACGCCAGCCTGAGCCCCTCCCTCTCTCTCTCTGAATGCTCCACGTTTGACCGAACCCCGTGCCCTGCTCTGAGCCCCCCACCTCTTCTCTGACCGCCCCCCCTCCCGACCCCGCTCTGTCTCTCACTGAGCCTGCCTTTGCTCCGAGTCCCCATCGTCTCATAACCTCTCCCAGCTCGCATCCCACCCCCATCAGAAATCCCCTCCAGGTCCCAAATCGATCCCCTTCCTCTTTGAAAGCTTCCCACCTCACCCCGGGGCAGAGCAAATGCTGCACCCCCTCCCACGGCCCCAGCTTTGTTAATCTTCTGTTAAAGCAGCGCTGCTCTGCCCTGGAGCTGTGATCAGTCCTTCACACCTCTGTTCCCACCCCACCCCACCCCCCTGCAGCAGGCCAAGCTCCTGGAAAGCAAAAGCCAGGTCTGACCCATCTGCAGACTCCTGAGCAGAGGGCAGTGTTCAAAATGACTTGTTGAAGGTGGCTGAGAGGGAGGCTAAGGGATTAGGCAAAAAAAGAGAGACTTGGGCCAGAGGTGTCAGCCAGGTGTCGGAGGACAAGGACTCCTGCCATTTACCAGAACCTGAGGCCCCAGGTGCTTTTCTCAGGCACCACTTCATCCCACACTGAAAGCTGGTATTTTTCCCCTTTTACACAGAAGGGAACTCAGAGAGGTTAAGTTCTTGCTTCAGGCCACAGAGCCGGTGAGGGATGGTCCAGGTTTAGAATCAAAGGCACCAAGGTGTGGGTGGCCAACACACAGTTCTGCACTGGGACAGTGTGGATCTGGGACTTCAAGGTGGATCTGAAGGGCCTCCAGACTCCCAGCACTCACTCGCTGTGCCCTACCCTCCCACCACCCTCTCCTGGAAGAAGCCAGTTCTGACTCAGGCCCATTCCCATCTAGCCTCATCCTCGGGGTGATCTGGGAAAGAGCTCAGAGTCAGGAAGGAAACGTCCCTCAGATTTGGCCTCCCCCTCAACTAAGCCCTGGCTCTGGGGCCGGAAGGAATCACTTCAGGGCTCTCCCTGGGGACCCACGACCAGAAAGAGAGGTGACCTAGTTCAAGTCAAATGTGGCCAAGACTCAGGCAGGGCAGGCAGCTGGAGCCCCACCTCATGACGTCCACCAGCACCCCCTCTTTGAGGGCTGACTCTTTCAAGGGCTCTCTCACCCACAAAACCGACCCTGTCTGACCTTGACATCGTGATTCTGCTCTCCAGGATCCTGACCTCCTGGGATAGACTACTGTCACCTGTCAGAGTGGGAGCTCCTGAGAGCAGGCTCTTTCACCAAGCCCCATCCAGACCCTTGGGGGCAGGGCTGTGTCTGCCTTCTCGGACTGGGGGCTCCCAGGGCTGGGGCTGTGTCTCCCCAGCTCTTGACCACTCCTGAGGTGAGGTGGGCTCACTTCTACTCACCCTTGTCAGACCGGGGGCTACTCTAAGGCAGTGACTAACTTTGACTCTGAACGCCCCTCTTTCTGTAACCTTGTGCCTGTCCAGAGCTGAGGAGGCCCCTGCCTGCCCTTCTTCCCAACCCGGATGCTCCTTTAAGACCAAAAGGATGGGGGTTGTATAAGAGTCAGACACAACAGCCCCATCCTCCCCCTCCTTCACAGGCCAGGTTTCCTGCCATTGACAGCATCCCAGCTGGGCTCTGCCCGGCCTCATGCTTAACCCCTTCAGGACCAGATCTCAAAGCTACTGGCCTGCACCCCAACCTTCATCCATAAAACCAGGAGAATGAAAGTCCCTATTTCATTGGGTGGCTTTGAGGATTAAATGTGTTAATCATTGTGTGCAGTACCTAGACTTCCCTGGTGACTTCCCTGGTGGCTCAGACAGTAAAGCGTCTGCCTACAATTCCAGAGCCCCAGGTTCAACCCCTGGGTCAGGAAGATCTCCTGGAGAAGGAGATGGCAACCCACTCCACTATTGTTGCCTGGAAAATCCCATGGATGGAGAAGCCTGGTAGGCTACAGTCCATGGGGTCGCAAAAAGTTGGACATGACTGGGTGACTTCACTTAGAACAGTGCCTAGCATGTTTTAGTCTCTTAATACACATTAACTAGTATTCCTCATTGTGTGAACTTGATAAATCATTTCACCTATCTAAGTCTCATTCTCTTCAGCAGTCCAATGGAGAAAATAATAAACCTACTTCTGAAACGTTGTCCTGGGGATGAATTCTGATCATGTACATGAGAGCATTTTGTAGAGTACTGTAACAACACAATATGGACGGACAAAAATATATATATTTCCTTTAACTAGGTAATAAGATCCGTTACCAGGTGATGGGCCTTGTAGTTTTCAGACTTATTACCTTACTTGCCAGGCCTTGGGTGCAGTGGAAAGAGTGGATTTGGGGTTGGAATTAGGTACCCCCAGTCTTGCTTCCTTGCCTATCAAGTAGGGTGGTCACCCCTGCTGGGTCTGCTGTTTAGGGTCTTTGTGGGGGGAAAAGGAGATCAGAGAGCAAAGGCATGAACACGCTTTGCAAACATTAAAAAGTGCTAGAAGGCAGGGAAAGAGATTTGCGAAAAGTGGGGAGAGGTGCAGGGACCCCTTGACAAGGGCATTAGTCTTGGGACTCTGCATGCTGCAGAATTTGCCCAGTGGGGAGAGAAAAGGAGGTGCACTCCTGGAACCAGTATCATGGGGACAGGACTCCTCCTTGAGAAGTGAGTTGTCAAATAAGAAACTATGCCAGGTCTAGAAGTCCCTGATGGAGGCAAAGAAGGAAGGAGCTCCTTTCCCCAGGCTCAGACCCATCCCTTCATTACCCTCTTCCCAGCCAATTCCATTTGCCATCAGAGGATCTTGAGCAGAGGCACCTTCAGTGGGCTCCCTTGTGACCTTCCTGCCAAGATCCTTGGGAGGGGCTCACCCTGCGTATCTGCAGCACCCTTGTTCCCACTTTTAGGCTGCAGATTCCTGGCCTCACCCCTAGGGAGAGCAAGCTTGACACCTTCCACACATGCAGGCCAGGGCAGGTCTAAACCTGCTCCAGAGGGTAAAAGAATGGGGTACTAGAACCCTGCCCTGCCTTCCCATCTGAAGGAAGAGGATCCGCCAAGGCCCAGCAAAGCGGACTGACCCCACATGAATAGCTTGTCCCCACCCCGGGCCTCTGGAGGAAGCTTGGGAACCAGAGACCTCGTTTGGGGTGCTGGCTGTGCCCCAAGCTCACTGTGCCTCTATGCAAACCACTTAACCTGCCAGGGCCTGTGTGACCATCGGCCAAATAAAGGAGCTGGACGTGGTCCAAGGGTCCTCTCCTGCCCTGAGACTGTGACCAGGAAGGAGTTAACAGAGGCCAGGCTCCAGGTCAGGAAGGCAAGGGTTAATCTGGGGGGTGGAGGCTCTCGAGGCTTTTCCTGTGGAGAGTGAGGTTTGGCTGCCACCAAAGTTACTTCCAGTCCCTGCTGTCCCTCCTGCCTTCAGTCTGGACCTACCCAGGGACCCTGGCATTCAGCCTCCCCATGCAGAGGTGAGTGCATCCTGAGCCCGGGGCTGGGGTGGGAAGGCACCCAGGCACCCAAGGCCATAGAGGCTGGCACCAAGCCAGGGAGCACTGTCTCCCAGCCCACATCTGTGTCCAGAGCTGAAGACTTGGGCAAAGTTCATCAGCCCACCGACCCCAGTACCGGGAGAATGTGGGCAGAGGGATAGAGGGCACAAGGTTATCTGCCAGGCTCTAGGGAGGGAACGTCTGCGGTTGGGCACCAAGGAGCCCAGAAGGCCAGGAAGAGGCAGTGGACAGCAAACTATTTTGGTCCCTGTGTTTAGGAACTTTTTATAGCCTCCTGCTCAGGGCTGGGAAGAGGAGGGGACAGGAGGGTACCCATGAGGTCAGACAAGCACAGAGCCCTCCTGGGACCTTGGGATCAGACCTGTTGCCAAGTGGAGTCTTTGAGAGGCAGGAAGGAGGGCACTGCCAGGCTCTCCTTGCTGCCTGGGTTCCCAGTCACTAGCTACTTGTGGGCTGACTTACTGGACACTAAGTGGATGTATGTAAGTGTGTGTGTTTATACTCATGCAGGCTGCCCTGGCGTGAGTGGGATTAGTAGAGTTTCTACTCCAAGACCCCTCACCAGGGCTCCCCTCCCCCCATCCCTGGCAAGTCGTGTTCCTCTGTTGCCTCCAGCCCGAGGTCTCCTCAGCCCCTAGAACTGCTGTGTCCCTCTCGGCTGAATGGAGGATGGGAGGAGTAGGGAAACAGAAGTGGGGTGGAGTGTGCAGAGCTGTGTGGGTGGCCCATTCTATTACTGCCAAGGGAACTGTCAGCTCTTGATTTACAACCCCTCCAGGCCCCCTTCCCCAGCAGAAAAGGGAGGTGGAGGAGAAGGGGCATGGGGGTCTCAGGGTGAGGGACCCGGAGGGCAGGTTTCTGGGAGTACAAGTTCCTGGGAAGAATTAGTGGAAGGAACTTTTTAGTGAGGTAAGGGGCCCATGTCTCACGGAAATCGCTTGGTGTTAAAGCAGCAAGAATAGAAGCAAAACAGAGGAAAGTTCTGATAGGCAAGTGAGAGATTCAAACTACACAGCAAGAGTCCAGTGTTCCAGTCCCTGGCCCAAACTCTCAGAAAGACCTGAACTAGCCCCTCCTCTCCACCAGTTTTCTCTTCTGTGAAATGGAAGTGCAAGGGGCAAACAAGGTGATGTTTACAAGTTAGGCATTCTGGAATTCCCTTCGAAGGGGCACAGAGTGAGTGGCAGATAGCTGGCTGAAGTGACGTGGGTGACCATCTCCCTCTCTTTCCCTGATGGCCCTACTGGGCCTGGGCAGGGCAGTTGGCTGCAATTACCGGAGGCTCCTACCCTGTGGTTATGTCCCTGACCTCTCTGCTTGGGGCGGGATGGGTGGGTCCTGCTGGAACCAGCGGGTGGCTGGGAAGCCTCGTTGTCTTGGACTCAAAGTTGCTAGGTTGGGAAGAGGTATTTTTTCCGGTTGAGGCTACTTTCGGGAACCAGGCCGGGGAACAGCCCCATTTCCTTTTCCAAGGGTCCGGCTTGCTGATGCCTGCTTGGCATGACCCTGTGGCCAGAATGGGGCACGCTCAAAAGGGCCTAAGTGTCTGAATGGTCAGAAAGCCCCTGCGCATTGTCTTTGACGGGTTGGGGAAGGGATACCTGAGCCTTTGCCCCCTGGGCATGGCACCTGGCTGTCATGCATGGGGGAGGGGTGGCTGGCTGACCTTGTTCCCAGGAATGCCTTCAGGAGAGAGACAGGGTCATCTCCTACTCTCCCCCTGACCATTCCTTCCCCCCACCCCCACCCCCGCAGGTCCCAGGGAGCCCCAGCCAATTGCTCTCACCTCCTTCACTATCTGCCTGCCTCCAGTGGCTTATGGAGCACTGTTCTGCCCAGTTCTGCTAAAATGCTCCTGGCCTCTCCCTCCACCCCGTCCCAAGGACGGACCCCCAGCGCCGTGGAGAGGCTGGAGGCCGACAAAGCCAAGTATGTCAAGACGCACCAGGTGATCGCGCGACGCCAGGAGCCGGCTCTGCGTGGGGGTCCCGGGCCGCTCACTCCGCACCCTTGCAACGAGCTGGGGCCCCCTCCATCGCCCAGGACGCCCAGGGCCGCCCGCCGGGGCAGTGGCAGGCGACTGCCAAGGCCTGATTCCCTCATCTTCTACCGCCAGAAGCGGGACTGCAAGGCTTCGGTGAACAAAGAGAACGCCAAGGGCCAGGGGCTGGTGCGGCGCCTCTTCCTGGGCAGCCCCAGAGACGTCGCCTCGAGCAGCGCAGGCTCAACGGAGCGACCTGCGGCTCCTGGGGGTTGGGCTGCGCCCCAAGACGCCCCGGAAGCAGCGGGAAAGCGGGCATTGTGCCCCACGTGCTCGCTGCCCCTGTCGGAGAAGGAGCGCTTCTTCAACTACTGCGGCCTGGAGCGCGCGCTCGTGGAGGTGCTGGGTGCCGAGCGCTTCTCTCCGCAGAGCTGGGGCGCCGACGCCAGCCCCCAGCCCGGAACGTCGCCGCCGCCGGGCTCCGGGGACGCCAGCGACTGGACGTCCAGCGAGGGCGGCGCAGATCGCCGGGACGGTGCGGAAGGCGGCGGTTCGGAGGCGGCCGGCTCGGAGCGGGACGGGCGCCCCCAGGTGTCGGTGGTGGAGCGCAACGCGCGCGTCATCCAGTGGCTCTACGGCTGCCAGCGCGCCCGCGGGCCACCGCGCGAGTCCGAGGTGTGACCGCCGCCGCTCAGGGGCCGGCTCTCCTGGAGCTGGGGGTCCGGGGAAGGGCCAGGAGCGGGCGCGGGGCTGGACCCGGGCAAGGGCAGGGACTCCCTGCCTCACGCGTCGAGTGCTTTGGGGCAAGCCCTTCCCTCTGGATCGCGGCGTCCACTCGTGAACCTTCGGAGCATGGGACCAAACGGTCCCGAAGGCCCTTCCCAGCGCAGACTGAGGACAGGGAGGGAGCCGGCCTCGCGGCCCCCTGTGGAAGCCGGGAGGCGAGTGAAGACTGGGGTGGGAGATCAGAGAACCTGCTGAATAAAGCCAAAACATTCTTTAACGGACTCGGGAGGTTGGATTACAGGGCGCGAGGGTTTTGGAGTGTGGCTTCCAGACTGACTGTGTGACCCTGGGCAAGCACTCTGCCTCTGGGAACCGCAGCGACACCCCCTCGGTTGATCAAAGTATTTTTGAAATGGTCACAAAGCGCTTGGCAAAGTTGAGGAAGTGCTCAATAAACGAAGCCACTAGGGCCACTACCCGATTGGTGTAATACTAACACTGTTATGATCATCTCGGCCACTTAACCGGCCCCCCCCGCCCCCCCACAGGTGGGGTCCAAACTATTTCGGGGAATAGCGCCTTTGGGGAGTTTGGGGGGAGGGGTCTGCTCCCAGAAATCTAGGGTTCACTAGTCCCTGAAGGCCCCCCATTCCTGGAGCTTTGCTGCTCATTTTGGTTACTAGGTATGAAGGGCTGAAGTGTGATGGATCCAGAATCAGGATAATAAAGGACATTTCAAACCAGGATTTTGCCAGCCCGCAGCCTCATCTGTCACTGCCTTTCTTTCCCTTAGAAGAAGGCCACCTGTTTTCCTCACACGTTCACACCTCCAAGTCTTTATTCACTTCCTCTTCCTTTTAGCTGGGTTACCTTCCTCCTTCGTTCCACTCATCCCTCTAAGATTTCATATACGCATCCTCTCACTCTCTCTCGGGAACTCCTGAATTTCCCAGCGACCTCATCTCCTCTGAGCTCCCAAGTACAGCCTTATTTTTGGGCCTCAACTTATCACCTTCTGTGGGACCCGCTGGTAGTATGGGTTCTCTTGTTAGTCCCTGACCTTCCCCTAGTACAGGGACAAGGCCACCAGGAGAGTGTGTCGAATTAAAAGCGGCTGCAGAGGGCGGCAGGACTTGTTCCATACTGGTAAGATGGTACCCCAAATCGAATACAATCTGTCCTGATATCAGGGATGTTTCTGGTCATTTTCCTCCTTGTAGCTTTGTGGGGGCAGAAGGCGAGGACCACTTCAGCTGGACCCCGGCCTGAGGTTGCCCACCCCAAAGCAGCCTTCTCCTCCGCACCGACAAAAAAGCACGCGGTCACAGGAGGTGTCAGGCCAGATTTTTATCGCCGAAGGGGAGGAGCGGGCGCCCAGTCCGGCCGGCCGGCCAGCTAGTCGCCCTTGGGCGCCGCTTTCACCCTTATCTCGGCCAGTTTGTCGGTGAGGAAGCCCCACTTGAAACCGGCCACGGGGTCGGCATCCCGCGGCTCGGGACGCTCGGCGGGCTCGTCCCCGGCTTCAGGGTCCGGCTCCGGGGTGGGCTCCGTTCTGCGCAGCATGGACGCGGCGGCCGCCTGCTGCTGCTGCCACCTGCTGGCGAACGCGTCCCAGAAGCCGGGCCCGCGCGCCTCGGCCGCCGCCTGCGGGGCGGGCTGCGCCGCCAGCGGGCTGCGGGGAGAGAGGCGGGGTCAGGGGCTGGCCGGGAGGCCCCGGAGAGGACAAAGGCCAGGAGGCGGGGTCGAGGGACCTGTCGTGGGGCCAGCGGGGCCGGGCGAGGTCGAGGGCGGGGGCGGAGACTGGGAGGAGGCCAGGGCCTGCAGGCGAGAGGAGTCCTCGGAGGCACTGGGATAGGGGTCAGGGCAGTAGGTGAGGGGGCATGGGCTTCCCTGGTGGCTCAGCTGGTAAAGAATCCGTCCGCAATGCGGGAGACCGGGGTTGGATCCCTGGGTTGGGGAGATTCCCCTGGAGAAAGGAAAGGCTACCCACTCCAGTATTCCGGCCTGGAGAATTCCATGGACTGTATAGTCCATGGGGTCGCAGAGTCGGACACGACTGAACGACTTTCACTGGGGAAGAGGGGGCCGGGCTCAGGGGCTCAGGGGCTCAGGGTAGGTACTCGGGGAGAGGGAGGAGGCCAGAGGAGGGGAGATGGAGGCTGCGGGAAGGTGGGGAGGAGCCCTGGGAGAGGCAGAAGGATGGGAGGTGGTGGTGGGACCCAAAGGGAAAGGTTAGATCTGGGGGGGAGGGGCGCGATCAGATTCTGGAGGCAGTCCTCCCGGAAAACCCGCAGAGCCCGAGGGAAAGGGGCGGGGCGGGAACAGGGGTCTGGTTTCCTGAAAGGAGGGAAAGAGGGTCCAGAAAAATGGGGGACGCTGGGGAGAGAATGGGTGCAGCGACCCCGAGGAAGGAGAAGGGCCTAGATCAAAGGCTTAGGGGAGAGAGGGACTCGGGAGGTAGCAAGGAGATGTCGGGAAGGGCAATCAAGGAGTGGTGATGAAGCTTGAGGTAGGGAGAGTCGGTGGGCAGGAAAGAGAAAAGGAAGCCTGGGGCAAGAGAGACGGGCAAGTCGGGGGAACTCCGAGGAAGAAAGGAATAGGGGGAATGTTAAAAGGGAAGTGTGACTGGCCTGGAGGAAAGGGCAGAAGTGGAGTGTGTCCCAGAACAGAGCTAGGGGGAAGACCAGACCCTGGATCTGACCCTGTGGCCTCCAGCATCAAGGACCTGCTAAGACAGTGGTTCCTAAAGTATTAGCCTCAAGTCCTCAGGAAGCTTGCTGAAAATATAGATCCCGGGCCTCAGCCAATACCGGCTGAATCAGAATCTTTGAAGGAACGTCTAGGAATCTGTGTCTGTCTCAAGTTTCCTAGGAGGATAAGGGTTTAGACCAATACTTAAGAACCACTGATCTGAACCACTCTCTGTTCCAAACACCTAAAACTTCTCTCCTGGGTTCCCTTATTCTAGGGAGGTGACCCCTCCCACATGGATAGGGAGAAACACAGTGATACCTTCTAGCATCTCAATCCCAACAGCTGGTAAATTCCTCCCTCGATCTAATCTAATCTCCCAGATTGGCCTCTTTGCTGGTGAGAGAGAGAGAAACAGGAACAGCCAGGGGCTGGCCCTCCCCAGTTCTCCATGGTCAGAAAGACAAAGCAGAAGGAAAGGTCATGGGAGAATAGGGTCCCCAGGTCTGTTTCAGACATCCTCCCCCAAAACACACACGTACTGGTCAGCACAGGGCTCCGGAGGCAGCAGCTTGTCCTCGTCTTCTTTGTTAAACAGAGACGACATCGTCAGCCAGCCTTTCACCCCAACCCCCTGAACCTGGGAGAGAGCTGCTGAGAGTCAGGGAGGGCCCCGGCATACCTCCCAGGACTCCACGGAGGCTTCTGCCCAGCTCCCCAGGGTTGGGGTGGAAAAAAGGAGAACTCACCCGGCGGGCCAGCTGTGACATGGGGTTGAAGGCCTCTTCAGTGGCTTCTGCCATCTCAGACTCCACTAACACTGGGTTCTCCTTCTGGGACACAAGACCCCCACCCAGTATGAGAGAGGCCCCAGAGGAATATGACCTTCCTTCCCTCCTGCCAGCCTGATGCACATAGACCAGGCACTCCAAACCCCACGGAACAAGACACACCTAGCCCCCTGACACCCTCCAAAACTGCACACAGGTGTTTGTACCTCTATACAAAGCTACCGGTCATACACATTACCTGTAGAGTAGATCCTTGCAGACACCTCACACACCCGCAGACACATTCACACACACTGCAAAACACACAAAGGCCTGCGTGCCAATGCAGACACACACCTGCACATGAGTGCCTCCATGTGGCTATAGCTCTTCCCCTGTACATAGATACCTGTGCTGTGAGGCACTTACCCAAGGATGCTCATACAGTTCACACCTGTGCTCTTCCATGACTGCAGACAGGTGCATGGAGGCCCACTCAGCACACAAAAGTTCTCCACCCATCCACAGACACTAAGATACAGATGGACACACACACCCAAAGACGCATATCATACAAACATAATACCTGTGAATGCTGCTATCATCTTCTGCCCCAAATGTATACACCTGAAAATGCCTATAACCTGTTCATACCTGCACACACACACACCTTAACTGGGGATTCCACGCAGACACCAATCCCTATACTGACCCACAGACATTTCTATACAGGGTCAGCCCTGGACACCAACCTGTGTAGGCATACATTTATTCACACTGGCATACACACACTCTAGAACTAATTCCTGCCCCTGCCATATCTATTTGTGTAATTGCCATGCCTGGTGGCTCAGATGGTAAAGAATCCACTTGCATTGCAGGAGACCTGGGTTCAATCCCTGGGTTGGGACGATCCCCTGGAGAAGGGAACAGCTACCCACTCCAGTATTCTTGCCTGGAGAATTCCATGGACAGAGGAGCCGGGCAAGCTAGAGTCCATAGGGTCACAAAGAGTTGGACAGGACTGAACAATTTTCACTTTTACTTTCCAGAGGCAAGACTCTTTTCAAAAAACTTTTTTTTAATGTCAGAACAAGCATGGTCCAAGTAAAGGCTCTGATCTGATGCTGCTACAGTGACCCTCAGTGTAACAAATGTTGCTTCCCCTGCCATCAGTTCCAGGGGCTCCCTTTCTTTCAAAGCAAATCATCCCACTTCTGCTCAGCTCTGCCGGTTAGAAACGTGTGTCAAACTGAGTGTATCTGCGTGGGTACTGCCCATGGGTCCTAAAAGGATCCCTTCCAAGGCAGCCCTTGAGATCTTTGGAGACACTGACCACTCCTCAGGTGCCCCTCAAGTCTTCCCTTCTTCTTTGGTTTTCTGGAATGTTCCAGCTTTCTGATACTACACCATGCCATTGGTCATCCCTGAATTGCCAGTTGCTTCCACACAAGTCTCTCTCTCTCTCTCCCTCCCTCCTCAGAACTAGTCTCTTGTCCTTCTTTGTACCTTTCACTCCTGCTGCCCCTCTACCTATGCCCCATCCAGCAAGCAGGATGGTACCCACCTCTTCTGCCAGGTCCTCCTCAGATTCCCCACTCAGGGTTTGTAGCACTTTGGACTTGTAGGTTCTCCAGAAGGCCTGGCTCATGGCTGCATGGGAAACAGGCCTGGTACCCAGGCACAGGAAGCTGGTGGTTCAGGGGGCACCTAGTGGGTCTGGCTCCAGGAACCTGGTGAGTCTGAGAGTCTGTCCCAAGCATCAGGTGACCTCATTAAAGATGCACCAGCCTCCCCAGATGGCACAGTGCCCAGCAGGTGAACCCGATCCAAAAGAGTCTGTGGTGAGACCCAGCTTCTGCCACTTCAGCCCCTTATCTTGACCCATATTTGCAAGAATAATGAAAACATCTTTCTTCACAGAAGCCTCCTTCCTGGGCCTAGGAATCCTTGAATTATTTGATTATTTTCAAAGGCTCCAGAAAAATTATTTTCCATTCATGAACTCTATTTACAAAGTCTTTGGGCTCAGGACCCACAGTGGTGCCTCTGCGGCTGTAGCCATACCAGCTGTGCCCTCAACAGGGCCCTGCCCTATATCTGCACTCAGCCTCTATGGTCTGGAGGGGGAAGGCCCCAAGGCTCCCAGTGGGTGCCCTGGGCTTACATTTCACCGCTTTGGGCTGGAAACCGATTCCTCTCCCCAGGGATGCACGTGCTGGTCTCCCTGTTTCCTGGCAACAGGTTCCAAAGAACTGGAGCCCCTGAATTATTGCTGAGTTCCTGTGGTCAACCTGGAAGGACAGAGGCACCCGGCTCTGGTGCATGGGGAAAGTCTCTCTGGCCCTCTCCCCAGTCTGAGCACACACCATCTAAGCTGATCTCCCCCTTTGATGCCAGCCCATGCCTGAGAGTCCAGGGCTCAGAGCAAGGGGTCAAAGATGGGAGGTCCTTCTGCGAGAATCTCCTCTTCTTGCGAGGAGCTGACCCCCTTGAGTCTCTGACAGGACGCCTGAGCACTGTGATCCCTGGGAGGAATAACTGGGGAGGGGTTTCTCAAGGACCAGAGGTATCTCGGCAAGCCCTGTGGGAGCCAGGATCCCAAACGTCTTCGCTCTGATTCATTTATTCATTTATTAACATCACAGACATTTTTCAGTGCCTCCCAGAGATGCAACATTATTCCCTCCCTCCCCTCAACCGCGGAATCTAAGATGGGGGGACCAGGAAGGTGTGACAAGGCCAGAGGACGGCGCTGAAATCGGTTGGGCCAGGCTGGATGGGCTTGGCCAGCGGACCAGCCGAAACGCCCTCAGGACTCACACCACCGAGCCCCCTCCAGTGACGGAAGAGGACGCTTGGTGAGGCCGGATCCCGAGCTCAGTCACTGACGTCGACGACCGCCTGGGGGCGCTCGAAGCGCGGCCCGCGCGAGTGACGCCATCAGAGGCGGTCCGGTGCAGCCCGACCCGTCCCGGAGCGTCATATGACGTCATCGAGCCGTCCGGAAGCGCCCCAACGTGTCCTCCCACCTCGGTTCTGGGACCTCTGATCCTGCTGTCACCCACCATGGGTCGCTCCCGCCGGACAGGCGCGCACCGAGCGCACTCCTTGGCCCGTCAGATGAAGGCGAAGCGGCGGCGGCCGGACCTGGATGAGATTCACCGCGAGTTGCGGTCCCAGGTCGCCTCACGGCCCCGGCCAGACCCAGGCGCTGAACCCGACCCCGACCTGCCAGGGGGCGGCCTGCATCGCTGTCTGGCCTGCGCGTGAGTTTCGGCCAGGCCCAGGCCTGAGGAGAAGGGTCCGCGGTACGGGCCGCGGGTGTGAGGTCCGGGCCCGGGGTGTGCAGGGTTACCTCTCTTGGGACCAGTATGGGTCTACCGGCATCCCACGCCTTCAAGCCCGGAGCCTAGCGTCAGCGAATGAGCTAGGGTCAGGGAAATAGACGTAACTGAGAGGCATAGAGGCATCACCTTCTAACTCTCCTCCCTACCCACCTCATCCCTACAGGAGGTACTTCGTCGATTCTGCCAACCTGAAGACCCACTTCCGATCCAAAGATCACAAGAAGAGGTATGAAGGAACAAGGAGAGAATTGATGGATGGGTGCTGGGCAGACAGAGCTTGCGTCTGGTCAGCTTTCAATTCCTATTCTTTTTTCCCAGGCTGAAGCAGCTGAGTGTGGAACCCTACAGTCAGGAAGAAGCGGAGAGGGCAGCGGGCATGGGTTCCTATATTCCTCCCCAGCGGCTGGCAGTGCCCACAGAAGTATCCACTGAGGTCCCTGAGATGGACACGTCTACATGACATGGCCTGAGGATGCGAGGCAGAGGAGCTGCCCGTGGACAGTGGTACAGGGGCCAGGCTGGGAGAGAGTGTGCCAATCTCTTTTGGTTTGGGGAGTGGATGGCCTCTCCCTTCCAATAAAAGCACTAGATAAATAGGGCTTGCCTCTGACTCACTAACCTCCAGGCCGGTCCTCCAAATTCAAGCCCTGTAAAGATTTCTTTATTACTCCTGTGCACAGGACTCAGAGTGTTTACTCCCTGCTTGATTCAGCCTTAGCCTGCATCCTTGCCGTCCCTCAGGGGTCCTGGCATCTGTGCTGAACACCCCCATTGGAGCCCAGGTGTGTCGGGGGTGATGGGTGGGATCAGGTTTATACTCTCTTGCTTACAATGAGGGTAGGGAGTGACCCCCAGGAAGAGAAAGAAGTAGGCTCCTGAGATTGTAGCCCCTGTGAATCCAGGGGCCGAGGTGAGAGGCTGCCTGCTTCATCATGGAGCCTGTGGCGGCCGCCGCTGCCCCACCATCTTCCAGACAGCATAGCAGGAGCCGCCCAGCCCGAGGACAGCCAGCACTGCAGCCACAATCCCCGCCAGCGGACTCCGGGGCTCTGCCTTCAGCTCCCCGGCTATCTGCATCTGGAGATGCACAGAGGGTCCACCTGAGGGGTCAGTTGAGACTACTGGGAAGGCAGGTGGGGTGGAAAGGGGCTGAGAAGCTACAGCTGGGGGAAGGAGATATGGATGCCATCACTGCCCCAGGGAGATTCCACCCCAATCCCTCTCGCTTCACTGCCCATCTGGGCCCTGGTTGCTCAGGCGGCCGGGAACGTGACAGCCTGGTGACTGGGTATCATCCCGGCCATGGTGAGGGGCGGATGGGGTCGGTGCTGGAAGCCATCAGTTGGGGTGCTTACCTGTAGCACTCGGAAGTAGCCAGGGGTCAGGCGTCGAAATCTCATGGTGGGTGCCGTTCTTCTCCCAGATGTCCTGTGGGGTGACAGAGGGAATGAGGACTAGTGGCGTTTGTTCATGATACCAAGAGGCAGAAATCAGGGCATAGAGGTTCCTGACTCTCATACATGAGAGAGCCTTGCCCTCAGAGGATGCTCGCCAGCGTCTGCTTTCCCAGGTCTGCCAGGGGGCGGGGCAGCTAGACCTTTAAATCTGTCCCTTCCCCCGCTGGCCCGCCCTGCCAGCCTTAGGAGCAGCTGTCAGGAGAGATCAGCATCAGGCCTGAACAGCTCCTCCCCCACTCACCGGGGAGTGCAGGCCGGGGAGGCAAGAGAGGCCTTGCCTGGCAGTGTGGACAAGGCTCAGGCCTGGACCAGGTGTGGGAGGGCCTCCCCAGCCCTGGTCTTGGCCCTGTCCCTGCTTCAGGTAATTGGATGTCACCTGTCAGCTCTCAGCAGAGGCGGGGTTGGGTACCTTTAGCACCGCTTCCAAATAGGGGCAGGCCTTTTTCACTTGATTTCTCTTAGATCAACCACACCAACCTCTGGGGAAGGCACATTTCACCTCTTTTCTCAAGATGGAGTTCCTGTAGGAACTTCCTTCCTCAGCTTGGAGACAATAATAAAAGATCTGCATCTACTGATTGAAAAAGCTGTTCGAGGTGTGCTAACAAAAATAGTAGTTGATTGGGAATTTCCTGGCAGCCTAGTGGTTAGGATTCTAGGCTTTCACTGTCATGTCTCAGGTTCAATACCTGATCCAAGAACTGAGATCCTGCAAGACCTACAAGTGTGGCCAAAAAAAAAAAAAACTGACTGTGCTGGGCATTATTCTAAGCACTTTACACATATACTTCATTTGGCATTGATTATCTCATAAAAATGCAGAAAAGCATATTTGCAGAATAGCGTGTAGAGTGTCTGCATGTAGTATAGAAAATAGGTAGGAACACCCAGAAAACTTAACAGTGGCCCATTCTGGGCAACGAGATGGAAACCTGCTGGGGAAAGGACACATCCTCCTTCGATTTGGGCTTCTCTGGTGGCTCAGCCAGTAAAGAATCCGCCTATAATTCAGGAGAGCCATGTTCGATTTCTGGGTTGGGAAGATGCCCTGGAGAAGGAAGGGGCAACCTACGTCATTATTCTTGCCTGGAGACCTGCCAGTATTCTCGCCACGGACAGAAGAGCCTGGCGGACTACAGTCCATGGCATCGAAGAGTCGGGCAGGACTGAGCGACTAACACTTTCACTTTCCTTCCACTTAATGAGCTACTATCACCTTTGACATTTTTGCAGCAAATAAGTTGAAAGACCTTTTATAAACTCGTGAAATTACCTTCAGAATAGAAGCTGCAGGACTTTCCTGGTGATGCCATGGATAGGAATTCTGACAATGCAGGAGACACAGGTTCGATCCCTGGTCCAGGAAGATCCCACCTGCCGTGGAGCAACTAAGCCTTTGCGCTACAACTGCTGAGCCCAGGCCTAGAACCTGTGCTCCACAAGAGAAGCCACTGCAGCGAGAAGCCCGCGCACTGCAATTCTGTATTAGACCCTGCTCTCAGCGACTAGAGAAAGTGAGTGCAGTGAACACCAAGTGCAACCAGTAAATAAATTTATTTTTAAAATCCTGATTAGAAAATTGAAGAAAATAGATGCTGCCATTTACTATGCCTCTAACTTCTCAGCCCTGCCAGGTGCTCCAGTTTGTGGGGTAGTGGGGGCAGTAAAGGTACCAATATGGCTGTTAGGCCCCCAGTCCTTTTCCGGGAGGATCTGAGTACAAGTGGTGAGTTCTTGTTGGTTTCTCCCCTACAGGATCGTGAGTTCAGGGAGGTCAGGCTGGCTGGCATCTCACCTCTAGATCTTGTGCTCAGGGTAGGTGTTTGATGAAGTCAGGATGATGGAGCTACATCTGTGTCTATTGGAGCACCACTGGGAAGCTAGTGTGGGAAGAGGCAAAAACATTAAAGGAGGAAACAGCGCAGAGGAGCGTTAGAGGGTACACAGAGTGCAGGGTAGGAGGACTTGAGACCAAGGACAAAGCCAGAAACGTGAGGGCCGAGTTGTAAATTTGAGCCTGCTGGTTCACAAATGGGGACCTGGCGAGCTGGCATCCCCTTGAAGGAAGCAGCTGACAATCTGCACTCATGCTTGATGCCACGTGCGAAGGTGGAATGGGGTCAACAGAGCTGGCCATGTTCCAGAGGACTCAATTTGAATGTGAAATTGTTAAATAATTAACACACACACACATACCACGTGGACATCCGTGGACCAAATTCAGACTTTGGGTCTCTGACGATTCAGTTCATGACGGGCTTTGGAAGCACTGGTAGAGTCCAAGTTAGGTGACAAAGAGGGGGCAGCCCTCCCAGAACCCTCCCCACAGAATTAAAGCAATAATAACTCAGATCTACCTAATGTTCCAGATTTCAAATATTAAAGGACATCCTCAGAGCTGAGGTCTAATTCCCTCCCTGCTCTTCTAGAGACAAAGAAACAGGTTCAGAGAGGTGTAAGAGGTGGACTCAGTCACATAGCAAGTGGAAGTGATTTTTTTAAATTGACGCATAGTTGATTTACAATATGTTGATTGCAAGTGTACAGCAAAGTGATTTTGATAAATACAGACTATAAGAATATATATATTCAGACTCTTTTTTTCTTACAAGTTATAAAATATTAAGTTTAGTTTTCTTTGCTATATAATAGGTCCTTGCTAGTTATCTGTTGTATACATAGCCATGTGTATGTTCATTCTAAACTGATTCTGGCTGATTCCAAAGTCCTGGAAGTTCCCTGGCCTAGGATGATAATAATGATGATAACTGCAGACACTTAGTATGTGTCAGACATTGTTCTAAAAGGAAAGCTCTTATCCTGGGCTTCCCATCCCATCAACTTGGATGGCAAAAAAATTATATATTTATTTCCACTGACCTCTTAACCAAAATTTGCCATCTTTTTCTTTATGGATGGAAGTATTAGCACTATCTGGTTTTGTCACCAGTAGATCTCAAAGATATTTTCATATCAAATTGTAGTTATCACAAGTATCTCAAAATGTTACTTATGCTCATTAACAATTTCAAAATGCTGACAGTTATTAACCCACTGCTAAATCACACTGTTTCAGATGCTCCTAAAACAGAGCTGCCATTGATTGTGGCCAGTAGCGGGTCAGTAGCCAAATGGTGAATCCACCTGCTCTTGCGTTAGTGACTCAGATTCTCACTCTCTCACACGCCCTATCTGTAGTTGTGTGCTGACCAATAGGTGTGATGAAGTGAGTCAGAGACCACCCCCACAATTTAATGTTATTCATGCTGAGTAACAATACACTGATACCATTAAAAAAGGAAAATTTAATTTCCCAGTCCTGTTATTGATACATATTAAATGCATATTACTATATTTGCTGATAAATACATATTACTATATCATAAATTTGTGGGGTTTAATATATTTTGACAGTAATTCTCGCAATCTTCAGCATTTTGCTTTATGCTTTTAAAAGAAATGTTCTGAGAAAAGGTCTAGGGTTTCCACCAGACTGTCCAAAGGGTCCACAGTGCAAAACAAAGACGGGGCTGGAAACCAGTTCTAAAGGTTTTAGAGCTATTAATTCCGGTACTCTGCACAGCCCTCTGAAGTAGGGACTAACACTAACCCATTTTACAGACAGGGAAATTGAGGCCCGGTGGGTCGGTTTAGGCCTTGTCACACAAGCTAAGAAGCTGCAGCGTTGGGGTTTGGACCCAGGCTCGGGCTTCCTAATCTTTCTGTGCCTCACTGCTGTGATCGCTGCTCACTTTTTGGTCCCTTTTTGAGAAGGCCCGAAGGTCAGGTTGTAGCCTGCCATTTGAGGCCAGTTTTGGGCGGGGATCCCAGGCCAGCTCCGAGGTCACCAGTGGCACCACCCCCAGGTTTAGCAGCCCAGATATTCTGGGATGCCTGAAGGGCGGGGCTGGAGATGGAGAGGTAGCAGGCCAATGGCTGTGAGAGCGCCTCACCTGGCCTGCTTTGTGGGCCCAGGTATGCTAGTGGCTCCGCCCCCGGCCCAGCCCAGCCCCTGCCCAGGTCGGAGCTGCGGGAGCGGAAATTCCTGCGCGGGCGAGGCGGA
The DNA here is from genome assembly GCA_007570785.1 of Antilocapra americana. Lineage (NCBI taxonomy): Eukaryota > Metazoa > Chordata > Mammalia > Artiodactyla > Antilocapridae > Antilocapra > Antilocapra americana. Next base: position 4,865,907 of record ML660197.1, read on the forward strand.
GCGGGTGCGGATCCGAGAGGCCGAACTTGGCCATGGAGCCAGTGGCGACCTGGACCCCCAGGAAGGTGGCGGCTTGGCTGAGAGGTGGGTGGGGCCCTGGGACCGGGAGAGGAAAGCAAAAACGGACCTGCGGAGTTTGTCGGTCGTTTAGTCAGCCCCCGAGTATTTACAGAGCGTCTGCCATGAACCCGGCAGAAAGATAGTCGAGATGACCCCGGTAGGGTTCCCCGAGGACCTAGAAGGGGTCTCCTTTCCCCCTATAGCCCAGGCAGTGGTTCTATACTGAAAAGAGAAGGTGTCGCCCCAGCTGACCGCCGGCAGTGTATCTCATCTTCCCTCTGCCCCCGGGGCGCAGTGGGCTGTAATTAATCCCATTTTTCAGATGCTGAAAACTCTACACTAAGTCAACAAGTGATTTGCTCAGAGTTTGGACTAGGGCCTGCCAGTGGTGTCTTTTCTCTCCCCCAACCCTGAGGCTCCCAGTGAGAGCAGAAGCCCAGGCCCAACTGGAGGGGTTGGCACAGCCCCTCCCAAGACCTCCAGGGAAGATGAGCCCAGATGGGTGGGAAAGGGCCCAGAGTGCCAGCGGACTAGAGAAGGGGAGCTGGGAGCTGGGGGGTGAGGACCACATTCCTCCCACAGGGGGAGCCAGAGTTGGATGGGGGGGCAACTGGAGTCCTCTGGGGACAAACTCAGGGTGACCATCCCCAGGAGGAGCAGGGATTCGGCTGGAGTCAGTCTCCAAGACTGAGTTCCAGGCCCAGCCCCTCTGCTCCTCAGTTCTGTGACCACAAGTCTCCGTTTCCCTATCCACAAAATGCGAAAGGCAACTCTGATCTCATGAGGTTGGACCAAATAAGACAACTGTGATGAGGGCCTGGCTCAGTGTCAGGGTCTGTTGGGAGGGAGACAACACGGCGCATTCACAGTGCACGGGAAGGGAGGCGCTTGAGGCCCACGGCAATGGAGTAAAAGCTCAGGAACTCCTAGTCAAGGGTTCCTGATGTCACACAGGGGGTGGGGGAAGGGCTATTGGTCACACACACACATACCCTATAAAGGACTCTGGCTTGGAATGGCAGGGGTTCCTTCAAAGAGGGAGAAAGCTAACTATTAACCTCTATGTGTATGTTTTCCCATCTGTAAAATGGGAATAAAAATATCTCTATTTTCTAGATTTGGTGAAGATTAAATGTGTCAATACGTATAAAGTCCTTAAATTTTTCCTAGCACATAGTATTTATTTTTGAGTGTGTGCCTTATGCCAGGCCCCGGCTGGAATTAGAGATGAACACTTGTTTTAAGGCCCAGTCCTTGGAAAAGCTTGTGATCAAGTAGCAGAGGTTGGTATTCTGGTGCAGCGGTCTGTGGAGGCACAGGGGGCAGTGAGAGCAGCAGGGGGCCCCAGCCCAGCTTGGGGAGTTGTGGCAGGCTTCCTGGAGGAAGTTAGATGACCAAGGACATGAGGGAGCTGGAAGAGCAGTTCAGGAAGAAGGAAGAGCACATTCAGGGACTGTGAAGCAAAAGCAAAAGGGCCTCCCGAGAGCTGCAGAGAGCTGCAGGGAGTTAGTGCTCTGGATCTAGAGTGCTGAGCTTGACGGGCTGTGCCAGGAGATGAGACTGGAGAGCCAGGTGGCGCCCAGATCGTACGGGGCTTTGCAGATCATGGTAGAGACTCTGGCAACACATAATATGGGGGCTGTTATTGACTGAACCAAGGGAGTTGGTCAAGCAGTTGATATGTCCTGTCATTTAATAGACATGATTAGAAGTGATGTGTTTTTATTTTCCCCATTTTTTTAGGTGGAAACAGGCACAGAGTAATTCAGTTACTTGCTCAGTTGCTATCTCTCAGGTCTCCCTGACTCCAAAGCCTCATCAATCATGACTTGCCCAAGCATCAGAACCCCTGCAGGATTTGCTAAAAAGCACATTGCTGGACCCTGCCTCTAGGTTCACGCCACACAGCTTGCAGGATCTTATTAATAGTTCCCAGACCAGGGACTGAACTCAGGCCACGGCAGTGAAAGCTCAGAATCCTAACCGTGTCACCACGCTGTACATTCTATCCCCCAAACTGACTTATAGAAGCTTATACCTTTAGACCACCTTCACCCATTTCCCCCACTCCCTAATTCCTTGCCTCTGGAAATCCCTCAGTTTGTTCCCTGTTTCTAAGAGTGGGTTTTTTGGATTCTGTATATGTGAGATAATACAGTATTTATCTTTCTCTGATTTATTTCACTTAGCATAATAACCTCAGAGTCTATCCATGTTGTTGTAAATGGCAAGATATCCTTCTTCATGGCTGAATAATATTTGTATGTGTGTGTGTGTGCACATGTGTGCTGGGTGTGTGTGTGTGGTTTTCTTTATCTATTCATCTGTCAGTGGACACTGAGGTTGTTTCCATGTCTTGGCTGTTTTTCTTTTTTATGGCCACACCGCACGGCTCATGGTATCTTAGTTCCCCAGCTGGGATCAAACCCAGGCCATGGCAGTGAGAACACTGAATTCTAACCACTGGACCACCAGGGAATTCCCAGAATTTGTATTTCTAACAAGTCCTCCGATGAGGCGGTTGCTGCTGGTCTGGGGAACCATCCTTTGAGAACCACTGCCCTGTGTGACCCTACTTTGATCTCAACTCAGTAGTAGCCTTATCTGTGAAATGGGCAGGACAGAACATAGCCTTGGCCTCAGGGTTGGCATTAGGAGAAGGGCTCTTCCACTGACGGAAAAGGCCTTGACACCCCCTGGGTCCCCCGCGCTGACCCCTGCTCTCCCTCCAGGCCTAGACGATTCCCTGCAGGACTACTGCTTTGAGGACTGGGAGCTGCCTGGCAAGTACCTGCTGCAGCTTTGCCCCCGCAGCCTGGAGGCTCTAACCGTGTGGCCTTTGGGCCACCAGGAGATCATCCTGGAAGGGGTGGAACAGCTCCGGGCCCTGGTGAGCGAATGGTGGCTCACCTGGCTGCAGCCTCCGCCCACCCTAGGGATGCTGATGGGGGGCTGGCCCCTGCCGGAGTTAACCTGCCCCCTCTCCGTGCAGAGCTTGGGGCTACAGTCAGAGAACCTGCGGAGCCTGACAGAGGGGCTTCTGGAGGGAACCCGGGCATTCCAGAGCTTGGTCCGAGGTCGCTTGGGGAGCTGTGTGGAGCCCCCTGCGGATGTCCTCAGCGCGGCTGTGCAGCTGGTACACGAGGCCAGGTCCCTCCTCTTCTGGCTCAACAGGTACCTCGGTCTCCTCCCAGGGTCTGAGTGACTAGTGAGGCGACCCTCTGCATCCATGGCCTCCTCCAGGGACCTGGGAGAGAAAACAGAGCTTGGCTCTTGCTCAGATATGGTGGAACAGGGCAAAGAGGTTAATTGATCTGTGTAAGCGGCTTCACATTTGTCTGTAATGGGGCTTCCATGGTGGCTCAGATGGTAAAGCATCTGCCTGCAATGTGAGAGACCCAGGTTTGATCCCTGGGGTAGGCAGATCCCCTGGAGAAGGAAATGGCAACCCACTCCAGTACTCTTGCCTGGTAAATTCCATGGACAGAGGAGCCTGGCAGGCTGTAGTCCATGGGGTCGCAAAGAGTCGGACACGACTGAGCGACGACACTCACTTAAGGGCACCGGGTTCCCTGGGTTCCCACCCCACCTCCAGCTTGTAACCATGTCTCATCAGCAGCACTGCCCCCTTCACTGGCCACCGCTTGTCCCAGAGGTCCCAGCTCTGACGTCACCCCCTCAGGGAAGCCTTTCCCGTTACACACTCTAGAGCATCCTACGTGTCACAGGCGTAGAAGTTAAATCTTTTTTGAATTTTTTGGCTGCACTGGGTCTTCCTTGCTGTGGGCAGGCTTTCTCTGGTTGTGGTGTGTGGGCTGCTCATTGCAGTGGCTTCTCTTGTTGCAGAGCACAGGCGTTAGGGTGCATAAGCTCCAATAGTTGTAGCTCATGGGCTCTAGAACTTGTGGGCTTCAATAGTCGTGGCACGTGATCGCCCTGTGGCACGTGGGATCTTCTCAGTGCAGGGATCGAGTCCATATCCTCTGCATTGGCAGGCAGCTTCCTAACCACTGGACCACCAGTGAAGTGAAGTGAAAGTCGCTCAGGCGTGTCCGACTCTTTGCAACCCCATTGACTATACCGTCCATGGAATTCTCCAGGCCAGAATACTAGAGTCGGGAGCTTTTCCCTTCTCCAGGGGGTCTTCCCAACCCAGGGATCGAACCCAGGTCTCCTGCATTGCAGGTGGATTCTTTACCAGCTGAATCACATGGGAAGCCCAAGAATACTGGAGTGGGTAGCCTATCCCTTCTCCAGCGGATCTTCCTGACCCAGGAATTGAACCAGGGTCTCCTGCATTACAGGTGGATTCTTTACCAACTGAGCTGTGAGGGAAGCCCATAAATCATTATTGGACTACCAGGGAGGTCCCTAATCATTATTGATGTAATGATGTATTTAATATCTCTCCAGTGCCTAAAACTGGGCCTGGCATTCATTAAACACTTGACAAATAAATCCTCTGCTAAAGTCTTTGGATGTATCAGTAATCTCCTTTATCCCAAACTAAAACCTATCAGGGCTTTAGATGTGTAGCTCAGGGTGGTTCAGTGATCTGACTGTTAAGCTCAGTCCCCTAACCACTGCTCCATCTTCCCCTCTGCCAGGTACCTCTTCTCCCACTTAAATGACTTCTCATCCTGCCAGGCGATTGGGGAATTATGCGGGGAGCTGGGCCAGGCCTTGCAGGAGGTAGGAGATCCAGAGGCCAGGCTTGGCTGAGGCTATAGAGACCAAGTCAGGCTAGAGCTTTTTATAACTTGTGAATCAGCACAGGATTGGGGGTGAGAGCAGAGAGAGGCGAGGGCAGAAAGAGAGGAAGCCCGGCCACTGGGTAGTTTGTGGGGGTTTGTGGGGGCTCCTAATTGGCAGGCGCAGCTCAGCAAGTTTGATCTCAGGAGAGTGTGGAGTGGGGGAGGGCATGTGTGGTGACCTCTGGGGCCTGGTGTCAGGGAGATGGGACCTTGGGGCCGAACTTCTGCGGCCGTGTCATTCCTGGAAGGGACCAGGGTATGGGACACGCTGGGAGGGACTGCAGGGAACCCCCCTGCCCTCAGGAGAAGGCAGGGCACCCTGCTCAGGGCCGGCCCCCACTCTCTCTCTCTGCTTCCAGGACTGTCCAGCGGCTGAAAAGGAAAGCAAAGTCCTGAGGATTGTGAGTCAGGGGCTGAGCGGGCTGTGGGGATGGGGTGGGACGGGACTCAGGCTAGACATCCTGCCCTCCATCTCCCAGAGCAGCCATGTGGCTGGGATCTGCCGCAACATCCTGAGCTGCTGCCCAGAGGAGCTGCTGAAGCAGAAGGCTGTACTAGAGCGAGTGCCGCTGGACAATCCTTCGGTGAGCCCTGACCTCTCACCTCTCACCTCTGGTCCCCTCAAGCAGCCTCGTGTGGGCCTGGAAATCTGACTCTAGGATCCCACAGAATCCTATCCTGTTACGGCTAGAGGGTCCTTTATGTACAGATGTTAAAGGTTCATAGGACCTCCCCTGGGGTCTCACCATCATTCAGCCCCTTCTCCAGTCCAGAGGGGCTGCAGCAGGTGGGGTCTTGGGTGACACATGCCAGCCCCGGGACACAGACCTGGCAGATTAGGGGAGAAGGGGAGAGGACATGAACTTTTTTGCTTCAATCCTTGACCAGTTGGGAAAACCAGCAACCTCAGCCCTGCCCTGTCCCGCTCCTGTCCCTGCTTAACCCTTCAGGAGAGTTGCTGAGAATCTGATAGCTTAGAAGTCAGTAACCCGTGCCCCTCAGCCCTTAGGGGAAGAGGAGGCAGAGCCCAGAGAGGTGCAGCAGCAAGCCCCAAGTCACACAGCAAGTCGGGCGGTGCCAACCTCAGGCCAGCTCTCTCCCCCATTCCACCCGCCTATGAGTTCTGGTGCCCAGCGAGGGTCCTGCCCACTTGCCCTGCAGCCCCCCAATCCTCAGTGACCACACCCTTTGCCTTGCAGGGCCTGGAAATCCACACCGCCAGCAACTGCCTGCACTTCGTGTCTCGAGTGGGCGCCCAGGTGAGAGCCCTCCACCCTTCTCAGCCACCCAGCCCCACGGCCCTCTTTACCTGCCAGCCACGCCCCATGAGGGTGCACCCCTCTGAACCCCACCTCTAATACCAGGTCCCCACTGACTCCCAGCTGCAGGTCCTTCCTGGAGACGAGATTGTCCAGGTCAACGAGCAGGTGGTGGTGAGTGAGGGGACGGGCATGGTGGGAGGAAGGCATTCCTGAGTAGAACCCAGGTTGGTGGGTGGAGAGGTTCCCTTCTGTCAGGAGACCAGGGTGGTGAGCTGCTTGCCGTGAGGTCAGCTGGCTCACATGAGTCCGAGGGGCTCCAGGAGGCTTCTTGGAGTGGGGCAAGGGGAGGCTGAGCGCGAGGCTGAGAGTGATCTGAGGGGAGGGCTGTTGGGTTGCCCTAGAGGCTCCCGTCCAGGTCAGTCCAGCCCAGTGTCCCCCTCCCCTAGGTGGGCTGGCCCCACAAAAACGTGGTGAGGGAGCTGCTGCGGGAGCCAGACAGGGTCAGCTTAGTGCTGAAGAAGGTCCCGGTGCCAGAGACCCCACAGCAGGTACTTGCCACCCTCCCTGCCCCCAGTCTGCTCTCAGACCCCGTTGTGGTCCCCCCGCTCCATCACCTGTTTCTGGTTGTTCTTAGGCCCCTCCTCAGCCCCTGGACTCGTCATGCCCAGTGAGCCCATCACTGGCTCCAGCCTTGGTGTCTCCCAGGTAACAGGCTCGGGCCCCGGGTGGGTCTTGGAGGGTGAGCCACGGCTCACCTCATCTCTCCCCCATCGCTCCAGGACTCCATCTAAAGACATCTTTGACTTCGACCTGTCTTCAAACCCAAGTCCGGGACCCAGCTCTCCTGCCTGGACAGGTAATGTCAAAGCCCCAGGTGTTAGCAGGTGTCCCAGACAAGGCATGTGGGGTGTCTGACTCTGACCCTGGGCTCTTACACCCCCAGCCTACCGCTGGGCCTGGGTCTGAGGCTCATGGAGCCTCTCTCTCTCTTCTCCCTCCCTCCCTGACAGACTCAACCTCCCTTGGCCCCGAGCCCCTGCCCAGCCCCCCTGCAACCCCGGCCACACACCCGGCAAGGGTAGCAGACACTCCGGAGACCCCAGAACACTCTGACAGGGTAAGTTCAGGGGCTCAGTGGGGAGGGGTGTGTGGCTCTGGATGGATGCAGACTCTTCTCTAACTGCCTGTGGTCCTTTCAGAGTCCTGTCCCTGGCTGCAGGAAATCAAAAGGTATGAAATGCACCTGACTGGGTAGGGTGTGGGGGTTTCCTCTGATCTGAGGCTGGGCAAGACCACCCTCCCAGCACACACATCGCACACTTCTCTGCCAGACACAGTTCTGTTTCTGGGGTCAGACGGAACTGTGCTCCCAGCCTGGACCTCTCACCAGCTCTGCGATTTCTGGGCAAACAGCTCGTCCTCTGATCTTCAGCTTCCTTGCCCAGAACTGACACTTGTTACAATCCAAGCACAGAGCATGGGTTCAGAAACATAAGCTGGGGGTGCTCGTGGGGGACCAGGGAGCAGCTGTGGGGGTCCGGGACGCCCCGCCAGCCCCTCACTGCCCCTCATGCTGTGCTGCTGCAGGCGTGGCGACGCGCCGGCGGGTGTCATGTCGGGAGCTGGGCCCGCCCGACTGTGATGGCTGGCTCCTGCTCCGCAAGGTGCCCGGGGGCTTCATGGGCCCACGCTGGCGCCGCTGCTGGTTCGTGCTCAAGGGACACACACTCTACTGGTACCGCCAGCCCCAGGTGAGACCTCATACACACACACAAGTGAGTTGCCTCAGGGCCACGGCTCCTGTCCCTCCTCCATCGTCCAGGCTGATCAGTGGTCACAGGTGGGCCCCCGTGTTCCCATCTGTAAAATGGGGACACTCCTCAGAGAGAACTGAAGTGTGTGTAAAAGCAGTTTGGAAAAGGTATCACAGGCCATGTGATCAGAATCACTGATTCTGCCCACCTTTCCTTCCCCTTTTGTTAATCTGTTCATCCTAGTGATGGGCACTCAAGCAATTGTCTGCTCTTTCCACTAACATTCAAGGTGCCTACTGTATACCCAGCTCTGGGCTGGGCCCTGGGACATGGGGAAGAACTGGACCATTTCTGTTTCTCAGGCCAGTGGGGACAATATGGGAATATATAATGTGATGGAGGAAAAGCCCAAGGTAGGTGGGAACCCTGCAAAGGCGACCAGTCCACCTGAAGAGTGGTGAAGGCTTCCTGAGAAACTAGTGCCTGAAGGTTAGTTAGATGGAAAGGTGAAAGAATAGCAGGCAGGGAGAAGAGCATTTTGCAAAACAGCTTTGTCTGTGTCTGGGATGGAGCAGATGTGTGAGTGGGGTTCTCTTTCCTGGTTGTTTCTCTGGATAGCTTGCCTCCCATTTCCAGGCGCAGAGACACCCCTTGGTCACAACCCTACCTCAGCTTCCTGCCCTGAGCCCTGGGCATTGAGAGATGAGCAGTTAGAGAGCCCAGGAGATGCCCTCCCCCGCACCCCATGCCCCACCCTTAGGAGCCTTTCTGGGCCTCAAGGGTGTTGGAGTTCCAAGCTGACCCTCGCACTGTGATCCCCCAGGATGAGAAGGCTGAGGGCCTCATCAATGTCTCCAACTACAGCCTGGAAAGTGGACAAGATCAGAAGAAAAAATAGTTAAGTCCTGGGCTGTGACAGATTGGGGGTGGGGAGAGAAAGGGAGAGGCAGTGACAGGAAGGGAGGGGTGGAGGCGGCAGGTGGCTGGGATTCCCAGGCCAGCCTCTCTGGGTTCGGGATGGGCACCCGCAGGTGAGTGAGGCCCCTCTGCTCCCCGGCAGTGTGTTCCAGCTCACCCACAACGTGTACAAACCCTTCATCTTCGCTGCTGATACCCTGACGGATCTGAGCATGTGAGTGCCACCCTCTCACCCCCCACAGCATGTGAGGGCTTGGGGCCTGGGCTCAGGGGCCTGGATTCAGATCCCAGCTCTCCGAGAGGGCTGGTCAAGACACTCCCTGCTCTAAGCCTCAGTTTCACCTTCTATAAAATGGACTAATAAGAATTCCTATCTCTCAGATTGGCTCTGAGGATTAAGTTAGAAGATGATATAAGTGAAAGCCCCACCCAGCACTCTTGAGAGTTCTTTGGACTGCAGGAGATCGAACCAGTCCATCCTAAAGGAAATCAGTCCTGAATATTCTTTGGAAGGACTGACTGATGTTGAAGCTAAAACTCCAGTCCTTTGGCCACCTGATGTGAAGAGCTGACTCATTTGAAAAGACCCTGATGCTGGGAAAGATTAAAGGCGGGAGGAGAAGGGGACGACAGAGAATGAGATGGCTGGATGGCATCACTGACTCAATGGACATGGGTTTGAGTAAACTCTGGGAGTTGGTGATGGACAGGGAGGCCTGGCGTGCTGCAGTCCATGGGGCCGCAGAGAGTCGGGCAAGACTGAGCGACTGAACTGACTGACTGACACCCAGCATACTGACTCAGTGGAAACTCTGAGACTCATTTGCCCCTCCACAGGTGGGTGCGCCATCTCATTACCTGCATTTCCAAGTACCAGTCTCCAGGCCGGGCCTCCCTGCCCCGAGAAGAAGGTGGGTGTCTCACAGGGCTGGATCCCACCGAATCTCACCTGAGCCTCTGCTTTCCTGGGGTGGGGGCTGGGAATCCAGTTCCCCAAGCCCACCCCCTGGCTTACCCAAACCCTATGAAGCTTCAGTGGGTCCCCCCAACGGCTCCTGTCCACCCCAGACTGCTACAGCGAGACGGAAGCCGAAGATCCTGACGACGAGGCTGGATCCCGCTCAGCCTCAGTGAGTCGGGGGCTGGTGGAAGGGGCGGCGGGGTGAAGAGCAGGGCGTGGAGCTCAGACTCAATCCCTTCCACCCTGCCCACAGCCCAGCCCGGCCCAAGCTAGGAGTTCGCTGCATGGAGATCCACCACCTGCAGCCACCTCGCAGGGCAGCCCACGGACCTCCTTAAGCCCGACAGCAGGTGCGGAGCAGAGCTGGGGGGGTGAGGGTGGGGGCATGGGGGTGGGGCTGGGGGGGTTGACGAGGGGCACGGAGGTGAGACAGGGCTGGGGGCAGGGGGGCGGGCACACCCTCACTCTGCTCCCGCCTCCCACAGACAGCAGCGAAGGGGCCCTCGAAGGAATGGTCCGGGGGCTGAGGCTGGGTGGCGTGTCCCTGCTGGGCCGGCAGCAGCCCCTTACTCAGGAGCAATGGCGAAGCTCTTTCATGCGGCGCAACCGCGACCCCCAGCTCAACGAGCGAGCGCACCGTGTGCGCGCACTGCAGAGCACGCTCAAGGTCAGCAGGGGGCGCAGGGGGGCTGGCGCCCTCTCGGCTCTGCTGCGGACTGGTCGAGTTCTGGGCTCCTGGGGCCAGGCTCTCAATTTTGAGGAAGGAGGTTGGCGCTGGCTGGGATCTGGGCGCTGGGCCCCAGAGCTAGCTCTGGGCTCGGGGTCCGCCCCTTCCCGGGGTGATCCTGGCCCCTTAACCCCGAAACCTCTTCCAGGCAAAGCTGCAGGAGTTGCAGGCTCTCGAAGAAGTGCTGGGCGACCCCGAGCTCACCGGAGAGAAATTCCGCCGGTGGAAGGAACAGAACCAGGAGCTCTACTCGGAGGGCCTGGGGGCCTGGGGAGGGGAGCAGGCCGAGGGCGGCTCCCAAGTCCTGAACTCTGACCCCAGGGAACAGTCTTCCCACCCGCCACCCTCTGACCCCGAGGAGCACTCCAGTCTCTGCCCCCTGACCCCAGAGAGTGACCCCCGACCTCCTGACCTCTAACCTTGGCCAGTACCCTAAGTTTCCGACCTCCGGCCTCGAGGACCACCTCTGACACGTCTAGGACAGAGCATCCCTGCATGCTCTTTCGGATTGGAGGTAGTGCTTGTCTGTGGTTCTGCCCCAAGCTGACTGCCTCTGCTCCACCTTCCACCATTTCTGCTTCTCTCCCTGTCCTCAGAATGAGGTAAAGTGAAGGGAGCTTTGTGCCAAGGAAGGAGCAAGAGGCAGGGGTGCAAGAACTCTTTCCTACCCTGTACTCTGCCTGTGCCCCCTCCACCCCTCAGCTGGTCTCCATTCCCCAAGCTAGTCTGTACAGACGTTCTTCACTTGAACCAGTAGATACTTGTCAACTAAATAAAGTCAGTTTCTTTAACATGAATCTGCGTGTGCCGTTGACTTCTGTATTAGAATCTAGAATCTGCTTCTGGGAGGGGACAAGGATGAAAAGCTGTCAGATGGGGGTGAACGCTCTTGGTAAGTAGCCCACTGCACAGCCCACCCACTGGGTCTCTACCTGAAGCCCCACCCCTACCAGGATGGTGGGGGCTTCTCCTCAACGCCCACCTCTCCCCAGCCCTTCAGAGACCTGATGGTGTTGTCCTGCCCCATCTCCAGTGGGGGAACAGGTGAGAAATAGGGACCAACCTTTTCCTCTACAGATGGGGAAACATACCTCCCATGGAAAGATGGGCAGGAGGGCAGCCCTGGAGACTGGAGTGGTGGGATGGGGTAGCCGGTGGGCAGGGATGCAGGATAAAGTCTGCTCGGAGGAGGACCCCAGAACGAAACACCTTTCTCCTTGGCTGGGTCTCACCTCCAGCCCCTGGACACAGAGCAAGGACCTACCCCTGTGTCTCCATCCAGGCTGCACAAGAGACCTGACCTGCTCTCTCTAGCCTCCCCGTGACCGGCCTCCTCTGTGGCACACCCAGGGGAGTCAGTGGGAGGAGCTTCTCTTGCTAAGTGAATTCCTTGGTGGAATGCGGACAGCTGGGGAAGTCACAGAGGCCTCTGTGATATCACCACGAGAGGGGGCAGGCGTGCTTGGAGTGACTTTTCTTTGAGGAGTGAGGGGGGAGACTGAGCAATATGGCAGATAACCAAAGGAACTGGTGGCACCAGTGGACCGACACCGCCTACATCAAACCTTTGAACCGCTTGGTAGGCGGCCCCTGCCAGGCTGCACTGCCCAAGCTGGGCACCCCGGGGTGGGATAGGGCATGAGAGGACTGGACTGGGTCTGGAGGGGCATGGGCTGCACTGATGGGCCCCCTCCTCACCCTTGCAGAGGGCTGCTCGAGAGCCCTACCGGCAGCCAGAGGAGCAAATGCTCATCAACCGCCGAGACATCACCAGCAGAAAGGTAAGGCCAAGGCCGGGTGTGCAGCCTGTCGGGGGGCTTGCAGTCACCCTCACCCCCACGGTGACCCCTCTGCCGCGGTATCCACGGGGTGACAGGCCCTCAGGATAACCGCCCCTTCTGCTTCTAAACGTCCCAGCAGGGATCCCTGCAGTGACCCGCTCCCCAACCATGATATGTTAGTAACCGCCTGGCTGTGACCCTCACAGAGCCCCTCTATAATGAGAGCCACTCCCCAGCAGAAGCCCCCAAAAGAGTCTCCCTTGCAATGACCCCAACAAAGACCTCCCCCCTAGGACCAGGACCCACTTTTAGTGACTATTTAGGTAGTGACCTCTACACTGATGCCCCCGTTCCATGATCCCCTCAAGGCAACTTCTCCCCCCAAAAGTGGCCCCCATGGGTTGCTATTCACTGAGAGAAAACTTCCAGGCAGAGGCCTCCTATGGTGACACCTGCCTGAAGGAAGGTCCCCCGTCCTCTCCCAGGATGCCTGGGACATGCAGGAGTTCATCACGCACATGTATGTCAAGCAGCTTCTCCGACACCCGGCCTTCAAGCTGCTGCTGGCCGTGCTGCTGGTGGTCAACGCCATCACCATCGCTCTCCGCACCAACTCCGCGCTTGGCCAGGTGGGCCTCCAGCCTGGCCCCTGCTCCCACTCATGTCACAGGGGCCTGGGCAAGGCGCTTCCCTCCCTGGGCCTCAGCCTCCTCATTTCTTCATGATGGTTGGATTGGATGCTTTTCAAGGGCCGGTCAGCACTGAGGTCAAGGAAGATTTCGTGGTGGAGGGGGCCCAGCTGTGAGAAATGTGCTGAATTTGCAGAGGAAGGACAGGAGAAAAATGGCGTGAGCAAAGGCAGGCCAGCGGGTGTCTTGTGTGGAAGGGTATCCCATTTTAATCAATAATCACTGAGCGAGAATCGCTCTGCCCCAGATACTGTGCTCTGTGCCAGGTATGAACACAGCCGACCAAGGGCTGTTTCAGACGGACACAACAAACATGTCATTGCAAATGCCTGGGTGTCGCAGCGTATGTGGAAGCTCAAAGGAGGCATTGGACCTAATCCTGGGGTCAGGAGGGCTTCCTGGAGAAAGGGATATTTAAGTGAAGAATAAAGAATGAGTAGGTATTGGCCAGGCAGAAAGAGGTGGAAAAGAAAATTTTAAAAATAAATAAATAAAATAAAATGAAAAAAAAAAAAGAAAGAGGTGGAAAAGAATGTTTCGGGCAGAAGAAACAGCATGGGAATGAGTTCTGGGTATAAAACTTGAAGTCCACTATGACTTGGGTCTTACCCTTGATGTTTTAATTACTTACAAGGAGTCCACCACTACACGAATTGTCCTGTTGAAAGCCGGTGTTTTAAAAATGTTCCTATGTGGTGACTGGTAAGTTCACAGAGGCGGTCAACAGCCAGATCACACAGCATCTTCAAATTATATTAAAGAGGATGTCTTTGGAAAGCCAAGGTTTATTTTTTTTATTTTTTACTTTTACTTTTTAATTGAAGTATCATTTATTTACAGTGTTGTGTTAATTTCTTCTGTACAGCAGTGATTCAGTTATGCATGCATATATGTATTCTTTTTTTATATTCTTTTCCATTATGGTTTGTCATAGGATATTAAGATAGTCCCCTGTGCTATATAGCAGGATCTTGATGTTCACCCGGGCAAGCCAGGGTTTAAAGTATGGCAAAGTGAGAGTGACTGGCATCCAGGGAGCTGGTTGCCGGAGCTCAAGGAATGGATGAGCTTGCCTGGGAGAGGGTACTGAGTGAGAAGGGGACCAAGACAGAGCTCTCTGAGAAGAGCCTCCAAGTAAAAGGCAGAAAATAGAAGAGGAGATGCAAAAGGGTAGTAAGGAGGGTCGGCCAAAGGAGTGAGAGGATCCCCACGAGAGCACATTACCAAGGGAGCAAGCACAGTGCCAGATGTGGCTGGGACACGAGGCCAGAAAAGGATTCTGAAACATCCCTTGGATCGTGCCTTTGTGACTTTGACAGGAGCTAACTCTGATGTGGTGGAGGCAGAAACCCAGTTGCCAGGGTTTGCAGAATTAGTGACTCTGGAGGGCAGATCAAAACCCATCAATGGATCATGAAAACAGTTCAGAATGCAGCTGGCGGCACTCTGATGTAGAATGAAATGAAATCAAAAAGAATGAAGTAGGAACTGTGGTGGGGAAGAGAGAGAGAGGGGAGGAGCCAGAGGGAGAGAAAACATTATGGTGTAAAATATATATTCCTTTGAGTCCAAGTCAAAAATGCACAAAGAGCCTGGTAGAGGGTATGTGCCATGAAGGTCAGATCCTAGAGACCTGTGGGTGCCAGACTGGCATGGTACCTCGCCCTGCAGGCCACAGGGAGTCATGGAAGGCTTGTGGACAAAGAAGGCGACTCTCAGTTCACCACAGATGCTCATGACTCGGAGAAGGCAGGGCAACTGCTCAGGAAGCTCTTTCAATAAATAGTAAGAAGAGCGTATTGCCATCCGTGGCCAATCAGGTAGAACTGAAGGGAGAGCTGAAGGGAAGGAAAAAGCCTTTCCTTGTTTTAGGTAGACATCCCTGGCCCATGATGCCCTTTGGGAATTTGGAACAGGCTGGGAGCCCATAAACTTCAGCTCCCATCTGAACCTAAGAAGCTCTGCCCAGGGAATTCCCTGGTGGTCCAGTGGTTAAGACTCCATGCTTCCACTGCAGGGGGCATGGGTTCAATCCCTGGTCAGGGAACTAAGATCCCACATGCTGTGCAGCATGGCCGAGAGAAAAAAAAAAAGAAGTTCTGTCCAGCCTCATACTGGCTGGTGGATGGAGCTGGTGGCAAGGTGTGGGGAGCAGGAGGCTTGAAGCCCTGAGTCTGTGGGCCACTAAGATAAAGAAAAGGGGGAGTCAGGTAACTTTTGTAACTGGCAAGGTAGAGTCAGGGGTCTGGGAGCTGTTCATGTCACAAACAACAGCAGAGTCACAGCTGAACAGGAGATGGCGTGAAAGTAAGTTGTTTTAAACAGAATTCAAAATCATGGAGTCATCCATCCATCAATCCATCCACCCCGGGAGCATGTCTTGGATCCACGAGTAGGGGGTTACTCAGGAGTTTGGTCAAGCCAAGCCTGAGGATTTGGGAGCTGGTGAAGCCGGAGTGGTGGAGACAACAAAAGAAGCAAGGATGGTGTCCTCCATCTCAAGGGCCAGGGCTTTTCCTCCCAATCCTGGAGTCTGTTCTGCCTTTCTCCACCTCCCTTTTCCTACTCTAGAGGTTAGGGACAAAGGTAGTCAGACAACAATCTTTATTACTAACTATTTGACCTTGGGCACCTCTCTGATTCCTCAAGTGCAAGATGGGAATAAAACCTACTTTGCAGGATGATGGTGATGGGAACATGAAATAAGTTTGTGGTCTTAAGAATAGTGCCTGGCACGTATGTGCAAGGGTTACTCTAAAGGGTGCTACAAAGATGCGGAGGCTGAAGAGCAATAAGAATCTGGGCCTCCCCTTCCCTACAGACATCCTCTGTCCCTGGTCTTGCCAAGGCCCCGCTCCATTGACATTTCTGCCCTTCTTTTTCTCTGTCTTCCATGTAGAAACACTATGAGTTGTTCTCTACCATAGATGACATTGTGCTGACCACCCTTATCTGTGAACTTCTTCTCGGCTGGTTAAATGGTTTCTGGATTTTCTGGAAGGTGAGATCCTGGGCCCTCCCTGCCATCACCTCTACTCCTCCTTAGGGTTGGCACTCCATCCTGTCCCCACCACTGTACACCTGGCCCTGCAACCTGAGGAGTGTGTGTGTGAGTGTGAGAGTGTGTGTGAGTGTGTGTGTGTGAATGCATGTGTCTGTTCATGTGCACAGATGCAGGAAGAAAGATGTCTGAGATGTCTGTGATATGGCAGAAAGTAATTTGTACTGGAAGTGCAGCCTTCCTGGGTCTCAGTTCCTGATCCAGCTTTCCCTAGTTCTATGCTCTTGGGAAAACCTTGATTTCCTTATCAGAGAGAAATGCAATTGAGAGTATCCACCTTAATTTACCCCTGAGTCGAGAAGATCCCCTAGAGGAAGACATGGCAACCCACTCCAGTTTTCTTGCCTGGAGAATCCCATGGACAAAGGAGCCTGGCAGGCTACAGTCCACAGGGTTACAAAGAGTCAGACACGACTGAAGTGGCTTAGCACACACGCACACCTTACTTTACAGGGTTCAAGAGCAGAGGGGTCAGCAGAGATTTTCTGTAAAGGATGTTGACCTTAAAAACATCAAGTTAGTTATTTTACCAGCAAAACAAAGTGGGGGGTTTATTTGGGACTAGAAGAGGATTTGCAATTCAGGACTAGCAAGCTATAGCAAAAGCCACTGCAAGTCCAAAGATGGAGAGGAACGTTATTTTATGGACAAAAAGGAGGCAGTTAGAAGAGGTTGCTTTGAACCAAAATCTATTGGAGAAAACAGAGTGCAGGGTGAGATGGTCTTATTAGCTGAGTTGGTGGAATATTAGATTTCTTGCAGGAGATGCAATGCACCTCTTTTCCTGTGGGGCTTATAATTTATGATTCTTTCCCCATTGGTGATTATTCTGTTAAGCCTGTAATTAACAATTCTTCCTATAATTGACAAGTAATCTAGTGGTACTGCATGAGAGCGCCCCCTTTTGGCCTTCCAATTGCATTGCAGGGAGGTTTCCCTATAATTTTCTCAAGGGCCAGGTAAATATTTTAAGTTTTGTGGGCCATATAGTCTCTGTTGCAAACACTCATCTCTGCTGTGAAAGCACAAAGCAGCCATAGACAGTATATATACAAATGAGCATGGCTATGTTCCAGGTAAATTTTATTTGTGGATACTGACGTTTGAACTTCAAATTTTACATGTCACGAAATATTATTTTCCTTTTGATTTCCCCCAACCATTTAAAAATATAAAAATCATTCTGAACCCGTTGGTCTTAAAAAAAAAGAGGCCGCTGGTCAGATTTGGCCTTGAGCTATAGTTTGCTGACTCCTATTTGGGAGAGTATCAGAAAGATATCTGGGTAGGAACAAATCTTAACATTACGTAAAATGAAACAAAGACTCAAATTCTTTGTTTAAATAGGACTTCTAGAGTCAAAGGATTTCTGGAGTCAAGGGATTTATCTTGCCTTTGGGCATGTGCAAGAAGAGGCTTTTAAATAATTACCCATCGAATCTTTATACCTTCTTAAAAAGGAAGCATCATTTTAATACCATTATCAGGACAACCAATTAGAATTACAAGCTTTCCAGGGCTTGGAAGTATCACTTCATAGAACACAGAATGTAGAACCTAGAACAATATTTCTAAAGTATGGATGTCTTAAAGCCTGCTTTTTGAGAACAACACTTGGGCAGATGTTTATTAACAGAATATAGAATAGGATGGTGCATATTTACTTGTCTCCATGGTGGAGGGGAGAACGGGTACCATGACATTGTGAATATTTCCATGTACTACTCTTCAGAACTAGCTCTAGGATACAGACAGATATGTGTTCCCTAAGAGCATTTCTTATGTGAAGGTAGTCCTGAGATTTCTTTTGTTGCCCATAGAAATTGTTCAGAGGCTAGATAAGAGATTCAGGCAAGGCTTTGTTGGGGCCTCTGCAGTAGCAGTGGGGAGTAAGAACAAGTAACAGTTTCCTTTGCTCATCTCCCTGATTCCTTGTATGGTGTGAGGGTAGGGGTGTGACTAGGGGTTGGACTGGAGGGGTGGTTTGGGTGGTTTGCCTGCCCTTTTGGTGGTGGTGTGTGTAGGAGGCATGTTCAAGTACTGCTTTTGCTTATTGCTTTTGACCCCTTGGGTTTGCTCCCAACCCCCTGCTTTTGCTCCATGCTCTTCAGAAGTGGCATTTGGGCTGTTTGGTCTTTTTGTATCTTGTCCATAATTTGCCCCAACTGCTCACGTAGCCAGTTATTTTTAGTCTCTTACAGTTTATTCAACATTGAGAAAACTAAGATCATGGCATCCGGTCCCAATACTTCATGGCAAATAGATGGGAAACAGTGGAAACAGTGGCTGACTTTATTTTGGGGGGCTCCAAAAATCACTGCAGATGGTGATTGCAGACATGAAATTAAAAGACGCTTACTCCTTGGGAGGAAAGTTATGACCAACCTAGACAGCATATTAAAAAGCAGAGACATTACTTTGCCAACAAAGGTCCATCTAGTCAAGGCTATGGTTTTTCCAGTGGTCATGTATGGATGTGAGAGTTGGGCTATAAAGAAAGCTGAGCACCGAAGAATTGATGCTTTTGAACTGTGGTGTTGGAGAAGACTCTTGAGAGTCCTTGGACTGCAAGGAGATCTAACCAGTCCATCCTAAAGGAGATCAGTCCTGGGTGTTCATTGGAAGGACTGATACTGAAGCTGAAACTCCAATACTTTGGCCACCTCATGCGAAGAGCTGACTCATTTGGAAAGACCCTGATGCTGGGAAAGACTGAAGGCAGAAGGAGAAGGGGACGACAGAAGATGAGATGGATGGATGGCATCACTGACTCAACGGACATGGGTTTGGAAGGATTCTGGGAGTTGGTGATGGACAGGGAGGCCTGGCGTGCTGTGGTTCATGGGGTTGCAAAGAGTCAGACATGACTGAGCGACTGAACTGAACCTAACGGAACAGTTTATTTGTATTTTGTTGCTTGAGGATGTTTGTCCATGTGCAAGCATTGCAGCAGAGGGTCCCAGGTTCCAGCCTGTCTCATTTGCAGCAGCAGTTAGGAGGCCCTGCACTTTCAAGGCTAAACTCTAGTGTTTCATTAGCATAAGAGAATGGGAGCAAATTTTGTGTTTCCTCCCAGCCACTCTGTGTATCTCCTCAAGGACAAGATTTCTCAACCTTGGCGCTGTTGACATAATTGGCCTAGATAATTCTTTACTGGGAGGGGACTGTCCTGTGCATTGTAGAATGTTTAGCAGCATTCTTGGCCTCTACCTGTTAGATGCCATTAGCCTCTTCCTAGCTGTGACAATCAAGGATATCTCCAGACACTGCCAAATGTCCTCTGGAAGGCAAAACTGCCCTCCAGAACTAATGGCTGAAAACAAATGTCCCAACCCCTAACCTTTATCTGGGGCCAGCCTCCCAGTGCCAAAAGCCAAGGCTTGTTAGAGGCCCTCTGCTGTCTTCTTCCCCACCCCCAGCCCCTCTCCTGGTCCCAGTGTACAAGGACTACTCCCCCACTTAATGGGTGGATGGAAAGGGAGAAGGCAGGGATGGGAGGAAAATCTGCAAGTTAACATCTCAAATATTACCCAGCCACATGGGGATCCCCAAAGTTTTGCCCCCAATGCCCCCTTTTCTACAGTGCTCCTGTCTCCTTCTTACCTCCACAGTCTATTAATTACTATTTTACCACCAAAGTTTTTCAATTTTCTTGCCACCTCTGCAGCTCTGGTACCCCATTCTAGTTCCTGTCTTGTCTTCTCTCACCAGGGTGTTGCTATGGCTTCCAGTGTACCCCACCTGCCATCAAAATAGTTTTCCCAAAGCCCAAGACAGAGTACCCTTAAACATTCCAGTGGCTCCCAATTGTTTATAGGATCAGGTCTAAATGCCTCACTGTGATACTGACCAGGGTTCTTGGCCTTCTCCAGTCAATAGAAACTGACTAGAGGCCAGACCAGAGACTCAAGCAAGGCTTTTTAGGACCCTGCTGCTGTAGAGAGGGAGGAGGACAAGTAACGGGTTGTCTTGTTCCCTCAATCCCTGAGCTGTGAGGCAAGGTTGCTCCTTGCATAGGGTGGAGGTAGGGGTGTGTCTGGGGTCAGACTGGAGGGGTGTCTTAGGGGGGTTGCCCAATCCCATAGGCAGTGTTGTGTGCAGGGGGCATGTGCAATACCCTGATTTTGCTCCCAACATCCTGTTTTTGCTCCTGGCTCTTTAGAAGCGGCAATTGAGTTTTTTGGTCTTTTTGTATCTTTTGTCCAGAATTTGTCCCATCTGCACATGCACTTGGTTATTTTTATTCCCATATAGTTTCTTTGTATTTTGTTGCACAGTAGAGGTGTGTCCAGGGGCAAACACTGAAGCGCTGCAGCAAAGAGTCCCAGGTCCTGGCCTATCTCAGTTGTGCTTCAGGCTTTCAGTAAAATGGCTCCTGTCTGCTTTTGCAGCCTTGTCACTCCTCACCTCACCCTTGGGTGTTCCAGCTACATCAGGCTGCTTGTAGTGACATTCCTAAAGACACACTTACAAGTATGCACACACACGCATACACACATATACACACACTGTTGTTGCTCACTTTCATGCCTTTGTCCATGCTGACATCTAGTCTATGAAAGCTCCTTACAACTTACTCACTTGCTTTTCTCCTACTTACACCTTAAGACTCATTCAGATGTCTTCTCTTCCAGGAAGTCTTCCTATTTCTCCCAAGCTAGGTTAGTTGTTGCCTTGTCTCCCTAACACCTCTCAGTTCAGTTCAGTTCAGTCACTCAGTCGTGTCCAATTCTTTGTGACACCATGGACTGCAGCACGCCAGGCCTCCCTGTCCATCACCAACTCCTGGAGTCTCTCACCAGGAGTTAAAATTTACTGTCCGTCCACCTCCCTCAAAATAGCCTATGAGCTCAGCAGGGCAGAAATCTGTATCTTCAGGATCTGATTTGAGGTGTGGAACTTAATATTGAATAGATACAGGGATGGATCTGCAGACAGGCAGCCTCGTGTCTCCTTGTTTATGTTTAGGCACCAATACTCTGAATGTGACATACCAGGAGATCTTGTAAATTTAAGAACTTTTTTCCCATTAAAGTATTTTTTCAAAATAAAATAGTTTTTCTTTGTGGAACTTCCCTGGTGGTCCAGTGGCTAAGATTCCATGCTCCCAATGCAGGAAACCCAGGTTCAATCCCTAGTCAGGAAACTAGATCCCAGATGCTGGAACTAAGACCTGTTTCAGCCAAATAATATTTTTTCAAAAAGGAAAAAAGAATTGTTTTCTTTTTGAATATTTAATGCAGCTACACATTGGTCAAAACTGTACTGAAAGGAGCATACAAAATTCTTGTTTCTACTCTGTCCCTTCATCCCTTTCCCCTACCCCCACCATCTTCAGATAATCTTTGTTATTTATAATCTCGTTTATCCTCCTAGTGTTTATTTTGCAATCATAAGCAAATATGTATATATTTTTAGTCCTCCCTTTGCATATAGTAGCATAGTGTGAATGCTGTTGTACTTTTGTCACTTAATGGGTCTTTCTGTGTCAGTACGTGAAGACCCTTCTCATTGTTCTGTATGCCACTGAATGAATGGGTAGTAGTTTAGTCAGCCAGTGTTCTGTTATAATCGCTGGACACTTTAGTTATTTTCGGCCTACAAATGTCATTCTGTAGTTGTATCACAGTTTGTGTGGGGTGGATTTCTAGAAGTGGGATCACTGGTCAAAGGTAAATGCAGACTGTTTATTAGATAAAATCTCCCCCTGTAGTGGTTGTGCTCGACTTTGTCATTCATGGGAGCTTCCTTCCTCCGTCTGTATTCTAAAGGACTTCGTGCCTTGTTGGACGCGGGGCTTGCAAACTATGCCTCTCTTCTACAGTGAGAGTTAGTTCACCTCTGAGGTGGCTACTGAAGCCCTGTTCCTTAGTGGTTTTTCATTCTATTGATTGTAGTGTGCGCCCCACCGAGTTGGAGCGCCCAAACACTCTCAGGTCACCTAACTGCAGGGCAGGGCCATTGTCAACGGCATACTAGCCAAGGTGGGCGCTCAGCTCAGGAACCGGCGTGTGTGAGGGACTCGCGTGTGTGTTCAGACACTGCACTTGGATGTGGACACGTGGATGAGACAGCAAGCGCCTGGGTCTTTTGTGGCATGTTTGGGGGCGACAGCAGGACCACAGTGGATGGATGGCATGTGAATGGCCCTGCTCCGGGAGCACCGCAGCGTCCCCCATCCTGAGGGTGTGGGGAGGGCGGACCCAGGATGAACCCATGGGCCGGGCCTGACAGACCCCTCCGGGGCTGGCCCACCCCCCAGGACGGCTGGAACATCCTCAACTTCCTTATCATCTTTATCTTGCTCCTGGGGTTTTTCGTTAATGAACTCAGTGCAGTCCCTGTCACCTACACCCTCAGGTAAGCTGGGGACTCAAACGAGGAAGGAGCCTGTCTGGATCCCGGGAGAGAGGGGGAGGCACTGTTGCAGGCGGGCATCAGCTCTGCCTTTCCGGGCAGGCGGGGCGCTGGTGAGGAGGCGGGGTCGGGGAAGGGCCGAGGGGCACCCCTGAGAGGCTCTGCCGCAGGGCGCTTCGGCTGCTGCATGTGTGCATGGCGGTGAGGCCCCTGGCCCAGATCATCCGCGTCATCCTGCAGTCGGTGCCCGACATGGCCAACATCATGGCCCTCATCCTCTTCTTCATGCTGGTCAGTGCCCTCCCCTGCCCCCAGCCGCCCCCCTTTCCTGAACAGGCCCCTGGGTCACAGGGGATACGGGGTGTCTGGAGCAGAGAGGAGGGGGCTTTGGAGAGGAGGAGAGGCCCCCCTCCCTGTGATTCCTCTGGCAGCTCCTTTGCATGTCCTGTGTCCCAGGCCCGTGGGTGAAGTCAGGGTGGGTCTCCCATCTCTCCGGCAGGTGTTCTCCGTGTTTGGGGTCACCCTCTTTGGTGTGTTGGTGCCCATGCATTTCCAGAACATGCAGGTTGCCCTGTATACCCTCTTCATCTGCATCACCCAGGATGGCTGGGTGGACATCTACAGTGACTTTCAGTGAGTGCCCGTGGGGCTTCTGGGCCCCCAGTCCAGCTGAGCTAGGTGGGGAGGGGCTGGGGCATCCAGGGGCAAAAAAAAAAAAAAAAAAGCTACCCTGGGGAGGGAGAAGGGCTCTCAGGGGGGAATGAGGCTCCAGGGCTTGGGATGAGGGTGGCAGGAGGGGAAGGGGTGCCTGGGGCTTTAAACTGGAGAAATGCAGACTCCTGGGGCTGGGGCCTCTAGCTTTGCAATCTACTTGAAGCCTTGTCCCTGTGAAATTCCATATATTCAAAGTCCCGCTGCAGTCTTGTTCATGGACTGCAGTCTCCCTTCATGCTCAGCAGTTGGGTAGCTTGGCCTTGGACCAGGCAGCAGGTCTGTGGTTGCATCTAGGGTCCAAAGGCAGCTCCCAGTCCACACTGGAGCCCACCAGACTGCCTCGGCTCCTGGGAACTTAAGGTCTCATCTTATTTATTTTGAGACCCACTGTCCAAGATCATGTTTGGCCTCAGAAGGCTGCCTGGGTTCTGTTCTTTACCTCTTTTCCGTTTAGCCCAAATCCTACTTGTTTCCAGGCCATTTCAGGGGCTGGGTCCCACTGACTGATTTCTTTTTGTCTCCCTCGTGTGAGAGTAGAAGCCCAGTCGGTAAAGCCCAGTTGGCTTCTGCTCTCACTACCCATTATGTTATAGGCAGTGGACAAGTCATTGAATGTGCAATAAAGATGTCCTGGGCTTTTGATTCTTTGCCCCACTGAACTAGCCATCTGACCCTCTGAGCCTCAGTTTCCTCATCTGTCAACTGGAGAAGATAATACAATATTTAACCATGTCATGGGTTGCCCTGAGGATTAGTAGAGACTGGCATTGTGCACACACGCGCACACACACACTTGTGTAGCAAGAGAGCAAAAGCTATTACTTGGGAAAATATTTTATGGGAGGTTTGCAATAGGTATTAACAATGGTGGGGGTTTTTTCCTATACATTTTCCCTCTGATTTTTCTAATGAACCTGAGTTATAATAAGAATGACATGATAAAGAGTACAGCCAATAGATTAAATTTGATAATGCTGGTGTATGACTCCTCACCTTGCAGGGCTGGCTTGAGGATGGCCCACTGTCTGGCAGTACAGCGGGTGCTCAGTCAAGAGCAGCTGTGGGGACAATTAGGAGTCAGGCCTTAGATCGGCACAGCAGCAGTGAGGCGGTAGAAGTCCCAGTAGGCTTTGAGATAATTTCTCCATCTCGTAGATGAGGAAACTGAGGCCCAAAGGGCCAGGGAGGTGATAGGGCCCCTGACTGCCATCTCCAGGATGGAGACAAGGGAGTATGGATTGGAGATTGGGGGCGCCATCTACTTTGCCACCTTCATCACCGTCGGTGCCTTCATTGGCATCAACCTGTTGGTCGTCGTGGTGACCACTAATCTGGAGCAAATGATGAAGGCAGAACAGGGGCAACAGCATCAAGTGGCCTTCAGTGAGGTGAGTGAGATAGGGAGGGCAGAGGGGGGAAAGGGAGAGTGTGTATGAGTGCTAACTTGAGTGTGTGTGTGTGTGTGTGTGTGTGTGTGTGTGTGTGTGTGTGTGTGTGCGTGCGTGCGCACTCACACACTCGAGGGCCTAAAGAAAGCCAAGCCTGAGGCCTGGAGGCAGCAACCCCCACTTTGAGTGCCGGCTCATCAACTGGGGCTTCTGAGGGGTGTGGAGTTCCTTGATGTCTTGCTCTGTGACAACTCGAAAGTGAGCAGCTGGGTGTCCTTAGGGCATTTAAACCAATCTAAACCTCAATTTCTTCTTCTATAAAATGGAAGTGATAATAATCCTATTTACTTCATAGGGCTATTATGAGAATTTCATGGGTCAGTGAACAGTACTTGCAACATATTAAGAACTCAGTGAACATTAGCTGTAGTATTACTCATCCAAGGGTAGAGCTTCCGAAGGGGCGGGGGGGGGGGGGGGGGTAAAGGGGGGGGGGGGGGGGGGGGGAGGGGGGGGGGGGGTCTTGTGTAAAGTGTTGAGGGCTGTGGACTGTGACCTGAGAGTAGTTAGGGTTTCAGAAGTTTGCTAGGTAGGATTTATCAGGAGGGAAATGATGGGAGAAGCACTGAGTTGTGAAAAGGGGTGAAAATTTTCAGAAGTGAGGGACAGGCTTCTGCATTTCAAGTTGAGCTCCCACAGAAAAGGAGGGAGGCTAAGACTGGTTGGAGCTGAAACAAGGGGCATGAGAGCCCTGGCGTCCTGAGACCCGTCCCCCCTGAAGTCCAGCAGGAAGGGGCCAGGGGAGAGCATACCAGCTAAGCTGTCCTTCCCTCTCCATTCTCCCTTCCCCAGGTAGACGACAAGGAGGGAAGTGGGAATGACAAGCTGCCACTGGTGCACTGTGCAGTCGCCCGTTTGGAGACATCTGGCATCCCCCAAGAGCCATTTATGGGGGGCCCCCTGACAAACCTCTCAGAAAGGACATGTGACAACTTTTGCCTGGTGCTCGAGGCGATACAGGAGAACCTGCTGCAATATAAGGAGATTCGCGATGAGCTCAACACGTAGGGCGGGTATTGGGGGTACCCCCCGAGTCTCATGAGTCAGGGCTGAGTGGACCCTCAGATTCTTCTGGCCTCACGCCCTCATCATTTGATAATGAGGACACTGGGACCCAGAGCGGTTAAGTGACTTGCCCAGGCTCCCCACCAGCCTGTCTGTGCAGGATATATACCTCCTCATAAACTCACAAGGGGCCTTGAGCCTTGGCCTGGGTCTCTATCAGGGTCAAGGCGGGGAGGGCGCAAGGAAGAGATGGAAGGGCTGCCCCCCAACTCCTTCCCTCAAACGCACTCACCCCTCCATCTTCAGGATAGTGGACGAGGTCCGTTCCATCCGCTTCAACCAGGAGCAGGAAGAGGAGCTGATGCAGAGGCACTTGTCATGGAACATGTCCTTGGAGAGCAGGTCCTCCATGGACATCCGTGAGATGACTCGTGAGCAAGACTTGATCACCGCGCTCGTCAACAGGGAAAAGGTGAAGCTTATCAGCTTCCCTCTCCTACCCAATCAGTGCTCACCCCACCACCTCCCCCAGCCCAGCCTTCTTAGTCAAGGTTTCTGACTCTTTCAAGGTCTTTCCCCCCACCCCTCCGCTAGACTCCCAGGCACCCCAGCAGTCACTGCCCATCTGGTTAGATTCCAGCTTTTCTGGGAGGCCCTGCCCCTCCACACACTGAGCCATCTTGGTCTTCAATGCCCTCAAGCTTCCTCTTAAGAGGACTTGAGCAGCTCAGTTCCTGCTTAGTGGCAGATGCTTAGGTCCACCCGGGGGGCATAGGACCCCCCAGGTCTTGTTGGGTACATAAGAGGAGCAGCCCCCTGAGGGAGGAAAATTCTAGGAAGAAAAAGGCCATGCCCCCCTCCAGAGGATCTTCCTGAACCAGGGATCAAGCCCACATCTCTTGCATTGGCAGGCGGGTTCTTTGCCCCTGGCGCCACGTGGGAAGCCCCATAGAACAAGGCACATTCCCACACATTTCTTTTTCTTCTCTGCTTCCCATACCATCTGACCTGGGAGCCTTGCAGGTGTCTATGGCCTGAGAGAAGAGCTCCATGGTCAGAGGGGAGACTAAGGGTTAGACGGGAAGGACTTCCCTGGGAAGCCTGGATGAGTCACTGTTGAGCTGGAGGAGGGGAGTTAGGGGGCATCTGCCAAGTCAGGAGTGGGGGATTGACAAGAAGACCTCTTGGTTTGCAGGTTCAGGAATCCAACACAAATGTTAACAAACACAAGGCCAGCCGCTGAGGGCGCAGTACAGGAGCCAACGGGCATGAGCACACACCCAGCTGCTGCCTCCTCCTGCATCGCTAGCATGACATGGCATACCCTGGCCTGAGCCCACTCTCTCCCTTACAGCTGGGCAGATGCCTGGGGATGGAAGGGGGCAGTATTGTTAGGGCTTGGGCCTGTGAGCCCCAGGTCCAGAGGAGCACGGATGCAGAAAGATGGTGGATGAGAGTGGGAGCCTTACAGCAAGGATGAGCCCGCAAGAGGGTTCTGGCCAAGGCAGCCTGGATTCGCCCTAAGGATGGGCATCCCTGGCCCCTGCTAGACCAGAACTAGATGGGGTCTGAGTGGGCCCAAGTACCGAGAGGAGAAAGATGAGGCTGGTGGGACCAGGTATCATGTATTGACAATAAAGTTTTGTGTTGGGATCAGAGTGTCTGATTGGTAGACCTCCAAACCTTTGGTGGTAGCCTTGCCCCCAAAAGCCTCTTTTGTCAGATGGGAGAGTCACTGACTGTCCCCCAGAACTTCCAGTCTAATGGGACAGAGAATCTACAGCCTAAAAATTTTGACTTTTTGGCAGAGAGAGAATTCCTGCCTTAGGGTCCTAAATTTGGGGGGTGAAAGTCTGGTCTTCAGGGTTGGGAGTGCCTCTCTGATGGAAACACCTACCCTCTCTGTCTGAAGGTGTAAAACACTGGTTCTCATTCTGGAGAGCTCTAGTCTCATGGGGTCACCATTGACCAAGTCATGCCGGTACAGGGAACTCCATCCTGGGTCATTGGAGAATGAAATGTGTGGGTCCTCACAGGCTCTCTGGAGGAGAAGAGCGCCGAAGCCTCCTGGAAGGCAGCAGGAGGAATTTGAGGGTCTGGTGAATGAAGTCTGGTAGAGAACTTGGGACCTGTGAGACCTCTTTGGGACCTTCACAGTAAGACCACTGAGAGCCACAGTGTGTCCCTGAGCTAGGCAATGCAGTCTGATAAAGCTGTGGCAGTGGTGGACGTGATGAAGAGCTGCCTTGATGGGTTCTCGTTCTTGGGCAAGTCACCGGCCTCATTTTGCCCATCGGTGCAATCAAGAGAGGATAAGATTGAGTGCCAGCTCTGAAATCAAATGGCCAGAGCTCAACTCCCTGGCGTTGGGAGTCTGATGAGATCAGCCATGTGACTGAGACTCAGGTTCCCTGTTGTTGTGTGAAAGAGGCTGGAAGGCCCAGAGTTCTGCCCAGCTGTTCAGCATACACTGGCAATTAGGGGCCTTGGGGACAGTCACCAATTGGAATGGGAATCCCCAGAGGCCCACTGATTACAGCTGATGGGAAGCTCCACCCTTCATTCCCTCCCATCGGCATGGCTTCCAGCCCTGATAAGCCCCCTGGGGCCTGCTGGGAAGGAGTCTGGACCACCAGGGCAGGGGTGGGACACTCAGCAAGCAGGTGGGAGGTGTCACCAGAGCCAGCAGTTCCTCACTGTCTTGGAGCTGCTGTCTGTGCCTCGGTTTGGACCCAGACTCCTTGCCAGTGACCTCCGGGACTATGACCAACAGAACAATTGGCAGACAGTGGCTTTTGCTGCTGCTGCTGTTCTTAACAGGGGACAGAGCCCTCCATCTTCCTGGTGAGTATCCACACATACCCTTTCCATCCATCCTCCTCTGGGGGCTCTCACAGCCCATCTTCTGGCTCACCGGGGTGGGGAAGCAGATGGTGAAAGATGGGTTAGCGTCTGTCCTTAGGAGGAAACCTTATGTGAGCACAGCCATCTCCAACCAACCCCTAAATGATAGGTTACACATGAGCTTGGAGGGCAGGGCAGGAATATGATAGGATGACCTCCAAAGAGCTTCTGGCTTTGCCTGTCCATCCACATCCTCATTCAAGACGTTATCCTCGTCCACTTCCATTTCGTCTGTCATCTCAGCAGTCTCCCCTTTTCTGTCTGTCCTTTCCATCTGCAATGGGCCAGAAGCTAGGGGTTTCAGTAGGCTAGTTCCCTCTCAAACCGGTCTAGAACTGAGGGCCCCTGCAGGGGCTTGGACCCCTGCTACCCTCCCCTGCCCTACTCCAACTGCCACCCACAATGTCTCAGTGAGCCCAACGGAGGAGTGCAGCCCTGGATCCTGAGTTCATGGGACAGTACAGGGGAAGATATGGGGAGCTGTCGGGAAACTGCATGTGTCATCAATCCCCTGAGTCACGACTTTTTCCAAGACTGGGTGTTTCCTTGGAAAAATAATACCCAGGAAGCAGATACCAGTTTTGGTGAGAGGCACAGAAGGGGAAATCATTACCAGCAGCACCTACTGTATGCTCAGCACTGTGCCAAGTGCTTCCTAGGCATTGTCTCATTTAATCTTTATGAGCACCCCTGAAGTAGGCACTATTATCACTGCTGTTTTACAGTTGAGGAAACTGAGACTCAGAGACATGAAGTGGTTTGTCTGGTCATCACAGTGCTAGGAGTCTGTCTCAGGTCTGACTTTGGAGTCCAAGCCAAATTCCATTGCTTCTCAAAGGAGCTGCTATGAGCAGGAGGCCTCCATATCATATACATGTGAATTCTTAGTAAACCTCTAATTGCAACACACTTCCAATCAAAATCACAGTGGGGTTTTTTGCAAAAGCTGATATGCAAATTCCAATACATATGAGGGAGAACAAAAGATCAACAATAGCCAAGGTAACTTTGAAGAGCAAGATGGGAGACTCGCTCCACCTGATACTGAGACTTACATTAAAATAACAGTAAGATAATGTGATGTTGCAGCAATAGACAGTGAATCAAGGGGATGAAAGAGCAGGAAAATCAGTCTTGATGCGTAACAACAGTAGCCTAACAAACCAGTGGGGAAAGGACTGACTTCTCCAAAAGGGGGCAGAGACAACTGGTTAGCCGCATGGAAAAAAAACATAAAATCAGATCCAGTGGAAACATCTGTCCCTGAAAATCAAAACTCGAGACCCCTGTAGCAGGATCTCTCTTCATTTCGCCTGGAATTTTGTTGCAAACAGACCTATGGATCACTAGGGTTTAGAGAGGTCTTGCGATGCTAAGTCCAAGTCCCTCACTGTGCTAAGTGGGATGTGCAAGGACTGAGAGAGGTGAGGTCTTCCCCAATATTACACAGCAAATCAATAACAGAGCCAGATCCAGAACCTAGCTTTTCTTTTCGTGCATCCTGGCAAGCACTCCTGTCCTTTTATGACCCCGTAGCTCTCTTCAGGGGTAGAAGAAAGTGAGGGTTGGAAGAACCAGATGCCAGGTGGGGGTGGGTTTGGGGAGAAGGTTCAGTGCCTCTTCAGAGCTAACTGTGGGAAGGACAAGCCCATCACCTGGGCTGGGTCACCTCTGCTTTTCTGGATTAGTCCCTTGACAACTGTCGAGGTTTCAATGACAGGGCATCAGGTGATGGACCTATTTCTGCCCATTGCCCAGGAGACAGAGGAAGGTTTCCAAGGGATACAGCTTAGTGTAACTGATTTGGGCCTTTTTCTCTAGAGAGGGTAGCTGGCTCAGCCATGAGAATAAAGCTGTGTTTTTGTGAAGCAGTGCAACATGGTAGGAGGACATTGGGCTCTGGAGTCTGATATATCTGGTTTCAAATCCAGTGCCACCACTTCCTGGCTGTGTGAACTTGCACAGATGCCTTCCCCTGGCTGAGCCTCAGTTTCCTCATCTGATAAATAGAAATAATAGTCCTTACCTCAGGGTGGATGTGAGGATTCAGTGCGCCAAGGCTTGCACATTGGAACAGCACCTTACTGAAACACGGAGAAAACTGAAGGTTGTCAAAACTATCCTTGACTGCTATTGCAGTGAATGAAGCGCTTGGCTTTCAATTAGGGGTCAGGTTGCAAAAAAAAAAAGAAAGAAAAGAAAACAAATGTATCTTTAAATATTAAAATCATATTCAATGCAGTATGAAAGTCACATCAAAAAAAGGTATTAGGAAATCAAAGATCATGCTCATACATATGCATGTAAGTAAAAATTTGTGAGAAGCTACTTCAATAATAAACAGGTGATGAACATAATAAAAAGAAATCAAAGATCAAATGTGATAATAAATTTCCATTTTTTGCTGACTCTTGTCTCTGGAATCGTCCTTAAGTATAATGAGACATAGTTGGCAGAATTAGTTAAATTAGCTCTCCCTGACACGCATCAGCTGAGTTATTCAGTCACTGAGTTGTGGCCGACTCTTTGAGACCCCATGGACTGCAGCATGCCAGGCTTCCCAGTCCTTCACTATCTCCCAGAGTTTGCTCAAATTCATGTCCATTGAGTCAGTGATGCCATCCAACCATCTCACTCTCTGTCATGCTCTTCTCCTCTTGCCCAATCTTTCCAAGCATCAGGATCTTTTCCAATGAACTGGTTCTTCACATCAGGTGGCCAAAGTACTGGAGCTTCAGCTTCCACATCCATCTTTCCAGTGAATATTCAGAGTAGCTTTCCTCTAGGATTGACTAGTTTGATCTCCTTCCTGTCCAAGGACCTCTCAAGAGTCCTCTCCAGCACCACAATGCTAAAGTATCAATTCTTTGGCACTCTGCCTTCTTTATGGTCCAACTCACACATCCATACATGACCACTAGAAAAACCATAGCTTTGACAAGACAGACCTTTGTTGGCAAAGTGATGTCTCTGCGTTTTAATATGCTGTCTAGGTTGGTCACAGCTTTTCTTCCAAGGAGAAAGTGTCTTTTAATTTTGTGGCTGCAGTCACAGTCCATAGTGATTTTGGAGCCCAAGAAAACAAAATTAGCACAGTGCTGGCACATAAATAGTGCAAGCCAGTAATAATATAGTTGTTGTTAATATTACTTTATTGAATCTTGCAATAAAGATATTTGATAACGTGAGAACATCTGGATTGGTGGAGGGAACAGGTATACTGGTTTCTTTTTGTTTGTTTTATAGGCATTATGACAACCCGGGGGTCAACTACAACATCCTCCATGAATGACTCTGCAGCTTTGGGAACTACAGAGTATTTCTCCACAACTTCAGCCCCATCCAACAGCGGGAGAGACGATGCCACTGCAGTTTCATCTACTGCCTCACCAACAATTGGAAGGACAAGAATGTCCAAGTCCCAGCAACATTTAACACCAGCTGCTCTTCTAACTTCATCATCAACTGGCAGCTCTGCTGGGTCCACTGAGCAGACAAGCCCAACACGTGAGACTCAGGAAGAGAAATTAAATACAGTTACCACCACAACCGCTGAGGGCACGACACTG
The DNA here is from genome assembly GCA_007570785.1 of Antilocapra americana. Classification (NCBI taxonomy): domain Eukaryota; kingdom Metazoa; phylum Chordata; class Mammalia; order Artiodactyla; family Antilocapridae; genus Antilocapra; species Antilocapra americana. Next base: position 4,897,871 of record ML660197.1, read on the forward strand.
CCAAATGCCATGATGACTCCCACACTGAAGGCCCAGGGAGGGACATCCAGAAGCACAGCCTCATCTAGCATGGCCATAACAGCAACCCCCTCGAAACAGAACCAGAGTGCTCCAGCTGCAGCCCCATTCACATCAAGCTCTGCAGCCAATGGACTGGAGTCATCAGTGGCAACTGACTCTTCAAAACTAGCCACGATCACAATTCCAACGGCTTTAAACGCATCAGGCATTGACATGACGGCATCAAGGTCCTTAACAACCACTGTCTCTGAGATGTCACTTACAACATCGGACAAAACCACTGATGCGACAGAATCTTTACTTGGGACCACCAGTGCCGTTACTCACACCATTTCACTAACCATGACCACCCTGGAGACAACTGTTCCTGGAACAAACATGCCCGGGACTCAGCAAGGGGCGACTACAGCTGCACCCTCCACCCCAACAACATCCTTCACGAAAAGCATGGAGTCCGAAGGACATCGCAACACCGTGACGCAAACACCTTCCCCTCCGATGGAATCAGCCCCCAGTGCTGGTACTGCCATGACCCCATCACCCGAGGCAACAGGTGCTCGTTCAACAACCCTTACTCCCATCTCCCCAGGAACAACAAAATCCTCTGCCAGGACTGGAGTCAGTCAAGTGTCCCCCAGACACATCAGGAGCAGTAGTCCTGGAGCAGAAATCTGTGCTTTGGATGAGTACCTAGCTGACAGCGGAGGTTGTGTGTGCAATAACAGCTACTATGCCCACTCAGGTAAGTCTGAGGCACTCCCGACAGTGCAGCTAAGAACTCTCCACAACTCTGTGAAGGCCCAGATGAGCCAAGTCCAAAGGGTATGGGAGAACTAGGGAGGTTTGGTCAGACATTGACATCTGAAGGGTCTACCTGGGCAGAGGTGATTTCCAGTGAGAGCAAAGGTAGCTAGACATGAATTTCTCTTAGTTTGGGCTGCTGTAACAAAATACCACGCATAGGTTGGCGTATGAACAACAGGAACCTACTCCTTACATTTCTGGATGCTGAAAGTCCAAGATGAAGGCACAGGTAGCTTTGGTATTGGGCGAGGACCCACGTCCTGGTTCAGACAGCTGTGACTTACTGCGTCCTCACAGGATGGAAGGGGCAAGGGAGCTCTCTGGTTCCCTTTTATTTTTTAAAAGTTTATTTATTTTAATTGGAGGCTAATTACTTTACAATATTGTATTGGTTTTGCCATACATTGACACGAATCTGCCATGGGTGTACATGTGTCCCTGTCCTGAACCCCCCTCCCACCTTCCTCCCCATCCCATCCCTCTGGGTCATCCTCTGGGTTCCCTTTTAAAAAGGCACCAATCCCGTTCATGAGGCCTTTTCCCTTGTGACCTGAGTAAAGTGAAAGTCACTCAGTCATGTCCAACCCTTTGCGACCCCATGGACATACAGTCCATGGAATTCTCTAGGCTAGAATATTGGAATGGGTTGCCATTCCCTTCCCGTGACCTAATCACCTCCCAAAGGACCCCCCTCCTAATAATGTCACATTGGATATTAGGATTTAACATATGGATTTGGGGGGGGGTGCAAATATACGGTCTACAGCAGAGGTAGAATGGGCAATTCATCAACCCTCAGGCCCCAGGATTCCAATGACTGATCTGAGATTAAGTCTTCCTGGAGGGAGTAGATGATGAGCTACCAAAGATAAAACCCCAGCAGAGGCCTGGAGGGCTAAGCAGGGAAACGGGCAAAAGTCTTGTTGAGGCAAGACAAGTGTAGCAGATATTATAGAAAGGTGGGGGTCACAGGATCTCCCTGTGTGAGTAGCAATGAAACTACCTCCCAGGCTCAGCCTCTGGCAGGGCTGAAGCTGGGTCCTGGGAACCAAACATGTCCCCTACAGTAGAAATAAATCTAACCACCCCCCCATACTTCAATTTAATAAAACTCTGATTTTTCTAAAAAGGACTACTTTGCTTTTTTTTTTTTTTTTTTTGCCATGCCATGCAGCATGTGGGATCTTAATTCCCCAACCAGGGATCCAACCCACGCTCCCTGCAGTGGAAGCACTAGAGTCTTCACCACTAGACCACCAGGGAACTTCCAAAGCACCAGCTCTTATATCACAGCCCATGCTTCCGACCAAACATACCTGCTAAAATGGAATCAAGGAGCTTTTTTGTTTAAAAAAAAAAAAAAAAAGAAACAAAAACAAAATCTTTAAATTCAAAGTAATGAAGCAAGTCCAGAAATGTTTGGTGTTTCCATGATATTTTACTTTTCAATGAGTAACTGTAAGCAGTTCATCCCAAATTCAATAGCAAGTATGGAAAGCACAGACACAGAAAGAATGGAAGTGTTAAACATTAGCTTCTCCTTCATCACCCAAAACATGGTGCCTGACATGTACCAGGGCACCGTGTGGTGCCAGGGGCAGAAAAATCAAAGCTAATCGACTTAAGTATAATTAATTAATTTCAAAAGCTGAAAACATGGAACAAAGCAAAATTTGTTGCCTTGTGAAGCCAATAAATCCTGAAAAGGACGTGAAGACTAACTTCTCTCTCTCATGACTCTCAATGGTGCTCCCTCGGTTTTTACAAGACAGAAAGAGCCGTTGAGTTCAGATAGTTTAGGTCCCTCAAAAACCCCAATGCCCAGGTTACCTGTTGCAATAAGAAGGAAATCAAAGAACAAAGCAAATTATTATCTCCCCAAATAATCTTGCCAGGCAAGTAACAGAAACCAATGAAGTTGGAGAAGGGGAAACAGGAGAATTTATTACAAGAGTGTCTCATGGAGCCCAAGGGTAGGCACCAGTCAGGGTCCCCAGGGACTTGGAACTATGGATGTGGTGGCAACCAGCGAGTCACCCCTCTCTTCTCTCTCAGTCTTGCTTCACCCCTTTTGGCACCCGCAACTGCTTTGTTCCTCTCTCCAAACACTGGCTGTTCCTGCATCTCAGCCCACATGGCTGGAGAAGGCTGCCTCACAACTCTCAAGCTTTATACCACCTTTCAGGCTCAGTTCCTGGGAAAGAGATTCTTTTTTGGGGGAAGGGCGGAAGACATTCTGAGTGGATCAGCTAAGGCCAGGGATCAGGGTCCCCAGTGCAATCATGGCAGAGGGGTCTCTCCTCCCAGGAGCGAGAGTCTTTGAGAGAGTGGCTATGGGTTGGGCTCGTATCCCCACAGTGTTTCCTCCACTCAGGTTAGAACTAGTACCCTTGCCCATGGCATCACCCTGGGATCCTCAGGAAGTTCTGTCCTGGCTCTTGTCCCTCTACAGAACTATCCAGGACATTGGTGGCTCTGCGCTGCCAGCCACAGAAAATTGACGTGGTCATGAGCAGCTGCTTCCTGAAGACTCACCACTGGATCCTGGGGGAAGGTGCCTTTTCAGGATGCTCCAGTGTCAGCAGGTCAGAGAATGGTCGCAGAGCCCAGGTCTTCATCGTGGAGAAGAAGGAAGGCTCTTGTGGACTCCACCTCTCTGTGAGCAATCTGGAAGGAGCCCTCTGACAGGAAGTTGGGCTGTATGTGTGCTTCGGGGGAGGGACTGGGAAATGAATGACTGGGTACCAGTCGTGACTTTATTTCCATCGAAATGAAGGATAATTCTCTGGAATGAAGTCAAGTATTAGCAGTCAGACTAGTCTTTTGGAGGAGGAGACCATGTTGCCTCTCATCAGATTAGGAATGCCCTTATAATGCCTTAGGTGCCATGTTTGATGGATTGGGAAATTGATTTCCAAACTTATCAGCCACAGAATCTTTTAAAATAGTAACTACCACAACCACTACCAGTATTTATTAATGTCTTACTGTGTGCCGGGCTTCTCTGGTAGCTCAGATGTTAAAGAATCTGCCTGTAACGCAGGAGACCCAGGTTCAATCCCCGGGTCGGGAAGATCCCCTGTAAAAAGGAATGACAACCCACTCCAGTGTTCTTGCCTGGAGAATGGCTACGGTCCATGGGGCCACAAAGAGTCAGACATGACTGACTGACACGTATATACTGTGTATCATGTGCTGTGGGTCAGAATCTTGTTTATATGCAATGTCTCACTATCTTCACAATAATCCTGGGAAATTTCCATTTTACAGATGAGCAATCTAAGACTCAGAGAAGCTGAGGGATTATCCCAAACATAAAAAGAAATATATAAAAATAGAGCAGCTCTGATTGAATGCAGCAGGAGGAAGAGTGCCCTGCTGGGTCAGCTTCCCCCTAACACATAGGTAGACTTTAATGCCCCTTCAAAGAGGCTCTGGAGCTCTCCGGGCTCAGTTTGATAACCAGAGTTTGTTCTAATGGTGTGGTAAGGTGGGTGATGTAGTTCCCTAGTATCCAGTTCTGCCATCCACAGATGGGTTCTCTTGCCTAAGTTATAGCACAGAGTCATGGCTTTGCCCCTAGAACTCTGTGTTCTTTTTAAAATAAACTGCTTGATTTATAGCAATAAAACAAATATTTTTTATTTATTTTTAAGAAATCCTGTGGAAAACAATGAAATATCAAAAAAATATCCGAATCTTGGGATAAGGACCAGGCATCAGCAATTTTAACAAGTCCCATAGTGATTCTTTTATTTTTTTCTAGGAGATTCTAAAATGCATGTTGAAATTTGAGAACCACTGACAGAGAGGTTAAGAACATGGGCTCTGGGATCAGTGAGATATTGAATTCTGGCTTTGTTAGTTGCTTCGGGCAAATCTTTAACTTTCTAACCCTCCATTTACTCTTTTGGGGAATTCCCTGGCAGTCTAGTGGTTAGAGCTCTGCACTTTCACTGCCGAGGGCCTAGGTTCAATCCCTGGTTGGGGAACTAAGATCCTGCAGGCGCACTGTGCAGTCAAATAAATAAGCCTCAGTTTACCCTTCTGTAAAATGGGACTAATAATAGACACACACACACACACACACACACACACACACACACACAC